>CAWUFW010000134.1:4835000-5465000 GCA_963921515.1 Calotriton arnoldi | reverse complement strand
TGGTGCAGGTTGACTTTTGCCACGATCCTGGCGTTCCCCTCCTCCGACTTGAGAGCCAGATGTGTCCTGTGAAGAACGAGGAGAACGCTGATCAGGGACTTGAAATCTATCAGGAGACTTAATTTTCACGCGATCGCGCAAGTCATAAGTACGCTCAGAAGACTCAGGTGTCGGTGAACCCGCATGCAAACCTTGCTTCTGCAGTTGCTGCCCCTGTTTTTTATTTTTCCAGTTCTTTTTAGGAAAGACCGGACGCCCATCTTTGTCAGTCTGGGCTTTTTGTTGTGTTTGCGTTTGTGTTTGCGTTTGAGTAAAAGGCTTAACTCCCAGACTATTGCCTTCTATGGTCTTATAAGCCTTTGCAATAATCTTTGGTAATTCACGCGGCTTGTCCACATCAGGGACAGCCTCCAAGCAGTTTGCCACTTGAAAGCTTACTGCATCGCCCTTGACATTGGCAAGGATCATATCGGCAACCATGTCGAACACCCCCACCAATCCCATCCCCAGCTCCACAGCCGCTTCGACTCCATGTTCATCTTGAACACGTTTAATCACTGAGGGGAGCACGGTCATGGAGGGAGTGCTGAAAAACTTCGAATATACCGCTGCAAACCTTGCCCCAGGTGTTACAATCAGCTAACTCGGGAAGTAAGTCTTTAGGCAAACTAATAGTCAAAATCCTGTGTTTATCCACAGGAGAGGTATTTGTAAAAACAGCCTCTAGTTATCCGAATTTCTCATTAAGCCAATAAGGTAATTCATCCTTATTCTGTAGACACTTGCCCATTACTGAATTAACCATAAGGGGACTGATGATCACACCACCAGGTCCCGCAGGTTGCGCAGCAACGCCAGGGGGTTCCACCTGAACGTTGCGCGTGATGTACTGTATAACAGCCCTATGTACGCATATTAAAGACGTATGTGACACGTGAAAGTCTGCAAATGCAACAGTTAAATAATGTGGGTGTGGGGTATACTCAGCCAAAACGGGCAAAGTGGCTCCTTCTATTAATAAAGGACCCAAACGGACTGGTGATACTGGGTGAGGAAGGGCGCCATTAAACCAAATTTGGTGTTGCCATGCTGTAAGCGGAACTTCAAGAGCCCTATAAGGCAGATAAGCATGAGGAAGGGCCGTGGCAGTGTATTGATGAAACAAATCATCAGTTCCATCAACTGCCGGAAAGGTGAACCAAGAATAAAACACCTCAAAGTGGTAAGCAAGATTCGCTTCCACCACGAAAATAAGCGCAGTACCCGCATCAGGCACTCCATATTGAGCCAAATACGCCTTGAGCGGGGTGCTGCTGTGAGCCAGAATATCAACCGCCATCACAACAATTAAAGAACAACAACTTAAAGTGCGGCAGCGCAATAATGGGTTAAGAACAAAGGGAAAAAACCTTTTAAAACTTCAAGCTTGAAAGAACCTATAAAAACATCAATATAGGAGGTTACACCGTCACAGCTGTCTCCGGAAACAGAAGTGAGGGTATTGTGGACAAGCACAAGCACTACTCAAGCGTCTCGCAGATAAAAACAAGACCAAACATTGGCAGCGCCATGTTGCAGGGATTCTGCACATACACAGAACTATGCGCAGGAATACAGGACCTCAGTGAATAGGGGTGTACCAACCTACCACATCAGTACCCAAAATCCCAAGCTGACTAGCTATAGTGTCTCATTCGTTCTCCTCCAAATATCGCAGAGCTAAAAATGATTAGACAACCCAGAACACAACACTCCCGACTCTGTCAGGAATCGTGGGAACAAGACGTACTCTTTCGCTCACTCACACCTGTCCACAATGAGAATAAGCAGAGTCACTGAAATAGTTCAAAATGTTTATTTTAACTATCGTGCTCTACAATACAGTATACGTGCCACTACTAGCAGAAAAATGCATAAACTCAGCACAGTTAGCATTGTTACAATTCCATAGAATACAAAGGGAGAAGTCATTTTATAAAGACTGTGGAAATAAGGACCTATAGGCCTGACCACCCTCCCCTTGACTAGAAGAGGTTTATTTTATAAAAAGGATGATCTCTGGGCTTTGACAGCAGACCCCATACCTTAAAGCCTGAATATAAGGTTTACATCATAGGAACAGCAGAGCTCTTATCCATGGAACAGCTTTCTCCAAACAACATGCAACAACGTAATATCAAAGCACGAGTCTTCAGTATTGCAGCTGTGTGTAGCATGTTATGTCTAGGTGCTAGGGACTGACCAGAACAGAATAACAAAGGGCATTGTTTATCGACCTTGCATATCATGTTCAGACTAAACTCCAGGGACGGCAGAGAATGCGAAAGGCAACCCGGTCTCAGGTGAAGGGCACAAACAAAGTCTTGCAAAAACAAAGTCATACATTAGCTTGCGCAAAAGCAGCATCATGGCAGCGAAGCTCATGCTAACTTAGCAATGTCGATAATGTGCCTAAGAACCATATAACACAATGTTATATTAGTTTGTATATGAGTGTAATCCCCCAAAAATTGCACTCATGAGTGTAATCCCCAAAAAAGGTACACACATACTGCTTGTGACAAAGTGAATGGCGCATATGAGAAAGGTGGTAAGGTGGAAGAAATAGCAGGAAGGCATCATTAGGATTGGGACATAACATGAGTACTGGGGAATTGTTAGACCTGGCCCTTTTGACAGGTTTATCCCCAAACATTTTGCCTTTTGACAACTATTTTTCTGACCCTGTTTTTATCGACTGTTGGATTCTGGGCACTTTACCATTGCTGATCAGTGCTAAACTGCATATGCTTTCTGTATCAATTAGAATATGATTAGTTACCCATGATTGGCATATTTCATTTATTGGTAAGTCCCTTGTAAAGTGCACAGTGTGTGCCAGGGCCTGTAAATCAAATGTGACTAGTGGGCTTACAGCATTGGTTGTGCCACCCATGAGTAACCCTGTAAATGTATCTCAGACCTGCCAATGCAGTGTCTGCACGTGCAGTTGTAGACTGTCATGTTGTCCTGGCAAGTGCACCCACTTGCCAAGCCCAAACCTCCCTTTTACTTACATGTAAGGTACCCGTAAGGTAGGCCCAAGGTACCCCCATGGGCAGGGTGCAGTGTATATGAAAGGTAGGACATGTACTGGTGTGTGTGACATGTCCTGATAGTGAAATACTGCAAATTTTGTTTTTCACTATTGAATGGCTATCTGTCCCATATGCTAACATGGGAGTTGCTTTATAACATCTTACAAGTATAACTCTCCATAGGGACAAGATTGAGAAATATAGTTTAGGCTCTCTGGACTCAGAATTTATAAATGCTCCTTTTGCTAAAGGTGGTTTTTACATTCTGTGTTTGAAAATGCCACTGTTAGAAAGTGTAATACACAACAATAGACCGGGCTACTCTTTAATTTGACTGCTATATGTTTAAAGCAAAAAGATCACTGGAGTCTATCCAACTTGATCAGGTTATTTATTTAACCTTTCTTTTCATATCTCAAATTTAGATATCTTTTTTCTTTTTTTCAGAAAAGTCTGTAATGAGACAAACACTTATTCATTCAATATTAAGTATACAATACAAGTGCCAAAAACGACATATATATACACTTAACATTACATTACTACATGAATAGCAAAACAAATTTTGATACACCAATCGACTTTAGCAGGCAAAACCCTTCAAATAATAATTCCTTTCATCACTGTTAGAAAGTGGGCATTTTCTTACTTTACCATTCTGTGTGCCTCTGACTGTATGTGTATTCAGCGTCTGGTTTGGGAGTGACAGGTGCCGGGGATGTGCATTCACTCTAGACATTCACTCGGAGGGTTGATGTGTGCCCTGACTTTCCTATGTGACTCATAGCTGGGCTGAATAGACCTGGTCTGCTTTTAGAGTGGTGGGAGGAGTTTTGCTTGCACCTGAATAGGCTGTGTCTCCTATTCACAATGCTGTCTCCACCCCCTGTGGTCCTGCTGCACCATTGAGGACAGGACTGGTTTCGACTGGGGTCAGAGACCCTTACCACAAAGAGAACAATGACAAAATGGGGTATAAGTATGTGACCTAAAACCCCAGGAATTTAGATTACTTCAAGAAACAAGAGGACCTTGCCAAGAAGAAGAGTGGAAAGACTGTGTGAGGAGCGCTGCCTTTTCTGTGTGTGAGGTGGGTTGGCCTGCAGTTGCTGCTTCTGTCTGTGGTGGAGGAAAAGGATAGA
The DNA here is from genome assembly GCA_963921515.1 of Calotriton arnoldi. Lineage (NCBI taxonomy): Eukaryota > Metazoa > Chordata > Amphibia > Caudata > Salamandridae > Calotriton > Calotriton arnoldi. The sequence continues at coordinate 5,460,781 of CAWUFW010000134.1, read as the reverse complement.
CTCTTTTTGTCCTACTGTGGTATCTGGCTTGTGAAGAATCTCCAAGGGCTTGTGTGTGCTGGCCTCCTGTTGGAAATCTCAGGGAGATAGAAGATTTCAAGAAAGATTCTTGCTGGATCTAAAAGTGACCTGCCTCGTGGGAGAGCTGAGAAGCTGTGTGAGGAGCACTGCCCTGATTTGTGTGGGGGTTGGACGGCTGCAATTGCTGCTCCTAGCTGGGGCAGAAGAAGGACTGGACTGTTCTTCCCCTTTATTCTACCATAAAAGTGCTAATGAGCGCTTGGGTTTACAGCCTAGCACATGACTAGTGCATTTTGTACCAGTCCAGCGTGTGGCAATCGTTTTTCTTTCTGCTACAAACCCAAGCGCCGTGCTGACCAAGTTTAGAGAGTGTGGAGCAATTTATTGGGGTCCCGATTTCAGGGCCCAAGTGAAAAGCACAGTTTTAAAAATCTCAGTGCTGGTCCTCACCACGCTTGCAGTGCTGTACCACGTGTGCCAAATTAAAACATACAGCAGGGGCTCTGCTGAAGTGGCCCTGTGCTGTGCAGTACCAGGACGTGAAGAGTGGAGCACTAGCCCGCCATCAGCCAGAAAGGCTGCTCCGAGGGAGGAAGTCTGGGTGCGGCCCCTGCAGGTTGCCCTGGCAAAGGGGGAGCCGCAACAAAGACCAGCCACACCTGGAAGGAGTCGGAGCCTCAAGGACTCCAACCAGCCACCTCCTGCCTCTGAAGGACAAGAGGAGGGTGCCCGTTAGCGGCGAATCTCACCGAGTAGACTAAAGGAGCCCGCTTGAGTGAGGGGCTGTTCCCCTGTGGCCTGATACATGTCACAGCTGCATCGCACTCATGTGGAGCTTCAATTGGGATTTCTACCTGCGGGGAACCCAGCGAGGTCTTCCCACCGATGGTTGTAGTGCGTGCCTACCCCCCATCCTGACACCTACTTTGGGGGCATTTCTTCGTAATTACTGCATCCTCAGGGCTAGCTGTCAGGGCACCGCGCATTTGCAGGCAGCTGCATGTCCCCTAGTTGGCATATGTGGAGGGGACCGAGTAAGGTCTCCCACCCTCCCCGCAGTGTGTGTGCCCTCCCCTCGTGACATACCAGGGTTGCCGAAGGGTCATAATTGACTCTCAGGGCCCAAGAGGCCGTAGCTGGAACATAAAGGAGTGAGGTTTCCGCACAGGGGAAATTATGGTATACCCTGTAAAAATAGCACAGAAGCTGGGGCTTCATGTTTAAGGTGTTTTACTGGTATTCATGCATTATTGTTGCCGTCATGGTGATTTAGGTGGATGACCTGACCTGAACTGCATTTTATGCCCTGATGCTGTAGGTATATTGTTTGGCTAGCACTGCCAGGATAACCAGTATTGTTATTTCCAGAAACTCCATATTATGCATAAGACTGGGGTTTTTATGATGTTCTGTTCTAACATGTGCAACTTATCGGGATTTACCTTATTGCCCTAAATGTGGTATGACAATTGCCTGGTTGGCAAAGTGATTTATGATCTATGAGTTTTATATGCATTTTTCATGACAATTGCCTAGTTATCAAAGGGACTGATGTGGGTGTTGTCTAACATGTGTTTGATGTAATACAAAGGATATTTTTATATAACCTTGTTTGGAGTCTCTTTTTGTGGTGTTTCTAGTGTGTCACTGGTGTGTGTGTATTTGCGCAAATGCTTTACACATTGCCTCAGGGATAAACCGGACTGCTCTGCCAAGCTACCAAGGGGGTGAGCAGGGGTTATCTTGTGTGTAACTCCCTTACCCTGACTAGAGTGGTGGGTTCTGCCTGGCTTAGGTGCATACCGTAGCCAAACAGAACCCCCATTTCTAACAGCAATAAATATGACAGGTGCATGTTAGGAGCTGAATTTTGTACACTGCATTTCAACCTGTCTTGTTTCAGGTCATCATCAGGACAGGATTACACTTTTAATTAGAGAATGCTGTAATGTAGTCTGTAACCATGTGAAGTATATAGCCTTGGGAGACACAAGGTCTCGCCTGGGTGAGTGACTTCAAGAGAATGACTCCTAGGTTAGGAGTCCAAGGTCAGAACTGCCCTACTACTGCACCGGTAGGGTAGTCTGTATGGAAAAACAAGTGGGCATGTCCAATAGTACAAGGTACTAGATTGCAATGAAGTGCAGGACGGATGACGGGGAATCGTTCAGTCCGGTATCCAGCCACTGTAATTTAAAGAAGGCTGGTACAATAATGTAAAGGGGTCGGGGGAACTGATCAACCCAGAAACCGGTCCTGTGTGATTTTACACCAAGGGCGAAGCTTCATAAGAGAAGATGAGTGCTTTTAAGCAGATGCTCATTCTGCTGGTGGATTTGCTCTGCTGGCTCAGCTACACCTTACCACATGTCTCACATGCACCATTCACTTTGTCACAAGCACTATGTGTGCACCTTATTTATTTGGATTACACTCACATATGAACAAATATAAAACAAATATAAAATGTCTGTCTGAATTAATTCTTTCTGCTATAAAATTAAATACTGACCGTGATAGTCAACCCTGGGTGTTTCTCCCCTTTGTATCTCTTTCTTGTTATTTAGTTTACGCTTAACTAATTGCTTAGGTTAGCATTCCAACCCATCATTCTTTTACCTACCATGGCATCTCATATTAGCCACAGACATATGCAAAATAGTCTTGCCCCTGGTCCAATAGGAACAGTCGATCCCATACTGCCAAGCCAAGTTGCTGGAAAGTGGGTTATTGGTAGGAGTAAGTATGCACCACTAGCAATAAGGCCACCAACACGATATAGGCTCCAGTAAAGGTCCAGTAAATTAGCCCCTTGTTCAACCCTTGGTAGCTGACAACAAGCAGTCAGGCCTAACTTAGGTGTCAGGAGTGTATAGAATTTTAAAACACCAATACATCAAAACTGTAAGAAACGACACACAATAAAAATCCCACACAAATTTATTAAAATAGGAAATATTTATATGAACAAATAGACACCATAACAACAAAAATCCAATGCAGAGCACCAGTGATATGAATTTTTAAAGATGAATCACTTTCTAGTGCTTAAAAACATATAGCGCCACTCTTGGACATCTGGTCGCGCTTGACTGGGACTAAGGCAAGGTTTGAGGGGGACCGCGATGGAGCCCTGGCCGGATACACTAAGCGGGAGGTCCTGGTCAAGATTTTACCTTCACACTTGTTAACTTTTCTAGAGCTTTTTTCTTCTGACGTCGCTCGTCCCTCCACAGCATGCCGAATTCGGAGAGGGTTCACTGGCTGGACATTCCACGAGGCCCCGGTCAAATCCTTGAATTCTGGAGCTCCGGAGCTTTCAGTGGGGTAAACCTGAAATCCTTAGCACTTAATTTGTGCCGGTGGTGGGCACCAAGACTCATTTTTTGGGGAGCGGGACTTACATCAGGCATTTGCAGAAACAAGCAAACCAAAAGCAGAAGAGAGAGAAAAAGGGAGCACAAGAAATGTAGGAAACGGTGACAAAAGAAGAATATAAAGAAGAGAAAATATATCCAAGAGTAAGATAAAGATACAGAATATGTAGAGTGATGAAAGAAAGAGGGATGGGCTGGACAACTCTTGTATTCACCACTGCTGGCGGCCGCCTCCTGAGAAAAAGTCTTGGTTCCTGCACTTATCTCTTTCCACAAATTCTGATTGATGCACTTGCCAAGACATGTTTCTACTACATATTTTTATTTGCTATGAAAATTGCTTTTTTCATAACCCCTGTAAAAATGAGAGTAAAACGGTATTGTGCACGTACGTATGTTGTGCAGCTAGGCAGTAGCGGTCGGTGGTGGGAGTGCCGCCGGGCGCTGACGTGGGGCAGGGGAGGGGCAGGGTGGGGGGTAGTAAACTACGGATTAGGCCGATTACAGGTAAGTACACATATAAATAAATAAAACGAATTTCGTTTCTCGCGCTGCATCGCTAAATGCGATGCAGCGCGCGCAACGAAATTCGTTTTATTTATTTATATGTGTACTTACCTGTAATCGGCCGTAATCCATAGTTTACTACCCACCACCCTGCCCCTCCCCCGCACCACGTCAGCACCCGGCGGCACTCCCACCACCGACTGCTACTGAAGCTAGGGGGTATCAATATGACACGATGTGTTGTTGCTATTTTAATTCTCCTGAAAGACATTCAGACAGCGTTGTCTCGCCCACGCATGAAGCCATGTGCTGCAATGGGTTTGTGGCACGCGGCACGCACGGCAGATTGCCCCACAATCATCGCGACTGGCCGGGCCGCGCGCTCAGCACACGCGCAAGCTCTGTATGCTTTTCCCTGATTGAGCTGCAGGCCCTTGATGAGCTGTTCAGCACGCGCTCTACTGCCAGGGTTCAAATGACATAGTGCAGATGGCAAGTGGTGTACTTTCTAGATTGGAATAGAAATGTCACCGTTGCAGACACCTATGCGTTTGCATGCAGGTTTCATTTATTCCATGGTAGTAAAACGCTGTATTTTACTCAGCTTCAGAGAAAAAACACGATTGTATGTCATTAGATGAAAACAATCTCAATTTTACAAATGCTCTTGGTATATTGAAGCCGGATTATTCTGGTTATACACTTAGAATATTTATTTATAATGCAAGAGGAAGAGAAGAGATGCTGAGTTTCGCAAAATCTATTTTCTCATGTTCCGTGGACTAAAAGTATATAATTATCAGGTAATCCATGCAGACCTAGAAAGTTCTAGTTCCAGCAATTCAATCATGAAACATAGGCAAAGTATGTAAATATTACTGTCTTAATTTGAGTAGAGAACACTAAAGAGATATTGAGAAAATGATTAATGAAAATTTAAATATTAGAAAAAATTGGATCAACATGTCCATTTTAGATCATCACTTTAATTTGAAATTGATTAAAAAACCATTTATGTTAAAGGTAGCTATGGCGGGCGCTGATAACATATGCCAGTGCTTCGTAGATATGAGTAAGCCTGGGCGTAGTTCGCGAAGTAGCGCTACGCGAAGCTACGCAAAGTGTAGTTCGCACTACGCGAGCTACGCGTAGCACTACGCGAACTGCGTAGTGCACTGTTCGCAATGATTGCACAGTGCTGGATGCTTGTCCGCACTGTGCAATCATTGAAAACGGCATCTTGCACAGTGCGAGCTGTCTTTTACTGCCGCTCGAGTAGATTTTTACTCGAGCGGCAGCTTTCTCAACGCGGACTGGTAGTTTCTCATCGCGAGCGGTCGCGAGCATACGCGACCACTCGCAATGAGAAACCTGACCTCCCCGCGTTGAAAATCTCGCCGGGAGGTTTATTTTCCACGCTCGCGATCGGCAACTTGATGTTGCTGATCGCGAACGAGGAAAAAGTCTCGCCGGGATGTCATTTTGCTTGCTCGCGGTCGCCAACTTGACGTTGAGGACCGCGAGCAAGCAAAAAATGACCGCTGCACTACGCTACGCGTGTTTCCACTGTGCTACGTGCAATTCGCGTTGTGCGAAGTAGCGCAAACTTCGCAAACTACGCGAGCGTAGCGTAGTGCTTTGCCCAGGGTTAGATATGAGTCCACAACTATAATGAAAGCAAAAATCCTATTGCCATGGACTTTTAGGCTTGTGGGTGTTTTCCCTGGAGACTGATGTGTTTGGGAATGGTTTTGCTGCACCAGTCCTCAAGGAGATAACGTTCACGGAGAGAGCGTTGAGAGGAGAAAAGGAAATGGCTATAAAAATAAAAGATAAGAAGCAAAAGATATGAAAAGTTACTGCTAGTAATAAGATGGAGTTTGTAATCCGTACTTAAAAGAACAGGAAGTTTGAAACAGGAAGAAAAATAAATCGAAGACAGATCATGGAAATTGAAGAAGAAAGGATGCAGATTTAGGCATGAGAGGCGAATATGTTGAGAAAGTACTAAAGGAAACAAAAAATCAACAGGAAACAACACATCGGGAAATCTTGAAAGGAAAGACTTCAGTTAAAAGGGTGCCAAGGAGAAAATGAAAAGGTCAGAATAGATAAAGAAAATAGAAGCAAAATAAAATGGATACATGTGTAACAACTAGAAAATAGAACCTAGCGGGATAAAATAACCTACTGCAAGTTTCATGTCTAATATTCAGATCGGACTTCAAATCAACCTAGAGATTATATACAGATCAAGGATCTGTGTGTAATATGTAGGCCCCAATATCTTGTCCCAACATCTGATGTTGCAGGGATTCTTAAAACTCAACCATCGGGAGTAATCGCCATACAGACCCTGCCACAGCGGCCGTATGGCTCTTTTTTCGTTGATGTGGAGAGAGATCTAGAAGCAATCATTTGTATACATTTCCATCTACAGTGAAACCAATGAGGAAATGATAAAGAGCGTTTTAGTAGTTTAAAGATTTGTTAACAAAGTTCTAGTCAAGTTAAAGGCATTAATCATCAGGTATTTAGATTTTAAGCACCATCGATACAAATTTAAATTGTCAAAAAGCTGATATATTAATATGAGATAGAACATAACAGGAACAAGAAATAAATAACTATACAGACTACCCAGAAAGTGTGTTCTATAAAGGAAACCCCTAAAATAAACTAAATGAGTATAGGTTGAAAAGGGCATTTTTAGGTAAATAAGGTAAGGTGTCAGCTTCAGAAAACCAAATGAAGGTTTCTGATGAGAAAATATACATTCTTAGGCATGAAACCTTTGCACTTTGGCAGTGGAGATCAGCAGTGGCAAGAAGGGTCTTCTCAGCTCAAAGTCATCAAGCATCTCTGCTTCCTAGTCTAAGCAAAACAAACTATTATACTTCAACAAAACAATACTGTGCAAGAATATATGACGTTGCAACACATGCAATTACAACACATGCCTTTACAACGCAGTCAGTACAACGACCGCGTTGTTACCACACATACCATTACAACGCAAGTCATTACAACGACTTGCTGCAGGGGGGGCGCTGGAGTTTGGAATAGTATAATTTACTATTCCAACTCCAGTCTGTGCAACAGTAGGGAAGGTGTTGGATTAAAAATCCAACACCTAAAGCCCCCTACAGCAAGTCGTTGTAATGACTTGCGTTGTATTGGTATGCAATTTAGAGCATCTGAACCCTTGACTGGTCCTATGGACCACTTTCCTGCATCAAGAAACACTTCTGTAAGTAAGTGTAAAAGTGTTACATCATGGGTGGCCAGAACTCTGGACTTTGTCCCGGTCCAGCGTGACCCCTGTTAACCTTTTGAACGCTATTTGCTTCTAAAGCGCTAGTTTTACTTTTAATCATTAAAAAAACATATCTCTGGTTCCCTACATTGAATTTTTGTCATTTTGGTGTCTATTTGTTCATAAAAATATAACCTAATTTCATAAATTGGGGTTGGATTTTTATTGTGTATTACTTATTTGATGTATTGGTATTTTAAAATGCTTTACACAACTGTTAAGTTAAGCCTGCCTGCACGTTGACTGAACCTTATATTGTGATTATATTGTGATTGTGGCCTTATTACTAGAGGCAGTTACCTACCTACACCTACTAATAAACCATTTTCCAACATGTGGCATTCAATGGTGAGGCTACATACTTGTGTTTGAATTACACCATATGATAAATTAAGTTAAGATCTTTAAAAATTATTTAAATTGATTTAGAACAAAACTTTTGACTTTCGAAGTTTTGAAATTTGGACTAAACTGATTTTTAATCCATCTTTTTGATTTTCAAAATGTGTTCTATTTCTGATTTGAAAACTTTTTGTGACCCAAAACTTGGGATACCAAGGAGCTAGATCTGGCAAATCTGAACAAACTCCCAGTGGCTGAGTTTAGGGTTAAGTGTAGGTCCAGAGGGCTACCTAATGGCAACAAGATCAGGAAGGTAGAGTTGATTAGGTCCCTGAAGGCCTGGGCACAGGCTGCCACAGAGATTGAAGGGGAGGGTGAGTCTCCCAACGACCTCCTAGAGGAGGGAGATGAGGATAACGTCCATTACTTCCAGTTCTAGGTTCATACTTCCCATTACGGGAGGGAGGGGAGGCTCCCCGGACCAGAACCAGAGCTGTCCTTTGAGGAGAGACAGCTGCAGGCTCAGTTAGTTTCCATAGATCTGGAAAACAGGAAGTTGTCCCTAGCTGAGAAGAAGTGGGCAAGGGAGGAAGAGAGAAGAAATGGTGGCAGGGAAAATAAAGAAGATGCTGAGAAGTCCAGGGGTGATGGTTTTGCCCCCAGGCTTTACAAGGTAATAGTTTCCATGTATGTAGAGGGGGACAACATTGACAAACGGCTAACTGCATTTGAAATGGCCCTTAAGATGAGAAGGGTCTTCTCTAAATATTGGGATTCACTTCTCTGGGAGTTGATTCCAGATGCTGGGAGGGATAGGCTCCTGACCCTAGTAGGGGATGAGGCAGAATCCTCCTCAGACATGAAAAAATGCCTAGTCAAGGAATTTGGTCTGACCCCTGAGCAGTACAGGGTGAAGTTCAGGGACGTCCAGAAACTTAACACACAGTCCTTGTAGGATTTTATGGGCATCTCAGTGAAGGCACTAGAGGGCTGGATTAAAGATAACCAGGTGAGTGCTTATGAGGGAATTATGGATTTAGCTTGGTTTATCTATCTCTCCCGGTCCTATGCATGCAGGCACCAGAAGACTGGGATGAACCTGATTCTTTGCTGGAGGACATTCTCCTTGGACAATTCCCCAAGCCACTGCCCTACACCTCAAAGCAAAGAAGCCCCATACCCTCTACTGATTACTCGTCACTTATTAACATATCCACAACACAACCAGTAATAGGAGAAACGTGCCAGGGACTACTAAATAAGTTGCAGAATGGAGTTTTGCTAGAAACTGATATCAGCCGTTTCACTGATGAAGAGTGTCTTACTACCTTGCTTAAAATTGCCACTGAGTGTTCTAGCACTGCTTAGCAAGAAGCGAATGGCAGGCATAGAAAAATCCATAATAAGCCGGAACAAATTAACCCAGAGGCTACAAGGGAATTTCAGCAAAGATTTAAAGATTATTCAATTTCTAGATCTATTACTGCCACATAAGAGCTAACATTGGAAATACAAGGTTTTGATAATTTAGGCCATGACAAAATTAAACATTCTGATAGTTTATCTTGCAGTTGTAACCCCTGCTTGAATGCACCTGTTATGTCACCATTGTCATTTATGTTCACCAGCTGCAGTGCAAAACATACACTTCTTGAGAAGTAAAACAAACAAGTGTCCAGCTCTTTAACAACAGTTGCAGTCTGGTCAGTTACAGACATCACAACTGCTTGAAAAATACTCCCTGGATCACTGCCAAGAGTTGTTGTTACTAGCTAAAAACAATCTTTTTGATATGGCCCCCAAGGTACTCAGTGTCCATGCTAATAATACGTCTACAGGTGGTGGAAGTGTCTCCTTGCCATTGTTGTGCCCTCAGTGAGACCCAGCTGACTACTGTCTTACCTCAACTGAAATAGAAGCCTCGGATGCCACTAGAATATTAATGGTCCTGGGAAAAGCCATAGGATTACTAAGGGAATGGAGGGAAGTTATGGCCAGCATTGAGCCCAACAGATGGGAGGCCCAGTGCACACAGCATACCCCGTCCTTTTGTTGCCTTTGCACGAAATGCCCTCTGCGGACAGCAAACAGTCAGCCTATTTCCATGTTCCCTGGTCACAAGCGTACATCATTTACTAAAGACTTTCCTAAACTATGTGAAGAACCTAACCTACAGTATACTGAATTGCACCGTTTAACTGCAATGAGAGGGCTGCTCTGGAAGGACTTGGACATATTGTTCAATAATATAATACCGAAAGATCTGAGGGAAGATTGTAAAAAAGAGGTTAGCTGGCCGGCTTCAGTGCCCCAGAGGGACAGAGACACCGAGCCAAGGTCTGAGGTGGAAGATAAGTTAACAGAAGTTATAAAGTGTTTGGAAAAAAAAGGTTCTTGAGGATAGGGTGAATTGGTCTAAAATAATAAATACTACTCACAGCAAAGATGAGACAGTCCATGCTTATTATGAACGCCTATTACAGATATACCAACAAAATAGTGGCATGCATAACCTGCTGAGTGAGGGTCTAACCTCTTTTGTCATTACCTTTGTGCATGGTCTCCACCCTGATATTAGAACACATCTGTAAACTACGTTTGCTGGCTGACTGCAAGAACCATGAGAAAGAATACTAGCTTCTGTCAAATATTGTGCGGATTAGCAGGATAAACTGGTGGAAGTACAAGAGGGCAAACTTAAAAAGGGGAAGGAGCGGCTGATAGTGGTGTGCACTGAATACTACCAAGGACTCTGTGCCCGAAATAATGCAGGAAATTCAGCTAGAGGAGCATCTAGAAGAGGAAGAGGGAGAGGTCAAGGTAGAGCCAGGAGAGGATGAATGAGGCCTAATGGCAGGGACGGAAATACCTGTTACTATTGCAACAAGCCTGGACATTGACAAAATGATTACCCATTGCTACAGAATGTGAACAGAGGAGGGGGACCAAAACTAACAGGGCATGTTGTCGCCCAGTATCCCCCCAATGCTTTAGACTCTTATGTACCACATCCCCTGCCGCTCTGCAAGACGGAGTTCCTTTTCTTCCCCACCACCCAGTGCCCCAGCCGCCAGCACACCAAGCAAATCAGTGGTCTTTTTGCAACTGATGGATATTACCCCTCGTACCCACCTCCACGTGGAACATTCTAGGGCTGCTCGAAAGGTAACAACTACCTATTAGCTCCAGCAATTCAAATAGACCAAAAAGGCCTTATGTAAGTGGCACGATACAGGGTCAAGACATTTCTTACTGGAGCTACAATATCTATGTTAAAGGCATCTGAAATAGCCAATGCTTCCCTTTCGGGAACTACCATATCAGTGGTCGGTCTAACAGATGAATTAGTAACTGTACCCTTGATCAAACCTCTTGAGATAGCAATAGGCCCCCTGACGGAACAGCATAGGTTTCTATTAAGTCACACCAGCCCTGTAAATGTATTAGGTAGAGACCTATTATGCAAATTGCAATATACTATACACTGTACACCAGAGGGCATTTTTCTAGAAAGTAAAACTACGGGCATATTACTAAATACATTTCAAGCATGTGCCACATCTCTGGTTCCTATTGAACTGCAAAACAGTGTTCCCTTATATGTATGGGCCCAACACCCCAATGATGTAGAACAAATCCTTGATTTCCCTCCAGTCTAGATAAACGTGCGTCCCGGTGCACAACTACCTGGGATACCTCAATACAACATTTCCAAGGAAGGCCAGCTGGGTATTATACCTGTTATAAGAGATATTGAAGGAAATACATGCTAGCCCAGGTAACTCCTATCTTTCATTTTGTGCAAGACTTAAGAGCAGTAAACACAATTGTAGTTCCATCATTCCCTGTGGTTTCAAATCCAGCCACTATATCGAACAACATCCCAATTACAGCAACATATTTCACCATTCTTAATTTGATTTCTGCCTTTTTCACTATCCCCCTGCACCCTAATAGCCAATACCTGTTTTCTTTCCAATTTCGCAATAAAAGATACACATGGACAGGTGAAAAGCTTATACAGTGTCTCCAAGAAGCTACAGTACTGTTCTCCCACTGTGGCTTACTTGGGCCATATATTAGCTGAGGGCAAAAGTCAATTGGTGCCAGATCGAGTATCTGGTATTGTGAAATTTCCCCATCCTAAAACACAAACGGATGATAGATCGTTCCTTGGAATAGCAGGCTATTGTCACCACTGGATTCCTAATTTTTTTGATAGCCCGTCCTCTCCAGGCCTTGACCCATAAACATGTGAGTGATCCAGTTCCTTGCTCTTATGCCTGTGAAGGTGCCTTTACCACCTTAAAAAAGGAGCTGTGTCCAGCACCAGCTTTGGGTGTACCTGATTTTACCAAGGACGTTCATTTATTTTGCAATGAAAAATAGGGTTGTTTTTTGGTTGTGTTGACACAGAAACATGGTTCTCATTATCGCCCGGTTGCATATTACTCCTCAATGCTGTACCCAGTGGCCACTGGGCTGCCTCCATGTCTTCGATCTTTGGCCTCAGCATCTGTTGAACAATCAGAGAATATTGTAATGGCACATGATTTAGTTTTGTACATCCCACATGCAGTAGACATTTTGTTAACTACTAGTAAAACACAACATGCCTAATGTCTTTCTCATTTTAGACTTCCACATCTGAAAATTGAGTCCCCAAAATATGTTTGCCATTTGATGATATACAATAATGTTGTCACAAATATCAGCCTGTCATGTATACAAAATAAGTACTTTTATCAGGCTAAATAAGCTTTCCACTATGTTCTTTCATTTTCAGTTTACACATAACCGCAGGATTGGCACCGTAGTACCAGCTCCATATAGCCAGACACAACTAAATTAGCTAATGTAAAGCCTTCATTGTACTGATTCACCTGCACATTTGCAGACTAACATACTAATGTACTGTTTGCACATATATGTAATTTGCTAATGCAATCCATATTAACAGATTTACATATTTACATATGCCTATATATTGAAAAAGTACTGCCGCACACATAAAAAATCTCATACCCTTTGACAGATACCCATGACTGAACATGCATATGGCAGCACAGGAGTAGATAATCTACATGCACATAGATATGAAGAGTCACAAATGCACTTACATACACTCATGCATATACATTCACTATCCTGCTACCTTGCCTATTCTGCCTTCCTGACTTGACTGATTGATGGTGGCTTGGTGGCATTCCACTCACAATGTGCACCTCTTGGTCTAGTCCCTAGTGCATAATGTCAACAGAGCCATTTAAAGACAAGGGCAACATTGGAAGTTGCCCATGGCCCCATTCTTCCAGGCTTCCCTGGAGCCCCAGGTAAGGGATTTTTCTACATATATAACCCCTGTTTTTGTTTGTCGCAATCTGTTTCCCTCTATCTGCCTAGATTTACCTCAGACTCTGCCTCTACCAACCCAATGTCATTTAAGGGTTTTGTGGCATGAGCTAAGATATGTTTTGGCTGTTTTTATGTGACCCTGCTTTTGAAACATTAATGCACTTAGGGGCACATGCATTAAGCTTTTTTCCATTCACAAATGGGCCGTTTGCGGATGGAAAAAAGCTTTTTCAGATGCATGTACCTTTTTCCATTCGCAAGTTATGTAATCGCAATTTTTGGCAATTACTTAAATTGCGAATGCATTTAGGGAATTGCAATTTGCGAATCCCTATTTGCCAATGCATGTAGCATTTCCTAAGTGTGAACTGTGCATTTAGGAAACGCTAATTACCATCAACTTCAAGTTGATGGTAATTTGTGCATGCTTCGAAAAATGCACAAAAATGCATTTTTCAAAGTGCCATGTAGAACACACTAAGGCATGTGTGTGCTTCACATGTGCACACTTACCCTTTTTGGGGGGGTGCTTCAGGGGGGCCTTAGGCTCCCGGACACCCTTGGATTTGCATTCCCAATTTGCGATTACCAATTCGGTAATCGCAGTTTGCAAATGCATTACAATTCATTCCTATGGGCCTGTAGACCCATAGGAATGAATGGAATCACATTAGCTAATAGTGATTCGCAATTTCCGAATTGCTATTAGCTAATGTTAAGGAATCACACATTTTATTGTGATTCCTACATGCATAGGCATTTGTGATTACCAAATAGCGATTCCTTAAAAATTGCTGTTTGGTAATCGCAAATGAGGAGTTTGATGCATGTGCCCCCTAATATATAATTCAATATTGTTTGCCTCATGCAGTTTAAATGTTGTTTTGAACAAGTGACCCCTTACCTGAAGCACACATTTTTCTTAAGATAACATCAAGTGTCGGGAGCCTGTTTGAGCACAGAAAGCAGTTTCAATGTTGTTTTGAACAAGTGACCCCTTACCTGAAGCACACATTTTTCTTAAGATAATATCAAGTGTCAGGAGCCTGTTTGAGCACAGAAAGCTGTTCTTGGCCTTGAAAACCTGAGGCAGAGATGATGTCAGCTAACGGGCGGACATATACGTTATAAAATGTGGGGCTTAGGGAAGATCCCTGCAGCACTCCACACTTTAACTGTTGTGTCTCAGATGGAAAAAAGGATTTCTTTCACCTGAAAGCTCCTGTTTTCTAGAAATTAGGTCAGCCAGCTAAGTGCCTTGCCAGTGATAACGACCTCTTTCATCCTCCTGCATAGAACTGGATGGGCCACCATATCAAAAGCTGCTCTTAAATCTAAAAGAATAAGCCAAGCCACTCTGATCCAATATCTTTTTGAGGTCCTCTGTGGCTAGTAATAGGGATATCGCTGTACTGCATCCAGGAAAAAACCCAGTTTGTGCCTGGTGCAGTAAGTTATTAGTTTCCAGATAGGTTGTGAGATGCCTGTTTATCAACTTTTCCAATATTTTATTCACCCCTGGGAGCAATGATATTGGTCTGAAGTTTTCTGCCCAATCAGGATCTAGGGAAGTTTCTTCAACAGTGGGCGGATGATAGCATGCTTCCAAGAAGCTGGAACATGACCACTTTCTATTGACTGATTATACATGGTCATTAAATCTGAGACAACAGCATCTCCCCCTTTCATCAAAATTTCTATGGGGGCAGGGTCCAGCTGGGATCCGGACTTTAGAGAACTAGCAGTTGTCAACATAGCATTGGTGCTTAGTAGAGGAAAGGTAGAAAGTCCAGCTCTGCCCAACCCTACAATGGTTCGAGTTGTGGGATTGACAGAGGAATCAGAGGCCTCTAATAATGTCTCATATATATGCCCATCGTTTCCCAAGAAGTAGTTGGCCAGCTCTTCACATCATACTTGAGAAGGAGGAGGGCCCATTCCTGTGACCTTGGGTTTTAAGAATGAATTTACAATAGAATACACTTCTGTAGTGGGCTGAGAGAAGTGATGGATTCGATCCGAGAAGTCTTGTAACCTAGCTTTACAGGTCGCATGCTGATACTTCTTTAAAGCTTTCCTGTAAATTGTTTTGCTATTGTCTTTCATATTGATGTCTCCGGATCCTCTCATATCTCATACAATTCTTTTTGAGTTCTTTTAGCTCTGAAGAGAACCATTTGGCACAAGTTCTGGTTTGAGAATGCTTGCCTACTTTCATGGGTATTAACTTGTCTAACGCCAAATGTATCCATTCCTTGAAGGTAGAATAAAAGGTAGAAACCTCGTCGTCCGGGCTAGGGATAGTGTTGGCAAGAGCCATTGACCAGCTCTTAACATCCACCTAAGACCATTTTCTAGTTGGATTTATCAGAGCTGACTTAGAGTTGGTTACTTTTTTCCAGGTAACGTAGAACTGCACCATTAGATGTTCTGACCATATTACTGGCAAGGGAGTCTCCACCTTCATGTTATGCATCTTTGAATAGATAGGATCCAATATATGACCTTTAACATAAGTGGGAGAGAGGACCAGTTGAGAAAGCTGTATTGCTAATAGGTCTTGGCAAAAGTTAACTGCCTGTGTGTATGAGGTGTTATCTATGTGAATGTTCAAATCCCCCAGCTGCGTTAAATGTTCGGACTAAAGGCTATAGGTCGCTACCATCTCTGGTATGAGCTGAACAAAATCTACAGCTGACCCCGGTGGTCTATATAAGAGCAATCCGGTGAAGGTAAATGAGTCCAACAATTTAATTGAGAAAAGTAGGTCTTCAACTCCTGCAATCTCTTATGAGGAAGCGTTGTACCCAATCTTTTCCCCCAAAACACTAGCCACTCCTCCACCTTTTTTCCCAACTTGGTCATTTCTCACCATAGCGTACCCGGGAAGGAGTGCAATTGCTATATCTGGCCAATTGTCCTCTGATAACAAAGTTTCTGTCAGGAAGAGAACTTCAGGCTACTTCTCCTCAAAGCAATAAATATCTCCAGCTTATGCTTAGGGAGGGATCTACAGTTTAGTAGTAGCATGTTCCAAAAAACTTCAGGCAGAATAGGTGCTATCTGTCCCTGTATAAAACCTTCTACGTAAGATTCATGGCTGTTTCTAATTACAGCATTGTTCCATGCAAGCACATCGAGCACAATACTTTGCGGGGTACCGAGAATGTTTACATGCCATGCTGGGCGACTGATTATGCTTATTCAGAGCCTCTGCAGAGTAACACAAAATATCTGATTAGCAAGGGGGAGGGGTTCTGGCCCCTGGCCAATTCTGGCCATGGACGGGCATAGACAGGCTTGACTTAGGCATGCCTTCGGCGTGCCGGTCGCACAAATACGCTGCGTGGCCGCGCCCCAGGCCGCATGGAATACTATGGCCAGGTGGGAGAGAAAAAAAAGCTTGACCACCAACCAAGATGGCATCCTGCTTACGTGCAGATGTGAGGCAACTGGCTCTGAACAAGGCCAGGGAAGGAGAGTTGCAAAAATGCCCCCGCCCACTAACATATCAAGTTAGTACCTAATGCGTAAAGTTTTTTAGGTAGCAGCAATATTGATGTACTTCTCCTGATCAACCCTCCCAGTTCAAAACAAAGTGCAAGTGCTTGGCGAAAAATCTATACAAACAGGAGAGCGCTAAGAATAAAAATATCTACAAACATTCCTGGCCAAGTAATCATCTTGGCAATGTTTGGGGACTGCTACAGCACAGTAAAGGCACACTACATAATTGCCAAACCCAAGAGCACCAAAATGGTTAGCCCTTGCAGGCGAGATGGGTGTATGGATGGGGGATGAGATCATGAAAGCTATACTGGACATTAAATCCATTTTGGAGCTCAAAATCAATGTGCTGTGTATCAACATGGCCCTTTTAAGAGTGGAACATAAGAAACAAAAGAATAGAGTGGAGACCAATGAGTTCTCACTGGCTACAATGGGACCCATGCTAACAGCAACGCAGTTGTAAATTACAGCACTCCAGGATGAAATACAATTCCTTTAAATGAAAGTGGGTGATGTGTAAAAAAATTGTATACTAGGGTTGCAGGAATGCATCAAAGGGCCAAGCATGGAACCTTTTCTGGGAGAATGTTTTTTGAGTACAGTACTGGAGGGTAAGTAATCAGTATTTTTGACTCTGGTACCTGCACACATGGTCCCCAATAGCCCTCCTCCATGAGGGCCTCCCCCTTCAGTTCAGTGTGAGACTGTTTAATTATCACAACCAAGATCATATCCTGCAAGTCATTTGTTACAGAGAACCTTGGAAGATGGAAAATAGTAAAGCCAACATGTACCCCAGTAAACGAGAGAATCTTTCAGTGCAGTGAAAGTGCGATTGAGGCAACTAGACATTGGTTATGCCCTAATGTTCCCAGCTAAACCTAAAATAATATTGGATGATTAAAGACTGTTTCTAGCTATGCCTGAAGAGATCTGGTCATGGCTGGAGGAAAGAGGCGAACCCGGACCTAGTGACCAGTGCAGGACAGAGGATGGATGGAAAACATACAGAAATTGGTGTCAAAACAATGGTAAGATCCAAGACAGGCCATCCAAGGAGCGAATGGCACAAAAACAGGCAATCATGGTGTTGGAGATCAAATAATTTAGGGGCTCTGGTGCAGACCCTCCAGATCCAAATCTGAGACTACAGAGGGCCAGAGATTAGCATTCCCACAGAGAATGGGAAGGATTTAAGTGGGAGTCCAGACATGACTCCAACGACTGAGGACGCAGTACTCTAAGGATCTTGTTATATATCCTTTTATTACAAGGCACTGTTTTTGGTGGGTGTAGGAAACTGGCTCTGTATATGATATGGCCACTAGGTGGCAATATTGTGCACAGAGTCTAAGGGTTCCCCCAAAAGTGTACAGGGCTCAATGAAAATCCCAAAGTGCTCTATTTGTGGTAGGGTGGACGAGCAGCCTTAGGCCTAACACAGAGAGGTGTTAAGACATCGATTGCACACAACAGTAATCAATAATGGACACACAACTGAAGAAGGAGATCCAGACCAATTTAAGAAAATTATACTTTTTTTATATATTATTTTAAGACCAAGGTCTTTGCATTACGGTAAGTACGATTCTCATTAAAAAATTATTTTCAGGTTTCAGAAGTTTTACAGTGCAAATTTCAGTGCAGTTCAATATTATCCTGTGGGGGAAAACAATTTGGCAGTGTAACAGGTATATATATATCACTTACAATTCCAGTGCAGTCTTTGTGGGTCTCAGGCCAGCATTGCGGGCAAATTTGGTCGTGGGAGACTAGGGGCACCCAAGAGGTGCAGGGTTCAGTACCTACGCCGAGGTGATCGATACCGGCAATGAGATTTACCCTAGTGGTCCTCAGAAAGCAATGAAGCGGGTCGGGTTTCAGCAGATTGCCAAAACAGTTACCGTCGCGGTCACCTACAGCCGGCTGCTGTCGATCGGAAGGAAAAGTTCTACAGTCGTCGGACCGTCACGGGGAGGTCACGGTTGGGCAGGCACAGTGCACAATGGCAGGAGGAGGCCGACAGGGCCACTTGCAGGAGGGTACAAGCTCTTGGGCTCAGGGCTGGGCACAGCTTAGGTTGTGGGACTGAGAGGATCCCTTGAGATCGTGGCAGTCGTCCTGCTGCAAGGATTTCTTTTCACTGGGTAGAGTCGCATCGACACAAGTGGCGGTCCTCTACCACTGCAGTCGTGGAGTTCTTTGGTAGTAGTGAGTCATGTCGACACAAGGGTCAATCCTCACCACTGCGGTCGTGGAGTTCTTTGGTAGAAATGAGTAGCATCTACACAAGGATCAGTCCTCACCACTGTGGTCTGGCACCGGTGGACGCGGGGTACTAGAGCTTTGAGTCCGAATGGAGGTTCTTGGCACTTTGTGAGGGTTGAAAGGTCTCCGGGGTTTCCTGGAGGCCCTGCAGAGTTTCTGGAGGATGGCAAGCCCAGGGGTTGAACCAGTGGCAGGTGGTGAGGGTTTTTGATGAGTTTTTCCTGCAGCTGCTCGGTTCCTTGTTCATCAGTGGTCGTCTTCCGTCTTCCGTCTTCTTGATTTGGTCCATCGAATCTGCATGCCAGGTCTGGGGGAGCCATCTAAATACTAAATTTAGGAGGCTTTAGTGGAGTCACAGGTAGGACCAATGGGCACCTTACCTGGGGAGACTACACCCGCTATTATGCCACCCTCCTGTGGGAGGGGGCATAGGCTTAGTCCTAATGGAGGGGGTCCCCCATCTTCAAGATGGTGGGGACTGAAAGTTGGCCTTCACCTCGCTTCTCCTGCCTTAGTGGTAGGGTTGGCATTTTTTTTAATTTTGCCGCTGGTTTTCACAAGCAAAGTGGGGGGTATAAACCAGGTGCTGCCATCAGCCGCTAGCAGCTGAGGGGTTGCATTACAAATGCGGCAGGCCTTTGAAGCTTCCTTCTTCAAGCACTGGTCCATCCTGGGGGAGGAGGCATGACACCTCTGCCCAAGATGTGCATTGTTTCTGGTCCTAGAGAGCAGGGAATCTCTACTCAGGGGTCTAGAAACATGTCTTTTGGTGGCTTGCTGCCTACAGCCAGTCAGAGACCACACCAAAGTTCATAGAGAGTCAGGGGGCACCTCTGAGGTACCCTCTGGGTACCTGGTACAATAAATCCCATACTGGCAGCAGTCTAGATTTATTGAAAGGAGTAGTTTGGTACCAAACACTGCTGTATTCAGTGAAGCTGTTATAGTGCTGTGGGACTCGAGTTGCTGAGTACCCAGCCCATGTACTCTCTATGGCTTCACTGGCATTTACAATATTGGCAAAAGGTGCCTAATACTGTAGGGGCATATCTGCTCATGCAGATATGCCCTCACCTGTAGTATAGTGCACCCTGCCTTAGGGCTGTGAGGCCTGCTAGAGGGGAGACTTACCTATGCTGTCAGGCAGTGCTAGCTTGCATGGCACCCAGGCAGGGTGCCATGTCGACTTTGTCATTTTCTCCCTCACAGGAGTATGCAGGCTGCATATCAACACAAAGAACTCCCACTAGACCTATATTGCTTTTATGTAGGCTGACTGCAGCTCTTTGGGGCTATCCGCAATTACGACATAACAAACTCACAATTTCTATATCTTTTGTCTTTTTAAATTTAATTATTCAAAATCATTTTTTCATCCTTTTTATCAACATGAGTAAAAAACACTTTTTTTTAAAAGAACTTTTTCCATCCACATTTTTTTATATAAATATCCAACAATGTCATCTATTGCAAAAGGTCAACATGTATATTATCCTTTTTCATGGACAAGAATATCTAAAAGCAATATAGGTCTAGTGGGAGTTCTTCGTGTTGATTTACTTTTGCCTCCCCCTTTCTCCCAGACCTGAAAACAATTTAAAGAGGGTACCCTTGCATTGATATTATGCAGGCTGCATAGGCAGTGGCGTGGCCCAGTGAGGGGGCTCTTAAGGGACCCTCTTCAGCTCCCATGCCCTAGGTACCCAGGGTACCATTTACTAGGGACTTACAGGGGGCAGAAGTACCAAGTGGGGGTTTGTTTTCAGGAAGGAGCACTGGCACGGGGGCCTGGTTGGCAGGGACCCTGTGCACTACATTTGAAACCACATCAAAACCAGGCAAAATGTGGGGGCTAACCATGCATAAGAGGCACTTTCTCATAGCGGGATGCAAGTGTATAGCGACATAAGGATGCCAGCGGGAGGGTATGTACTAGCGTGGGGGTGTATGGGTGAGACCCAGAACAAGAGTGGATACTTCTTCAGATCTTTTTGAACATCACAACCCCCAATATCTAGTAGGAATGGAAATAGCATACACAGTTGTTTGTTTATGGTGTGTTGTTACTGGTTGGGCATACCTTGGTATCTTGGCTTGGGGAGTTTGGACATAGTTTACATGTTTTTCATGCAGGCAAACTATTGTCAGTCTGCATGGATGGCTGTGGGGGAAGTTGAGTGCTTATGTGGTATGGGGAGGAACATAGGTAGTAGTTCGACCAACTACAGCATCCTCCCTTGGAAAGTTCAGGATATGGCTTTGCACATTAACATGTATCATGTTTGTGCATATCACAAACAATGACACATACAGTTTGCCTATTTACAGGAGACCCACCTTAAATAGAATGAATTGCTGAAGCTTCAGAAGCAGTGTAGAGCCACAGAGACTATATATATTCTGGGTTTACCAGAGGGGTCCTTGTCAGGATTCCTCCTGTGGTCTCTTTTAATACACAGCAATGTAGACATAGATGGCAGATTTGTGGTGATAATACTGCTAGTTCTATATGCCCCTAATAATAACCAGGCTGTGTTTCTAGACAACTTTAAAACCTCTTTGCTTAGAAATGCACAGGTTCCATGTATCTTGTTGGGGGAAGGGCTTCAAATGCGTCCCTGACATATGCAAGGACAGATGTACACCACGAGTGCACTTAGCGCATATGTATCCAGAGGCAACACATCATTGCCCTAAATGTGAAGAGATACAAGCAGTATTTTACCATATTATGTAGCAGTGCCAGGTAGTCAGTCGGTTTTGAGAGAAAGAATTATCATGTGTACACTATGGGCCTCATTTATGGGTTTGTGGCACAGAGCAGTGCAGCAAGTCACCTTGCTGAGCTGCCCTACGTCAAAGTAAAAGGACAGGAATGTACCATATTTATCCAATATGATGCATTCCTGTCCTTTCCCACTGTTCTGGTGCCATTTCAGCAGCCACCACCAACGCAGGCAGCCTTCCACCATGGTACGAGGGTGCCTGTGTTGTAGGCAGGATTGTTTTTGTGTAGAAAGGGACAACTTCCTGAACAAAAACAATGCATAGAGGCGGTTTTCCCTTTCTATGTGTGCTGCACTATGCAGCACACATAGAGAGAAGAAAAAATTAGGAGAAATAAAGATATTTGTCTTCGTTATGCCTGCCCTGAGGATGTGTACGTTTTTGAGGCATTCCTAGGTTTGCAAGTCCTTGTAAATCTGGGAATGCATCAAAACCCATGGGAGTTGCATGAAAATACCCAAGGCAATGCCTCCGTTGCGCAGAGTATGGCAAGGCCGCGATTTGTGCTAAATTGCCTTACTCAAAATTTATGAGGCTACTCAAAGCCACGCAGTGCGGCTTTGCATGGCTTCAAAAATCTAACTCAGAGCCTTGGTCAAGCATTTACTAATAGCTAGGAAGAACCCCCTTGTCTGTTGGGCCTGCTAACATCTACAAAGATCACGAAACATGTTTGCAAATTCATGACTTAGCAAAGGTACTTGCAAAATGGTGGATGGCTATGTCATTGAAATCGACTTCCACCCTACAGATAGG
Organism: Calotriton arnoldi; assembly: GCA_963921515.1. Taxonomy (NCBI): domain Eukaryota; kingdom Metazoa; phylum Chordata; class Amphibia; order Caudata; family Salamandridae; genus Calotriton; species Calotriton arnoldi. The sequence goes on along the minus strand of CAWUFW010000134.1, from coordinate 5,438,542 downwards.
TGAATGGCTGAGAGATCTGACTAAATGAGCTCATGCTGAAATAGACATGTTATCAGACCTCACATGCACAGGAGGCAGGGAAATGAGATATGCATACTGGGGCAGATACGTAGATAAACTAGAAGCAAAATCCTAAGAAAGGCCACCCTAACAGAACACTGTCATGATGTACATTCCTTAATTGAGAGGGGACGCTGTAAAAATGGGGTGGTTTGGATACTGGAAGATTTGACCCTTCATCTGGTCCTTGTTCCCCTTTTCTCCTCCTTGTCGTTGCCTCTTCTTCTCCGTTTCTTCTCATCTGCAACAATGGCTCTGCCTTCCTAGGTCGGGCAGCTAAAGAATGTAAAATAACTGCATTTGCTAACTTGGTTATAAAATTTCAATATGTTTTATTATTTGACAAATGACCGAACCGTGTTGGATTAGGTCTCAGAGCAAATACACATGCAGGAAGGGGCTGAGTCTATTGGCTGAATGGTGAATGTCATATCAATATTGTAACTGTGTGTGGTCTGCGGACAGTGCATGCCTGTATTTGTAAAAATGTGTCCAGCAACTTGAGAAATTACTAAACAAATATAAATTTGAAAATAGTTTTTGTCGAAAAAGAACATGCTTTAGTTAATGGCAAAATTAAAAGAGGTAAATGTTTAGTCCTGGGGAAATTAAATTATGCCAGAGTAATCAGAGTCATTTTGTGTTACTCTTTTGAAGCACAATTACCAAAAATTACGCAGTTATGCCCATTTGCGTAATTGTTAATATTGATGTCAATGTACGCAATGATACATTTGTGCATGAAAATGAAATCGAATCACTGTTGTCGAAATCACCCGATATGACCTCTCCATCAAACCCTAGTCAGAACTACGTGGTCAGGCCGGCCCTGCGACCTAGGCCTGAGGCAACTGATTAACAGATCACAGGTGGGGTGACACGTAACCAGCAGAACAAACACACAAAGAGGAAAAACCCAGATTTGACCCACAGATAGGCAGCGACACCACAATGGTCCAGGGAGATTGGGCCAAATATAGCACATAAGGCTGGAGGGGCACGCGTTGCCAAAACACCATAAAGTTAGATGCCAGATGAAGTTAGGAACACTTAGCCAATCAGGACATAGCACACACAGCACATGCAGTGATCACATGCTCTCTGTGCCGGACATCTGGATGCGTTACCCACTGGCCTGCGTTGTGTCCACGCAAGTTCGAGAGCCACCTGCATTTGCTATCAGGTGAAAATAATTTATGGTTCCATGACTAGGCCAACATTCCTCTCCCTAAAGCAGATCTATGAATTGTTTTATGATGCTCCGAGAAATGTATATAAATGCGCTCTGAACAATTGTACTTTGAGGCAGTCCTCAGACCTATTTCTGTATGCTGTAGTCCCTGCCGCAGTGTTTCATTAAACCAACTGTTCCTGTTTTGCCAAACGCCAAACAGAACTAAATCACCGCTGGTCACACCTCAACCGACCAGAGGCTGCAGGCGTCGTCCACATAAGTCTTTGCCCTACTTTCAAAGGATCCATTAGAGCAGTAAAAGTAGTGAAGCCCTGAGGCAACAAAACATGCAGCTTACGGTGCTGAATATCCTTTTTTCCAATTATAACAGAGTCCCCAAGTCCATAAGAAATCCAGGTCTCTAAAATCTGATGAATGTTACAACAAGAAGCTGTTCAAATGAAGTATTCCCTGGTTGTGAGGCTGCCTGATAGAATAGGACACTGGTGGGGCTAAAGGGCATACCGTCTCTTGCTAAACCTCAAGTTGCTTAAGTATTCTTTAAACTTCTTTCAGTGGTTTCCTCAGGTTTATTTCATGAAGATTTCTATTTTGATTTTACCTTCTTACTTTCAGTTAATTAGCACATGTAGTTCTTCTACAAAATCGTCGGTAAAATATGTTGTAAATGAATGACGTCCTCTTCCACGGTAGATTAGATAAGTTGATTTATTAAGATTGATGTTAAGATGAAGAGCCCCACCAGGAGCAGCCTTCCTACTGCTCAGCCCATCCTCCAACTGACTTTCTCACTCGTCCAACATTCCACAGCATCACCACATCAACATTCCATAACCCCAGTCACAATGGCTGAGCAGCAGGTATAACATAAGGCTTACCTCTCCCATAGTGTAACATTGGAGTTGCCTTATTAAGTTTAATAAGCTGTAATTTCCAAATGGGAGTTCATGTTTGCTATCTTTGTAATTGTAATGAAAAATCCTCCCTTATGGTAGAGTATGATTTTAAATTGCAATTTTGAAAATGCCACTTTTAGAAAGTGTCACAAGATTACATTGGATAATACTGGAAGAAATGGATAAAAGGAGGGAAGCTTTCCCACATTCGCAGTGCGGCAGGTGGGGCGCGATCAAGTGCCCCAGGATACTTCACTTTTAGAAAGTTGGCATTTTCCTACCTTAGCCATTTTGTGCTTGTAGCCTATATCTGGGTCACATGACTGGCTGTAGCTGACAGTTGGGCTTTGTGTATTCCTCCTAGACAGCCACACACAATAGAGAGCTGAAGTGTGCCTGGATGGGCCATCCTTGTCAGGATGGGAGGGCGGAGCTAGGCCCAGCCATACTTCCACTTGAGTAGGATGAGTCCTTCCTCCACACAAAGGGCTGCATACCCCTTGTAGTTAGTCTGGAGCCAGAACAGGGAAGACAGGATGCCTGGGGACTTCAAAGGGAAACCTCTAGAAGCTTTTCCTACCTTCCAGAGGAAGGACACCAGGTATAAATATTGGACATCAGACACCATCTCTTCAGTACACATCTGGACCTGTGGCTACTCTGCCAGGTAGCTTCTGCAAGGACTGCCACTCTGCTGGGCTGCTGTTCTGAAGAACTGCTGCCATGCTGTGTTGACCTGCAGCCCTCTTGCCTGAGTGAGAAGAACTTGACCTGCCTCTATTGAACCCAGGACCCCGAAGTGACTCCAAGCGTTAGTTGGCTGGCCTCCTGACCAGAGCCTCAGAGACAGAAGGCTCCAACCACCTTGAACCCAGCACCTGGACTCTGCAATCTGTGAGTCAACCCTGGAGAGTGGTGCCACCCCAGTCCTGGACCCTTGGAAGTAGGCCTAAGGTGCTCTGCCAGCCTCTGTGGATCCAGCGGAACTGACAGATCTCCTCTGCTGCACGGCACAACCCCAAGTAGAACAGACTCTTGCGTCTTCACCCTGACAAGGATTGTGGTTCCTGCGTGACTAGGGTTTCTTCTCCCGCAAAGAGTAACCCAATTTCTTACAATGTGGGAATACTGGATGGAAAGAGCTTTCCCTCAAAGAAAAGTGAGGAAAAATGTGTGTTTTTAGACTAAGGGGCCAATTCCGATTCGGGCCGGAAATCTCTCCGACCAAGCCGGACCCGGAGAGATTTCTGACCGAATCGGACTCTAGCAGTCCGACCGAACGAGTATGATGCGCACGCATGCAATCGGACTCGAGTCGGTCGGACTCCCATTGAAGTCAATGGGAGCCGGTCGTACAACGCGTACGCGGGCTCCCATTGACTCAATGGGTGCGAGGCGAACAAGGGCGCCCCCTACAGCGGGTACGCCTCGATGCGACTCGCGGCGTACATGCACAGGTAGGGGGGACCCATGGGTCCCCCCTATGTGCGACTCGCGCAGCTACGCGTACAGGGGGGTCCGACACGGACCCCCAAAGTCCGGCTCCGACTGCTCTTTCGAGCCGGACGGCGCGAGTCGGTCGGACTGCTCGAGGCGCGCATCGTACTTGCCCGGCCGGGGAACGTCTCCATTGCGCGGTGCGAGTCGTGTCCGTGCGAGTCGGTCGGAGTGCTTCGGACCCGCAAACGAGTCGGTCAGCGATTTCGCGTGCGCTCGCATCGTACTCGCTCGCCCGGACGCACGTACGAATCGGTCGGGAAAGAGGGCTCCGAATCGGATCCGGTTAAGCCGAATCCGATTCGGTGCCCTACCGGCCGAGATCGGAATCGGCCCCTAAGTCTAAGGCTTGCAAGTGCTTCTGGCTATAAAAAAGCATTATTAAACTTTATTAGCTCCACAAATCACACTATCCTGGACTCTCCCGGGTGTCTAGTTTTGAGAAATGTCTGGGTTTGCGGGTGCTGGCTGAGCTAGGGCCAAAAATCACAGCTATCCAAATTACAAAAAAGCGATTGATTTTGAGTGGAAACATGTTATCCATCCATGTTGCATTTTTAACCCTTCCCTATCATAGGCGCTTGGCTGACCCACACAAGTGTGGTACCATTTTTATCAAGAGGTGTGTAGAATGGTGAACAGACATAATATCGAATTTTTAATATCGAATTGCCAAAATATCGAGTTTTTTATATAGAATGGACAGAATATCGAATTGCCAAAATATAGTGGTGCAGAATATCGAAATTCAGGTAAGAAATATCGATTGTCATAATATCGACAGTCATAATATAGGGGCCCATTACGATACCCGGCGTAAATAAATCCGCCAGGCATGGAAGCGGCAAAATTCCGGCCGCATACACCGTCTGAACACCGACCACGCCATTACGATAACACAAACCGAAAACCGCCATCGGCGGAAAAATCACACAAAATACCGCCCGCCATCGTCCGAGTCGGAGTCAAACCGCCCGCCACGGACGGAAACACGCACGACAACACAAAACCGCCCGCCCACACGGCCGACACAGCGCACGTGAAATTACGATCGCACCGCCATGAGCGCGGAAAAACCACAAATATACCGCCCGCCAGCGCAAACAACGCCGATGAGAATCGACACGGCAGAAGCCATGGCGCCAACGTACCTGCACAGAAACCATCCGCACACAAAACCAATAGCACACAACATGGCCAACAAGTCCACACAGCAAGGCACGCACAAATACACAAGCACAGTACACATCCCGAAAACACCCCCGGACAAACAAAAAATACAAAGGCCAGAACCCCAGACACAACACACCTGGAAAACAACAGACCATGAGGACACACCCACATAGGTGAGTACAAAAGCAGCACTCCCACAGACCACAACCCCTTGCTACATTGCAAACCAGAGAGGAGAGGAGAGGACACAGTGACACAGCAAGGACAGCAGCACACCACAGAAACGCACACATCACAACCACCACCACCACCACCACCAAACACCGGCACCACAAACCCCCTGCACATTACACAACACACACCGCACCAGCACCACAAACACCATGGCACCACAAAGAATGCCCAAGTTCACGCCCATGGAGCTGACGGTCATGGTCGACGAGATCATCAAGGTGTACCCACAAATCTATGGGAACATGGTCCAGCACACACCACTAGCCACCAGAAACAGAATGTGGAACCGGATCGTAGACCAGGTCAATGCAGTCGGGACCCTGCCCAGGAACAGAGTCGAAATTAACAAACGTTGGAATGACGTAAAGAGCCTGGTCAAGAAGAAGGAGGGCAAAAACAGAGAGCTGGCTGCCGTCACTGGCGGAGGGAATCCCGCGCTCTTTAAGACCTTCAAAGCGTGGGAGGAGAAGGTGCGAGTCGTAATACATCCGGAGATCCTCGCCGGATTAGCAGGGGGAGTGGAGGCTGGTAAGTACAAACTAATGCATACCAGCACACCGCTATGTACTCACATGCGCAACTACCATGCCACAGCTCCCAGGGACAAACACCCCCATGTCCAGCACACAATACACAACACATCACACACACATGCAACAGACACTACCACACACAGCCCAAACCGAACAACTGTAAGATGCGTGGGGACATGTGTACACTAAGCCAGCCACGTAACCACCAACAGGTCCCCAAATATGCCAGAAGCGCCACAACGAGCACCCACCACACCCATGTGTCTGCCACAGCTGCACTAACCGACAAGTAACAGGTAAGTGGCAGGAACACAAAGTGCAGTGGGTGGGACGGTGGACAGCCCAAGTACAACACACACCAGGCCCCAGTCCCACAGCACAGCAAGGAGGAGCATCCCCCACACCCCACAGCCACGTGTCAGCCACCGCAGTGCACAACGACAGCCGAAAGGCAGACATCACGGTCCACAGCAATCGGTGTCAGTGGGTGTCCAGCCACCCCCACGACCCACAACACCCCCCACCCCCACAGACCTGCAACATGGAGCACCCCCGCTTAGAGCCATGTGGCATCCAGTACAGTGCACGCACGAACAACTTGCAGGTGGGAAACTGGACAGGGCTGGATTACTGGAGGCATGAGGACCATAACACGACCAACACATGGGACATGTCACGTAGCAGACGAACACGCAGCACCGCCCACCGTCACGAACAAGTGAACAATGTGCACACGGACATGAACAACAGACTCACACCCCACATGACCCATCACAGACATAGCAACACCCAAGGAGCCACGTCTGCATGCACAAGCCACACTGAATATAGTCCCACACGGCAGCCACTGTGCAACTCATCACACACAACCGAAACACCATTGAAGTCCTGTCCATGTAGCCCCTACTGCCTGTCAACCACACACCCCACAACTACGCCTATGTAAGACAAACAACACTAGACGCAACAGAGCGGAACAACATAAATGCACACGAACACCACTGAACCCATCAAACTCACAGACACACCATGCACATACAACATACCATCCATCCCATCCGTCAGCCCCAGTCTCATGAAAGGCATGTCATCCGCACAGCTGCCACACATACAGCAGTCACGCTAAGACACATGCCCATGACCAACCATGTGCCAGAAGTCAATTAAGCGCACGACACACTGTGAGCAACAACACACAACATGGGCCACACCCCCGAGCACTGCAGTGATGCACATGGCACAGGGCAGCACGCACACCAAGGAGATGGGACAACTGCAATACGTTGGCTGGCACACAAGTATCACTCACTCATAACGATGCGTCCAATGCCATGTCCAGTAATCACAACAGACAGCAAATATGCAGGCCATGTCAAGCATGCACACACCTCAAACCATGCACTGTCATGCTGCCACAACACATGTCACGTTCGGCACCCATGGCTCACAGCATGTACCCCAAAAGCATATCCCCTCCCAAATGCGAATCTGGGGCATGGCCCCCATGTTGCCATATGCGTTCCTAAGCGTTCCATTTGAACCCCAAAAGCATATCCCCTCCCAAATGCGAATCTGGGGCATGGCCCCCATGTTGCCATATGCGTTCCTAAGCGTTCCATTTGAACCCCAAAAGCATATCCCCTCCCAAATGCGAATCTGGGGCATGGCCCCCATGTTGCCATATGCGTTCCTAAGTGTTCCATTTGAACCCCAAAAGCATATCCCCTCCCAAATGCGAATCTGGGGCATGGCCCCCATGTTGCCATATGGGTGCCTAAGCGTTCCATATGAACCCCAAAAGCAAAGTACAAACCAGACCCAGGATGGGCCAGGAGCCCGCATACACCAGAGTCACAATGAGTAGGGGCACAGCAACACACCCATCGGCATGGCCAATCCGTCCCATGCCACATGTGCACAGCACACAGTCCCATTGCCTAGCACACACAACTACAGATGCCACAGCCACACACTCGCCTCCGGGAAACCCATGTACGAGATTACACGAACTGCCAATGTCAGATGACAAATACATACTTCGCCAGGTGCAACACAATAACAAATCTCATTCTCTCCACAGGTGACGAACTGCCGGATGCTGGGGATGGAGACAGCAGCCAGCACAGCCAGCCCACAAGCCCCCAACGAGGACACACGGATCTGGAGGATCTGTCCTCCTCTTCGGACACGGACCACCAAGCAGGCCCATCTGGTGTGGCAGGGCCCAGCCGCTCCCAGGACCCCTCCTACCCACCAACCCATCATCCAGGGATGCTGAACAGTCCCAGCCCCCTGCTGCCACTGTCGTTGCGGCCACACCCACGGTCATTGCGGCCACTACCACTGCCGCAACCGCCACCATCGCCGCACCGACCACCACCGCCACCACCACCACCACGTCTTCGCTGGCACCAGCCCCAGCGCAGGTGGTGGCCCGGCCGACTGGATCCACCCTGGGAGCCACAGCGAGGACCGTGGTGTGCAATGTGGCTAGTGGGCAGGCCGGTGGCAGCAGGACTGGTAGGAGGAGCAGGGTCAGGGAAACGCCAGCCTCCCCTGGGAGCCATGCCCTGCCTCAAATGGCCAGAGTCCTTGGGGCCTATGAGGAGGCCCAAGAACAATGGGTCAGGTCTGCTACAGACACGCGGGAGGTGCTGGGGGTGCTGAGGTCCATGGACGCCCATATGGGCCAATTCGTGTCCCGTATGGACCAACTCGTGGACCTCATGGGCCAGCTGGTGGTGGCGGTGGGGTCACAGGCAAGGCCAGCAACACCACCTCCGCCACCACCTGCTAGGGTGCAGGGTCGGGCAGCAGTGTCCACTTCCCCTGCGTCCACAGCCAGTGAGCACACCTCACCCACCACCAGCAGGTCGCCACCACACACCCCCTCCCAAACGTGGAAGGGGCCGTCCGAAGAGGAAACAGATCTCCCGGGAGGACTTCGCACGCTCCAGTCGCAAGTGAGGCAGCCAGCCAGCCTTCCGCCAGCCTTCCTTGACCAGCCACTGCATTGACTTGCTCTACGATCCCACTCCACACAGCCAGCTGGATGGCATGTGTGTGTTGGACTATGGACATAGAACCAGTGGGTACACCCTGAGCTTCACGCAGCCATGACCGACAGCTCATTGTCACTGCACGCACCACTTTTGTCATCACCTTACACACAATCACATGTCACAGTTTGGAATAAATGCACCTTTTTCACTAACTGCTGTTTGTGCCCTGTGTTTTATTTGTACGGAATACAACGGCCACCTTGGGCGGAAAGGCACCTGATGTGTGGCATGGCAATGGAATCCGGAGGGCCTGTAGGGACCTAGGGGTGGGAGACAGAACAGGAGCACATTCAATGAGTGTGTCACACACCCATCACATAGTACATGTCAACAACTACAAGCAATGTACACACATCGCACAGAGCAATAGGGCACAATGCCACAGTCACCAACAGTGGCATACTACCCTGGCCATGGAGCGTTGACACACTGCACGCAGTGAACATACGGCCACCCTGACACAGCACACACACACCTGCACAGATACAGACACATCATCCGTCGTACATGGACACTCACCGTCAAGTGAAGTAGCGGGCGATGAGCTGCTGGCGCACATTCCCAGCTTCCTCCTCTCCGCTGTCCACCTCACTCGAGCTGTCCTGGTCTGCGGGCTGGGGCCCTGGTTGATCTCCGTCATCCACAATGAGGGGGATCTGCTTCCGAATGGCCTGATTGTGCAGCATGCAGCACGCCACCACTATCTGGCACACCTTCTGTGGGGAGTACGCCAGTGCACCCCCGGTGCGGTCCAGGCACCTGAACCTGGACTTGAGGAGGCCAAAGGTACGCTTGACCACACGTCTGGTCCTCCCATGTGCCTCTTTGTATCGATCGTCTGCTGGGGTGCGAGGATTCCTCAATGGACTGAGCAGCCATGCCCCATTCGGATACGCAGAGTCACCTGGGTGTGAGGGACAAAGAGAACCGTTGCTAATCCAACTGGACAGGGGACAGCATCGCACAGCCAGCACGCTACACCACTCCACATACTCACCGACAATACAGGCACTTACCTGTTGCATATTGGACATCAGTCGTGGCAAGATGCTGTTGCGCATTATGTGTGCGTCATGGGCCGAGCCTGGAAACTTGGCACACACGTGGGTGATCACCATGTCCGCAAGGCACACCACTTGCACATTCAGGGAGTGCGTGTGCTTCCTGTTGCGGTACAGGTGCTCAGTGGCCTGTGGTGGAACAAGGCCAACATGTGTGCAGTCAATGGCTCCCACGACGTGTGGGATTCTGCCAAGGGCATAGAATGCACCCTTCACTGCCGCCAATTCACGAGCCCTGGGGAATCTGATGTACCTGTTTCGGTACAGCATCATGGCTGCCAGTACATCCCTCAGCACCTTGCTGAACATGGGCTGGGACATCCCTCCTCCACTGCCCACTGTGTGCTGGAATGACCCAGTGGCGAAGAAATGCATGGCGGCCATCACCTTAGCCGTGGGGGTGACAGCAGTCGGATACACCCTGCGGGGACGGAGATGGGGCTCTAACATGGCACACAGTCGATGCAGGGTTGGCCTGTCCAGCCGAAACTTCCTGATAACCTCTGTATCGTCCATGTCCGCCAGCAATTGGTATGGGCGGTCAATGTTCGGTCTCCGCCTGGGGTAAATGGCAGAGGACACATGTCAAGGCAACACGGCACATAGCAATTTCGCATACACATCACTGACATGACTGAGCAAGCACATGAGCCACAGCCCAGCTGTCAAGCTGGGACGGCACGGCCACAATACACTTACACAGGTCTCCCAACAATGGCAATGGCAAGTGAGACATACCACTGCCATGTGCATGCACATGGGGATCTAGGCCCCAATGACTTGCGGGCGTGCTGATGGGGACTGACTGCATATTCGTCAAGCGGCAACGCCACGGCAACATGAGTGTCTGCTGAGCATGGAACTGCTTCCGAGGCTGGATGAGTATGGCACACGACGACGAGCGATGTGGGCACGGGCTGAGCGGCCAATACAAGTGGGACCTGTGGCACGAGGGGATATGAGACAGTAGTAGGTGTCAGCACTGCACCCTATGTACAGCACTGTACGGATCACAGCTCCCGAAACATTGACTGGTGTCCACATTGACAGCCCCATGCCAAGACGGCTGTGTGCTTGCAGTCACACGTCACAGGTGAGAGGTTACATTGCACGTGCCAGGTGGCAGACGTACATAGTGGGAGCTGGCATGTGTGTGCATGTGTCTCCTGTTCAGGATCCACCAGATGGGCGCTGACTCTGTACTGAGCATTGGACACAGCATGTTCCGTGGAAGGCTTGTGTGTGTGGGATGGTGGCACTGGATGTGCCTCCGTTGGGTGGGGGCCATGCACAGGGCGGGTACGTCGATGATTGCGCATTGTTGGTCACGGTGGGTGCACCAACTAAGATGTGTTGCCCTGTGTTCAATTCCTATGTCCGCATGATGATGGACTGTGGATGTGGGCAGACTACACATTGGTCGATGTGCTGTCTATATGCATGTGCCTTCACACCAGGCACAGCTGCCCCTGCACATGTGACCCCTGCTGGACTCGCTGCTGGGTCTGTGGAGCTGATGCACCTTCTGCGCGTGGGGCGGACAGCTCTCCTCACTTCCCTCATTGCGCATGTCATGTCTTTGCCGCAGGTGACATGGATCATGGAGGGCCCACATGTACGCGTGGGTAGGCTACACATGATTGTTCACTGGTCGCCACCCCCAGTCAGTGTTTCGAATGGGAAGGTTGTCGTGCTGGTGGTATGTTCGATGTGGCGGATGGGCGGGCCTAGGTGCGGGCTTACATTCCAGACATGGGGGTAGTTGGATTGGCGACTAGTTGCAGTACACACGGGACACGTCTCTTCCTTTCCACATCTGGGTCATCCCTTGTACTAACTGACAGTGATACAGTCATCTTCGCCCCAGCCCTCATGTCCTCCCCTCGCCCCCCAATATGCATGCTCACCTGCGAGGCTAGCGCTTGCACAGGCAGCCCCAAGCTCGCACCAGAGAGGGCAAGGAGTGTATGTGTGGGTCCAGTTGCACGAGTGGGCTGTCTCAGGGTATGATGTGTGGCGGGACGCCATCCACCTGCGTGGTGCCCCAAATGGAGACCCGGCCTGCATGGACTATGCATCACAGTCTTCGCCTTCCGGATCCGCCACCTGCGACACCCAGTGGCTGTGGCTGCCCTTGCGGCCAGGCCGCGTCCGTCTGTGGCTGATGGCCCACACATTCACTCTTTGGCCTCTCTGGGGAGGGCTCGGGGGTGGTGGCGCACGCGCTTGCACTTAGTCGCAATGGCATGTGGCGTGGTTGGTATGATGGGCAATGGATGGGATGGTGCGAGCCACCTCCCGTGACGTCAGTGCTGCTCGTGCTGTGGTGCGTCCCCCTACACTTCCATTTGACTTTTGCCATGCTGGACGTTGAGGTTCTATTGCCTGCGTGATATGACCAGGAGGAGCGCGAGGAGACCTCTCACACACCATGCTCCACTGCCATCCCGTGCCCTGTATCGCCTGTGCGGATTGACTATGTTGGGGTTACACCTGGTCGACTGGGGCTGTGTGTGCCTTGTCAAGGGGGCATGGCGGGCGCACAACAGGATCCAGCTTGTCCACAGAGGGTGGGCTGAGGTGCGCCTGGTACCGCTTTGTACGTGTGCCCGGCTGCTGTGCACACACGTGTTCACTCCCCTGACAGGTGTCCTCTCACAATGCCCAGGGAAGCGGTGGTGTACTGTTCATGACCCCTCCCAACACGGCGTGCTCCAACTTGGCATGTGCGCATCTACCCGTCGCTCCCACCCACCTGAGCACTGCGTCCATACGACTTCACACGACACATGTGTGTCTTCCACAGTAGTGCTACTCATTTGCGTTGACATCCAATACCAGTGGACTACATGGTCATGTCACGACTGCCGTGTACTTCACATACTCTCATCCTCTCTCATTCGTACTTGTGAAATGAGTCAGCGGAGACAGTTTTGGTTTCAAACATTATATTGAGTCTTCTGTCCTCTGTGATGCAGTATAGTGGACACTACTGGCAGCGGAATACATGTTGAGGATATACTGAGCATGATTACAAATTGGATAGGGTGTGGGGTTACATGTGATTGGCTGTTGCATGTGGGATGTGGGCTTCAGAGTTACATCTGCTTGGCCAAGGCTGTGCTAATGTACATTTACATATAGCTGCGGAGCTGCGGACGTTGACACAGACGGTATACATGTAGCCTACCAGACCGCTCGGCATCATGGGCACAGTCCATCTCAGTTCCATGTGACAGGTTTGCTGCGGTTGTTCCTCATGCACGCGTGCATGTGAGATGACATCAGGGCATGTGCTTGCGTGCATGCAGCGGCGTGCCACTTGTTGTTGCACTGTGGTGGTTACTGGACATGTCACAGTCACTGGGGTCGTGTTGTTGTTGTATGCACTTGTCGTCCATGCAAAGGTCCTGGTATGGGATTCCCGGGGCGGGGGTGGGAGGGGTGCAGCACCCACAGACTCCAGGCGACCTATTCATGTCCACTGAGCGGTGTGTGTGTCCATGTGTGCTGGATCCATGTCGTGTCCTGGTTGTTCGTGCAGTTCCGTCCATGTGGGTGCGATACACAGAACCCATGCCACTGCCTCCCACGATGCATGCGGTGTTCCTGGATGTGATGGGGAACAGTGTGCATGTCCCGGTCATATCCGATGTCATGGCGATGTCGTTGATGGTGTGGTTACAGTTGCCGGTCGTTTGGTATGGCTGTTGTGGTGGTGACTGGCCAGTCCGTGCGGAAGCTGAGCATGGGTGCGGGGTTGGACTTCATAGGTCACTCGGGGAACCTGCGTTGTGGTCCGACGTATTTACAGGTTGTCAGGTATGTGATGCCGTCCAGCAGGGCTTTCATGTCAATGGTGGTGTACATGTTTGCCAGCCAATGAAGCGGATGGTGGCTCTCAAGGTGTTGTTCGTAAGTTGTCCCTTGGAGGACCATGATGGGGCATGCTGGGTGACATTCGATGTAGCTGTTCTCGATGATCCGTCGTGTGGAGGCACAGTGGTCCCATTTCAGTGCGGGTGCGATGTTGGCCACATACGCCATGCCCCCATAGGCAGAGCAGGCCCTGTCGTGTGCGTCCAGAGGGAGGAGTAGTGGTAGCAGGTCCGCCTTCAGACATGCCGGGTTGGAGAGGCATATCTCGACGGGATGCTGGTAGGGACACCTCCGACAGTAGAAGACGGGCATGACGCAGCTGAACAATGTGATGCGGTAAGTCAGTCGGTAACTTACGTTCAGCAGGGACAGGAGATCGCATCCCAATGTATGTATCGTGTTGGTTTTGTACAGCTTGAGCTGTTCGGCGTAGTTGGGTAGGTGTGTTGCGGTTGCCATTTCGCAGCGGTTCGTTGAGATGGCGTGCTCCAGCTGTGTGTGCAGTCTGCAATGTGCACGCTCCGGGGTTGCTGTGAGCTCTGTGTAGTCGTAGGGAGACAGGACTTGTGTTCTGTTGGCTTGTTTGGAGGACACGGGCCCTCTTCCCACATGCTTCTCAGACAGTTCAAGGTCAGTGCTGTGTGACTCCTTCCAATTAACTTGCATGTGGCCGACATGGGGGAGTGTTTTCTTCTTTCTTCCCCGTCCGTTGTGTGCTTCTGTGATATGCGCTATCTGCCCTGTGGTCGGTCTCCTCGGCATGCCTGTGTTGGTCTATTCTTGGACAATGGCTGTATTCACCGGCTTCTGTCGTAGGGCTGTGGTTTCGGAGTTGGAATGGAAGGTCATTCAGTGCTGTCTGCTCTCCCTTGTGTGGGCGGCAGGCTGCCTTTCCGCTCTGCGTTGGGCCTTGTGTGTGGATGTTATTCTTGGGCCACCTGTTGTCGGTCCCCGGGCTCTTTGGTGTTCCGTTTCATATGTCTTGTTCATTTGTGCAGGGTGGTATGGGTTTTTCAGTGTGGTACTGGCGTTCCTCTTCCCGAAGGGGCCCTGCTTCTCCTAGTTGGTGTTGCCGCCGCTGTGTGCTACGCCATGTTTGTTACACTGGGGTGTGTCCTGCTGTTGCGTGACTTCACTGACATGTGTGCGTCGGTTGTGTGGCGTTGGGTGTTGTCCGTGAATTGGGCGTTGGGGACATGTCTGTGGCAGGCCTGTCACGTGTCATGTGCGTTCGGGGTGGGGCTGATGTGTGTGCTGCTTGGTTGTGTCCCTGTGTCTGTGTGCGACGCATGCATGGCGCTGCGGTTGGCCTCTGCGTTGTGCGCATGTGTGGCGGCGTCATCGCCGCTTTGGGGCCGTGACGGGGTGGTTGGTTCCTAGTCCCAGGTGGTGTGTACACATGTGTTCCGCGATGTTAGGATTTGGCCTGTGTGTCATATGTGGATGCAATGGTGGATGTGTAGTGTACACGCGCTGGTGGGGGTTGTCCGCTTTCCGCCCTTGCACTGTGTGCGCTGTTTGCGTGCACTTGTTGTGTGTGTGCCTACCTGCGTCTCCGCGGCACGTTGCGTCCTTGGTGGTGCATCAGCAGAAGCATGGGAAGGGCCTGCAGTGCTGGATTCATGCCCGGGTGCCGCTTCTTCGTTGTCCGTGCTCTGCGTCCGTGTTACCGCCTCTCTTTCACGTGCGGTGTCTCTTGGCCGTGGGAGCCGTTTGTTTGCGGCATCGTAATTTATGCGCCGGGCGGGACGTGTTTCGTCGGACGGTGTGTGTCAGTTGGGCTGCGCCGCTACGTGTACGGGCGCACTTTGATGGCGGACGGTGTTGCTGGCTTGCCGGCGGTGTTTGGCCTGCTTTTCGCATCGTAATTGGGCGGGCGTGTGGACTGCTGCGTGCCGGCGGTAACTGGTGGTTTTTGCATCCGCCAGCACGGCGGTTGTGCTTCCGCCCGCCATCGTAATGGGCCCCATAGTTGTTAAAAATATCGATTTTTTTTATAGTGTTTTAAGTGTTAGTATATGTGTTAAAAGTATGTATTATTTTTGTAATGTATGTTTTAATTTTTTTAAAGTAATGAATTTTATGTTATTTAATTTTTGCGTAATTTAATTCCGTAGCGGGTTGTGGGTTTATAGGGAATAGGGTGGGAAGTAATTTAATTGTAATTAAGTAATTATTAAATTTTATTTATTGGTATTGATAAATAATTCATTGTTAATTAATTATTAATTGGTAATTACTTTTTATTAATTGGTAATTAATTTTTATTAATTGGTAATGAATTTTTATTAATTTTTTAATTGATAATTATATTAATTGTATTAATTTATTATTCAGAGCGGGTTGTGGGTTTATAGGGGAATAGGGTGGGAAGTAATTTAATTGTAATTCAGTAATTATTTATTTTTATTTATTGGTATTGATTATTAATTTATTGTTAATTAATTTTTATTTGGTAATTAATTTTTATTAATTGGTAATTAATTTGTATTAATTGGTAATTAATTTTTATTAATTGATTAATTGATAATGATATTAATTGTATTAATTTATTATTCGGAGCGGGTTGTGGGTTTATAGGGAATAGGGTGGGAAGTAATTTAATTGTAATTAAATAATTATTGAAAATATTTTTGTGTATTGATAATTAATTTACTGTTATTTAATTATTAATTGGTAAACATTTTGTATTACTTATTAATTTTTGGTATTGAAAATTAATTGGTTAATTAATTATTAATAGGTAATTACTTTTTAATAAATAATATTTATTTGTATTTATAATTAATTAATTATTAAATATGTTGTAATTGGTAATTACTTTTAATTAATATTTTATTGGTATTGATAATTAATTTTTTAAATTTAAATATTAAATCAATGCTTTCCCTACTGTTGCACTCTCTGGAGTGGGAATAGTAATTTTTACCCCCACGCTATCCAACGCTTTCCCTACTGTTGCACTCTCTGGAGTGGGAATAGTAATTTTTACCCTCCCGCTATCCAACGCTTTCCCTACTGTTGCACTCTCTGGAGTGGGAATAGTAATGTTTACCCCTACGCTTTCCCTACTGTTGCACTCTCTGGAGTGGGAATAGTAATTTTTACCCCTACGCTATCCAACGCTTTCCCTACTGTTGCAGCCTCTGGAGTGGGAATAGTAATTTTTACCCTCCCGCTATCCAACTCTTTCCCTACTGTTGCACTCACTGGAGTGGGAATAGTAATTTTTACCCCTACGCAATCCAACGCTTTCCCTACTGTTGCACTCTCTGGAGTGGGAATAGTAATTTTTACCCTCCCGCTATCCAACGCTTTCCCTACTGTTGCACTCACTGGAGAGGAAATAGTAATTTTTAGCCCTACGCTATCCAACGCTTTCCCTACTGTTGCACTCTCTGGAGTGGGAATAGTAATTTTTATCCCTACGCTATCCAACGCTTTCCCTACTGTTGCACTCTCTGGTGTGGGAATAGTAATTTTTACCCCTACGCTATCCAACGCTTTCCCTACTGTTGCACTCACTGGAGTGGTAATAGTAATTTTTACCCTCCCGCTATCCAACGCTTTCCCTACTGTTGCACTCACTGGAGTGGGAATAGTTAATTTTACCCTCCCGCTATCCTACGCTAAAAATATTGAATATTTGTTATTAATATTACGTTAATATATATATGTATTAAAAAATAAAAATGCATGTTTATTTTTTTAACTTACATTAAATATTTATTAATATTAAGGTTATTTAAGTATTTTTAAGTATGTTTTAGTTAATTATATGTATTATTTTATTAATTTTACATTACTTTTAAGACATTTAAAAAATTCGATATTTTGACTAACTATATTTTTTACAACGATATTTTGGATTCGATATTTTTGTACTTACCTGTTTGTAGATAGGAATTCGATATTCTGGCATTCTATATTTTTTACTCGATATTTTGCCAGGTCGATATTTTGCTCCTCGATATTCTGTCAGTGATCCGTGTAGGAATGCTAGGAGATTGGAAATTTGTAAATCTCTACAGATTTCATAACATTTCCTCACAGAAATGTAAGGTCTATGTGTGTTTTTAGTCAAATGTTGAGTTTTGCAAGGGCTAATGAGTAAAAAAAAATCTAATGAAAACCGTGCAAGTTACAACACCCTGCCCTTTCCCAGATGTCTACTTTTCATTATTGTCTGGGTCGATAGGTTTATAGGTTTCCATTGGTGCCGACTGAGCTTCAGCCCAAATTCCTTGGCCACACATTGCAACCAAGGGTTGGTTTTGAATGGAAAAATGTGATCTGTTTGTGTTGCGTTTTAGGCCCTGTTTCTGCTGCGGGTGCTAAGCCTATCCACGCAAGTCGGATACTGTTAATTAGGAGACACAAGGGAATGCTGGGAGTAGGACATTTGTGGATCGTCACAAATTCTGTAACTTTGCCTCACAGAAATATGAGGAAAAAGTGTGTATTTAACCAAAGTTTGAGTATTGCAAGGTTTACTGGGTAAGAATCTCTCATGATAATCACACACGTCACATGGTTTCCCTGGGTGGCAGCTGAACTAGGGCTCAAAATGTGCAGCTATCTCTATTGTAAACAAAACATTGATTTTTTTGGGTGAAATGTGACATCCCCAAGTTGCATTTTGGGACATTTTGTGTCACAGACCCTAGGCCTAGCCTTATAAGTGGGGAACCGTTATTTTGGGAGACATGTGAGAACACACAGCAGTAGAATATTTGCTATTAACAATTGGATTCCTCTGTTTTAGTGGCTTTCAAATGTCAGCCAATGTGAAAGAAAGAAGACATTTTGCAAAATGCCCTCTGAAAACACATGATAGTATGAGTAACTAAAAATTCAGAGATCTACAAATAGCTAATGTTCCAAAACTCTGCATCTTGTATACATTTCAGAAATACATAGGTTTCCTTTATACTCATTTTTCATAATTCATGTTTTACCATTAGAATTGCTGTATAGTCACTATACAATGAAAAATCATTGTACAGTGCAGCTCAATTGTTGGCTCTGGGTATTTTGTGTTTTTTGGGGAATCTTCAAATCCTATATATCCACATGACCAGAAGCATCTGTAGATGTAATGGTATATTGCTTTGTAAATCAGCTGTTGTGACTCTGAGCCCGATTCACAAACAGGTTTACGACTTGTAAAGTTACAAGTGTGGAGTCTCTGCCCCGATTGCAGTCTCCACAGTTGTAAACTTGCTATTAACTAGAAGTGTGTGAATATCAAAGAAAATGTAAACTGACACAAAAGTGTAAGTTTACCTTTATGAATCAGGCTCAGTTTCTTTGAAAAACTTTGAGGTATCTACACAAATGACATCTTGCTGAATTTAGAATTTGTTCTATTTTTCTGCAATGTATTGCTTTCCGAGATCACTCATTGCTTTCCCACCTGTTTCATCACAAAAGTAAGCTGAAATGACAAAAATAAATTAAGTAAAATGGACTACCTGTTATAAAAATGCAGAAATACTGCATTTAAAAAAAAAAAAAACTCTGCTTGTTCCTGAAATCTGTGAAGATGGTGATCGAAGCAATGCAAACCTATTTCTTGCAGTTATATTTTGGTGATTTTATGGTTCCTTCCAGGGGAATCTACAAACCCTGGGTACCTTTAGAATTCCCAGGATGTTGGAAAAATAGACACAAATTTGGTCTGGATTCCTTTTGTGGAGAAAATCTATGAAAGTTTAAATGCGACTGGGAGGCTCTGGGGGGGCCCTGGGTTAGATGCTTGAACAATCAAAATGTTAAGTGGCTGATTTATGAGAGCCCTGCGTCAATTTTGCACCATGTAAAGTTGTACATGCATGATGCAGGGCTCTCAATTTGATTTAGAAGCCAAGCAAAGCCACCCTGCATGGCTTTGAGTGGCCTCATAAATCTTGAGTAAGGCAACGCAGCGCAAATGATTGCGTCACCTTACTCTGCGCATAGGAGGTGTTCCATGGGCGTTGTGGTGGGTTTTTCTACGCAACACCCATGGAATTTGACGCTGTCCCAGATTGAAAGAATCATGTGAACCTGGGAAATCGCCAAATATGTACACCTCACAAGCTGAGGCGTAACGAAGATAAATATGTTTATTTCTCCATGTTTTTTCTGCTTTCTTTGTGTGCTGCATTCTCCAGCACACACAGAAAGAGGAAAATGCCTCTTAGGATTGTTTTTGTGCAGGAAGGTGTGCTTTCCTGCACATAAACAATTCTGCATGCAACGGAGGCACCCTTGCACCATGGTGCAAGAGAGCATATGGTGACGATGGGCTGCCGAAACGACGCCAGTGCAGGACAAAAGGACAGGAATGCACCGTATTGCATAAATATGATGCCTTCCTGCCCTTTCACTTTGATGTAGAGCAGCACAGCAAGGTGCCATGCTGCGCTGCCCTATGCCAAAATCACATAAATGAGCCCCTAATTTTGCATATACATGTTGGAATGCTATGTTTTTAAATTTCTAACTTGCACCTGGGTGTTTGTGCACCCAATTTGAAAGATACTTCCCTGATCTCTTTTAAGTATGAATAAGTTATGCACACATAGATATGTTATGCACTCTAAATTCTCTAACACCACTTTTTTAGCATTTGTAATATGATTTAAAATTTCCTACTTACAACCTTAAGTTAGTCGTAAGTCAGAAATTTGTGAATTGTGCCCTTGCTACCATATGACATAATACACAGCTTTACAAAACTATTTTCACACTGAGGGGCATATTTGCAAGACCCTAACGCCACCGGAGTGTCACTTTTTCTGATGCTCCGGTGGCGTTGCTCTCTACCCCATATTTACAAGGTGGCATTAAGCCACTTAACGTGGCTTAACTCCACCTTGTAAATATGCCCCTCACCGCAATAGTCCGCTGTGGCAATGGGGCTAGCAATGGGTGTTCCTGTGGGCGTTCCACCACAACACCCATTGATTTTTTATGCTGCCCCATATTTACAAGGATAGGGCAGCACCAAAAACTAATGCCATGTTTTAGGATGATGATACGAAGAGAAATTATTAATTTCTTCTCGTATTTTGCTCTTTCCATCTGTGCTACATTCTGCAGCACACATAGAAACAGCAAATCGCCTTTAAAGATTGTTTATGTGCAGAAAGGTGTCCTTTCCTGCACATAAACAATCGCCCCTGCAGCACAGGCACCCTTTCAACTTGGCGGCAAGAGTGTCTGCGCTGGTGCTAGACAGCTTTTTTAGTGACAGGGGAAATGCAGGGGTGCACGGTATTTTTGTAAATATGGCACATCCCTGCGTTTAAAAAATGTCGGAGCGCGGCGTTACCAATTTTGGCGTAACACGTCACTCCGACATTTGATTGTATGTATCCCCCTGAGTATACAGTTCAGGGTATGCACATATGACATTCAAAATTTACCAATGCCTCAGTGCTAAAAAAGGACCCAGAAACACTTATGAATCCATGAAGTAGTAATACCGCAGTACTCTTTTACGTACTCCCACATGCCGTTGTGCATTTCCTGTAAAGTAGAAGAGTATAGAGGGCACAGCCCTTTTTTATTTGTACTAATTGTCTGAAGTTTCTATGAATATTCCGATTTTAGATATCTTGGGATTAAGTCACAAGCCATTTCAGATTACGCAAAAAAGTACCATATGTGAGCAATTTATGTATTCCAAAATTTCTTTGTGAATAGTTCCTTAAGCAGGTGTGAGCTGACTATGGAAAAACTATACACATATGTACATTGCTATACTAATTAAAGTAAAGAATGTATGCATTGCTACAGCGCCTTCCAGTTGAGCGATCACACAGTCAGTGGAAATGACACCCGGTGGGTCTGGCAGCATTTACTTAACATGCCAACTGCACCGCAGTGCCAGGCAACACTCGACTAGAGGCAAAGGAAATAATTGAACTTTAACTCTGGTCAAAGAACTGTGCTATTTCAGCACTTACTCACAATGGCATTTTGTTTTACACAATCATTGCCTCCAATATGAAAAATGAGATAAATTAAAATAATTTCTGCTACGGGCAAAGGGTTGTATTGAAAGTATTTTCTGTACCTAATGGACTTAATTCATTTTGCAGAACTATTCCAGCGTAACAATTCTACTGACAAAGTGCTCTTTCTGTCTTACTTGCTAAAAGGCTGGCATGTTTATTTAAACCATGATACTAGTGAAAAAAACACAAGCTATATTTTAGTGCAAGCCCTGTTTTGTGTCCCGTTATGCTTTGTGCTGACTATAGCACACGGCGGGGCATATTTATAAGCCCCTATCGCCACCACAACGTCACGTTTTCTGATGTTGTGGTGTCGATAGGGGCTTCGCCTTATTCACAAGGCAGAGTTAAGCCACTCAACGTGGCTTAACGCCGCCATGTGAATAAGGCCCCCTTTCACACTACACTTAGCATGAAAGGAGTGGGCAATGGGTGTTGTGGTGGGCGTTCCACCGCAACACCCATTGATTTTGACACTGCCCCATATTTACAAGGGCAGCGTCAATATGGGGCAGCGCCAAAATTAAGACCAGGGAAAACCTGGTCTTAAATAGGTGCAACGAGGAGAAGGCCATTGATTGTTTATGTGCAGGAAGGTGCCACTTCCTGCACATAATCAATAAAATAAATGACGTTTTGCAGTTTCTATGTGTGCTGCATTAAGCAGCACACATAGAAGTTTTAAAATGACATTTCAGATTGTTTATATGCAGGAAGGGAAACCTTCCTGCACATAAACAATCTTCCCATAAAACGCAGACTTCCTTGCATTATGGTGCAAGGGTGTCTGAGTTGGCACTACGCAGCTAAAATGAGCACCTGCGCAGGGGAAAACGCAGGGCTGCACCGTATCCTTGTAAATACGGTGCAGCCCTGCGTTTTGGAAGAATGTACAATGGAACAATGAAGGGAAATACTTTGCATGCCTTAACCACGCATTTTTTACCTCGCATTTGTTTTACAATGTGTATGTTTTTACAGCGTATGCCATTACCACGCATTGTTTATATACATATAAAGAATGTATTTCTCCACACCCCCCTACTTACCTTAAATGCGTGGTAAAGGCATCCGTTGTAAAAACATACACCTTGTCAAAACATACACGTTGTAAAAACATACGTGCTTAAAAATGCGTGGTAAAGTCACACCAAGTAAAAACCCTCGTTGTAAAGGCTGTTTCCCATTTTGGAAATGGCGGAACGTGGTGTTAAGCCAAAATGGCTAACGCCGCGCTCTGCCACTTCCTCGTAAATATACCCCCGCGTTTTGTTTGAGCATAAAGCGAGCACATAACTATTAATGTAGGGTAACAATAAATTCAAAGCAAGAAAAACTAATTACCAGAATTACTCCCATAATTTCTGCTACGATCTGTAAATAACAAACAAAACCTGCGCAACACTCATCGTAAATGGTGTTTCAGTGTTGTTTTTTACACTGGGAAAGAAAGGTCCTGTTTAAATGAATCACTAAAATGACCTTTTGTGCTAGGAGGGTGGCACACAAACCTATTAAAGTACCTTAAAATATTCTACTTAAATAAATTCACTTTTATTTAAAGAGGCTAGATTTCGAAGCAAATATGCAAATTGTCATGAATATAAACTGAAATACTTTAATGTCACAACATTCTCAGAGTTATTTGCACGTCTAAGCGCGATTTAGATGCGAAATCGGTCAATTTATGAATTGCAAGCTTGCATTTGTAAATCATTTGATTCATACAAAGTACCACCACATAATGGCGTAATATTGTGCTTTATTAACTGCACTCAAAAGCTAGCAAGAGGAAGTTCCTTAGACCGGGTTCACACTTAAGTTTGGGGACTCTTAAATGATATCTATGGCGGTGGAAATTCATCCAGTAGATTCTACTCCGTATTGAGGGGCCAATTCACAGCAGCATTTATGAGCAAAGCTAGTAGTACTACAGGAGTACTTTTTAAATTAATGTTGGACTCCTCCCTCTCTTCAGGGTCACCCCCAAATGTTTTGCTTTCACACTCTTGTTTTCTGAATTTCGTTTTTATTTGGGCTTTAGGACTCTGCACAACTTACCACTGCTAACCAGTGCTAAGGTGCTTGTGCTGGCTCCCTAAAACATTATAAAATTGTCTTATTCTTGTTTGGCATTTTTAATTTAATTAAAAGTCTCTGGTATATGGTACCACATGTACCCAGGGCCTATAAATTAAGTGCTACTAGTGGCCCTGCAGCTCTCGTACCACCCACTTAAGTAGCACTTTAAGTGGGTGGTACATGCCTCAGGCTATCTCGCCCATAGGATAACATTGAGTTACCTTATTACATTTAATAAATTCTAACCTTTGATTGGGAGCAGATAGGGATGTGAAGCTTGGACTCAAATGCATTGTAATTTAAAATGCTCTTTAAAGATAGAGCCAGATTTTAAGTCACAATTCTGAAAATGCCACTTTTGAAAACTGGCATTTGCTTGCCCTAACCATTTGGTGCCTGCTGCCAGGGTCCTGGGTCACATAGCTGTGAATAGATCGGCTGCTAGGCTTTGTGTATTCCTCTCAGACAATAAGACAAAGGTAGCTGGGTGTAGGCAGGATGGACTATCCTGTCAGAATTGCTGGAGGTGGAGCTGTTCAATGCCCCATTTACATTTCAAAGGACTTCCTGAAGCATACACACAAAGGAACCAGACATTAGCCTTTTGTCACCTCAGACTTCTTGTGGTATTGACAGGGAAGGGGAAGAACTTACCAGAACCAGATGTGGGGGTAGTTTAAGGAAACCTCCCACTTTAAAGACTGGCACCAGAAATAAATATTGGGCCCTCGAAGTAACTCTTCAGTACACTCCTGGACCTGTTAGCATTACAGAGAAAGCACTGCCTTGTTCCCCAGAGGACTGCCCTGATGCTGAAGGTCTGCCTTGTTCCCCAGAGGACTGCCAAGGTGCTCTGTCCTGCCTGTCCTGCTCATTGAGAAGGAAGACTAGATCTGTCCTCTTCATCTAAGGCTACCTGAGAGACTCCAAGGGTCAGTTCGCTGGAATCCTGTCTGAGCCACAGGGACACAAACAAGCGCCAGAGACTTATCTTCAACTGCTCAGCTGACCCACTGTACTGGACCTGCCTGGACATGCAACTGGACCTGCCTGGGTCCTGTTGGCCTCTGCTGGAGTGAGTTCATGATCCCCAAAATGTGCTTCCCCAGGCACTGGACCTTTGGATGACAACAGAGAGCACTCCTCCTTGCTTAGTTGAAAGCTTCTTCAGAACCAATGCTGAGCTTTGCAAAGTCCTACAAAGCCTTTCCTCACAGCTGTAAGATTCATCAGAACTTATGCAGAGCAATGCAAAGACCTGCAAAGCCTTGCCACACAGCTTTTTTGTAACCAAAGCCAGACAACATGAAAACTCGCAAAGCAACGCCATGCAGACCTCACACCAACGACATAAGGTACAATTCTCAGCTAGCCAAGCTTGGTCCTGTGCCTGGCCTGTGCTCCATCCCAGTTGGTCTAAATTTGTGACTTTGCCTTGGTCCAGTGTGAGCAGATACCCTCAGTTGGCGCTTTCTGCCCTTAGGTGCTATGGCTCCCTAAAACTTTAAAATTGCATGTCTCACGTACCACTGATTGGATTTTTGTTGTTATGGTATCATTTTATTTATTAAAATGTACTCTATTGTTCTAAATTGGTTTGGGAGTTTTCTAGTGTTGTGTTTGCACTTTATTACTGTTTGTAGTCCTGCATCAATACTTTACACTTTGCCTCTAAGTTAAGCCTGACTGATTTGTGCTAAGCTGCCAGAGTGTTAAGCACAGTTAATTTAGTGACTTTTGGGGTTCACCCAGACAAGGACTGTGATTATTTCCTGAGTGGGACTTCAACTCCCAATCAACCAATAACCCTATTTCTTACTCATACTCCTACATGCCTTTGTGAAATGATTCTTAAAATGTCCAACATCCTATTAGCAAAAGTGCAAAGAAGGCACGATTGTTTCAATTTGTATTATTGGTAAACAAACATTTTCTGAATATTCTTATTTCATAGTTTTGGGGCCAGTTCACAAAGGCTTGTAACTGTAGATACAAGAGGACAACAAGAGTACTACTTTAATTATTGGAAAATTATTTTGTGATTGGGCCTATTATTATTATTAGTATTGTTATTTCAATATTATTATTATTATTATTATTAATATTACAGATGAAATCCAAACATGACCATACAGATAGAGGAGGCTAAAGGCAGAATTTCCTAAATCACAGAAATCTGAGGTGACTTCCCTTCACTACTTTCAATATTTGTCTTTTATTGCACTGTAATGCATTAGCACACAATTAATCATCATCATATTATGTCATGTTATGTTATGTTATGTGATGGTGTGTTATGCTATGCTATGTTATGTTATGTGGATTTTAGAGTGCACATGTCACTGTGACAAGGGTATCCTGGAGCTAACAGATTGCTGGACTGATAGGAAATGTAGAGAAGTACCTAGTTATTAAAAGAGCCAGGATTTGTGTTTCTGTTTGAAAACTGGAAACCAGCTGATAGTGCGAAGGGTATGAGGAATTTGTCTTCAGTGTTCAGCTACCAAGTAGGAGAAGGAACATCAGCCAGTTCTGGAGGGAAATAAGCAAGAGGTGTGAGCTAAATGGAGCAAAAAAGAGCAAAAGAGACTGGAGTGATTGAGAAAGGAGACTCTGTTGTTTAAATAGATGAGACTGATGTAGTTAGGGGCTTTATAAGTATGGCAGAGGAGTTTAGGGAGTGCCCATTTGTGCAGTAGGAGCCAGTGAAGATACCAGAGGTGTTGAGTGACTGATGAGCATGCTGGGAGCATCAAGAATAGTCTTACTGCACTGTTTTGCATTATCTGTAATCTTTTCACCAGGTATTCTGGAATACCAACATAGATGGTGTTACCATAGTTTACTGGTGCTCAAGACTTGCGTAACAGATTTTTGGATATGGTTGGACAGCCAAGAGAAGGTTTTAAATAGAAGTTTGAGGATAATGAAGCAGGTTTCTGAGAATGTTGTGACTGCGGTGGCCATCATGAATTGGTTCTCAACAATGTTTCCCAGATTTATAGCTGAAGTGACAGGAAGAGAAGTTGGACCTAGTCCAATGGTCCACCAGTCTTCAGACCACTGCGTTATGTTTTTGCTGAAAAGGGCCACCTCAGTCTTGTGATCATTAAATTTTAAGCAATAGTCTTTCATCCCGCCGGCTACCTTCAACGTACATGCATTAAAGCTAGTTTGAGTGGTGTGGATGTCATGAGATGCGACGATGATGAGTTGAGTTTCATCAGCATAAGATACGGTCTCAAAGCCAAAAGATCTGATTATATCTGCAAGAGGAGCTAGGTTTGCTTTGCAGTGTGTAGGGCTCAAGGAGGAACACTGGAGAACCCAGTAGGTGATTTGGGATGTGTGGAACTGGAAAAGCAAGATGCAGATGGTTGGAGATCGACTGGAAATGAAGTATTGACACCACTTGAGGGCATTGGAGCAACGGTTGAATTAATAGCGGTGTTTAAAAAGCATGGCATGTCAATCCATGTCACATGTTGCTGACAGATTTTGCACTTTGACTTGTCTGACGTGCAAAAAAGAGGAACGGTTAGGCATGAATCCAGTATCTGCTGGCAGCTCCTGTATATAACTTAAAATACTCCATTGAAATGTCATACCTCTTTGGCTTTCTGTCTTCCATTGTGAAAAGTGAATGGAGAATTCAGTTAATTGATGCAAGTTTTATATAAAGATTTCTTTACGTTGGTGGTGGTGTAATTCCATATCTGATGATTCTGCATTACCGCCAAAAGACGTGAGGTAAGCATTGTGTTATGGCAATCACTATAATATAACATTGTTGTTCTATTAAAATTTTAAGAAACATATATATTGATACTGTTTGACTACATCTATCTATCTATCTATCTATCTATCTATGTATTCACTGGGAAAAAAAGTAACGTTATAGTTAGGTGAAAATTTCAGTGACAATGTAACATTTTAACCCTTTCACTGCTAGGACTTTCACCTAGAATGCTAAGCCCTTTATTTTGGGTAGCTCGTGCTTAGGCCTCCATAACTTTATTTCCACATAAGGTATCCATGCCAAATTTGGGGCCTTTTATTCCATCATCCTGGGGATTACAAAGGTGCTCACGATTTGTGGATTCCAAGAAGAAGACTGAGAAAATTGCCAAAATATAGCAAAAGCATGGGTTTTTGGGCAAAAATAGAAAAAAGTGCTCCACAAATAGGTTTCTGATTTTTTTACCTAAAAATTGCATCATTGAAAGGTTTGCTGTGCTAAAGTCAAAAGTTTCCCGGCTTTCAGGAACACGCAGAGTTTAACGAAAAAGGTAGCCCATTTTTCTTAATTGTTGTGCTTTCAACCTACTGCCAGTTTGTGAAGGAAACTAGGAAAGAACCCATGAATGATCTGGGAAAGCTATAGATTTCTGAGAAGAAGACAAAATTCTAAATTAAGCCAGGGGTCATTTTTGTAGAACCCTCAAGGTGTTCCCAAAGATCATTGAAAATGAGTAGGAAATAACAGCTATTGTAACCATGTTTTCATTTGTAACTTCTTGACTGATTTACTAAAGCAATATACCATTATGTCCACTAGGCCCTTCTGGTTGCAGGGATATGTAAGGTTTGTAAGTTCTCAAGGAAACCAAGGTACCCAGAGCCAGGAACTGAATGGCTCCTTACAATAGTTTTTCATTGTGTACCAGGTATAGAGCAATTTATATGGTAAAACGTGAAAAAATGAGTGTCAAGAAACCTATGAATTTCTGAAACAGACACCAGATACAAGGGCCCTGATTTATGGGATTCTGGCGTAGAGCAGCGCAGCAAGGAGCTTTGCTGCACTGCTCTATGCCTAAGTGAAAGGGCAGGAATGGACCATATTTATGCAACATGGTGTATACCTGTCCTTTTTCCCTGTGCTGACGCCATTTTGGTAGATTAGTGCCAATGTTGGCACCCTTGCATCGTGGTGCAAGAGTGCCTCCGTTGCATGCAAGATTTGTTTCTGCAGGAAGTTACTCTTTCCTGCACAAAAACAGTCTTCAGAGGCATTTTCCTCTTTCTATGTGTGCTGCAGAATGCAATGCACATAGAAAGAGGGAAAAATGAGGAGAAATAGAGATATTTCTCCTTGTGAAGCCGCACCTTGGGAGGCATATTGATCTGGCGCTTCCCCAGGTTTACATGATTTAGAAAGTCTGGGGCAGCGTCAAAATCCATGGGAGTTGCAAGGTAAAACCCGACGCAATGTTCATGGAATGTATCCTGGGCGCAGAGTAAGGTGATGCAACAATATGCGCTGCATTGCCTTACTCAAGATTTATGAGGCCACACAAAGCCATGCAGGGTGAACCCTGCGTCACTCTTGTACCACTTTACATGGGGCGAAAGTGACGCAGGGCTCTCATTAATAAGCCCCCAGAGTTTATGAGCAGTGGTCATTTGCACACCTCTGAATTTGTCGGTACCCATACTACCATGTGATTCAGAGGGCATTTATCAAATTGTCTTCTTTCTTACACACTGCCTTAAATTTGGAAGGCACAAATGCAGAGAAAAACAGTTGATAAAAACAAATGTCCTACTGTTATGTATTCCCATATGTCTCCTGATACAAATGGTACCTCACTTGTGTGGGTAGGCCCAGTACCTGTGACAGGAAAAAGCCATAAACATAACATGGGCACATCACATTTTTTCCACTGAAAACTGATCATGTTTTATACCCAGAAACCTTTGCAAACCTTAAACTATGACTAAAAAACACACGTGCTCCTCAGATTTCTGTGAGGAAT
Source organism: Calotriton arnoldi (assembly GCA_963921515.1). Lineage (NCBI taxonomy): Eukaryota > Metazoa > Chordata > Amphibia > Caudata > Salamandridae > Calotriton > Calotriton arnoldi. The sequence continues at coordinate 5,409,105 of CAWUFW010000134.1, read as the reverse complement.
ACTACTGGAGTCTGTGGGGAGCCACACATTTCCTACCACCAACATTCCCCCAAGACTCCTGATAAAAATGGAACCACACATGTGTGGGTAGGGCTAGTGCCTGCCACAGGAAATGCCCCAAAACACAACATGGACGCATCACATTTTTCAACTGAAAACTGACTCTGTTTTTTGCAATGTGGCTAGCCGGGGATTTCGGGCCCTAGCTTAGCTGGCGCCTAAGGAAACCTAGAGAGCCTGCACATCTTTTAAAAATAGACACCCAGGGGAATCTAGGATGGGGAGACTTATGTGTTTTTCACCAGGTTGTCCTAATCAGAAGCCCTTACAAACCTTAAAGTTTGGCTAAAATCACAAATTTTCCTCACATTTCTATGAGGAAAACTTCTCGAATCTGTAGGGAGTCACAAATTTCCTACCACCCAGCATTTCTCCAAATCTCCACATAAAATTGCTACCAGACTTATGTGGATAGGGCTAGTGCTCATGACAGGAAAGTCCCCAAAACGCAACTTGGACAATGTTATTGCAATGTGGCTAGCTGTTGGTTTTCGGTCCTACTTCTGCTGGCACCTAGGAAACCTACTGAAAACTGATCCTTTTTTTAATGTGAGTAGCTGCGGGTTTTGGGCCCTAGCTTAGCAGGCATTCATGGAAACCTAGAAAACCTGCACATTTTTTAAACAAACCTCCCTAGGCAATCTAGCATGGGGTGACTTGTGTGGCTTCTACCATGTTTTCCTACAAAGATGTCCTTGCAAACCTCAAGGTTTTACTAAAAACACACATTTTATTCACATTTATGTGAGGTAAACTTCTGGAATCTGTGGAGAGCCACACATTTCCTACCACCCAGCATTCCCCCAAGTCTCCCAATATAAATGGTACGATACTGGTGTGGGTAAGGCTAGTGACTGCAACAGAAAAGGCCCCAAAATTAAAAATTCATGTACACGTAAATGTGTGCAGGAATATGTGATGGGGCATGTCACTATTTGGTGCCACTGGTGGTTGTAATGTGCCCCAAGATTCACATGTGTATGTATCTCTCAGTTCCCGACATGTTTCATGCTACGTGACCCTCCCTTGTAGCGCCAGGTATCTTGACCCTACCTTTTCTCTGGAAACCTCTTTTTGGGCTAACTTTGTAATGTTTCTCTTTGGTTTTGGGTGTTTCCCTACATCTCGCGTCTTCTACTATCTCCTTTGTCATGCATGTGAGGGGATCAGAGACTACTCCATGGCCCCTTTTATTCCCCAACCTATTCCGTCTTGTGGCTTGCGAGGCCGGGGCTGACTGCTCTCCTTGGATGGAGCGTGCAAGGTTTGGAGCACTTGTTAGTCGCTATGCTTAATATGGGGGTGAGCACATCCGGTGTCCTGCCTTCACCTGGAGCTGCATTGGGCATTTGGAACCCCGCTTCCAAGGCTCTGCCCTCTCCCTCAGACCACACCCTACTTCCTCTCAGCACACTTGGGCCTGCTGTACCTAGGTGGTAACTAAGATCACTACAGACGTGCGTTATAAGGGAATGACACGGTGACCCAATTTTCTAAAAGTATAATTGTTTTTAAAGCATAGGAGAAGGCTGCTTAATCCAGTATGTGCCTCAGTTCGGGATTTTCGGTCAAGGAAGTTGTGGCTGGGTGACGATGGAAACAACAAAACTAGGGACTGCCTTAGCCATTCCAGGATGTCTGGTCACTCTGGTGAATCCCCTCCCCCCCCCCGAACTGGAGGCTTGGACTTGACATCATGTAGATAAATCTTAGCTTATTGACTCATTGTGCTTGTGTTGTGGAGTTTTTAGTGCTTTTACCATCCCTGGTGTACAGGAATCCTGGCTCCCGCCACTGAGGCCAGCTTTCTTTTAGCACTGAAAGGGGGCCTCAATTGGGCAGAGGCTTCTAGCTCTTTGGAGGCGCTGTTAGGGCTATACGCCATACAGGAGACATTGGTCCCGGCTCGAATGCCCAACAATGGGGATTTTTTGACCTCATGATAGGAACCCATCCCTGTTGACTTTGTACGCGGGGATTTGGGTGTCTGCTTTTTAAATACTTTCTCTGGGAGCCACCCCACCCTGGGGAATCAGCAGCAGAGTGGGGCTTAGTGTTAATATTGAAAAAGTTAATGTCAGTATAAATAACGATACTTTCATGTATAAAAAATGAAATCTCATCTTTATTGATGAGTTCGCCCATTGTGATCTCCACGTCAACCCAACTCAGAAATTTGTAGTTAGGCAGGCCCTAAGACCCAGGCCCGAGGTCAATGATTGACAGATCTCAGGTGGGGTAGCAAGTAGTCAGAAGACAAATGCGCGAACAGGAAATCCCAGATCCCTCACACAGATAGGTGCACCAAACATCACAATGGTCCAGGGAGATTGGCCACAGTAAAGCACACATGGCCGGAAGGATACATGCATTCCCAAAACACCATAAAGCCTGATGTCAAATGAAGTTAGGAAGCTCCTAGAGGCCCCCCATATGTCGATCTCTAGTGAGCATACCCGGTCGACAGAACACATATAGCGGCAGAAAGCTCCTGGACCCCAATAAAATTTATGGATCCCTGCTGCTGTAAGTTTGTCTCGCTCGTTTCCGAAGGGAGGGGGCTATTGGTTGTCTGCTAGGGTTTTGTTGGTTGTATTGTTATTACTTGTCTAGTCTTTGTGAGTTTTGGTTCTGAGGTTGTGTGAGGGCGCTACCTCCCCATACTGTTACCCCTCCCTGCTGTGGTGGCGGCCCCGGATGTGCTGACTTCCCTGTCTGCAGTTGTTGCTGACATGCGTTCGTCCAACTACCTGATCCCTGCTGCAAGGGTGCGGTGGATGGCGGACCCCCAGAGGGTGAGTATAGGTTGCATTCTGATTCCCCTGCGCTTGGTTTTGTGGATGGACATTCATGGTAGGTGCCTCTGGCCCTTCCATCTCTGCTCGTGGTAGGCCTTTAACTGGTATCTGTTTAAAGGAATTGTCTAATGGAAAGTACAGGTAGGCCTTGACCTTGCGTGCACACAATGTGGTCAGTGGGTAACATGTCTGGCATGAGGAGAGCATAATCACTGTGTGTGCTATGTCCTGATTGGCTATATGTTCCTAACTCATGTGGCATCTGACTTTATGGTGTTCCTAACTCATGTGGCATCTGCCTTTATGGCGTTTTGGGACCATACCCTTCTTTCCATGTGTGCTGAATTGGGAGCAATCTCCCTGGACCATTGTGGTGTAGCTGCGCCAATCCGTGGGACTGATCTAGGGTTTTCTGTTTGTACATTTGTCTGCCGGCTACATGCCACCCCACATGACTCTGAGAATTCCATCAACTTTTTCCATATTAAGACCAGCGGGATCATGAATCGGTTAGACAGATTACTAGGAATGGATCCAGAACTTTAAATAAAGGGTCATAGAAAAGATAGGGTCAAGCAAGTGGCCCTTATCGTGCGTATGACCTGAATCCATTTGAATAAGTTGTGCAACTGAATGGTCCTGCAGGTGCCCGCTGCATGGGCCCTGACCTGTTCTTCCAGATGAATATTAAAATCTCCCAATAATGTAAAATTGGGTTTCCAGTTGGTCAGGTTTGTTACTACCTCAGGAAGGGTATGAAAGAACTCCCCGCAAGGTCAAGGGGTCTGATATACAAGGGCTCTTGAGAAGGTAAATGTGGGGGAGATAGATATGGCAAAGGTCATACTTTCAAAGCCGGGAAGCTGACAAGGTTCAGTAAGGCACCTAAGATCTGCTTTAAGGATTATAGCAATTCCCCGCCCCTCTTCTTCCATCAGTCTTTCCTGCAAATGTAGTAGTCAGGGAACAGTGCTTGAGCAAGTTCGGGTCCTGAGTCAGCATGGAGCCAGGTTTCCATTAGGAAGGCAGCATCTGGTTTCTAGTCCTCTAAATATGTGTAAAGGTCCAGCTTATTGCACAGAAGTGATCTGCACTCAACTAGAAAGAGGTGCCCGCGAGCTTTAGCGGTATATGCCATCCTCGGCTCACAAGCCCAAGGAAGAGGCTCTAGACAGTATTTACATTGTGTTTCCCTCTTCACTATTTCAACTGAGTGCAGACAACTGCTCACTGGCGTAACGAAACTTGAGGGGGCCTCCCTGCAAGGCACGTGGAGGGGCCCCCTCCGGGCTCAATCAGGAGCTCTGCAGCCAGAGTGCTGTGCTGAGGGGGCCCCTGGAGCTTGGGGGCCCCCTGCACCGCGGAGGGTGCGGGGGCCTTTGTTACGCCCCTGCAACTGCTCCTATGGGTGTCTCGAAGTGCTAAACGTTGTGTAGCAGAGTACAATAACTTACTTGGTTGCGTTGGACCAGGGTTCAAGGCTCCTGGTCATGTTTGGGCGCAGACCATTAGGTGCAATTGTAGCGCTACCAAAATGGGCAACAATTACATAAAAATAGGAAAACGGTAATGAAGGGTTCATTTTAGAGCATGTACAACTGGCAATTACAAGGATCTATCTCAAATGCTACTAAAAAAAGACCGGTTGTGGTTGTATCAATTAAAAATGTACACCAATGGCCTGAATTATATGGCTTGGAAACCAGAGGAAGCTCTCAACTTCTCTCAACTTTGTAATCTCTTTTTCCCTGTAAGAGCTTAGGAGGATATGCATCTTGCAAGACATAGGGAGTCATTACGATGGCAGTCGGACAAGTGTCCGACTGCCATCATTACGGGATTGGGATTGGCCTACAAGTAGTCGGCGGTCCCACCCGCCAGATTAGAATGCGACCGCCGTATCGGTCGTAAACATCCGTTTGTCAATTGCGGCTTGTGCTGTGGCCCGGAAAACGGCCGCAGCACAAATTACCATTGAAAAAGGGATGTTTTTAAACAGCCATGCACCGTGTGCCAGGCACCATGTACAATGCATGTGTTATAAAGGCAGGTTGTTGTTTTGACTGCAGGGTAAAGGATATTTCTTGTTTTGGTCTCCCTTTTGCTCAATACAAATATACATACACATATGACTGTGATTTATTTGGCTTTCCACATCATGTTCTTGAATTTGTAATCCTATATTCCCTATAGGAACATATGCATCTCACCAGAACACACGTTTTGGTCCCTCTATGGCACCATAAACAATTTACTACGACCAAAGGATTTAGGACAGTTATCCTATAATGAGACCGAGTGGCAGAAAATACAGCCCCTGTTGTGGTCTTTGATCACCACATGACATACATGGCTAAACCAGGCACCAATATGAAAAACCTTCACAGGTTCTGTGCACCATGTAGTGAATAAGATTGGTGGTTATAAAACACTCTTGCACTTGTTCACGTAAATGTGTCACACGCTACTGACACAGGATCCAGAAAGCAGAGTCACCGCACATCTTCTGGATTTCTACTAACTCTTTAAAACTGAGAGGCTTCTCACCCTTGCAACTACAGGAGGAACAGTTGCGCTCAGGTTCACTCACAAATGCCTGACCTTAGAGTAATGAGTAAAGGGGAAGTTTTTTTAGACAACATAATGACTATCTTATGCTTCTAAACTATGGTCCACCTTTGCACCCCTATGTAGTGTGCGGCAATTCTGCGGTACCTCCTCTCTTCCTCTATGAGGTAATGGCACCCCACACTTAGAGTCTCTAAGTACCTTCCCAAGAGGTTCCAGGGGCCTTATAAGTGTACTTCAGTGGGGTGTGGGGCACCAGAAGAAAGTTTGGCAAGCTTTACAAACTTTTTGACTTCCAGACTTTTCAGCCAGACCAATCCACTTGTTGTATTGTTAGATCTGACCAGGGCTCCATCATATCAGGCATCAAATGGCACCTAGGTTTCTGTCTACTGCCGCCATTGACTGTCATAGGCGTATTGCACTTATTGATACTATTTCTACTTAAAAGTTTTGAAAAATCATATCTCTGATTGCCTGTATTCAAATTTTATCTCTTGGATGTCATTTGTTTTTATTAAATTGTGCTTTGTTTTTTTAATTTGGTTTGGGATTTTTATTCCTTGATGTTTTGTCTTTATCCCTTTTTTGGTACTGCACAAATACTTTACACATTTACCTAAATTAAACCTTTGTGCTCTGCGCCATAGCTAACAGGGACTTTAGGTCAGGTTAATTTAGTAAAATGCAGGGTTCACTCTGACAAGAGCTGTGATTAATCCTTTTGGTGGGCAGTCATCTACCCCAAAAATTAATCAAATTTTTTACATAGATGTTCATTGGTGGTATCCAGGACTTCTGTCGTTAAGTTTAAATTAAAAATCCCTTTCCAAATTGATAGAAAAAAAATACTTCTGGGATTTTTATTGGCTTTTGTTTTTTATATTTTTTTACAAATCCACTTTTGCACTCAAGTTTTTCACTTTAAATGTTTGGCAGCATGGAAGTGGATCAGACTAACATGGAGAACATTTATATAGCAGGGCTGAGGAACCTGTGCAAGCAAGGACTGAAGCTGAACAATCAGTCCAAGAAGGAGGATTACCACATTGCCCCTAGAGCATGGGAGGAAATACACAGGTTAAACTCAACCTTAGTAGAGAATGAGGATGAAGTTGAAGAGGGAAATGAGGATGACAATGGGGAGGCTCCAGTGTTCCACCCTAGGAGCAGTATCACCTTCATCATCCAGAGCAAGGATCAGTGTGTCCTTTCGCAGCTTGTCCCCATCAGAGCTAGAGGACAAGCAGATGGAGAAGGCCATGAAAATGTAGCTGGCTACCCCTGCACTAGAGGAGAAAAAGTTGGCCTTGGCCTTAGGAAAGAAGATGCTGCTGGCACATGAGAGGAGCCAGTGTAAGATGGGCTTCAGGTGCCAAAAGGTATTGGAGTTCCGTGAGGATGGTGGCAGTGATTCAGACGTGCCTAGTAGATGTAAGCAAAGAGTCCACATTCCATGAACCCTGGTGCTCAGTAATGTGGCACAGGTTGAAATCGTTAAGTGGTTTACGATGTTTGAGGTGACCTTATAAATGCATGGAGTCCAAGAGGAGGTCTGGGGATTAGCCCATGGAAGCACATGCCCATTGTTGGGAGGGATACACTAACAGCCCTAGATGGAGCTCACCAGATTATGAACACACCCATCATGGAGGGCCTCAAAAGCAAATTTCGGTTTAACCCTACAGTATTTTCTGAGGTTCAGGGATGGTCAGTCACACCAGTCTTGGAAGCCTTTTGTGGATCTGTTAAATAATGCACTGGATGGTGTGAAGGATAGTATCGTAAAAGATTATGATGGGGTATATAGTTTATGAAGGAGCACATCTTGAGTAATTGCTTTAACGAGTTATAAATTCCAAACTCACTGTTCCTAGAGAGCTTTTGAAAGAAGCTGACCTCTGGCTCAGCACCTCAGTGCTTAGGAGGGTAGCTGGGAATGATCTCAATGACCCTAAGAAGGGCGGCTCAGGTTTCCCTCCACAAATAAAAGGCCACAGTAATACAGAAAAAGTTTTTCAAAGGGCCCCAAAAGATTTTTCAGGGGCAAGATTCCCAGTTTTGATGAGAAGAAGCCCATGGTGCCATATTACCAGGTCCGGTTTTATGACTGTCTACAAAAGGGGCAAAAGAATGGGTACTCTGTATGTACCAGAAAGACACCCACAGGTGGGCACTCCACAGGGGTGACTAGTGTAGTGCTAGGGGGAAGTTATTCCAAGGGGGAGAGGGTAGTGCATGCTCTAGTATGCCTTAGCTGGGAGGTACCACCTTCGGGTGGTAGACATTAGTTCCAAGCAGTCATAGTGAATAAGATCCCTGCCACTGCTCTGAGGGATATGTGTGCCAGCCAGACCATAGTGGCAACAAGTCTGGATTCCTCAGAACAGTATTGGTATGTGGGGTATAACATGCCTAATGGCAAGAATCTGTCCACCCTATTGCCAAGGCATCCTTAGAAAGGAAAGGTTTATTTGTCCAGAGAAGGGCCACTGTCAGTCCCCCAGATTCCCATTAACAGCATCCATGGCAAGTATGTCCCACCAGCGAGAAGAGAGCTGGGAGCCCTAACAACACAGATTTCTGGGAGGAAAAACGGTTAGAAGATGAAAGCCACCATAGTGGGAGGACCATAGTGTCAGGAGTTACCTGCTCTGAAAGAAGATCATCCCAAAACTTATGCTAGTGAGGCCACTTCTGATCTGGAGGTGGTGACTCAGAGATGGAGGACAGGAGACCTGTGCCAGGCAAACCCCTACATAACACCAATCGAGAGTGTCACTTTGGAGGGGGACTCTTTTCCACCCTAGATGCCGTAGACTTCCAGACACCATTTCAATCTCAGGGTACATACCTTGAGCTGTGCAGCCAGTAATCCCTGAAATGGTGGAAGTAAGAGTGAAATCAGAGTGTCTGCAACCTTAGGTTGTAGCCCCCACTCTGAGAACCCTAAGAGGCACAAGAGGCCTACTCTAGGAAAATACTTGCCAGCTCAACTTCTGGAAGTGAGGCCATCCCAAGCACAGTACGGAAGCATCCATTTGTCAGAATATGGCCAGCATCCTGGCGCATGACACTGACAGCTGTCAGTGGCCTCTGATGGCTTTTAGCCTTTTGGGCAGACCCTGTCCTGAGTTGGGGATGAAAGTCTGACCTAGGGGGCAGAATGGGTCACATACATTTGTTGGTCATGGTGGTAATGTCTGCCTACTGGGGTGTGCCTGTGAACAAGCTAGGGTTAGTTGCCTCATAGGACGAGTCTGCAGGGAGGAGAATGGTTACCCATGGACAGGAATAGTGGCCAGGTCAGGTGTTGACAGAGGGGTAGAGGTAGGTTCAGAGGGCCCTAGACCCGACAAGTGACAATCCAGGGGTGACACACTGTCTTTGTTTTATCCCCAGAGCAGGGAATTTCATCAAAGCATTAATTAGTCTACCCTAGCTCCAATTTTTTTGCTGCCCGTGTATGAAATCCACCTCTTTCTACACAGGCTGCTAGGACCTGTTACACCCATTGGTTAGGCAGTGCCCAGAGGTCATCTCTTCCTGCTAGCTAGTGCCAGGCATAAATATGGCAACGATGATGGATTCAACCCAGATCTGTGACTGGGGGTGAGTGTCTGAAAAGTTTCAGTGCTCTGTTCATCATCTCCTTGTGTTTGTTTTGTTCGCCCTAAGTTGGCAAGGTATGCCCAGACATGGGTCCCTTGCTCACTTTGCCACTGGATTCCAGCTAGCCTGGCTGATGAGGGGTGTTACCCTGAAACAGGTCCCAGGATTCTTGTTTCCGGTCCAGGGAAGACATGGCTTCGCAGTTCGGGCGGAATGATCCCATGAGGAACAGGGTCAAGATTAATTTGCATATGGCTGGGTCTGAACTGGGGTAGTGAAGTGAGCTAAAGAACAACGATGGCTTCAGCCCAGATCTGTGACTGGGGTGAGTGTCTGAAAAGGTTTGGCGCTCCGTCCATCATCTCCTTGAGTTTGCTTTGTTCGCCCTAAGTTGGCAGGCTATGCCCAGACATGGGTCCCTTGCTCACTTTGCCACTAGACTCAAGCTAGCCTGGCTGATGAGGTGTGTTGCCCTGAAACCAGTCCCAGGATGCTTATTTCCGGTCCAGGGAGAACCTGGCTTGGCAGTTCGGGCTGGACTGTTCCCATGAGGAACAGGGTCAAGACTGATTTGCATATGGCTGAGTCCGAACTGGGGTAGCAAAGGAAGCTAAGGAACAATGATGGATTCAACCCAGATCTGGGACTGGGGTGAGTGTATGAAAAGTTTTAGTGCTCTGACCATTATCTCCTTGTGTTTGCTTTGTAAACCCACGAGGCACACCATCAGAAAACATTCTCAACCTACAGAAGAGGACTGGAACTGTTGTATGTAACCTGAGAGGAGCCCTGAAGGAATGGATCTCATCCCCCTTGTATGCAGGACAGAGAAGTGGACTCCAAGGTTTAGATGACCTCATGTGTGGCTACAGAGACACAACAAGCTTAAAGAGGCTTTTTTTTCCTAAGTTCTGACTGAACTTTGCTGTTGTCCTGTGCTTGGCAACCTGATAGTCTGTAAGTGCCTTCCCGTGAGGTCCTTGTGCTTTAGACATGATGTGCTCCTTTGGTTATTAGAGCACCAGCAAAAGGTTTGGAAACTTTTTCAAACTTTTTGACTTCCATACTTTTCAGCAGAACCAATCCACTTGTTGTATCCTTCCAGGGCTTCATTGCTGTTAGCCTTAAATTGCGACTACATCCCAGTCTACTGTGGCCATTTCTATTCATAACTTTCAAAGTTCATATTTCCTGTTCCTCTTATTGGATTTTTCTCAATTTGGTTCTATATAAATACTTTACACATTACTCTAACTTGAGCCTGTCTGTTCTATGCTGTAGCAACAAGGGAATTGAGATCAGGTTAATTTAGTGAGTTTAATGGTTCATGCTGACAAGAGTTATGAATGCTCCTTGAGGTGGGTAGCCCCCCCACCCCAAATAACAATCCCATTTATTACAATTAATCTACAATTCAGACTCACAATTTGGGTGCAAGGTCCTCTCTATGTACATAACTCAAAATTTACCTAATTACTAGGAATCATGTGAGGGAAAATGTGACAGTGAGGATTACTCGAATATTTGTAACAGGGCGGCTGGTACAAAAACGAGCAGTTAGAGGTGTGGCTTTTGCCCGACAAGCAGCCCTATGAGAATTTATGGTTTAGTTAAGGTCTTCAACACATAATGAGTTACTTAATGGCAAAATAGAGTATTTCAGCAAATGGGAGACTTGTACGTACATGAGAAGTTGATGTTATTTTGGGAAGTACAAGGCTAACTAGGACTGAAGAAGCGGCATTTCATGCACCATTTTAGGTATTCTCAAAGATGGCTAGGGACACTTTGGAGTGGGCTCCCTGAAATATTGTTTGACTTGCATATTCTCAAAGCGGAAGCTGTAAGAGTTGCATGAATGTTGCTTTGTAAAAAAACAAACGTGGTGGAAGTAGTAACATGCACCCTTTGAGCCCCGATGATATGGTTTGGTTGATCATTTGTTACATACTTAGCCCCTCAAAAGCCTTAGAGAGAGAGGGAGGGAGGAAGTAAGCAAGTAAGCAAGGAAGGTAGGAAGTAAGAAAGGAATACATGTGAATATGTATTCACTTGTAGATCTAATCCTACCCCTAGATGTAATTTCCCACTTTTTTTTTATTCACCATTTCTATGCGGAGATTTACACCTAGGTGTATATATAAATTGTGGATCCTCTGAAAACAGAATGTATGAGTGTAAAGTTTCTGTGAGGAAGGCTTAGAGTATGCGCAGTTAGGTTTCAGGAAAAAGGAAATCTGATTATAGTTTTAGAAAAAAGAGTAAATTCAGTCAGAATTATTCACACAGATGATTTATGGGATAAATTATGAAGCAGGAATGTTTTGTGAATGAGACAAATTGTTAGAAATTATTACCATGCATGTATGTAATTTGCATGTCGTAATTTACGCACATTGTGAATAAGGAGCTAATTTTCTTAGAAAGGAATTATGATCAAATTAGAAATTAATTCTTCATTTGGTTAAGCCCTTATAGTCCCTAGAGGCTAGTCTCACAAAATTCAGTCTCAGATATATTCTCAAGATGTTACCTTTGCATTTTACATACGCTCATCAAATATACCTGGAACATATTGCTGCTTGCTAATTTTGCTTCTGACATTTAATCAAAGGAACATTGTTACTGTATAACTCCCACATGGCTCTCCTCCTTCCTACTCTGCTCTCCCATTGCTTTGAAAAAACCAGACATTTTTCTGCTATGTTTAATCTTTTCCTTTAAACAATGTATTTTAATTGGTTATTACACAGAAGAAATCAGACTGCTCTTCCCTAGGTTTATAGCCTTGTCATTCTAAAATATATTTGCAGACATAAGATATGCACACATGAAAAATTGCATTTTAAATCTCCCATTGCATAACACACTTGGTGCATTTATTATGCAAATGTTTTATCATTTAAACCTTTGCCATTGAAGGCATCGTAAAGGGAAGCTCACATTTTTATAAAGTGAATTTGTTAATGGACTGCCGTTGAGAATACACCCTGGACACCCTGAGAATACACTGCTCTTTAATTCCTTAAATTATTAAAATATCATCATGTCGCTACAAATTCAAGAGCACATTAACAATCTTTCTGAGAACTGTGCAAAACGGATGTTGCAGTACTGAGGCTGAATTACGGATAGGCCCTGATTATGAGCTGGACATGGGGAATGGTTAATGTGCATACAAATGTAACATTGCCACCTGGTAAATATGCCCCAGTACTCTCCAATTACAAATGAAAACTCCTGGAATTGGGTATTACGATGTGGGACTGTTTTTTCTGGTTCTAAAAGAACACAGAAGAATCCCCAATTCTGTGGAGTTGACACATATATTTAGCACCAGCTCTGTGCAGGAGGTTAAAGATATGCAAGCACTTTTGAATGGAGTGAGAGAGGAGCTTTGGGGGCAGAAAAAAAATACAGGAAGAGGCTTGGTTTGTTGATGCAGTCAAAGCCTTGTGCAATTTTTCTGAACGGAATTACCAGCTGGAATAATCAGGTATGCTTCTCCCTCACCCGGTAAAAATAGGAATGGAAAAGATTTTGGCGGAGGTCACCTTGATGCGCTGCCCTGTGTCGAAGGGAAAGGGCAGGAATGCGCTGTATCTATAGCATACAGCACATTGCTGTCCTTTCCCCCTGCGCTGGCACAGTTTTGGCTGTCTGGCGCCAACTATACCGTTGCACCATGGTGCAAAGGTGTCTGCATTGCATGCAGGATTGCTTTTGTGCAGGAAGATGTTTTATATGCCCTGGTCTTGGAGAAAATGCACATTTCATTTTCCCCATTGTAGATCCCCAGCCACATAGGATAGAATTGCAATAGTTTCTGAACGCATAAATATTGCTAGGAATTAAATACATATTATTCACGGACTTGGGTATTGATAAATCCAACAATATACTATTGTCCTAAATTGTACAGAAAATAAGTTATAAGACTTTTTTGTTTGCAAGCCAAAATTCAGCCTTCCTGAAGTCTTCTCTGATTTGTCAGAGTTGACAGGATTAGCCAGGCTGCATTGATGAAGTGATAAGTGGCTCACCAGGGGAGAGGCTATTTGCTGAAGAGGGGTCTGCTACACAGTAATGCCAGAGCAGGGGGAAGGGTTAGTAAAGCAAGAGGCTTCAAAGGAAGATCAGGACAGGCAGGGATTGTGTTTTGGACACTTTGGAACCTCCAGAAGAACTTCAGGATAAGTTCCGGAAGATGGAAAAGTTTGGAGCAACTTTGGGCCAGATTCCAGGTTCATCCTGCTGAAGAGCTCCTGAGGTCTGATTTCCAGAGTTTGACTGGAAGCTTTCTGAACGTCAAACTCATGAACCCTAACCGAATCTGGACTGGTGAAGAGCATTGAAGGACCCAGGTAGAAAAAACTCCAGAAAGGTTTCCAAGTTTGAAGGTAAAATTTTGACCAGGGCCTCCTGCTCAATGTATCCACACAGGGCTCCATTGTGGTCGGCCTGAAAGTTTGACTTTGTCCCGGTCAAGCACGACCGTTTTTATAAATTGGCGTTTGATTTTTATTTTGTGTTGTGTCCTACTAATTTACTGAATTGGTGTTTTTAAATGGTTTATATACCTGTCTCCTAAATTAAGCCTGTCTGCTTGCAGCCAAGCTACTCAGGGTTGAGCATGGGAATAGTTTACTGAGACCTGTACTGAGCCCTAGACTGGGTTAGTGGACTTATTGACAGTGTTAGATGCATATTTCTCACTGCTAATAACCCACTTTCCAACAGTACTGCCCCATGATCCCCCTTATTTTGGCTAATTTATATATACCCCCTTTTCTAGAGAATAATTCCTGACTATATGATATTTTTCAATATGTAAAGGTTAATGCCAAGCAGGAAAATTTGGGAAGATCCGAATTATAGGAGATTTCAATGCCACTATCGCCAATCATTCTATAGCACTCTTCTCTGATAGAGAACAGGAAGAGGCGTTGAATATCCCTACCCCAATTTTTCTGGCAGGTACTAGGGTAAATAAAGGAGGGGTGCTATAGTTAGAGGCATGTAGGGAATATGAGGTCATCATAGTTAATGGCAGACTAGACAGTGATATTCCAGCCCACTCTACACATATTGCGGGTTCATTGACTACTATAATTGACTATGTGTTAGGTTCATATATGGTTTTTCCTCTTTTAAGGGAAATTAAAGTAATAAATAATATCTGGAGTGACCATAACATTATATCACTCACTACTAATGGCAAACCACAGACCATACCTTCCTGGCAGATAAGCGAAGAGGATGAAGTTTGCCTTAGTTCTGTTAATGGAAGGGCATCCTGGAAAACGCAAAGCAAGGAGACCCTAATGATCGAGTTGGGAAAAACCCTAGAGGATACCTTTGTCCACGGATAGTTTTCTGTAGATACTTATGTAGCCAAAATCCCACGCATACGCAGAGCCAGAGAGGGGGGGCGATCCTTCTCCTACATCACAGCCAAGACCTGGAATGAACTCCCACTCAGCATCACACAAGCCCCCACACTGCAAGCCTTCAGGAAGAGCCTCAAGACCTGGCTCTTCGGATGAGACGAAGCAGCACGTAATCCCCCCCCAGTGCCTTGAGACCCTCGCGGGTGAGTAGTGTGCTTCACAAATCCCTGATTGATTGATTGATTGATTGAAAGACATGGGAAAATTTATAAGAAAACCCCCGACTTATCCATAAAAGTTATGGAATAGAACTAGGAACCAGGGGAAAATGTTATTATAGCTTATATTTTTTATAAATTGATAAACAAATGCAAAGGACGCAATTTGTATATTACTCAAAAGAATGAAATAAGTTAATAAGCTCATTAAAAAAAAGGACAAGGGGCGTGGCCAGCCATCATGGCCGCTCGGACGTAAATCCGAATGGCTCCGTCCCAGGCCCTGCGAACTACACCTACTGCAGGGTGCTGACCTCACCTTCGTCCTGAGCCCTGGTGTGATGTAAAGCTGGGGAGCCCCTGGAGTGCTCGTGGGGGCCCCGGAGCACCATGGAGAGGTGGCAGCGGCGAGACAATACAGCGGCCTCTGGAGCCTAGTAGCGCTGCTTAAAATGGCGGTGAGTGATCCCGGGGACTAATCGTGCCAGATTTGAGCCAGGAACCCCGCTGACCGTGTCCCGGAGCCCGCCCGACTGCAGCTGCGAGCCACGCCTGGGGACGCCTGTTGGGCCGGTGTCTCTGCCCGGGTTCGGGCTTCGGAGCCTCCGGAGCCACAAGGAGAGCAGCAAGTAAGCGGAGGGGCGCAGGGGGGCCTAATGAGCAGCTAAAGGGCCGCAGAGGGGACGGGGTCCCCTCTGGGCTGTGGGGGATCCTCCGCGGGTGTGCAACAAACATCGGGGGCCCCGCACCGGCTGCCTGACCTCCCGAGCAGAGATGCCTGACTTTAAGATGGTGCCGCCCTCCAGCATGGAAGCTCCTTTTTGGTGCAAGGGCCACCATTGACTCTCTGGGCCAGCTCTCCCGCCGCGGCCCGCAGCTGGTGGCGCCCCCAGGGATACTGCCTATGTCCAGAACTGGGCCGGCGACCCTCACTGACCGCAGGGGTTGAGCATGGTGCGCCGGGAGGCCTCCTGACCAAATGGTGAGCATCGGTGGCATCGGGGACCCCGCTGGATTGTGAGGGATCACCTGCATGTGGGTGGCGAGCAGCGTGAGACCCTGAATTGAAAGCCTGGCCCCCGTGATTTTCGCCTGACCCTGTGATGGCGCTGCGCTCCCACATTGAAGCCTCGGTGGGACCGATAGGCCAAAACTGACTTTTGCATCCATCCACCGCCAACTCTACACTGCCCCTCACTTAAGCGCCGGGCGTGCCCTCCGCCCCGCCGGTTCTTCCACCACAGAAGCTCCTGCGTGGAGCTTAACCACACCGGGGCATGGCTCGCCTGCACAGCGCAACCAGATTTGGAAAGGAGTGAGGCGTCAGCAGGAAGTGCAAACCCCACCTTCTACAAGCTATCAGAGCCCCCGACGTGGCCTACCCCCTTGGTGGGCCTAACGCTACCAGGGCTTCTCAACGGCGGTGAGAGGAAGCAAGAGCCTACCACCCAGGGGCGCTCAGTAAGGCACGGATCAGCACCCCCTGACGGGCGGGGGGGCATCGGGACTGGAAGAGCCAGAGTCCCGCAACAAAGTATACCGAGGGCGGCAGTTAACGGTTCCACGTGCGGTCAGCGGGAGGGAGGCCTGGGTTTGGCCGTTCCCCAGACATCCTTATGCCACCTAAAAAATCCATCACCAATAAAGTCTCCAACTACTTTGCCCAGCTGGGCTCGGAGCTAGCAAGGGAGGGAGAGTCGCAATCAGGGCGAAGCATGGCGCTCACCCGAGAGGACCTACTGGCGTCTCTTTGGGACTTTCGAAAGGAGTTAAGAGAAGATATCAAAGCCGACATGGATGCCTCTTTTGAAACCTTCAGGGTTGAGATGAGGGGGCAGATGGTGGCCCTGCAAGCTGACGTAGACTCAGTGGGCACGCGCACCCTGGACTTGGAAGCCAAATGCCAGGAGCTAGAAAATCGCTTGGGCCTACTGGAAGAGGGCACGACAGAGCTTCGGGACCAGCTGCGGGTATCAATCCTCAAGTGCGAGGACCTGGAGAACCACTCCTGGCATGATAACATACGGGTCAGGGGCCTGGAAGAAGGATGTGAGGGGCCTGACCTGGAGGCGTTCCTGGTGGGCCTCTTCTCCACAGTCATCAGGGAGGGAGGCCCGGAGGTGAGACTCGAGCGAGCTCATAGGGTGGGACCGAAGCTGCCCGGAACCACCAAGCGACCAAGAGATGTCCTGGTGAAATTCAGCTGCTTCAAAACGAAAGAACTGGTGCTTCTTAAAGCGAGAGGATCTCACAAAATTAACTTCCAAAACGCCACATGCTCTCTGTTTCAAGATGTGGCCCAGGCCACCTTGGCGCGACAGCAGCAATTCCGGCCAATCACAGAAGCCCTGCGAAAGCATCAAATCAGATACCGCTGGACTTATTCCTTTGATATAGCCTTTCACATGGATAACAAGCAGTTTCACTACACAGAGATGGAGGACGCGGCAGCTCTGCTGGGCATTAGTCCCCGGCCACCATCAAGATAATCCACTTCCAAGCAGGGTGAAAGGGAGCGGCCGAAGGAACAGAGGAGCGGTGGTTCATGGCGGCAGGTGGGGCGCGGCAGCAAACAAGCACCAGACTGAAAGGGGACTCGTAGTCGCTGGATTTGCCCCTTAGGGACAGGCTGCCCATGGTTAGTCTGCCACAGCCACCAAGGTAATGGGGGCCCCCACATGGGGAGATGAAGGAAAGGTGCAGTCACCTCAGACACTGAGAATCCCGTCAACCGGTCACTGTGTGCTCTGAGCTCGGGGCCCAATAGAGGCGGGAGGTGGGTTACAATGTGCGCAGAGGTTTAGAAGTTAGTACCCTAACACCTTGTTTATAGGGGCTTATGGGAGCGGAATTGGGCCCGCTCCTAGAGTTGGACTTCGTGAGGGCTTCCTCTGGGATGGAAGTCCCCATAACTCGTACTTCTAATTTGTATTTGTTGTATTTGTTGTGTATCATGGTGGTTTTTTTAACCAATGGCTATGGCGGGCGGGGCCAGGGAGGGGCAGATGGGGAGGGAGGAGGGTTGCAACTGAAAGGGGCTGTCAGAGGGGAGGGGGTCCCCACCTTGAACCATGGCAGTTAATTGCCTCTCCTGGAACGTAAGGGGGCTTAACTCCCCCAACAAAAGGCAAGCCCTATGGAAATACTTATCAGACCACCAGATCTTGATAGCGGCCCTACAGGGAACGTATCTCAAGAAATGTGACGAGAGCAGGTTGAAACACAAGCGATTCCCCCCAATTTTTCGCTCCTCCGCCACTACGAAACAAAATGGTGTAGCCCTACTTTTCCATTCCTCGATTCCCTTTAACCACCATGCCATAAAAACTGATGCGGCAGGGCGTTTTTTAATGGTCCGGGGTGAGATTAGGGGGCGGGCGTGCACTATAGCCACACTTTACGCACCTAACGCAGGGCAATTAGACTTTCTGGACCCTTTTTTAGCGACTCTGGAGGGGTTTGCAGTGGGGGACATCTTGCTATTAGGGGACTTCAACCTCATATGGGACCCTAGACTGGACACCACTCACCCTAACAGGGCGGCGGGAGGGACATTCAGTAAGGCTCTTAAAACCTCTCTTCAGCGCATGGGCTTACAGGACGCATGGCGGGACGCCAACCCCACGACACAGGACTTATTTTTATTAGTCAATCCCTTCTCTTCACAGTAGCAGACGTGAGGTTCCACTCAATCTGTCTCTCGGATCACGCTCCCCTTGAGCTTGTGCTCAACTGGCCAGCTCTGTGGCAAAAACACAGAAGGTGGTATTTCCCCAACTTCCTCACCAGGGACAGACTCCTTAGGGATGAATTAAGAATGGCAATCACTGACTACTTTAAACACAATGATCCCGCCCACACCTCCTTTACCACGAACTGGGACGCCTTTAAGGCAGTTATTAGGGTTAAATGCATTGAGTTAGCCACCACACTTAGAAAGCAACAGTCAGGAGAGAGGCTTCTGTTAGAAAAGGAATTGCAAATGGCGGAAAAAAGCCACCAAGTTTCCCCGTCGGCCCAAACTCTCCATGCAGTTACTTCCCTAAAGGGTAAGCTAAAGGCCATCTATACTAATAGGGCAGAGAAGTCCATCCTAAGCCTTCAGGCCCGGGGTTACGAAAGTGGCAACAAGATAGGTGCCTTACTGGTGCGTCAACTGAGAGCCAAACAAGAAAAAGAATATATAAGGCAGATAGTGGATGACGCAGGCATCACCCACCTTACGGAAGAGAGTAAGGCGAACGCCTTTGGGCAGTTTTATAGCAATCTTTACTCCGCGTCCCCAGTGGATGCCCAAGAGCAGGAAAGCTACTTGTCGTCCCTGACGTTACCCCTAGTGTCTGCCCACACCAATGAGAAACTTAGCCGGCCCTTCACTAGGGAGGAGGTCCAGTTGGCGATAGATGCCTTGAAACTACAGAAGGCCCCGGGCCCAGATGGTCTTAACGCCCACTTTTATCGTACGTTTGCTCCCGAACTGACGCACCACCTGGTGAGTATTTTCAATGACATAGCACGCGCCCAAAGGGTGACTGATTCTATGGGAGAGGCATTAATTTCAGTCATCCCCAAATCGGGGAAAGACCCGAAAGCTTGCGCCTCATATCGGCCCATTGCCCTCTTGAATTTGGACACCAAATTGTACTCTAAGATTTTGGCCACCCGCCTGAAAAATCTCCTCCCTGCTCTGATCGACCCGGACCAGTCGGGGTTCATCAAGGGGAGACAGACCCACGACAATTTACGCAGAATAGTACATATCATTGAGAAGGTCCAGAAGAAAGGTATCCCAGCGGCCCTGCTCTCCTTGGACATGGAGAAGGCCTTTGATCGGGTCGACTGGGCTTTCTTACAGCGTACCATGAGAAAATTTGGTTTCAATGAATCCTTCATTGGTATGGTGCGGGCCAACTACCACTTCCCTAGGTCGAGAGTCCTTGTGAACGGGGTAGCCTCAGATGCCTTTACGCTCTCGAGGGGGACAAGACAGGGCTGCCCATTGTCCCCCATGCTCCTTGCTCTCAGCATTGAGCCCCTTGCCGAAAGGATCAGAGCGAATCCTGACATAAAAGGAGTTACCTTTGGCACCGACGCCTATAAGATTTCCCTCTTTGCGGACGACGTGCTTTTCCCTGTCACCAATCCGCTGATCTCCCTCCCTGCCATCCAGGCCGAGCTCGACAGTTTTGAACACGTATCAGGATTTAAGGTGAACCGTGCAGTCTTTTCTGCTCAACCTCACCCTTCCAGGAGATGTGTCGGACCAGCTGCGGGAGACCTCCCCCTTTTTTTATACGAGCAAAGACATCACCTATCTAGGGGTCAAGCTCACTCCAAAAATTTCAAGTCTTTACAGGGCTAATTACCCACCCTTGCTGAGACAGATCAGGGCGGATATGGCTCGCTGGAAATTGGCCTACACCTCCTGGCTGGGGAGAATCAATGCAGTGAAGATGAATATCCTCCCTAGACTCCTCTATTTATTCCAAGGCCCCCGATCCCGGTAGACAGGGAACTATTCGCCGACCTGAAAAAAGCGATCACGCAATTTATCTGGCAGGATAAAAGGGCCCGACTCTCCTACAGAGTCTTGACTAGACCTCGTAAGGTGGGGGGACTAGCCCTCCCGGACTTTAGGGTTTACTACCAAGCAGCACAGCTCCGCGTAATAACAGAATGGTCACTCAGAGAGTCCGAAAAACACTGGCTCCATATGGACCGCCAGATAGTGGGCAGGACCATCTGGGACCTCTTATGGTTAAAAAAGCACCATAGGCCCCCAAACTCATACATCAGCACACCCACGGCCACTACACTGCAAGTGTGGGACCATCTTATTAGGACTCTTTCGCTGGCATCATTCCCCTCGCCCTACACCCCCATACACTTTAACCCGGACTTCCCCCCTGCGATGCGGGATGGGCCCTTCACGCAGTGGAGACTGGGGGGTTGCCTCATACTCTCCCACCTCTATAACAAAGGGGAACTTCTGACATTCACGGAATGTGTCAAAGCTTTCCATCTACAGCCCTCAGAGAGCTTCCACTACACTCAGCTTAAACACTGGGTGCAGCAACCCCTGGAGCAGCTGGCCGCTACCAGGGACCTGCTCCCCATTGAGAAATTCGCCCATTCGGGGGCGTCCACCAACGGGTCAGTTTCCTTTCTCTACGCACTCATCAGGGCTGTGGACCCACAGTCGCTCCCAAGGCACAGGGTTTTTTGGGAATCTACTATAGCCAGACCAGTGGAGGAGAAGCAATGGAGCCGTATATACCAAGACATTGCCAAACACAACCGTTCCATGCACCTACGAGAGGCACACTATAAAATATTGTACGATTGGTACTTGTACCCCCAGAAACTCCATAAAATATTCCCTAAAACTTCGGACAGATGCTGGAGGGGATGTGGATTATTGGGAGATTTCAGACACATATGGTGGGACTGCCCCTCGATCAAACCATTCTGGAAAGAAATCCTCGCGCAGATAAAGCAGATACTAGGGTACCCAAACCCAGAGACCATAGAACCCACGCTCTTAGGGCTCCCAAACCCGCAATTGAAGAGTCAAACGTCTGGGGACCGAGCCATCATGTGGCTATGTTTGGGTGCTCTCAAGATGGCGATAGCAGCGGCCTGGAAAAAGCTTGTCGCCCCATCTATAGCACAGTGGCACGCTAGATTATGGTGCGCATTAGCGCTGGAGCGCCTGACGGATATCACTGAGGGCACCAGAAAGGGCTTTGAATATATTTGGTCACCGTTGGTGGAATACTTGTCAGAAGGGTTGCCCCTATTTGCATGCAGTCCCAGACTCCGCGCACTCCACCTATTCCATATTTAAACACAATGGGAGCCCAACAGGAAAACATACTAGGGGACGCTCCCCGCCCTGATCCCAATTCAAGAGACCAGCCTCCAAGGATTCCCGCACCGACAGACAGACACCATGATACACATGTTTAGTCTATTCTTAGTTATTCTGTTTCTTCCTTTGTTCTGGCACTGATGTCTACCTTCTATTTCTGGATTTTCTTCTAGTCTTTTTCCAAAGCCCAGCGTCGGGTTCACAGATTAGACACGACATTCCCTTACACAAGTGCAGGGGTCCCGTCACAAGGCAATTGAAAGCAGGTAATTTTAGGTGCTCCCGAAGAGGGAGATTGGGACCTGGAGGTGAAATCATTTATAGGGTTGAGTCCTCGTTAACAAGATGTGTTTTACTTGACAGCTATCTGTAACACTTGAACTGGGGGTTGTAATGGGTATGTCAGCCATGTTTTGCTTTTTTGTATTGCAAAAATTTCAATAAAAAGATTTTTGGAAAAAAAAAAAAAAAGGACAACTTGGTGGAAGTTGGCACAGTCAAAATATCAGGCAGATAGAACTTGGATTAACATTACAGAAGCAGTGAAACTAAAATATTGTAGACTCTTTTGGAAGCTTATTGGGGAACGTAATGGCAGCACAACGAAACCTAAAGTCAATAACATTCCTTCCTCAGAATGGTGCACCTACAGTTCCTCTTTGTATGCTTCAAATAACCTGGAAAATAATTCCCTGCGTGCTTCCTCTCCTAATACTGGGCCTGTTTGCCCAACGAGGTCACAGCTGAAAGATCTACTTAGTAATGCTAGGAGTAAAGGTGCAAGAGGCATTGAGCAATTGCCAATTACAATCATAAAGTTAGAGCTTGATTTATGGGCCAGATATCTAACAGCATTATTTAAATACAGCTTCTTAAATGGAGTGATACCTGATTCTTGGGGAGGAAGTATTATCCTCACACTACAAAAGAAAGGTTCCATCACTTTCCCTAGTAGTTATAGGCAAATTACGTTGCTGGATGCCATGGGGAAAATCTTTGCTAAGTGTGTTTTAAATAATCTACAGTGTTGGGTAGATGAAAATAAAATGGTGCCTTTGGAACAAGCTGATTTTTGCCCAGCTATTCCTGGAAAAGTATGATCAGAGGAGGGGTCTGCCTGTCTACGTGGCCAATATTGATTTTCGTGCAACCATGAAATACACTTGGCATCTAGGTAGTATTGCACTGGAAGCAGTTAATTTGAACCCCTACCTAGGGAAAATCTTCAGTGCCAATTTAACTTATACTGAGCATATAGCACATTTGATAAATAGGGCGATGGCCCATGCAAATGCACCTAAAGCACTTTATGGAGCAATGAGACAAAGGCATTTTAACCATCTCTTAACAGTCTATAAAATGAAAATTACTCTGACTCTGTTATACGGTATAGAGACACTAAGGGCCCGATTCTGATGCGGTTAGGAAATCTTCCCGATCAAATCGGTTTGGAAATGGTTTCCGACCGACTCGGATCGGGAGAGTCCTACCGACTGAGTATGATGCATCCGGATGCTTCCAGATACGATTTGGTTGGACTCCCATTGACTTCTATGGGAAGCCTATGTTCCTAACCGCATCGTACTCTGGCCCTCGGTTGGGAAGACACGTTCCCGATCCGATTGGGAAGGAGCAAATGCCATTAGGAGGCCTTCCTAACCGCATCAGAATCGGGCCCTAGGTGGGAATGCTTTCCTAACTGCATCGGAATCAGGCCCTTAAAGTAGACCACTGGCACTTTATGCATAGGGTCAAAGGGAAGCCTTTGCGTTCTATTTGCACCTTAAAAACTGATGGCACCAATTGAGGTACTACAATTAGAAATGGAATTAATTAGCTCATTTATAAGGGGTTTGGTAACTGTAATTCATTGGGGATATTGTCTGCTACACTGAAATGAGGACACTCCTAGGAAGCTTTTAGCTACAAAATCTTTTACAGCTTTCAGAGGGGATGGTCTTTTAACAATGAATATTTGTTACACACTTAAGCACTTTACCCTCAATAAGGAAGACTTTTGAAATTTCAGCTATTATCAACTTAAAAATAATTTGAAGTATTTATGAAAAATAGCTTGATGTAAAATGATATTAGACTGTGTGGTGAGAAGCAGAGGTTTAGTGAAGTACCTGTCGAGTCGAGTTGCGGTACCTCAACCCTATCTAAGCCAGAATTTAGATCACAGAGTTCGCAGATGTATATTATTGTGCCGACTAAACTGCCTCTTATTAGTGTGACTGATGCATGACAGCATGTAAAATGGGAGGAAAGATTATGCACTTTATCTAATGAAGCTGTACAAGTATTAGAGCATGTTTTATTTGTGTGTCCTGCCCTTAAATCACACAATGTAATATTCTAAAACCAACTTTTTATAAAACAAATGTAACAAAAATGACAAAAGCTGCAATTCAACTATTATACTATCCACTTAATGAAATGACGTGTTGTAATTTTTTTTACATTTTTCAACTTTTTTTAAAAATGTATTGAGAAGAATTGAGTCTTGAATTCAATTGGTGTGTTGTAAAATTTTAAACTTCTTTTTCTCCCTTCTTAAATATATTGAGTGATGAAATGTATATGTCCTTTTATTGTTCTCATTGTAGATTTAAGGGGCATATTAGCAAGACCGGCGATAATGGGCTTGCTAATATGCGCTATAGAATTCCAATAGAAGCCCATGTTAGATGTGCAGGACATCTAACCTGGGCTTCTATTGGAATTCTATAACGCATATTAGCAAGCCCATTATCTCCGTTTTAGCGGCAGTTTCCTGCCGCTAAAACGGCGATAATTT
This sequence comes from Calotriton arnoldi, assembly GCA_963921515.1. Lineage (NCBI taxonomy): Eukaryota > Metazoa > Chordata > Amphibia > Caudata > Salamandridae > Calotriton > Calotriton arnoldi. The sequence continues at coordinate 5,384,788 of CAWUFW010000134.1, read as the reverse complement.
TATCGCCGGTCTTGCTAATATGCCCCTAAATCTTTAGTAAAACTTGTGACTTGCGAAAAGTAGGCAAAATTCTGAATTCAGCTGGGGGTCATTTGTGTATATCCCTCAAGGTTTTCCCAAAGAAACTAACTGTTCAAATAAAAAAAAAATGAAAATTAATATGAAAAAGCGTCCATTTGTGACAGTGTTTTCATTTGTAACTTCTTGACATGATGGCCGATTTACAAAACCAATATACCATTACACCTGCTAGACTCTTCTGGCTGCGAGGATTTGTGGGTTTTCCAAGAACCTGAGGTACCAAGAGCCAGTAACTGAGCTGCAACTATTGTTAAAAATAGGTATCAGGAAAACATATGTATTTCTGAAATGGGCGCAAGATATGGAGTTTAGGAACAGTGGTTATTAGCACATCTCAATTTGTGGGTACCGATACTGACATGTGATTTAGAGAGCATTTCTCAAAATGTCTTCTTTCTTGGTAATAACACTTGTTCTATTCTGTATTTCCCTTAGTTTCCCAATAAAAATTGTACCATACTTGTGTGGGTGTGCCCACAATAAGGGTCCAAAATAGAATTTGGACACATTTTTTCACTGAAAACGGACCCTTTTTTTGCAATGTGGTTAACTGTAGATTTCGGGCCCTAGATCAGTCAGCACCTTGGAAACCTAACAAACCAGCACATTGTTTAAAGCTAGACACCTGGGGGAATCGAGGGGTGGGGTGACTTGCATGGCTCGTGCCAGATTTTCTTACCCAGAAGCCCTTGCAAACCTCAAACTTTGACAAAAAAACACATTTTCTTCACATTTCTGTGATGGAAAGTTCTGGAATCTGCAGGGAGCAACAAATGTCCTACCACCTAGCACCCCCCTAAGTCTCCCCATAGGAATGGTACCATACTTGTGTGGTGCTGTCTAGTAGCTGCGACAGGAAAGGTGCCAAAATGCAACTTGGACACATCACATTTTTCCACTGAATACTGACCCTTTTTTGACAATGGGACTATGCTGTGGATGTTGGGCTCTGGCTAGGCTGGCACCTAGGGAAACCTAGAAAACCAGCACATTTTTAAAGCTAGACACCCGGTGGAGTCCATGTTGGGGTGACTTTCTGGCTGTCATCAAGTTTTCTTACTCAGACGCCATTACAAACCCCAAACTTTGGCTAAACAAACACATTTTCCTCACATTTCTGTGACAGAAAATTCTGGAACCTGTGGGGAGCAACAAATATCCTACCACCTACCATTCCCCTAAGTATCCAAATAAAAATAGTACCTCACTTGTGTGGATGGGCCTACTGCCAGTGACAGAAACAGAGCAATCTAATGTCAAAGAGTGTCCCTTTGTGACGACTCCCATTGACCTTAGTTTGATCCGTTCCTGTCATAGGCAATAGGCCCAGCCACACAAGACGCTGACAGTTGAGACAGCGGACTGTTGTACGGAGCAGTCCCGTTCTTTAAATTTATACTAAGTGATCGGCGACGCCGGCACTTGAATTAGTTTGTCCGTGTGGACCGCTGGAGGATTGTAAGCACCTCTGTTTTGCACATTCTCGGGACCTCCTTGGAATATTGCAAGCTATTTACTCTATATTTCTTTGACGTCGAGTACACGATTTTAATGAACTAGTCTACATTTTCAAGTCACCTATGTAGTCTTTTAAGGGTCATTCAACATATGAAGTTACCGTCCTGAAGATGGTCTAACAGATGTCTTCACTACCTACACTGAAACGTCGCAATTACACCTATTTTCTTTGTGTATTATTCCCCTGAGGATTTGTTTTCTGTTTAATCAGTCACAATTTCTTTTTGTACATATCTTTTGAAATAGGTGTCCACATCAGTGACAATGAGATGCTTATAACAACAAATAATTCTTGAATCTCAGTCACTATGTGTTTATGTATATTTATATATGTAACAGTTCTTTGTACCCTCCTAAACGTTTTTCATTATAAATTGATGTTTCAAAAAGCTTACACCCGTGTGAAATAATCTTAGGCGGATTTGTTCAAGTTGAAATAAGTTAATTTAACTTCTGAAATAACTCGATGTAAGTTACTGGATAGAGCTTACAACCATTGTTTGCTTAAAGATATCAGATTGAACAAAAGGAAGAAAATCCCCTGTAGGCACATTTACACGCTGATGACACAAGTGGGGCAGCATTTTGTATCGGGTCAAGTTGGGGACTGCTGAGTGATAGGGATTTTGTGGATTCCCTCTGATTCTGGAGGAAGAATGAACTACAATTGATACAAGGTGACCGACTAATAGATTAGCACTTTGCTGTCTCTTTGCTGCCTTATCAGGATGGTCGTGCACAATACTCCGGCACCTGTCACCTTTTGGTGCCTCTGGTTACAGATTCCCACAACATTTTGAACAAATGGAGGTGCACAGAACATAATACAGGAAGTCGAAATTCATTTTCTTTCTTTTCGTCTTTTGTTTTTGAAATAAAAGCCGAAAAGAAAGAAAATAAATTTGGACTTCCTGTATTATGTTCTGTGCACCTACATTGATTCTGGAAGAATACATCACAAAAATCCATGGAAAAAAGTGTGATTTTATGCAAATCTGGAGGTTGGCAGGGCATTGTGGGTAAACAAACGTTGTGGGAGCCACAAGAGGCATACCACCCTGTACTCCACTGGGTGTCTACTGTTTAGAAATGCCTGGGTTTGAAAGGTTTTCCTTGGTGGCAGCCGAGCTCTGACCCAAAAACTGCAGGTACCCCTTTTGTTGATGCTGCCACATTGCATCTCGGACCCAGTCCTTTTGCAAGCCCTAGGCCCACCCACACAGGTGAAGTGTCATTTGTATTGGTAGATATGTGGTAATGCTTGGTGGCACGGTATTTGCAGCTCCCCACAGATTTCAATACTTCGAGTCACAGAAATATGAAGAAAACGTGTGTTTTTAGCCAATGTTGGAGAATTTCATGGTTTTCTGGGTAAGAAAACCTTGTGAGATTCATGCAAGACACACCACCCTGGAGCTCCCCTGGTGTCTAATTTATGAAAGAATCTGCGGATAGTAGATTTTCCCTTTAAGCAATGTACACCCTGGCAGAGAGAGACAGAAAAGGCAAATACCACTACACCACCATCTACTACACACATACTGGTTGGATTCAGCATGAGGGTGAGTGAAAGTTAAAAATGTACATTTTATTAACAAAATATTTCACAAAAATGAAAACCACTGTTAATAACATAATTGAAAGTTCAGAATACTGAAAGCCAGGACTAGGCACCAAGGCCCATATGCACAAAGTCATTTAGCATTTCTAAATGGTCCGAATCACTATTTCAGGCCATTAAGAAATGCTAAATGACCTTTCCAGGTGTACAAAGAGCCTACACCGGTCGCAATTTGCGATTTCTACATGGTAGAAATTGCAAATTGTGAACGTGATTTAGGAATCGCAAACAGGGATTACCTATTTGCGATTCTTAAACCACATGCACAAAGCATTTCCTAAATGCGAATTGGGCATTTAGGAAATGCAATTACCATCGACTTCAAGTTGATGGTAACCAAGTGCAAAATAAAAAAATTCATTAAAAATGCATTTTTATTGTGCCTTGAAGCGCACATAGGCCCATAGGGCATATGTGCACTTACATGTGCACTAGGAAATTCAGGGTGCCTCCAGGGGGGCCTTAAGCTCATTGGCACCCTTGACTTTGCATTTCCAAAAATGCAATTTACTTTTAGGAAATTGCAATTTAGGAAATGCAAACCATTTCCTATTTCGCCCATAGGCGGGAATGCAATGGTAGTTCCTATTTGCGATTCCATAATAGCAATCCCTAACCTATAGGAATCGCTATTATGGAATCTCAAATTTTGTACATATCCTTTTGCATTTCTTAAATAGCGATTCCTACAGAGTCGCAATTTAAGAAATGCAAATGAGAACCTTAGTACATCTGGCCCCAAGCACTTTACAGGCCATTCACACACCTTTCATGCATCACATACACAAAACCATTCATACCACCATCCGCGGGTCAAGCACATGACAACACTCACATCAACAAACATTGCCATTCAAAGGCCCATCACTTCCATACGCCCACAGGACTGACACAGTAATCACATCATTTGGCAGAGTGTGTGAACTGGTGTTTGGCACACACTTACACCGCCAGCCAAACGCCAGTTCACACACACCACAAGCCTGATACCAGCCACACACACTCCCAGCCAGTTGCCAGACACACACACCACCAGCTAGATTCCGCAAGTTCAGACACAGAAAGCACACCACCTAGGAGCTAGCTGAATGCGTGGGCTGGCATTTTGGTGATAGTGTGTGTGTAGTGACTTGCTGCTTGTCACTACACACACATCCAAATGCCAGCCCTCACACACATGGCCAGCCAGACTCCTGTCTCATACACCGCCAGCCAAACTCTATTCAGACATCACCATGAAGCTCCACACATGAAGCTTTCATTTCTAAAACACACCCACAATGTACAGATTGCACACACAAAGCCCAGACAGGGAAAAAATAAAACACCCATCTAAAAAGAGCTACATTACCTCTGCAGAGGGCACCCAGGCTGAAACATGTCGACCTTTTGACCACATTGAACCATGCGAGGTTAAGTTTTCCAGTCATGGCTCGTATACTCTTTTTAATCCTGACCCCCGGATGTTCCAATAAAATTAAATTTTAACATACCAGTGAGTTAGTTTTAAACTTCACTTTCACTACCCTCACATACTCCCTACACACCCGGCTCATCTGAAGGTTTGAGTATACCTCTTTTCAACAAAACTTAAAACATCCCCGAGCTCCTCCCTCACAGTGAGCCCGCAATGTGACCAGGATCGCAGTGCGAGGAGGTTCCCGATGATGAAGCATGCCACCCACGGAATTCATCCTATAAAGGGGAATCCCCCACACTCCGCTCATATTTGTTTTGACCCAGGGTGGCCTGTTTGTGTTGTTACTTTTAGAAAGATGCCATTTCTCTGCTCTCAGCTCTGTTTACCTGCAGCAGTCTCCAATACACATCTGGGGTGGATGACAGCTGGACTTTGGGCATTCCCTTTAGGCATCCACACCCAAAGGAAGGTTAGGTGTGACTGAGTGACCATCCACATCCTGATGGGTCATCCTGGGTAGGATGGGACGGAGGAGCTGAGACACCTGAATAGGCAGTGTCCTGTCCCCACACAAAGGAATGCATATCCTCCTGTAGTGAATCTGGTGCCAGAGCTGGGGGGAGGACCTCTGTGCACTTCAAAGCCCCTCTTTGAAGTCACCTTCACTTCAAAGTCAGAACTGGGTATAAGTACTGGGTGTCTGATCCTACCGAATCAGACACTACTGGACCTGTGAAGAAACTCTGCCAAGAGGAAGAACTGCTGTGCTGCTACAAGGAGTGCCACTCTGCTTAACTGCTGCTCTGGAAGAGCTGCTTTTATTCAACGCTGCCCTACTGCCTGCTACCCTCTGCACTGCTGAGGAAGAACTGGAATCTTGCTTGAACACAGAGTGATCTCCGAGGTATGCTGGCTTGCCTCCTGTTCTAAGACTCACGGATATCAAAGTCTTACCCCCCTGCTCCTGTGCCTTGTCCATTGGAAGTGGAACCAGGGGCTTGCCCCAGTGGAATCGACACATCCTGTCCTGCGTGAGGCAGAATCGATGCATCGCTGCTGTTGTAGGAAAAGAATCAGTGCATCGCCATCAGAACCGATGCATTGGACCCGCTGCATTGCCACCGCTGCATGGCCACCGCTGCAGGAGAGACGAACAACACATCCCTTGACTGCGTGGAGAAACCCGGCCCATCGGACTCAGAACCAACGCATCTCAGAACTGGCGCTTCTTCATCAGAACTGGCATTTCACCATCCTTGCGTATAGAAAATCGACACATCACCTCGACTGCGGGATCAACACCAATGCTTGCTCAGGTGCATCCCGCATTTCACTGATGCGAAAAGGATCAAGGTACATTTTTGATCAGCGGGCCTTACGCGGCTCCTGTCTGCCGCCCATGTTCCATCGCGGTCGGTCTGATCTCTTGACTTTGTCCCAGTCCAGCATGACCAGATAACCCCCATAGAAGCTTATTGCTTCTAAGTGCTATTTTTACTTTTATTCTTTAGAAATAAATTTATATCTTCATTTTTACTTATTGGATTTTTGTCAGTCTGGTCTTGTTTTATTTATAAAATCATAATCTATGTTTCCAAACTAGCGTGTAATCTTTTTGTGGTGTTTTCACTGTGTTACTGTTTGAAGTGTTACACAAACACTTTACACAGTGCCTCTTAAGTTAAGTCTGAGTGGTCTGTGCCAAACTACTGAAGGGTGAGCACAGGTTAAAGTGTGGTGCATATCTGACCTACCCTGACTAGGATTGTGGTTCCTGCTTTGACAGGGTGCATAACTCTGTCAACCAAAATACCCAATTTCTAACACTGGGTAAGCCTGTTCCTCTTGTATATTGCAACTTACACCTCTCTCGAGCTGTTGAGCATATGGAATTTTAACTAATTTCTGTAGTTGTTTTATTGTCCGGTCACTGAGCATGCTTCTTCTGGTAAAGGGTTGCTTTTACCACTAATCACTACATGACAGAGAGGGCCTGATTTCAATTTTGGCGATTTAGATGTTGGCAGGACCATGGATGAAATACCACCAGACTCCTGCTAACTCCGCCTGGAATTCTCACCTGTATCAACGACGTCATAGGCAGAAGTGGCTGTCGGCGGGAGCCCAGCCATGATGACCGCCGTGCTAATCACGATTTGGCTTTCCGTTGAGGCAACTGTGGCAGAATACCTCCTACTTTGAGTTTGCGGAATCCAAGGAACAGAGGTAAGAACTTATCTTTTTTACTATTTTCCACTTCTGATTCCTTCTTGACCCCATTGTCCAGGTCTCTTCTTTGCAGCACCGCCTCCACCATGATGCCAAACTACGCCATTGTCACCGGGAGCTAAGGTAAACAACTTCTACAATTGTCTTACAATGAATTATGTGTTGCAGTTGCATGTATTTTTGCATTGTTCTTACACACAATTTGTTCTTATGTGTAATGCAGTAGTGTTTATTTACCAACTTATCAAGGTAAAATAAGCACACCTGTAATGTCACTTAACCCCTTCGCTGCTAGGCCTTTTCCCCTCCTGTGCTAAGCCTTTTTTTGGCTATTTGGGGTAGTGCGCGCTTAGGCCCCTGTAACTTTTTGACCACATAAGGTATCCATGCCAAATTTGCGTCCTTTTTTTCTAACATCATGGGGATTGTAAAGGTACCCAGGGTTTGTGGATTCCCCTGGAGGGGACCCAGAAATTAGTCAAAATACAGCTAAATTTTGTTTTTTTTTTTGGAAAAATGCGAAAAAGGGCTACAGATGAAAGCGTCTTGATTTTTCCCTGCAAATGGCATCAAAAAGGGGTTGTGGGGATGAAATCACCATCTTCCCAGCTTTCAGGGACAAGCAGACTTTTGTCAGAAAACCAACTTTTTTACACAGTTTTGGCATTTTTCTGGAACATAGCCTATTTTTGCTATTTTTTGTGCTTTCAACCTCCTTCCAGTTAATGGTAGAAATGGGTATGAAACCAATAATGGATCCTGGAAAGCCATACATTTCTGAAAAGTAGACAAAATTCTGAATTCAGCAAGGGGTCATTTGTGTAGATCCTTAAAGTTTTCCTTATAGAAACTAACAGTTAAATAAAGGAAAAATTGAAAATTAGTTGAAAAAAACAGCCATTTGTGTCAACGTTTTCACCTGTAACTTCTTCTAATTATGACAGCTATTTGAAGGCAATATACCGTTATATCCGCTGGACCTTTCTGGTTGTGGGAATATATAGGACTTGTAGGTTCACCAAGAACCCGACGAACCCAGAGCCAATAATTGAGCAGCATCTTGCAATGGTTTTTATTATGAACCGGGTATATAGCAATTATTTTGGGAAAATGTATACATGGAAAAATTGTTATGAAAGACACCTATGTATTTCTGAAATGGGAACAAAATGTAGATTTTAGAAACAGTAGATATTTGCACATTTCCGAAATTGGGAGTACCCATACTAGCATGAGAATTATAGGTCATTTTTCAAAATGACTTATTTTTTACACATTGTCTTTCATTTGGAAGGCAGAAATGCATCGAAAGTCAATAGGTAATAACAGTTGCTCTACAATTCTGTGTTACCCTAAGTCTCCCGATAAAATGGTACCTCACTTGTGTGGGTAGCCCTTGTGCCCACAACAGGAAATGGCTCAAAATGCAACGTGGACGTACCACATTTTCACAATGAAAAATTACCCTTTTTTGCAAAGTGCCTAGGTGTAGTTTTTGAACCCTAGCTCTGCCGGCACCTAGGGAAACCTAGCAAACCTATACATTTTTGAAAACTAGACACCCAGGGAATCCAGGATGGGGTGACTTGACTTCCTCCCACCAGGTTCTGTTACCCAGAATCCCTTGCAAACCTAACAAATTGTCAAAAAAAAAACATTTTCCCCACATTTCTGTGGTGGAAAGTTTTGGAATCTGCGTGGATCCACAAATTTCCACACACCCGCGTTCCCCAAAGTCTTACGAGAAAAATGGTACCTCACTTGTGTGGGTCGGCCTAGTGCCTGCGACAGGAAACGGCGCAAAACGCAACGTGGTCACACCTCCTTTTCGCAGTGAAAAATGACCCTTTTTGGCAAAGTGCCTAGCTGTAGTTTTTGAACCCTAGCTCTGCCGGCACCTAGGGAAACCTAGCAAACCTATACATTTTTGAAAACTAGACACCCAGGGGAATCCAGGATGGGGTGACTTGACTGCCTCCCACCAGGTTCTGTTACCCAGAATCCCTAGCAAACATAAAAAATTGTCAAAAAAAACACATTTTCCCCACATTTCTGTGGTGGAAAGTTCTGGAATCTGCGTGGATCCACAAATTTCCACCCACCCCGCGTTCCCCAAAGTCTTCCGAGAAAAATGGTACCTCACTTGTGTGGGTCGGCCTAGTGCCTGCGACAGGAAACTGCGCAAAGCGCAACGTGGTCACACCTCAATTTCGCAGTGAAAAATGACCCTTTTTTGGCAAAGTGCCTAGCTGTAGTTTTTTAACCCTAGCTCTGCCGGCACCTAGGGAAATCTAGCAAACCTATACATTTTTGAAAACTAGACACCCAGGGGAATCCAGGATGGGGTGACTTGACTGCCTCCCACCAGGTTCTGTTACCCAGAATCCCTTGCAAACATAAAATATTGTCAAAAAAACCACATTTTCCTCACATTTCTGTGGTGGAAAGTTCTGGAATCTGCGTGGATCCACAAATTTCCACCCACCCCGCGTTCCCCAAAGTCTTCCGAGAAAAATGGTACCTCACTTGTGTGGGTCGGCCTAGTGCCTGCGACAGGAAACGGCGCAAAACGCAACGTGGTCACACCTCAATTTCGCAGTGAAAAATGACCCTTTTTGGCAAAGTGCCTAGCTGTAGTTTTGAACCCTAGCTCTGCCGGCACCTAGGAAACCTAGCAAACCTATACATTTTTGAAAACTAGACACCCAGGGGAATCCAGGATAGGGTGACTTGAGTCCTCCCACCAGGTTCTGTTACCCAGAATCCCTTGCAAACCTAAACAATTGTCAAAAAAACCACATTTTCCCCACATTTCTGTGGTGGAAAGTTTTGGAATCTGCGTGGATCCACAAATTTCCACCCACCCCGCGTTCCCCAAAGTCTTACGAGAAAAATGGTACCTCACTTGTGTGGGTCGGCCTAGTGCCTGCGACAGGAAACGGCGCAAAACGCAACGTGGTCACACCTCAATTTCGCAGTGAAAAATGACCCTTTTTTGGCAAAGTGCCTAGCTGTAGTTTTTGAACCCTAGCTCTGCCGGCACCTAGGGAAACCTAGCAAACCTATACATTTTTGAAAACTAGACACCCAGGGGAATCCAGGATGGGGTGACTTGACTGCCTCCCACCAGGTTCTGTTACCCAGAATCCCTTGCAAACATAAAAATTGTCAAAAAAACCACATTTCCCCCACATTTCTGTGGTGGAAAGTTCTGGAATCTGCGTGGGTCCACAAATTTCCACCCACCCCGCGTTCCCCAAAGTCTTACGAGAAAAATGGTACCTCACTTGTGTGGGTCGGCCTAGTGCCTGCGACAGGAAACGGCGCAAAACGCAACGTGGTCACACCTCAATTTCGCAGTGAAAAATGACCCTTTTTTGGCAAAGTGCCTAGCTGTAGTTTTTGAACCCTAGCTCTGCTGGCACCTAGGAAACCTAGCAAACCTATACATTTTTGAAAACTAGACACCCAGGGGAATCCAGGATGGGGTGACTGGACTGCCTCCCACCAGGTTCTGTTACCCAGAATCCCTTGCAAACATAAATAATTGTCAAAAAAAACACATTTTCCCCACATTTCTGTGGTGGAAAGTTCTGGAATCTGCGTGGATCCACAAATTTCCACCCACCCCGCGTTCCCCAAAGTCTTCAGAGAAAAATGGTACCTCACTTGTGTGGGTCGGCCTAGTGCCTGCGACAGGAAACGGCGCAAAACGCAATGTGGTCACACCTCAATTTCGCAGTGAAAAATGACCCTTTTTTGGCAAAGTGCCTAGCTGTAGTTTGTGAACCCTAGCTCTGCCGGCACCTAGGGAAACCTACCAAACACACACATTTCTGAAAAGTAGACACCCGGGGGCTTCCAGGGAGGTATGGCTTGCGTGGATCCCCCAACGTTTCCTTACCCAGAATCCCCTGCAAACCTCAATTTTAGCTGAAAAAAATCACTTTTTTCACACATTTGTGTGTGGGAAAGTGTGGCATCACTGGCCTCACACAAATGTCCTACCACCCAGCGTTCCCCCAGGTCTCCCGATAAAAATGGTGCCTCACTTGTGTGGGAGGCCCAAGTACCCGCGACAGGCAAGGGCCCACAACGTAGTGAGGCGACCTCAAAATGGCCTTTCACAAAACTACCTGGTTTTGCAAGGGGGTCACCTGGGTTTTGGCCCCGTGCTCGGCGGCCATCTAGGGAAACCTATCAAACCCACACATTTCTGAAAAGTAGACACCCGGGGGCTTCCAGGGAGGTATGGCTTGCGTGGATCCCCCAACGTTTCCTTACCCAGAATCCCCTGCAAACCTCAATTTTAGCTGGAAAAAAATCACTTTTTTCACACATTTTTGTGTGGGAAAGTGTGGCATCACTGGCCTCTCACAAATTTCCTACCACCCAGCGTTCCCCCAGGTCTCCCGATAAAAATGGTGCCTCACTCGGGTGGGAGGCCCAAGTACCCGCGACAGGCAAGGGCCCACAACGTATTCAGGCGACCTCAAAATGGCCTATCACAAAACTACCTGGTTTTGCAAGGGGGGTCCCATGACGTTTTGGCCCGGGGCTCGGCGGCCACCTAGGGAAACCTACCAAACCTACACATTTCTGAAATGTAGACACCCGGGGATTCCAGGGAGGTATGGCTTGCGTGGATCCACCAACGTTTTCTTACCCAGAATCCCCTGCAAACCTGATATTTTGCTCAAAAAATCACTTTTTTCGCACATTGTTGGGTGGTAAAGTTGTGGAATCATGGGGCTGACACAAATTTCCTACCACCCAGCGTTCCCCCAGGTCTCCCGATAAAAATGGTGCCTCACTCGTGTGGGAGGCCCAAGTACCCGCGACAGGCAAGGGCCCACAACATAGTGAGGCGACCTCAAAATGGCCTTTCACAAAACGACCTGGTTTTGCAAGGAGGTCACCTGGGTTTTGGCCCCGTGCTCGGTAGCCATCTAGGGAAACCTACCAAACCCACACATTTCTGAAAAGTAGACACCCGGGGGCTTCAAGGGAGGTATGGCTTGCGTGGATCCCCCAACGTTTCCTTACCCAGAATCCCCTGCAAACCTCAATTTTAGCTGAAAAAATCACTTTTTTCACACATTTTTGTGTGGGAAAGTGTGGCATCACTGGCCTCACACAAATTTCCTACCACCCAGCGTTCCCCCAGGTCTCCCGATAAAAATGGTGCCTCACTCGGGTGGGAGGCCCAAGTACCCGCGACAGGCAAGGGCCCACAATGTATTCAGGCGACCTCAAAATAGCCTATCACAAAACTACCTGGTTTTGCAAGGGGGGTCCCATGACGTTTTGGCCCGGGGCTCGGCGGCCACCTAGGGAAACCTACCAAACCTACACATTTCTGAAAAGTAGACACCCGGGGGATTCCAGGGAGGTATGGCTTGCGTGGATCCACCAACGTTTTCTTACCCAGAATCCCCTGCAAACCTGATATTTTGCTCAAAAAATCACTTTTTTCGCACATTGTTGGGTGGTAAAGTTGTGGAATCATGGGGCTGACACAAATTTCCTACCACCCAGCGTTCCCCCAGGTCTCCCGATAAAAATGGTGCCTCACTCGTGTGGGAGGCCCAAGTACCCGCGACAGGCAAGGGCCCACAACGTAGTGAGGCGACCTCAAAATGGCCTTTCACAAAACGACCTGGTTTTGCAAGGGGGTCACCTGGGTTTTGGCCCCGTGCTCGGTAGCCATCTGGGAAACCTACCAAACCCACACATTTCTGAAAAGTAGACACCCGGGGGCTTCCAGGGAGGTATGGCTTGCGTGGATCCCTCAACGTTTCCTACCCAGAATCCCCTGCAAACCTCAATTTTAGCTGAAAAAATCACTTTTTTCACACATTTTGTGTGGGAAAGTGTGGCATCACTGGCCTCACACAAATTTCCTACCACCAGCGTTCCCCCAGGTCTCCCGATAAAAATGGTGCCTCACTTGTGTGGGAGGCCCAAGTACCGCGACAGGCAAGGGCCCACAACGTATTGAGGCAACATCAAAATTGCCTATCACAAAATGTTTTGGGCCCTTGCCTGTCGCGGGTACTTGGGCCTCCCACCCGAGTGAGGCACCATTTTTATCGGGAGACCTGGGGAGCGCTGGGTGGTAGAGAATTTGTGTCAGCCCGTGATGCCACAACTTTACCACTACAAAAATGTGGGAAAAAGTGATTTTTTCAGCCAAATTTCAGGTTTGCAGGGGATTCTGGGTAAGAAACCGTTGGGGATCCACGCAAGCCATACCTCCCTGGAATCCCCGGGTGTCTACTTTTCAGAAATGTGTGGGTTTGGTAGGTTTCCTAGGTGGCCGCTGAGCCCCGGGTCAAAACGTCATGGGACCCCCTTGCAAAACCAGGTAGTTTTGTGATAGGCCATTTTGAGGTCGCCTCAATACGTTGTGGGCCCTTGCCTGTCGCGAGTACTTGGGCCTCCACCCGAGTGAGGCACCATTTTTATTGGGAGACCTGGGAGAACGCTGGGTGGTAGGAAATTTGTGTCAATCCCATGATTCCACAACTTTACCACACAAAAATGTGCGAAAAGTGATTTTTTCAGCAAAATATCAGGTTTGCAGAGGATTCTGGGTAAGAAAACGTTGGTGGATCCACGCAAGTCATACCTCCTGGAATGCCCCGGGTGTCTACTTTTCAGAAATGTGTAGGTTTGGTAGGTTTCCATAGGTGGCCGCCGAGCCCCAGGCCAAACGTCATGGGACCCCCTTGCAAAACCAGGTCGTTTTGTGATAGGTCATTTTGAGGTCGCCTCAATACGTTGTGGGCCCTTGCCTGTCGCGAGTACTTGGGCCTCCCACCCGAGTGAGGCACCATTTTTATCGGGAGACCTGGGGAACGCTGGGTGGTAGGAAATTTGTGTCAGCCCCATGATTCCACAACTTTACCACACAAAAATGTGCTGAAAAAGTGATTTTTGAGCAAAATATCAGGTTTGCAGGGGATTCTGGGTAAGAAAACATTGGTGGATCCACGCAAGCCATACCTCCCTGAATCCCCGGGTGTCTACTTTTCAGAAATGTGTAGATTTGGTAGGTTTCCTAGGTGGCCGCCGAGCCCCGGGCCAAAACGTCATGGGACCCCCTTGCAAAACCAGGTAGTTTTGTGATAGGCCATTTTGAGGTCGCCTCAATACGTTGTGGGCCCTTGCCTGTCGCGGGTACTTGGGCCTCCCACCCGAGTGAGGCACCATTTTTATCGGGAGACCTGGGGAACGCTGGGTGGTAGGAAATGTGTGTCAATCCCATGATTCCACAACTTTACCACACAAAAATGTGCGAAAAAAGTGAATTTTTTCAGCAAAATTTCAGGTTTGCAGGGGATTCTGGGTAGTAAAACATTGGGGGACCCACGCAAGCCATACCTCGCTGGACTCCCCAGAGTGTCTAGTTTTCAGAAATGTGTGGGTTTGGTAGGTTTCCTAAGATGGCCGCCGAGCCCAGGGCCAAAACCTCACTGGTGTGGGTGGTTCAAGTACCCGCAACAGGCAAGGGACCAAAACGTATTGAGGAGACATCAAAATGATCTATCACAAAACAAGCTGGTTTTGCAAGGGAGTCACCTGGGTTTTTGGCCCCGGGCTCCCCGGCCATCTTGGGAAACCTACCAAACCCACACATTTCTGAAAACTAGACACCCAGGGAGTCCAGCGAGGTATGGCTTGCGTGGATCCCCCAACGTTTTCCTACCCAGAATGCCCTGCAAACCTCAAATTTAGCTGAAAAAAATCACTTTTCTCTCCAATTTCTGTGTGGGAAAGTTATGGAATCTACGTGGATCCACAAATTTCCTACCACACAGTGTTCCCCCATGTCTCCCGATAAAAATGATACCTCACTCGCATGGGTGGGTCAAGTACCCACGACAGGAAAGGGCCCAAAACCTATTGAGGCGACATCAAAATTACCTATCACAAAACAACCTGGTTTTGCAAGAGGGGTCCCATGAGTTTTTGGCCCTGGGCTCGGTGGCCATCTAGGGAAACCTACCAAACCCACACATTTCTGAAAACTAGACACCTGGGGAGTCCAGCCAGGTATGGCTTGCGTGGGTCCCCCAACTTTTTCCTACCCAGAATCCCCTGCAAACCTCAAATTTAGCTGAAAAAAATCACTTTTTTCTCAAATTTCTATGTGGGAAAGTTCTGGAATCTACGTGGATCCACAAATTTCCTCCCACCCAGCGTTCCCCCAGGTCTCCTCATAAAAATGATACCTCACTTGCGTGGGTGGGTCAAGTACCCGCGACAGAAAAGGGCCCAAAACCTATTGAGGCGACATCAAAATTACTTATCACAAAACAACCTGGTTTTGCAAGGGGGTCCCAGGAGTTTTTGGCCCTGGGCTCGGCGGCCATCTTGGGAAACTACCAAACCCAAACATTTCTGAAAGCTAGACACCCGGGGAGTCCAGCGAGGTATGGCTTGCGTGGGTCCCACAACGTTTTCCTACCCAGAATCCCCTGCAAACCTCAAATTTAGCTGAAAAAATCACTTTTTCCATACATTTTTGCATGGGATCACCGTGCCGGCACAAATGTCCTACCACCCAGCGTTCCCCTTGTTCTCCCGAGTAAAATGATACCTCACTTGTGTGGGTGGGCCAAAGGCCTGTGACTGGGAAGAGCCCAAAACATAGGGATTTAGGGTATAGCACCGAGAATTCTAAGCGCTATATTGTTTTAAAAATACGTTTTTAGCCAGTTCTGCTTTGGACACCCACACAAGTGAGGTATCATTTTACTCGGGGAACAAGGGCAACGCTGGGTGGTAGGACATTTGTGCCAGCACGGTGATTCCACGCAAAAATATGTGGAAAATATGGTTTTTCAGCTAAATTTGAGGGTTGCAGGGGATTCTGGGTAGGGAAACGTTGGGGGATCCACGCAAGCCATACCTCATTGGACTCCCCAGGGTGTCTAGTTTTCAGAAATGTGTGGGATTGGTAGGTTTCCCTAGATGGCGGCGAGCCCGGGGCCAAAACACCAGGTGCCCCCCAAAACCAGGTAGTTTTGTTATAGGTAGTTTTGAAGTCTCCACAATACGATTTGGGCCATTTCCTGTTTCAGCCACTATGCCTACCCACACAAGTGAGGTACCATTTTTATCGGGAGCCCTGGGGGAACGCAGGGTGGTAGGAAATTTGTGGATCCACGCAGATTCCAGAACTTTCCCACACAGAAATTTGAGTAAAAAGTGATTTTTTTCTGCTAAATTTGAGGTTTGCAGGGCATTCTGGGTAGGAAAACGTTTGGGGACCCATGCAAGCCATACCTCGCTGGACTCCCCAGGTGTCTAGTTTTCAGAAATGTGTGGGTTTGGTAGGTTCCCAAGATGGCCGCTGAGGCCGGGGCCAATAACCCAGGTGACCCCCTTGCAAAACCAGGTTGTTTTGTGATAGGTAATTTTGATGTCTCCTCAATGCGTTCTGGGCCCTTGCCTGTCGCGGGTACTTGACCCACCCACGCGAGTGAGGTATCATTTTTATCGGGAGACCTGGGGAAAGCTGGGTGGTAGGAAATTTGTGGATCCACGTAGATTCCAGAACTTTCCCACACAGAAATTGGAGAAAAACGTGATTTTTCAGCTAAATTTGAGGTTTGCAGGGTATTCTGGGTAAGAAATTTTTGGAGGACCCACTCAAGCCATACCTCGCTGGACTCCTCCGGGTGTCTAGTTTTCAGAAATGTGTGGGTTGGGTAGGTTTCCCTAGATGGCCGTTGAGCCCAGGGCCAAAAACTCATGGGACCCCCTTGCAAAACCAGGTTGGTTTGTGATAGGTAATTTTGATGTCGCCTCAATAGATTTTGGGCCCTTGCCTGTCGCGGGTACTTGACCCATCCACACAAGTGAGGTACCATTTTTCACGGAAGACTTTGGGGGACGCGGGGTGGGTGGAATTTTGTACATCCACGCAGATTCCAGAACTTTCCACCACAGAAATGTGAGGAAAATGTGGTTTTTTGGACATATTTTTAGGTTTGCAAGGGATTCTGGGTAACAGATCCTGGTGAGAGCCAGTCAAGTCACCCCATCCTGGATTCCCCTGGGTGTCTAGTTTTCAAAAATGTATAGGTTTGCTAGGTTTCCCTAGGTGCTGGCAGTGTTAGGGTTCAAAATCTACAGCGAGGCACTTTGCAAAAAAGGGTCCGTTTTCACTGTGAAAATGTGGTGTGTCCACGTTGCGTTTGGGCCGTTTCCTGTCGCGGGCACTAGGCCTACCCACACATGTGAGGTGCCATTTTTCTCGGAAGACTTTGGGGAACGCGGGATGGGTGGAAATTTGTGGATCCACGCAGATTCCAGAACTTTCCACCACAGAAATGTGAGGAAAATTTGTTTTTTTGACAAATGTTTCGGTTTGCAAGGGATTTTGGGTAACAGAACCTGGTGAGAGCCAGTCAAGTGACCCAATCCTGGATTCCCCTGGGTATCTAGTCTTCAAAAATGTATAGGTTTGCTAGGTTTCCCTAGGTGCCGGCAGAGTTAGGGTTCAAAATCTACAGCTAGGCACTTTGCAAAAAAGGGTCCGTTTTCACTGTGAAAATGTGGTGTGTCCATGTTGCGTTTTGGGCCATTTCCTGTCGCGGCCACTAGTCCTACCCACACAAGTGAGGTACCATTTTCTCGAAAGACTTTGGGGAACGCGGGGTGGGTGGAATTTTGTGGATCCACGCAGATTCCAGAACTTTCCACCACAAAAATGTGAGGAAAATGTGTTTTTTTGGGACAAATTTTTAGGTTTGCAAGGGATTCTGGGTAACAGAACCTGGTGAGAGCCAGTCAAGTCAGCCCATCCTGGATTCCCCTGGGTGTCTAGTTTTAAAAAATGTATAGGTTTGCTAGGTTTCCCTGGGTGCCGGCAGAGCTAGGAACCAAATTCAACAGGTAGGCACATTCCGAAAAAAGTCAGTGCCTAGTGGGCTTTCTGCCGCCCTGGGGAGGGGTAAATCAGGGGCTATTGCCCCGATACGCCCCCGAGGGGGCAGAAAGACTGTGGCTATTCTTTTGGGGGTCGGGGGCATTGGGATGCCTATGCTGGTCAGCCCCCACCCCTCCGTATAAAAAAGCCAGCATAATCGCTGGCACATCGTGGGCTTTCTGCCCCCGGGGGCAGATCAGGGGCTACTGCCCCCATCTGCCTCCTGGGAGGGGCAGAAAGACAGTGACATCTTTTTGGGGTGGGTGGGGGCATTGGCATGTCCATTCTTGGCAGCCCCCACCCCGAACTTTGTAAAAAAAAATCCCTGGTGGCTAGTGGGCTTTCTGCCCCCGGGGGGCAGATAAGGTGCTATTGCCCCATCTGCCTCCCAGGGGGGCAGAAAGACTGTAGCATTTTTTTTGGGGTGGGGGCATTGACATGCCCATTCTGGGCAGCCCCCACCCCTACCTATATAAAAAAATCCCTGGCGCTTAGTGGGCTTTCTGCCCCCTCCCGGGGGGCAGATCAGGGGCTATTGCCCCCATCTGCCTCCTGGGGGGCAGAAAGTTTTTTTTCTTTGGGGGGTAGGGTGGGGGCATTTGCATGCCCATTCTGGGCAGCCCCCACCCAGGGCCTATAAAAAAATAATCCCTGGCATCTAGGGTATTTCTGAACCCCGGGTGGGGGCAGATTGGTGGCCGCTGCCACCATCTGCCCCCCCGGGGGGGCAGAAAGACTGGAATTTCGTGGGGGAGGGGTGGGGGCATTGGCATGCCCATCTTGGGCAACCCCCACCCCTAAATGTATCGAGGGAAAAAAACCCTGGTGTCTAGTGGGCTTTCTGCCCCCGGGGGGGCAGATTGGGGGCTACTGCCCCCATCTGCCCCCAGGAGGGGCAGAAAGACTGTACCTTTGCGGCGGGGTGGGGTGGGGGCATTGGCATGCCCATATTGGGCAGCCCCCACCCCAAATTATAATTTAAAACAAATCCCTGGTATCTAGTGGGCTTTCTGCCCCCCAGGGGGCAGATTGGGGGCTACTGCCCCCATCTGCCCCCAGGAGGGGCAGAAAGACTGTACCTTTGCGGCGGGGTGGGGTGGGGGCATTGGCATGCCCATATTGGGCAGCCCCCACCCCTAACTATAATTTAAAAAAATCCCTGGTATCTAGTGGGCTTTCTGCCCCCCCGGGGGGGCATATTGGGGGCTACTGCCCCATCTGCCCCCCAGGGGGGGCAGAAAGACTAATTATGCCAAAAATTGTATGGGGGGAGCAAAGGCCCTTGCCCAAGGGGCCGCTCCCCCCTCCCTGGTGCCTAGTGGGTGGATCCCTGCTTGGGGATCGCCCTCCTGGGGCGATCCCCAAGCAGGGATCCACTAGGGAGATTCTCCCCTTTCCAACGATACCTCTCCTGAGTTTCTACGTGCTCAGGGGGCTGAGATAGCCCCCTGAGCACGTAGAAACTGAAACTGAAATGAGCCTCTTGGCTCATTTCAGTTTCAGTTTCACTGAAATGAGATCAGCGCGATGTGCGCGCCGATCGTCATTTCAGGGAAACCAGGGAGCCTCGGGAGCTGGGAAGCTCTTCCCCAGCTCCCGAGGCTTTAGAGGATGAAAGGGAATCCCTCTGGTGCCCGCACCAGAGGGATTTCCTGGACTGGGTTCCATGATGAGCTGGACTCGTCATGAGCACACGAGCACTGTGTGCCATGACGAGTCCAGCTCGTCATGAGCATGGAAGGGGTTAAAAAAACTATTGTTGTTGTGGTGCTTGGGGGTGTTGTGCTTGTGGTGCCTGTAGGTGTGCATTCAATAGTGTGTGTATGTTGTTTTTGTGGCACGCAAAATATAACAAAAACGGGCATAACACATTACCTAC
Source organism: Calotriton arnoldi (assembly GCA_963921515.1). Taxonomy (NCBI): domain Eukaryota; kingdom Metazoa; phylum Chordata; class Amphibia; order Caudata; family Salamandridae; genus Calotriton; species Calotriton arnoldi. The sequence continues at coordinate 5,365,098 of CAWUFW010000134.1, read as the reverse complement.
ATATGTTTTTGAGGTAAACAAAACATATATGTGTATTGACACTAAAATAAGTTGTACTTACCAGTCTCCACTCCACCAGAGACTCACTCCTTCAGCAAACTGCCACTAGGACACTGCCAGAACAACCGGGACATCTAACTTGGCGTGGGGGTATACCGCCGGCCTGAAAGCGACAGAGCCAGCATATCTAAATATGGCGGGTAGGATGCCGTCAACTCGATGGAGTACTTGAAACGCCAGCAACAGAGGGACGGCGGGAGTACTGCCAAGATCTAAATCAGGCCCTGACTCATTAAGGAACAAAAATATATATTCTTTGCTTGAGAAACTCTTATGCCTTGCTTTCCCTTCTCTTAAAATTTTGTTTTTGCTGGCTTTAAGACGCTGCACATTTTACCACTGCTAACAAGTGACAGTGCTTTTTCTCTCTCTAGGACATGCTAGATTTGGCTTACACCCAATTGGCCTATTTAATTTACTTGTAAGTCCCTAGTAAAGTGGCACTACATGTGCCCAGGGCCTGCAAATTAAATGCTACTAAAGGGCCTGCAGCAATGATTGTGCCACCAACTCATGTAGCCCTTTAAACATGTCTAAGCCCTGCTATTGCAGCCTGTATGTGCAGTTTTAAAACAGCCATTTTGACCTTGCAAAAAAAACTTTTTGCCAGGCCCAAAGCTTCTCTTTTAATACATATAGGTCACCCCTAGGGTAAGCCCTGAACAGCCCAGAGGGCAGAGTGCAGTGCTTTAAATAATTAGGACATGTTCTTTTAAGATTTACATGTCCTGGTGGTGAAAACGCCTACATTTGTTTTGCACTACTGCAAGTCCTACATTTCACATAGGATATCATTGGAGTTAACTTATTACATGTAATAAGCTATAGCTTCCAATTGGGAGCAGGAAGGCACTTCGATTTTGGTGTCTAAAGAATTGTACCTAAAAGCCCTCTTTAATGATGACCATTTGGTGTCTGCAGTCTGATCCTGGGTCACATCTAGGTGTAGCTGGCAGTTGGTCTTTGTGTTTTGCTCCTAGACATTGAGACAAAGGGAAGGTAGGTTTTGGCAGGATTGGCCACTCTGAGTTAATGAAGGGTAGGAGCTGTCTCCTACCACACTTGCAATTCACAAAGGCTCTGCCTGGAAACTCTTGCAAATGGTCTATCACTGGTCTTTACTGACCCCGGACAAGCTGGGGCCAGGACAGGGAGGAAGGGGATGCCTGACACCTCATGCAGCTGGAAACCCCCAGAAGCTTCCTCCACATCAAAGTGGACACCAGGTATAAATATTGGAGCCTTAGACCCAACTCTTCAATGCACTTCTAAACCTGTGGACTCTGCCAGGAATAAGGACAGCTGTGCTGCTGAACTGATTGCCACTCTGCTGGACTGCTGCCTGAAGAACTGCTGCCCTGCTGTGCTGACCTCCTGTCCTCTTGCCTAGGCAAGAAGGATTGGACTTACATCTCTAAATCCATGTCATGTAGCCTGTCCCAGGATCATGTGACTGGGTGTAACTGACAGTTGGGCTTTTTGTATTCCACCCAGGCAGCCACACACTATAAACATCTACACACAATAGAGAGCTCAAGTGTGCCTTATTGGGCCATCACTGGCAGGAAGGGATGGCAGAGCTGAGCACAGAAAGTGCTGAATACTCCCTGTAGTTAGTTTGGAGCCAAGACAGGGAAGGCAGAATGCCTGGGGACTTCAAAGGGAAACCTCTAGAAGCTTCTCTCCCACTTCATATTCTCAACTGGGGATACATACTAGACCTCAGACACCAACTCTATAGTACACTTCTGGATCTGTGGATACTCTGGGAGGGAGAAGATCTGCTGTGCTGCTGAAGAACTGCCCTCTGCTGGACTTCTGCCCTGCTAGACTACTGCCTTGCTGGACTGCTTTCTTTCTGTGCTAACCTGCTGTCTGCTGCCCTCTTGCCTGGGTGAGAAGGATTGAACATGCATCTCTTGAAGCTAGAACCCCAGAGTGACTCCAAGGGTAAGTTGGCTGACCTCCTGATCAGATGCCTCATGGACATAACAGGTTTCCAATAACCTTGGATCCAGCGCCTGGATTCTGCCATCTGTGAGTCCTGCCCACACAAGTGGTGCCATCCCAGTCCTGGACGCTTGGAAGCTAGCCTGAATGTGCTCTGCCAGACCATATGTGAATCTAGCAGAACCTATTCATCTCCTCCGTGACGTGGCACATCTCCAGCAGAACCAGTACTTCACCTTTGTTGCTCGATACATCACCCTCAGAACCAATGCATCGTGTCTGCTGTTCAGACTTCCTCAACGCAAGCACTTTGCATCAGCCATAGCAACCCAAGGGAGCTGATGCATCTCTGTGCAAGGTCCTCGCCTCCCCCATTCAGCCCATTGGAATCGCTGCTGCGTGATGCATCTCAATGCAAGGACATCACCTCGCACTACACAGGTCCTCAGAATAAACGCTGCATGATGCATCTCCTCACCCAGATCTCACATCGCCTCTGCTGCAAGGTGCTTCCTCGACACAGGACTCTGCATCACTTCACAACAAGGATTAATGGTACTCTTGTTCAGCGGGCCTAACTGGGAGCCTGTAGCTGGCCCGTTCTCCATCACAGTCGGCCTGAACTTGTAACTTTGTCCTGGTCCTGCGCAACCAGATAATCACAGTTGGGGCTTGGTACTCTTTGGTGCTGTTTTCACTTAAAACTTTGAAATTGCATATTTCGGGTTAAATTGATTGGATTTTTGTTGCTTTGATCTTGATGTATTTACTCTATTTTCTAAATTGGCGTGGGATTTTTCTTGTGTTGTGTTTTCAATGTATTACTGTTTGAAGTACTACATAAATGCTTTATATATTGCCTCTATGTTAAGCCTGACTGCTTTGTGCGAAGCTACCAGACGATGGAGCACAGGTTAATTTGGGGTTTCCTTGTGACTTCACCTGACAAGTATTGTTCCTTGTGATTAATACCTTGTCTGCACATTATCATCGTTTGTATGACATTGCACCCTTCTTCCTACTTGTCAAGCGATCTGTCACCCTCTAGGGTGTTGTTCATGCTATATAAAACACTAAATAAATAAATAAATTGTGGTTTCTACTTGAGTAGGGTTTCACACCCCTCAACCAGGAACCCAATTTCTTTCATTGGGGATCAGTGGTGAGGATTTGAACTTGTGTTTGTGTAGTGCCATATAGTGACTTTCTCTTACACCGAAAATCCCAGATTAATAATCTAAGATCAATTCAAGTTTACATTTCTCCTTGATTGGCCTTTTATTTTTACTTTTTTTCCAAATTCACCATTACTCTACCTGACTGTTTGTGTCTGTGGCTTCACCTACAATAATGGAATACGAGCGCCTCAATCTGGAGAGCTAGACTATGGATTAGCTCATGGAGTTTTGTAAGGAATTGGAGGCTGTCTGCCAAAAGGAGCACTGGGTAGGCTGAGCTCCAAAATGCTCTGAGGGCATGGATGGAGGACTACTAGTTTCCAGTCACAACAGATGAGCAGGATGTAGAGAATGATGCAGAGAGGCCAGAACAGGGCCTGGAAGAGGGTCCTAAGATGTAGCAGTCAGAGGAGGAGGATGACTTGTCTCTTGATTTGGAGCTCTCTGCCAGAGTGGAGAGCACTGTGTCCTCTCAAGGCCTGTTCCTAGATGACATGGTGGACAGGAAGGTCGAAAGGGAGTTTAGGCTGCAGATGGCCCAGGTAGAAATGTCAGAAAAAGACACTGGACATGGAGGGAGAGCACAAGAAAACTGCCCATGGAGGAAAAGAAACTGGCCATGGAGGCAGAGCAAAAGAAGACTGAGAGTCCCTTAGCAAGGGAAAAACTGGCCTTGGAGGAAAGAACTATCTTGGGGAGGTTGGCCCATGAGAGGATGCTTAAGGAGCAGGACATCAAGGCCAAACAGGCCTAGCCCAGCAGTGATGGTGGCCGCATACCTACAGTGCCCTCTGGGGATAAGAGGGTCCGCATTCTTAAAGGTCTGGGGCCTGACTTTATTGTGGAGAATGACATTGACGAATGGTCTGAAGCTTATAAGGCAGCTTTGCAGATGCATAGGATCCCCGAGGGGAATTCAGGGGCTAGCCTCTGGAAGCACATCCCTAGTGAGGGGAGGTCGCCTTACTGCGCCCTAGAGATATGGGAAAAAGAACAATTGATGGACAGAATGTTGCACAATGTCAAACATTCACCACAGTACAGAGATCTGCACCTAAATCCATCTTTTTTTTGCTCTCCATGCCATTCCAGTTCAGACCCAGCCATATGAAAATCAGTCTTGACCCTGTTCCCCATGGTAACACTCCAGCCCGAACTGCCAGGCCAGGTCCTCCCTGGACTGGAAACAAGCATGCTGGGACTGGTTTCGGGGCATCACCCCTCATCAGCCAGGCTAGCTTGACTCTAGTGGCATGGAGAGCATGGGACCCACGTCTAGGCATACCCTTCCCACTCGGGTGACAAATTCAAAAAGAACAATTGATTGTCAGAATGTTGCACAATGTCAAACATTCACCACAGTACAGAGATCTGCACCTAAATCCATCTTTTTTTTGCTCTCCATGCCATTCCAGTTCAGACCCAGCCATATGAAAATCAGTCTTGACCCTGTTCCCCATGGTAACACTCCAGCCCGAACTGCCAGGCCAGGTCCTCCCTGGACTGGAAACAAGCATCCTGGGACTGGTTTCGGGGCATCACCCCTCATCAGCCAGGCTAGCTTGACTCTAGTGGCATGGAGAGCATGGGACCCACGTCTAGGCATACCCTTCCCACTCGGGTGACAAATTCAAAAAGAACAATTGATTGACAGAATGCTGCACAATGTCAAACATTCACCCCAGTACAGAGATCTGGGCCTAAATCCATCGTTATTTTGCTCCCCATGCCATTCCAGTTGAGACCCAACCATACGCAAATCAGTCTTGACCCTGTTCTCCCTGGGAACAGTCCACCCGAACTGCCAGGCCTGGACTGGAAACAAGCATCCTGGGACTGGTTTTGGGGCATCACCCCTCATCAGCCAGGCTAGCTTGACTCTAGTGGCATGGATAAAGCTATAAGCCAGCCAGGAGGTCATGAAATTGTGATATGACAAGAAGGCCACTCTGGTCAAGTTTCAGCCTGGCCAAAATGTGTGGCGGTGTAGCCTGTGGAGCCCAGGGTCCAGCAAGACTGATGGTCTGGGCCCTAAGAGGTGTAGGAATGCAAGAGTGAGGTCACCTACCTGGGAAACTCAAGACCCCTAGGAGCCCTTTAGGGGTTTTACATGTCAATCACCTCAAACCCTACTTTGAGAGTTCCAAGGTAGCTATGCCCCTAGTCACAGATTATACTGACACATGCATCAAACATGCCATTTGCGATTCCCTATTAGCGAAAAATAAGGATTCGCTAATAAGGAAGCGCAAATGCCTATGCATGTAGGAATCGCTGAGAAAATAGCAATTCCTACAAATTCCTTATTTGCGAGTTGCAAATTGCGAGTCGCAATTAAGGAATGGCTCCCCATTCATTCCTATGGGCCTACAGGCCCATAGGAATGAATGAGAGATTGCATGCGCAATTTGCGAGTACCAATAGGTACTCGCAAATTCGTGCATGCTATTCAAGGGTGCAAGGGTGTCAAAATGACACCCTGTTGCACCCTGAAATAGTGATGTGCACCCATGTTGCGCACACACATGCCCCAAGGGCATGTGTGTGCATAACATGATTCTTGAAAAATGCACTAAAGTGCATTTTTCAAAGTGTTTGCAAATTACCATCAAGTTCAACTTCATGGTAATTTGCGCCCCTATTAGTGAAATCGCTATTCTAAAGTGGTTCTTGCATTGCATTTAAGGAATCGCAAATTGCGATTCCTTAAATGTAATCGTAATTTGAGAAATCGCAAATAATTGCGAATTCTCCAGATTGCGAAGTGCCTTGAACCTTGATGCATCGCAAATGCCCTTTTGCGGGCGCAAGCGGCCGATTTTGCAAATCGCACTGTTTGCGCTCGCAAAAATGGTTGATGCATGTGCCTGATAGAGTGGAGGAGGGGAGTGACGCTCTCCCTGACCCCCTTTCTTCCAAGGAGCAGGATGGGGCAGTGGAGGATGTCAGCCTCTCCTGTAGTGTAGCTCCTATTTCCCTAATAGGCTCTGCGCATTGGAATAATATATCCTATAGGTTTGACATAGGACTAAGGTCAGTATGTCCCTATCGAGTATATTAAACTTAATTACTTGTGCCAGCTAGCTCAGAGGCCACTAGAAACTCCTTGACAACAAGAAGGGAGTAGTTTCTGGCAGCCGCAAAACATGACCACTTTGTTTCCCTTTAGAATCAGAACGTGTCCCAGAGTCGTGGAAACAATAGATAACTATTTCACTCAGCTCAGTCGTGCATGCTTAGTTTTCTCCAAGTTACACAGAAAGAACAGACGGGCATTTCAATAAAGGATTTATTGAACAGTCTTGTTTCTGGTGTAAGTAAAATGTGCTGTTACGATCACAAGACAGTATGCGAGATAAATAATGTACAGTGTGAGCAGTAAAAATAAATAATACTGCGAGAGCATTATCTTTTAGTACATATGCTGTTACATAAATAACACAGACTAAAAATGCGAGTACTCATACGATGCGTTTCTAATCTAGTTCTACCCCAATGTACCTAACCTAACCTAGGTGTAGGACGAGCTATGAAGTAGGTGAAGTATTCCTTACTATGGTATACTAAGAGTATGTTAACCCCAGTATGCCTAGTATGCCAAGAGTCCCTCTAGGTTCTAGTCTGCTCCATACCTGAAGAATGAGAGAGGTAGGAATCTCTTTGCCAGACTCGAACTCCAACACCCCGCAAGGGAAGTTAGATCACTGGAAGCTGGACTCTCTGCGTGCAGCGATGACAGCGTCTTCTCAGTGCATCAGGCCGGGAAACGGGCTCCTCTGAAGTCGAGGTCTCCTCTGATTTACAGGGGCTAGGGAAGGTATATTTATACCTGAGAGTACCCAGGAATGTTTAGTATTGACGTGAGTCGGACAGCGAAAGACGTCATGAATGAACCCCTAAGGAATAATGGTTCATGCATAATATATGAGTCCTTGAAGAAATCAATAGTCCTGGACTAGGGAAACTCCTGCAGCCTAAGGGTCTGTTCTTCAAGAACTCGTTGTGACGTTAGGGTGGACGGATGTCAGAGACCATGCCTGTATTTGGAGTGCACGGTTAATGCCTAAATAAGGGCTGGGATTTTATGCCTATAGAAGGGCAGGGCGAATTGTGCCTATATATAGGACATGATACTGGAAAGCCCGTTTATGGACACCCTAAGAGGAATACAACACCCACTCCACTTTCGTGTGTACGATAATACTAAAATGCTAAACATTTAAAATGCTAAACATAAAATGGAGTACCGCATATTTTAAAAAAAAATATTTTTAAAAGCATTTAAAAAACATAATAAAAAATGCAAAAGGTACTGTACATTTGAAGCATTGCTTTTCATTTCAGGCATATATTTAAAATAAAATGCAATATGAATGAAAGAAGCAGTAATATTTACATGTGACAAAAAAATGATCGATAAGTTTCTTAAAAATCAAAGTCATTTCATGTCATGAAAATTAATGAACTGTTTTAGACACACAAGATGACTAAGTGTCCGTGGAAGTACCTTGAAGTCTGTATTATAAGGCTAGTTCTACTTTAAGCAGATTGTAGTGCCATTTTCGTTCGAAAAATGGGAAAGAGTTCAATTTTGGTAGAGTTCCAAGTTGTTTTGAAAAAATGAAGGCCAAATTGTTACTGCATCTCTGGAACACTGTATGCTGAATCAGAGTCAGTTTACGGGTGTGGTGTAAACATGAGATCATCTACTTCTATAGACAAAACATCGTCCACTGTAGTTGGTGTCAGTTGGAACACCTCGTGTAGCAGGTTAATCGCACAGAGATGTGAAGCATTGCTTTCAGCATTGGTTGCCGCAGCAATGTTCGCGTTCGTTGTTACCTGTGTGCCTGTAGATCTTTCTCGTACCTCAGCAGCAGCCGGAAGCGTCTGTGAGATCTCAATGAATGCTGACATCAGGATAGGAAGCCTCTGGGGACAACACAGAGCATGGGCCGTTATCGGGTCCAGCAGAGTATCGACATCCGTTGGCGTAGCTGATGGAAATGTTAGACAGGTGTCCAACACGCATTCTTCACTGCATAGCAGGCATCGTAGAACAGGTAAGATGCAATCTTGCCAGATTGGTCTGAATGACAGGAACCAAGTTGTATTAAGGTCCCATAGACGAGTCATGCCCAATAGGTGTACTATTCGCTCACGGCACTTTCGTTCAAGGAGAGCTTTCTCCATTTCGCTCGGAGTGATGTCTGCGAATAGGCTGGCCATAGCGCAATAGCAGGAAGAGAAATAGAATTCCGGCAACAAGTGCTAGAATTAATGGTATGCCACCAAACACCGAATGTGAAAAGTTCGGGATGATTCTGAGTATTGCCTGGAAAGGTGCTAACAGACCGGAGCAGATGCTCTTAAATACATGTATAATGCCAGTTGTATCAGACATGTTGAAGATACGTGATATCATTTCTATGAAATGTATAGGGCAGTTTGTACGTATTAAAGGCTGTATCTCAGCCGAAGTCCTTGCAACTTGTAGATCATAGGTTTCTTTGGCCGAGGTCAAAGGCACTGTTTGCTGTAAAAGCATGGCTTTCATTCTGCTTAAAGTATCAAATCTTATAAAAGAGACGTTCAGCGAAGGCCATAGAGGCGACTCCCTGACTGTGTCTATTGGGGCAAACAATACTTGCATACAGCAAGTGACCCTGGAGTTGACCATTACTAGATATGGGATGCCTGGCAACATGCCGCAGCAACTCTGATCATTCAACATGAGATAACTCCCATTAGAAAGTTGTCCAAGCGTTGGATTAATCACAGGAGCTGGTGTACCCTGCTGATGGCAAGACAAATTTGCCACAGAACCATTACAAGCCACGTGTAAAGAAATGTCCTTATATATAAGCGAACCGCTTAGTACAAGTTTACAGTTTGTACCGCTCAAAAACACTTCACGATCCCCACTCCAACATCTAAATGTATATGGTAAATCCCAAGATGTCTTAATGTATTCCTTACCCAACCTTTCATATTTGCCTGCTTGCATCTGTCTGAGGCAATACTGAAACTGAAAAGTACTCACAGGTAATGTTATTTTGCCATGAATAAGCCATTCCGTAGCTGGTTTTTCTGCCACTGTGAATGGTAACTTTTCCAGTTTTTCAATGCTCAGCACTGTATACCTTGCTCCTCTTTGTGCCAATTCGATCTGTTTATCAGTTATATTGTATTCTGTAAACAGAGCCGATGTGTTGATGAAACGCCAAGGCACATAGCCCGCTCGCAAAGATTGCAGCGTCCAGCTTAATAACATAATAGAACGTAATTGAGACTGGCCTTGTTGTAACATCGCCAAATCTTGTTCTAGTATGTCGATAGCAGAGGATACAATGCCATCCAATGAATATATTCTGGAGGACAAACAGAGAGTGTTTTCTCTAAATTAATACGATCAAGTTCACGTATTCGTTCTGCAGCCTCCATCTGTGATACTTTCTATGCTTCATTATAAGCAGCATAAATGCCGGCATATATGAAACGTTTTTGACGCGGTTTTCTTGGTCCAAGCAAGAATTCCCGAAGGTCTGCGTCCTTTTTAAGTAAGGTTAAGTGTTATTTCACATCCTGTAGTGTAGACTTATGCAGCCAATCGAGGCATAATTTCCCTACACTGTATGTTGTTACTACCCCCGGATGTTGTCTTTGGACTTATCTTGGGTCTGGCCTATTAATAGTAAAGCCCTGAGTTTTATTCAGGAATCTTTCCTGACAGTTATTCGTGTCTGTGGGCCAGATCAACCATTTTTCCCAATCAGGATTAGATCTGTTGATTTGTAGTATATTGTCAACTGTCACCACTGCCTGTGTATCGTTATCTCTGGCAGGTGTTGGTACAGAAGGTGTGTTCATCTCTTTGATCTTGGCTAATCCAAGACAAGACGTTTGTTGGATGGTTTCATTCAAAAACATTATTTGTTCAGGGATGATACAGGCTCTAAATAAAGCTTCTATCCCCTTCACTTGCCAATCTTTAGTACCCCAGACTGTTTTGGTGTCTATTGTGTCTTTCCAAAAGTCGAAACCCTGTCTAGACAGTTGGGCATTAAATAACGCAGAGTAAATTTGTTTTGTATTTGTTAACATAATTTTGAGCCCTGTCTTGTTTACATTTTTATAGTAAAACATTTCTGGTTCAGATGTATTGTATCCTGAAAAATATGGAAACTTACTAGCAAATGTTTTTGAACTACCTTTAGGTGGTGTAGGACAATGTTCCCATTGGTTAAACATAAACACATTTCTTGGATATGCAGATTTATGCAAATAATGATGACCATAGTGGTTATAACAATACATTTGTTCATAGTCTGATGAACCCTCTAAATATTCATGTTTAGAAAATGCAGCAGATTTTTCTAGGTCAAACATTATATCATTGACAGTCTCAAAGTCCCAATCATCTGAATAGGTACTGGACGTAATTAGATCACTTAGTGAAATTTTAAACAAATGTGGAATGTTCAATTGTTCCGTCGGGCCGAAGGCGTCAAAATCTGTTTTGTCCTACACTATACCATCCTGTATAGGAACAGCTGTGATGTTCACTGATGACAAGTCTCTTGCTTCACGATGGGAAGATTTATGAGGTTTCAAAAGTACGTTCACGTCTTTTCCTTCAGTGTTCACATGGATGTATCTGCCACTTACAAGCATGCTCACAGTTGTAACCAAAGCTAGCCAGAGCAGGAAAACAAAAAGTCCAGATATAATCCAGAGTTCAATCCATGGAGAAACCAAATAAGTCTTTTTCAGAAAGTGAAGAAAGTCTTGTACTTGCTGCTTTAATTTGAATGATGCTGGCGTCGTTTCAGGTTCACTCGGATCTTCTGAGAACGTATCAAAGTTAATAAAATAGCCAGAAGCAGTCCTATCAATTGTTGGAATTGCATCAGGATTTGTAGAAATCACTGGAACCAGTTCATCACTTGCCACGTTGGTGTAGACAGGTGTATTTGGACGAACTGTTACTTGGTGTTCAAGAGGGACGAGTTCCATAGCATTGTTGCTTAGTCCTCCATCAGTTACAGATGAATTCTCGATGGTTATCAGTCTTTCAGTCTGAACCTCTTGGATAGTAGCGAGAGGAGTGCGTCTGCTACTAGGTCGGAGTCCACGAGGCCTACTATTTAGTATTGGCCACATACTGTGGTTTGATCAGGTCGATGGACACAAATCTTTTCTCCTTTCTTCCAGCAAGGGGCGGCAGAAGTACTGTTCTTGTTCCTTGAACTGCTAGGACAGGTACTGGTTGTCTGTAAGAAGGTCCAAATTCCTTCTTGTCCGCAATTTTTTCTCTGACTAGATCCCCAACTTTTGGAATCCAGACAGGCCTTGCTGGGACAGCCGGTTGATTCCCAGTGGTGGTTGGCTGAAGGAATACGTTGCTTTGTTGCGATCTTAACTTGTTTAAGTCCTGTAAAACAGCCAAACGATCTTTGATATCAAAGGGTTTATTTTCCACCACTGTGCCTACGTGTTCAAGGTCTGGTACCCACATTCTTGTCCCAAATAGGACCTCATATGGAGTGACCCCCTAGAGAACTTCTTGGCAGGTTGTTCAATGAGCGTTGTACCCCACTAAGGTGTTTGACCCACCCATCACCCGAACCTAATACCCTAGCTGTTATAGACTGCTTTATGTCCCGGTTTTTCCTTTCCACAACAGAATTTCCCTCAGGATGGAATGGAGAGGAGTACCGCAATGCAACGCCCAGACTGGCCATGGCTTCTTTGTAAGCCCTAGAGCTAAACGCAGGACCCTGGTCAGAATGTAGCGTGCCTATTGCGTATATGCTGATAAAGACTCGCAAATCTTTTATAACAGTTCGAGCGTCAGCTGAGCGCTGAGGCCATAACCATAGGAACCTAAATTCAGTATTTGTGGGAATGCCTTTGTCCAGTAGGACGCATGCGCGTAGATAGTCGAATGCTGTCTAACAATGGTGTCTGTACTGGGTTGCCGCATTCGCAGCATGGTGTCTGGTGGCTCTCTCGCTGTAATTTACAGTCTAAGCAGTTGTTGATGAATATGTGAATTTCTGTATTCATTCCAGGCCACCAGTACATCTCTTTTAACGTCAAAATTGTTTTAGAGATACCTTGATGTGACAGACCCTCCCCCAAATGTGTTTCATAAATCAAGGCTGCTCTACGTTCCATGTTTGGAATTACCCTATCCCCCACTCCAGGGATTCGAGCAAAAGGAACGTTGTTCGCATCAATTACATAAGAGTACTTGAGTGGAAACTTTTTTGGTAACGCTGCACTGCTGCCTTTGCTTGAAGCATTGTCAGCCAACATTATCTCACCGTCTATTTTTGTTTTTGAACGAGTGATCGCAGCTACGGAAGCCGTCTGCACAGCCCCCTTTGTGGCTTCATCAGCCAATGAATTCCCTGTAACGTGAACGCCATCACGTTGATGACTCAGTGTGTGGATCACGTGAGCCTTTGGTAGTTCGTTTTTCAACTGAACTACTTGTTCCCAAAGCAGTTTATGCTTTATTGTGCCACCTTTCGCATCTTTGAAACCATTTTCAAGCCAGTTTTGTATATAGTCATTATACGACTGAACACAGTAAAAGGAATCGCACACTATCAATGTGGGGAATTCTCGATCTGTACTTTCAAGTGCCAGTTTGAATGCTTGTAGTTCAGCTCGCTGAGCTGTACAATCTCCTAGAGATTGAGTTTTTGTGACCATGGGTCTGAAGATGCCATTTCGCATGCGACCTTTAACGATTGCACACGCTGCACTGTAAGCTTGCTTACTCCCTGTTGCGGGCTGTGCGGATCCGTCAGTGTAAATTATGAATTCGTACTGATCGAGAGGCAGAATTTCAGTAGGCAGAGGACATTCATGTTCATATTGCAGGAATGCTTGTGTTTTTAAATCTGGATCAAAAACATATTCAACATCTGTTGCAGCAAGAGAATTAACCCATTGTATCCATCTTGGATGTAATGCTTTAGCATTTGGAATGCTAGCTTTTGTGACAGCTTCTAAAGCTGGTACCGGGTTACGACAATAATGCGTTTCCCTTGGGCTAAGGCTCTTTCTTTTGCTACAGCGGTTTGAACTGCTGTCAGAATTTTTCAGTTGAACTGAAGCGCATTTCCGCTTGTGTGTACAAATGGGATTTGTATGCTATTGGTATTTTCTCACCCTGATTGAAGGTTAAGTAGGTGAATCCACATTGACCCGAAATTATTCGGATCACCAAATTGAGTTGACTTACACGTGTTTGTAAGTGATTTGTTGCTAACATGTTAGCCTGGAGTGAACACAAGATTTCTGTGTGTTCCTGTGTCCAGTTTCTGATCGAAAAATCAGGTTTGATTAATGCGTAGAGAGGTTTAACCCTTTCTGCGTAATTTAAAATGTATGTTCTTCCAAAATTTAGGAAACCCAGGATTGATTGTAAGTTTTTTAGCGTTTTTGGAGGTTGGAGCTGCGCACACTTTTCTAAAAAGTTAGCTGCCAAGCTCTTGCCTTCACTTGAAAGCTCATATCCTAGAAATAGGACATTGAGATGGGCAATTCTGGACTTTTTAAAGTTGAACTTGTAGCCCTCAGAGGCGAATCCCAGTATAATGGTACTCACCCTGTTCAAGTGTTTTTCCAAGTCATCGTCTGTCAGATAGATGTCATCGACATAGGACAATGTCTCATTGTCATAAATTTGTAGTAACTCCGTTACCCTCGTTGAGAATAAACCTGGGCTATTCTTGAACCCTTGTGGGAGTCGACAAAAGTGACGCTGGGTCCCCATTATGGAGAATGCTGTTAAGTACCTGCTTTCAGGTGCTATGTTTTGACAAAAGAAACCATTTGAGATGTCTAATGTTGTTTTATATTTTTACGCACAATGTTATTCATTAATGCTGTGCTATGTGCATTTTGCACTGCAAAAGTTTTAGAACAAGTGTTTAAGTGTCTGTAGTCCAAAACTAGACGATATGTATTGTCTGGTTTGGAGACAGGAAACAAAGGATTGTTCATTGAGGAGGTGCATGTTTCAATCACCCCTTGATATTCAAGTTGATCTAAGATCTCCCTGACCTGTTTTTTAGCTTCTTGCTTTATTGGGTACTGCCTTTGTGCAGTTGGTTCATGTTTCAGATGTATTTTATGGTGAGGTGAATCCTCATCCCATCCTACATGATTTTTATATAATGCTGGGGCCTGGGCCACTGCCCATTTCCTGGCATATGTATATCTCAGATGCATTGGTATATGGTTGGAGAAGGCAGGCATAATTATGTCCTCGCCATGTGGGCACTCCCTGACAAATTGTGGTGGCCAGTCTTTTTCTGCTAGAAGTATGTCATAGCCCTTTGATAGTCTTTCCCAAAAAGTGCTTTCACCTGTCTAGGTTTGTCTCCCTCCATCCGGAGTGTTATTTCATATAACTTTTGTGGAGTACTAACCCTGGTGTCTACAGTCTCAACTGTGATGTACTCATTCAAGTCCACTATCTCCAGAAGTTCCTTCAGGTTCTGGCGAACTATTGTGACTTCTGCTGCACTGTCCAGCATTGTCTGAGCCCATTCTCCGTTCTTGAGTTGTGTTCTCAGTATTCTCGGCATGTCTGATCTTTAGACCTGCTACTTTCTTTTTGGAGAATTGAGTTTTTACTTTGGTTTTTGGAGCGTGTTTGTCGTCTTTCGATTTCACACGTTCTTCTCTATGTTCTGATCATCCTCTTCTTTCCGAAGTCTGTGATGATATCTGAAAGGGACGAGAGGAACGTGTATCAGTATCTTGATACCTATCAGGTTTTCTCAAATTATCCCTATTCCTGAGGTTATACCTCCTTCCAGAGGGCTACTTTTGAGGAGACCTACCTCGGGATTGAGAACGTTTCTCGTTTGATTTTGTTTATTAGACTCCCACTTCTTTTTAGAAGATGTAGGAGTTTGTTTAATTGAGTCCTTCTCAGGACTTTCAGATAGCTTCGGCTTCACTGGTCTTCCACCCAAACTATCTCTGCCTAATTCTGCATAAGATTGTTCTATAATTCTGGGTAGCTCTGTTTCATGTTCTGTAACATCAAATTCCCTTAATTTTTGGCGGATCGCCACTGCTGCTGCCTCCCCTTTAATATTAGATAATATTATTGTTGAGACCTGGTCGAATTTTTCAGTAATTTCATAGCTAAATTTAGAGCAGGCTCTGCCCCGTATTCGTTTTGAATTTGTTTCAGGACATCAGGTATTACCGCAATTGACGGAATGCCATGTGTTTTGGTATAGATGGCAGCAAAGAGTGAGCCCCAAGTGGTGCAGTCCTCCAGTTGTGGTGTGATCCCCATTGGTAAACTGATTGTCAGTATTCTGTGTTTCTCATACGGGCTAGTATTTGGAAATACTGCTTCGATTTGAGTAATTTTTGAGCTATCCAGAAAGGAATTTGCTCACGTTTTGTGGGCATTTTACCCATGACTGCGTATAGAGTCTGTGGTGTAATTTTTAGAGTGTTCCCCTGATGAGGGGTTTGATTTGGAAGTGTTAATGGTGGTTGGACTGTGAAAGTCCGCATGACATATTGGACCAATTGCCTGTAGATTTTTATTAACTCTGTGAGTTGAGTAAGTAAATCCTCGTCTGACATCTCTTCAATGTCAGGATGAGGTGTGTAGCCGGCTAGAATCGGCCATGTTGCTCCTGGTCTACCTAGTGGACCGAGCCTAGTAATGTTTTTGTGATGTTTTAGGGCGCCTTTAAACCAGAGCTGATGCTCCTGGTATGTTAATGGAATTTCTATATCCTCGAAAGGAATGTATTCCTCTGGTAGATCATCTTCTTTGTAGAAGTGAAATGTGTGTGATATTGGATTAGATTCAGGAAATATTACCCATGAATAGAATACCTCTGTCTGAAAGGATTTGTGTGCCTCTATCACGAAAACTGCTCTACCGCCTCTTGGTGGTAGGCCATGTTTTATAAGTTTTAGAGTGATGGCTCTTCTTAAGTTTGGAGCGATGTTTATGACACCCTCCTCGGTTTCATTTAAACCTGTATTGTTAAAAACTACTGCTTGGGCTGGATCAGCCGCAGCTCCACCGTTTCCGGTGTCATTGTCGGAGTCAGGCATTTTTGTTTTTTGAAAAATGTAGAACAAGTTTCAAGGAAACAAAGATAAGGTGCACAATATTTTGGAACACTGTATCCTTCAACGTTGAGCAAACCAAACAGCTAATATATAGGGTACTGCCCTATGTAGACGTAGTGGATACTTAACCCTGCCCACTCCAGACGTCTTTTGGAGTATATGGGTAGGGGTCTTGAGAGAAAAGCACGGCTGAGTTACTCAGTATCTAACGTTGAATTACTGCCTTACCAAACAGTTGGGCGCCATGTAGTGTAGCTCCTATTTCCCTAATAGGCTCTGCGCATTGGAATAATATATCCTATAGGTTTGACATAGGACCAAGGTCAGTATGTCCCTATCGAGTATATTAAACTTAATTACTTGTGCCAGCTAGCTCAGAGGCCACTAGAAACTCCTTGACAACAAGAAGGGAGTAGTTTCTGGCAGCCGCAAAACATGACCACTGTGTTTCCCTTTAGAATCAGAACGTGTCCCAGAGTCGTGGAAACAATAGATAACTATTTCACTCAGCTCAGTCGTGCATGCTTAGTTTTCTCCAAGTTACACAGAAAGAACAGACAGGCGTTTCAATAAAGGATTTATTGAACAGTCTTGTTTCTGGTGTAAGTAAAATGTGCTGTTACGATCACAAGACAGTATGCGAGATAAATAATGTACAGTGTGAGCAGTAAAAATAAATAATACTGCGAGAGCATTATCTTTTAGTACATATGCTGTTACATAAATAACACAGACTAAAAATGCGAGTACTCATACGATGCGTTTCTAATCTAGTTCTACCCCAATGTACCTAACCTAACCTAGGTGTAGGACGAGGTATGAAGTAGGTGAAGTATTCCTTACTATGGTATACTAAGAGTATGTTAACCCCAGTATGCCTAGTATGCCAAGAGTCCCTCTAGGTTCTAGTCTGCTCCATACCTGAAGAATGAGAGAGGTAGGAATCTCTTTGCCAGACTCGAACTCCAACACCCCGCAAGGAAGTTAGATCACTGGAAGCTGGACTCTCTGCGTGCAGGGATGACAGCGTCTTCTCAGTGCGTCAGGCCGGGAAACGGGCTCCTCTGAAGTCGAGGTCTCCTCTGATTTACAGGGGCTAGGGAAGGTATATTTATACCTGAGAGTACCTAGGAATATTTAGTATTGACGTGAGTCGGACAGCGAAAGACGTCATGAATGAACCCCTAAGGAATAATGGTTCATGCATAATATATGAGTCCTTGAAGAAATCAATAGTCCTGGACTAGGGAAACTCCCGCAGCCTAAGGGTCTGTTCTTCAAGAACTCGTTGTGACGTTAGGGTGGACGGATGTCAGAGACCATGCCTGTATTTGGAGTGCACGGTTAATGCCTAAATAAGGGCTGGGATTTTATGCCTATATAAGGGCAGGGCGAATTGTGCCTATATAAGGACATGATACTGGAAAGCCCGTTTATGGACACCCTAAGAGGAATACAACACTCCCCTCCCCTGATCCTAGAGCAACAGAGGGACTGCCGCTAATTAATGGGGCAATTTTCCTCTCTCTTCTCCCTTACCCCAGGACTCACTTCATGGTGTACGTGGATTTGGCCGATCCCTCGGAGGGCCCGATGGCCTGCAATTCTTCAATTCTGGAGCGCTTCTTTTCCTGCAGTTTGTAGGGGACTAGTGACACTAGTCCAGGGGAGTCTGAGGGTGCTTCACGTTCTCACTGGGCCCCCTCTGTCTGGGGGAACCAAGTGTTAGACTAGGACAAGTCTCGATTAGGCAGTTCCAGAAGTGTTGTTACAGGTGGATAGTATCCCTCTTTTGGTTTGTGCAAGTCCTGCTGTCGCAGAAAAGGGTCTCTTCTTTGTCCTTTTCGATGCAGTTTGATTCAGAACTGAGGTTCTGATGTCAGAGGGGTCCCTTAAATCCTAGATTTAGGAGAGTTAGGGGTGTGGGAGAAAGTGGCCAATGGGTTGTAAGTCATCATTTCTACCCAGAACCCACTATTTCTAACACTTTTAAAAATGGCAGAAGTCCTCCTTAGCTGTACAGATCAGGCAGCCCACCCTAGGGGTGTGGCTAGCCTTTTGGGGGTATAAACCTGCCTGCCAGGTGCAAATGTGCCTCGGGCAGGAGGAGGGTTATTTCCTTCTTTGGGAGTCAGCCATGATCCATATCAGAGGCAGTGTAGCCTTTGAAGCCCACCACCACTTCACTAGCCTTCCTGGGAGGGAGGAGGCATGGACTTTGTTACTGGGAGTGATCTCACTGCCCGCCAGGTGGTCAGAACCCTGTCTTGCTGCCAGCAAGCACAGGCTGCCAGCCAGGGCACAGAGAAGCTGGGGCAACCAGGTGAGCAACCTCTAAGGTAGCCACCTGTTCATGCCACATTGCCCTCGACACAAGATTTGAGTCAGGGGTGAGAAGGCATGTTGTTTGATACCAATCATGACGTATTTAGGCCGTACTGTAATGGAGCTGCAACCGACGGGTTTGCCTGGTGCCAGCCCATGTTATCCTATGGACTGTCTATCACTTATTGTGCACTTTAATGGTAAAGGCCACTATAGGGACATATAAGCTTCCAATTACCTGCCGACACTTTTAATATAGTGGACCCTGCCTCCTGGGCTTTACGATGCCTTCCTTAGGGGTGACTGACATATATTAAAAGCAGTGCATTGACTTTGCCACACATGGTGAGGGCAAAGTCGACATGGAGCAGTTTACACTGTTCCTGCAGTCTGCAATGGGAGGCCTGCTGTCAGCAGTTTACTTGGGTCGTTCAAGTGGCACAGCCAGTGCTGCAAGTCCCGGGGACACCTTTACCACCCATGTCCTGGGTACCACTGGTAGCATATACTAGGGACTCATAAGGGGGGAGGTAAATTCCTTGTCAATTTGGGATGCCAATTTATACAAAACAGTTTTGGGAAGAGAGCACTGACAATGGGGCCAGGGCAAACTTTCAGAATCATAACTATCAGCATGGAGCAAAAAGTGGGGGGGAATGACCCATTAAAAAGGGCACTTTTCTACAGCACCTTATAGCTCTTCATTTTATATAGAAATTGTTAATAGCGCTACATGACAACTCTTTAATACTAGCACGTAAACATAAAGCCACAGGTGAATAATTTATTGTTAGGATAAGCTTTAGTTTTTCTCACACATTTTGGCAAAATGACATTAATTTCAATAGCAATCTATCTGTAATATAGGTCTGCAACTCATTCTAGTTGTGCTCAGTCTCTAGTTTATTTAAATGAAGTACTGTTTACACGTAAATGTTTCCTGGAAGTTAAACTGTGCACCATATCAATGTTATCATAGCGAATAAGACTTGTCCACAGTACTACAGCATTTCTATTTCAGACATGCACACATGTAGGTATCATCAATCTATGCTGTACATTTTTGTGGGCCATTTTCTACCTACTTTGTTTTCCAAAAGTATCTAAGGGTTCAAAGAGTAATTTGAGGTGCAGTAGCTAGAATGGTGCTGCTAGTGATGTCATCATTGATGACATTAAGGTGTCATCAATAATGTCATTTTACAAGTCAAAAGTGATGCTATATGTGAGATCATAAGTAGTGCACGGCGGGGAAACATGTTATAGTAATCTTGATAAATTACAACTGGTGGTTTCTGTTTTTTTTTTGTTAATAAACCCATTTTGCCACCTAACTCTGAGGACACTTTAAACATTATTTTTGTTCAGTGAATATATATATAGGGGTCAGCAGAATTTGGGGAGTTTCACGATACGGAATTTCTCAGAGTTACAGAAAAACTCCAAAAGATTCTTCGAAATTCTGCCAACGGGCGGAAATTATGCAGCTTGCACCGCGCAGGCTGCAATTTAGCATCGCTGATGCAAGCAGCGCTGAAAATTAGCGTGAACGGCACCATGCATTGCACAGAAGCATGCAGCCATTTGAGTTGATTTTGCTGCCGCATTAAAAAAATCATGCTAGCAGACAGCAAATCTCGCTCACCAGCTTGCATATTCTGGAGCATTACGGGAGAAAAATTCTGCTATCCAACGATTGGCAGAAATTTGCAATAACTCTGCGTTAAAAAGTAACATGGAGTTGCCAAAATTACACCAACTCCTCGGGCAGTGCTGAACATTCCGCTTACCCCTATATATATGTTGCTGAGCTGGTGGAATTGGTAATTCCATATATAATGCATTAATGGCTCTGGGTACCCCATGCCCCGGGGCCAGCTCCTGCTATGTACCGGGGTGTCCACCCCCAGGACATAGCGGTTTCACTGCCCGCACTGCCGTGGGCAAGGAAACCTGTGTTTGCTCTCGCTTGGCAGGGATAATTTCAAAGGTCCTGCCAAGAGAGAGGGAAATACGAGGTCCACTACCAGCGTGCAGGAGCATGAAAAATGTTACCGCCCACTGAGAATGGACTTCAAATCTGTTTCCCTGCCCACAGGGATTCGGGCAGGAAAACAGATCTGAACCTTACTCCTGCCTGCAGGGAGCAGCGTTCTCAGCTGCTCCCTGTGAATGGGAGCAATGCTGGCTCCTGCTGAATGCAGTGAGCTGGCTGCGGCTGAGGTGTCCTCTGTGCCCTGCCTGTGGCCCCCAACAAGGACATAATGGGTGCCCGGTTGAGCACCAGCTCACCCACCCTGTATTAGCCAGTCCTCAGGGATAGTGTCACAGAGCCAAAATTGGCCCAGGAAGAGGGGCCGCAGGGCCCTATATACTAATTGGCTGGGCTCCAGGCTGAACATGCAGCTCACCTTTGTCTAAAAGCAGTTCTGCTCCACTTCCAGCAAGCAAGAGAATTTTGGAAGTGAAGCATTTGCTGTGGCTTCCAAGACACAGCAGACAGTTATGTCCCATGGTTGGGCACCCCGGTACATAGCAGGAGCCAGCCTGGGGGGTGGCAGTCCCCAGGGCCATCTATGGCTCCAGGAGGGGGGCCATGCACCCCCTCCTTTCTAGATGGTGTGCCTACCCCAGTCCCCAATGCTGAGAATGGCCTGGGAGGGGAGCCGTGTGGCCCCCCTTCCATCTTTTCAAAATGAGGTTGGCCCTGGGGAGGTGTTGGTCCCTGGTGCCTGGGGTCCCTGAGGCCCCCCCCACATGAAATTGATCGAGGCCCCAGGAAGGTTGTGGTCCCCTGGGTCAGAGGGCGTCCGAGAGGCCCCCCATAACAAAGAATTAGCCCCTTGGAGGTGGTGGTCCCCGGAGCACTGGGGGGTCTAAGAGGGCCCCATTTAAAAAATAATAAGCCGCGGGGAGGTGGTGGTCCCCAGGGCAGTGAGGGAGGCCGTACGGACCTCTTCCACATTCATTTGCACCAAAAAAAAACAGGGATGGTGCGGTCCCCAGGGTATTAATAAGCCCAAGGAGGGGGTCCTGTGCACCCTTCCTCCTTTATTTTAAAAATGCCCCCGGGACCTGGCCTACCCAGGGCTTTTAAAAAAAAATATTTTAGGCAGGATCCGCAAATCCAAAGCAAAATTTAAATAAAATGCTTTTTTGGCCCTGTGGGACCCCCCGCCAAGAGTCTTAGGGGGTTAGGGTATTTATACCCTAACCCTTTTTTCGTTTATTTTTTTTTTAAACATAATAATAAGTGATATCCTATATAGAAACCGTGAATTCTGCTATTTTGCCTCTACGTATATTTAAAAAGTCAATGGAAAATGCAAACAACACGCCACAACACACAATTCCACAGCACAGCACACCACTTCCCTCTATGACATGCCACCCCAGTTCTATAACAGTCTGCTCCACTCTGTGCACCTCACTGCATGCCAAGGTACTCCACTCTATGACACTGTACAACATGCAATTCTGTGATGTGCTACGCAACTCTACACCACAACATGCCACTCTAGTCAACGCCACTGTACTGTACAACACTCTACTCCACTCTATGCCCCTACACTCTTTGCTACTCTACAACACAGCACTCTGCTCTATGACAAGCCACTCCACTGTACTACACACCACTCCACTCCAACACATGCCACTACACTGTATGCCAGTACAGTAAATGCCCATCCATGCTAAAACACTATACAGCATACCAGTCTATCAATCATAAGCCACTTCAGTCTACTCTGCAACATGCCACTCCAATCTACACCACTCCACTCTACTCTGTCACTCTGCTCCACTCCACTCTACGCCCCTCCACTCTAGAGCACTTTATTCCACTCTATGCCACTCTACAATACTATACTCCACTGTATGACACTCTACTGAACTCGCTCTATTCCACTCCATGCCACTTTACTCCACTGCACTGTATGACACACTACTTGACTCTACACCATTATTCCACTGCATGCCATACCACTGTATGCCACCCCACTGTACCACACTGTACAACACACCACTCTCTCACCCACCACTACACTGTACTCTACGAGAAGCCATTCTGCTCTACAACACTCTACTACACTTTATGCCCCTCCACTCTATGCCAATCTACTCCACTGTATGGCACTGAATGACACACCACTCTATGACACGATACTCCACTGTACTTTACAGCATGCCACACCACTCTATGCCATTGCACTCTACAGCACTGTACTCCACTGTAGTCACCTAAACTCTAGGCCACTCTACTCCACTCTACGGCACTGTACAACATGCCACTCCAATCTATGACATGCCACTACACTCTACGACACACCTCTGCTCTCTAGGACGCTCCACTCTATGCCACTTCACTCTATGACATGCCACTGCACTATACAACATGCCAGTCAACTCTACACCACTCCACTCTACGCCACTCCAGTGTATGTCACTTTACTCTATGCCACCCTACTCTACGCCACTCAACTCTACACAATACTCCACGCCACAACACTCGATGACACATCACTATATGACACTCCACGCCTCTTAACTGTATGTCACTCCACTGTCCTCCAGTGATCAACAACCCTCTCCACCGTATGACATGCCACTCCACTGTACAACATGCAACTACACTGTATGCCACTCCACTCTGCGACACATCACTCCACTGTACGACACACCACTCGATTCTATGACATGCCACTCGACTCTACAGCATTCCACTTTATGCCCCTCCACTCTAAGGCACTCAACAACATGCCACTCTGTGACATGTCACTCTACTCTATGACATGCCAATACACTGCTTGCCACTTTAATCTACTCTACGACACCTCCTCAACTCTATGCCACTCTACTCCACTCAACCCCACTCTACGATGTGCCACTCCATTCTACTCTATGCTACTCCACTCTACGCCCCATTCTAAGACACTGTATGACGCACCTCTCTATGACACACCATTCCACTCTATGACATACCACTCCACTCTGTGCCACTCCATTCTACTCTATGACCCACCAGTCCACTCCATGCCCCTCCACTCTAACATACTGTACGACACACCACTCATCTCTACTCTACGACACGCTACTCCACTCTATGCCACTTTACTCTAGAACACTCTACTCCACTATATGCCCTCCACTATATACACTCTAATCCACTCTATGATGCCCAACGACACGCCATGTCACTCCACTCCACTCCACTTTACGACACACCACTCCACTCAATGACACGCCACTCTACTATATGACACAACACTCCACTCTACAGCACTCCAATCAACTCTACGACACTCCACGGCAGACCACTCTATGACATGTCACTCCACTCTACTCTATGACTCACTACTCCACACCACTTCACTCTATGCCACTTCACTCTATGCCACGACACTCTACGACACAACACTTTACGACACTTCACTGTACAGCACTCCACTCTATGTCACTCCACTCTACTCCACTGTATGATACTTTTCTCCACTCTACAACACCCTATGCCCCTCCACTCTACAACACTATACTATACTGTATGCCACTTCCCTATACTTCACTCTATGACACTCTACTGCACTCTGCTCCATTCTATACTACTCTATGACACTCCACTCCACTCTATGCAACTCCACTATTCAACACTGTACTCCACTCTAAGCCACTTTAGGACATTCTACTACACTCTATGCCACTCTATGCCACTTTTCTCTACATCACTTTACGCAACTCCCCTCACACTACTCCACACAACTTTACTCCA
This sequence comes from Calotriton arnoldi, assembly GCA_963921515.1. Taxonomy (NCBI): domain Eukaryota; kingdom Metazoa; phylum Chordata; class Amphibia; order Caudata; family Salamandridae; genus Calotriton; species Calotriton arnoldi. The sequence continues at coordinate 5,340,687 of CAWUFW010000134.1, read as the reverse complement.
CTCTCCTGTATGAGATGGTACTGCACACTGCTTTACTACTCCACTCTACGCCACTACACTCTATGCCACTCAGTGCCACTCCACTTTATGACACTCTAGGCCACTCTGTTACACACTGTACTCCACTCCATGCCACTCCACTTAATGACAATCCACTCTATAACACTCCTTTCTATGACACTTCACTCTTCACTCTACAACACTCCATTCTATGACAATCCTTTGTACAACACCCCACTCCATACCACTCCAATCAACTCCACAAGAGGCCACTCCCCCATGCCACTCCACTCTAGAACACTCCACAACACTCTACTCCACTGTATGCACCCCCTCCTCTTTTAAATGACACAAATTATATTCAGCCATGTTTTCCTGGCGGAGTTTGGGCACCAGGCCCTGCACGTAACTCGCTGCTATGTAAAAGCCAAGCGCAGCGGGGGTTTGGCCGTAGGGCTTGACCCACGGCCAGCCCAACGCAGAAAAAGGCCAAAGGAGTAGGGTGGGGTTGACATTATGTATGGTAATAAAAAAAATGACTTAAAAATTTTAAAAAACTACAAATTCACTGAAAAAACTGAGGTTAAACTGATATTATAGTTAGGAATTGTAATTATATTTTACCTTATCAAGCCAGCAAATCTGCGTCTCTTCTGATCAAGATTTGCTCTCATATCTTTTTAGAATAGGATTCTGACATGAGTGTTCTCTCATTTTATTCTTAGCATTGACAGCAGCTGTTAACATATTTTACTGGAATTCGAATAGACAATTCACTTGGGGATAAAGAGTGAGTTTGTTGAAGAAGTATGTGAGAAGTTGGCCTGGTATATGCTGTCCACTAATTAAAGTGGGCACTTTGCACCAGTCCAAACGACCCTTATTGATGATTAGGTTAAAGACAACCTTTATAGAAAGCTATCCTAGTGGTAGCTGTGGAGAGCAGCCTTCAGGCTAAGTCTTGAAGGAATGTAAAGCAGCTTGTTTTACCAGTATATAGCCTCCTGAATGACCAAATGAAAGGAGAACCACACCAGGTGTATATAAAATATATGTATTTATTACTAAACACTCTCTACTAACCTCTTTATGAGATTAGAGAACAATACACACAATATTAAATCACAAGAACGACAGTAAATAGCACAATACACAGCGGGCTCCAGGGGGAGACCGAACCATATACTAAGAAAGTGGTATAAGAACCACGACTTGACTAGACACAGTGCCTAGAGCACGTAGAATCGCTGGCACCCCAAGGAACCACCCAAGGTAATGACACAGGGGACCCACGGAGGACGGGTGCAGTGTGGGAACACAGACGCGAGCTCCGTACAACTCCATGGGAAAGTCGCGGTTGGAATTTTAAAGATTAAGGACACTTAGGAGAGGACTTCAAGCAAACCCAGCTAAACATAGAAGGTTCTAAGGCCAGCACCCTTGAGAGTACCGAGGTACCCGTGTTACCTATCCCAGAGGAGCCGGGTGCATAGGGGTCAAGTGGTGTCTGAAACCCTCGTCATTTTCAATGGCGTGATGCGAGAAAGTACTGCTGCCATGGAGAAGAAAAGTGTCCCGTGTGATCCAAGCCTGGATCGGAGATCAGAAGAATCTGAAAGCAGAGGGGACAAAGTCTGGGTCACTTCACGTGACCAGGAGCGGAGCAATCGAATGCCCACCGATGTCGGGTGCTTCAGGTGTGATGAGGTGAAGCTTGACTCTGCAGCCACGGGGACCAGGAGATCTCTGTGATGACCACAGTCTGTATTTGAGCTGTCCCACAAAGGATGTCGAGTGCTGTGGAGCCAGTGTCCGGATTGAAAACCAACAAGCCTTGGCAACTGCAACCGATGCGGTTAGAGGAAAGAGGCTTCTGTGAGGACCAGCAAGGTCCTGGGGACTCCCCAAGCGATGGAGAGTCAGGACACATCTGGAGCAACCAGAGAAGCCCACTGAAAGTTAAAGTTGCTTTCTCAGGGACCCACAGGCCAACGGACCAGGGATCGCGAAGGGACCTCATGAGGAATCACAAAGTGTCAGCCCACGGAACACTCACGGAGTGTAGGCCGGAAATCTTCAGTGGAATTACTGCTCGGGGTCAGGACTACAAGAAGCCCAAAGCACAGCTTCAGGGATTGCCGAAAAGCATATGCTGCTGCAAATGTACACAGTGCCCAGGGGTACGGGTTTCACGGTCCCCACGAGGGATACGGGCCTCAGGATTGCTGAGAGCGCAGATCGACCTCGGAGACCTTAGGAACCCACCTCCTGTATTGCAGAATTCTTCATAGTCCTTCGGGAGCTTCGTAGATGCAACCCGGTCAGATGCGTTTAGGTGCCTGCTCAGCAGGGGAGTAACTCCTTTACTCCAAGGGAGATTCTTCAGTCGTCCAGCAAAGTGTAGATCGTCGAAGGTTACTTGGTTTCTGTAGCAGAGTTTAGTCCAGGTAATATCTAAAGTCCTGTAGTCAGGGTTCCTACTTTATACCCAAGGAAGGGGTGGGACAAACTCTGGGGACCCACCTATGGGAGGGTCAGGACAGAGGGGTGGCTACACCCATGTCCTTTGTCCAGTTTCGCACCAGAGCAGGGGCTGATAGCCCCTGCAACCGGTTTGAGCTGGACTATGCACAAGGACACCAAATGTGCCCCCAGTGCAGACATCAAAGCACTCTCAGAGTGCACCCACCCAGCCCCAATACACTAAAGCCTGTCTGGGAGGTGGTCACACCTCCCTTGAACAGGAAACCTATTGTCAAGCCTTCCCCTGCCAGAGTTTCGTCCGGCAGCAGGAGGGCAGACTTGTGTCTGTGGCTGGCAGCATCCATTTTGTGATGCCAGGGTTCTGTGAAGCTGGTACCGGGTGCACCGGTGTTGTCATATTTCTCCCTCTAGGAGGGTGGAATCATACCTCCCACACCAGTTACTGGTGGAGGTATGATTCCAAGGTGTTTGACACCAAACACAACATGTTTCCATGCAGCCATATTAAAGTTAGCATTTACCGCAAGGTTATAATGCACTTAAGTATATATGGTTGGCTGCATCACAAACAACCCCGGAGAATAGGTTCCGAAGGCTGCAGAGGGGCTCTGCTCATGCATGGGCACCCTCTCACATAAAACCCAGCACCCTGCCTTCAGGATTGATAAGGCCTGCCATAGGGGTGACTGATAGGTTTATATGTGCAGTGATTAGGATAGATATAGTGAACCTATATCTATGTAAGGGGTGCATGCACCACCTTACACAGGCTGCAGTAGCAGACCTGTGGTGTCATTTTGAATTGTCTCTCAGGGGTGGCATAATACATGCTGCAGCCCCTGGGAAGGATCTGGGGTACCTATGCCCTGGGTACATAGTATTCCATATACTAGGGACTTATAAGGGTACCCCAGAACCCAATCTGGAGTGTACCTAAAGTACATGCAATCAATTTAGGGAGAAAGCAGATAGACTGGGGTCCTGAATAGCAGGATCCCAGTCAGACTAAGTCAAAAACCAGCAAAACACCAGGAAAAAAGTGGGGGCAACCATGCAGTCAGATTCCACCTTCCTACAAAGTATAGAAAATGATTTGTGCCTGCACAATTCCTTTGCTAGAAATGATTGTCTGGTTGATTAATTTAGACCCTCACCTGTCAAAGAGGTACGTCATTCAAGCTAGTTATTTGGAGTGGTCACTTTAGAGGTAAAACCAGTGAAATGAATTGGTCCCTACAAAACTATTCCAAACAATGATTCCCATCTTACAAAGTGTACTGAGTAAGCCTTTGTTGAAGGACAAATACCAAATCATGAGCCTAAATATATGAATAGAAATGAAAGGTACTAATCACAGAAGTTAGCAATGGGGCCAAATATTGATCCATTTGTCTATCCTACCCTAACCAGTAAGTGAAGGCTGGTAATCATATTTTTAACAAAAGAAAGCATTGAGACAGAAAAAAAATCACTAAAGAGGGTCATACAAGCTGAAGAAAGGTTTCTTAGTCTGACACAGTGGGAATATAGAGTCAAATAAGGTTCTTTCTCCAAAGAGAAGGACTTCCCCCAAAAGCTCATAGTTGCTTCTGTGGACATTAACAAAAGGTGCAGAATATCAACCCCAATGGGTCCCATCATGATAGACCATAGGAGACAAGGCACATCAGCTGTAACAGAATCTTTAAGCACTAAGTAAGGGATCTGGAATCGAAGGTCTCCTTTAGGATTTATGCTAGGAGACCACCTACCATCTCATAGCAGGCACATTATGTAAAAGTAGTAGAATAACTCAGATATAAATGGCTGTGGGGTACAAAGACAATTTAAATGTGTAGCCAAAACAAATCAATTTTGTATTGGATTGTGTCCTATTTGTTTCTTAAAAATAGTCAGGTCAGATATTTTACTATTCCAGAGTCATCACTCAGATTTAGTGTATGTTGACGGATCTGTTCCCCTCCAAGGGCGGCAATCCAGCCCACAAACTCACATCCTACATTCCCAACCTAGGAGCCAAGTGAATCATCTCAGGATATTATATATCAGAGGAACAATTCGGCAAGGTATAGGCTTTGAAACTGGAAGGGCAAGCTTTCAGTACAAAATGTATTAAAGGCATCACATACACACGTCTGCACCACGGTGCAAAGGTGGTACATGGCGCTAGGCAGTCTGTGCACCAAAACAAATTCTGGTAGATCACTGAAAGCTAACCAGCTTTGGAAAAGGGTGGGTATACTGCAGGATACCCTACTACTGGCACACCAACTGAACAGTATATATTGTCCAGTAAGATGGAAGGGATTCACACTAAAATAAACTGCATCACTGACTTAGCTGGTAGTACAGCAGTCTAGAGATGCAAGGTTTCCAATGTACCTCAATCAATACAGAATTAACAAGACAGGTTACAGTCAACATTACGATACAAAAGGGGATGATGGACGGAACGTTTGAGCCAATCAAACACTCACCCCCAGTCAACTGATCTGGGTTTAATCCATCATCATTCTTTAGCTCACTCCACCACCCCAGTTCAGACATGGCCATATGCAAATCAGTCTGACCCTGTGCCTCATGGGAACAGTCCAGCCCGAACTGCCAAGCCATGTCTTCCCTGGACCGGAAACAAGCATCCTAGGACCGGTTTCTGGCATTCCAGCCGTCATCAGCCCGGCTTGCTTGAATCCAGTGGCAAAGTGAGCAAGGGACCCACGTCTGGGCATACCCCCGCCAACTTAGGGCGAACAAAGCGATACAAAAGGGGATGATGGACGGAACGTTTGAGCCAATCAAACACTCACCCCCAGTCAACTGATCTGGGTTTAATCCATCATCATTCTTTAGCTCACTCCACCACCCCAGTTCAGACATGGCCATATGCAAATCAGTCTGACCCTGTGCCTAATGGGAACGAGTCCAGCCCGAACTGCCAAGCCATGTCTTCCCTGGACCGGAAACAAGCATCCTAGGACCGGTTTCTGGCATTCCAGCCGTCATCAGCAAGGCTTGCTTGAATCCAGTGGCAAAGTGAGCAAGGGACCCACGTCTGGGCATACCCCGCCAACTGAGGGCGAACAAAGCGATACAAAGGGGATGATGGGCGGAACGTTTGAGCCAATCAAACACTCACCCCCAGTCAACTGATCTGGGTTTAATCCATCATCATTCTTTAGCTCACTCCACCACCCCAGTTCAGACATGGCCATATGCAAATCAGTCTGACCCTGTGCCTCATGGGAACAGTCCAGCCCGAACTGCCAAGCCATGTCTTCCCTGGACCGGAAACAAGCATCCTAGGACCGGTTTCTGGCATTCCAGCCGTCATCAGCCAGGCTTGCTTGAATCCAGTGGCAAAGTGAGCAAGGGACCCACGTCTGGGCATACCCCCGCCAACTAGGGCGAACAAAGCGATACAAAGGGGGATGATGGACGGAACGCTTGAGCCAATCAAACACTCACCCTCAGTCAACTGATCTGGGTTTAATCCATCATCATTCTTTAGCTCACTCCACCACCCCAGTTCAGACATGGCCATATGCAAATCAGTCTGACCCTGTGCCTGGGGGTGAGTGTTTGATTGGCTCAAACGTTCCGGTCCATCATCCCCTTTGTATCGCTTTGGTCGCCTTAAGTTGGCGGGGTATGCCCAGACGTGGGTCCCTTGCTCACTTTGCCACTGGATTCAAGCAAGCCTGGCTGATGACGGCTGAAATGCCAGAAACCGGTCCTAGGATGCTTGTTTCCGGTCCAGGGAAGACATGGCTTGGCAGTTCGGGCTGGACTGTTCCCATGAGGCACAGGGTCAGACTGATTTGCATATGGCCATGTCTGAACTGGGGTGGTGGAGTGAGCTAAAGAATGATGATGAATTAAACCCAGATCAGTTGACTGGGGGTGAGTGTTTGATTGGCTCAAACGTTCCGTCCATCATCCCCTTTTGTATCGCTACAGTCAACATTAAACATTGAAACAACCCCAGCAGAATTCCTTGAACAAAATGCCTACAGTCTCACCAAAGAGAATATCTCAATAGTCTCCATTCCATGGACAGGAGATGAGCATGTCGCAAATGAAGCAGTTAGGATCGTCCTCATGAAGACAGCTCATGAAGTAATGGCATCAGCTCACGGCAGTATCAGTGCTACATCATATATGCTACAATGCTATTGATGGCCATTTCCCAAATCTATTAAGATATCAGATAGCCCATTTGATATTGTTTACCTGGAAAACATTGAGCCTTTGCCCCTGTCAATCAGTATAGGTGTATTCAGTATAGGTATATTGGTGTTCTCTATTCCAGTGGTTCTGGTCCCAAAAGACTGCTATTGTTCAATCAATCATAAAAAGCTTAGAGTGACAAGCAGCAATGGGAGCAGGTTTATTTATTATTTTCATTCAGGTAACAGTCTAGTGTTTGTTGCAAAAGCAACTGCTTACACAACGATTGTTGTGGGATTCAGCCACCTACTTTTGTATCCTTTCCACCTGCATTGATGTGGGATAATCAAGAAAGCCAATTTCACACTTGTGTAAGCCTTGACAGCTAGAAAATTGAACACAGGATTATTTTGGTACCACAACCTATATCAGGCCCAGTGAGCACTAAATGATTTGCTGAGAGGTGTATTACAAAATCATACACTGTATGAGATATTGTTTAATATTTCTATGTTTGCACCTGATGTCTTGCCCTCTGTTGATGACAGGTCACGAAGCTTTCAATTTACCTCCATTCCTTTAACTCCTTTTAGAGTGAGGGTACCAATATTGGGATTAAAATATTCATGGGGCTATTCTCAAAGATAACTTACACATATTTGCCCATGTACTTTAGTCCTACACTCTTAAGTAACATTATAACTTTTCGCGAGTCACAATATCCAAGTGTAAAGTTACTCAAAAGTGTAGACTAACAAATCTCCACCCCCTGAAAAAGGGGATGGAGACACATTTATGAGTGGAAGCACTAATATTGCAACACCTTCCTATAGAAAATAATTTAGACAAAACCCAATAGGAAATAATGTACAATGAATAATTATATGGGAATTTAGTTTTTAATTTAAACTTCAGAAAAATCATTCTAATTTAATTTATTATATTTAAATTATTTGAAGATTTGATTCAAAATTAAATTAGTAGTGCTGTAGCAATGTTGTTGTTCTATATTTAATATAAATATATAAAAAATAATTTACAATAATATATGACGTAAAAAAGTTTTAACTAACTTATTAAAAAGTTTAATAAACTTTTTTAATTTTCAATATTGTTGGAAAGTGGGTTATTAGTAGTGGTAAATATGCATATACCACGGCAATCAGGCCACTAGCACGATCTAGGGCTCGGTATAGGTCTCAATTAATTATTCCCATGCTCAACCCTTGGTAGCTTGTCTGCGAGCAGTCAGGCTTAACTTAAGAGACCAGTATGTAAAGCATTTAAAAACACCAATTCAGTAAAATAATAAGACACAACACACAATAAAAATCCCACATCAATTCATAAGAATTCGAAATATTTTTATCTTTAAAACAGCACCAAAATGACAAAAAATACAATGCAGGGAACCGGAGATATGAATTTTTAAAGATTTATCAATACATAGCACTTAGAAACCTATAGCGCCACCTTGGACATCCAAATGCAATAGAGCCCTGCTCGTACACCCCTCGTGGTAGGACTCAGTCAAGATTTTACCTTCTGACTTGGAAACTTTTCTGGTATTTTTTTCTGCCAGAGTCCTTTGATGCTCTTCACCAGTCCTGGTTTGATGAGGTTTGCCAGCTTGCTTTCCAGGGAGCTCCTGGTCAAACTCTGGAAGTCGGACCTCCGGAGCTTTTCAGGAGGACGAACCAGCAGACCAGGCTGACTCGCGTTGAAGGTGGGTGGCTTGGCTCTAGCAATTAAGTCAGTCACCTTATGGAGCTTTTTTCCAAAGTTGCTCCAAACATCTTCAAACTTCTGGAACTTCTTTCTGAAGTTCCTCTTTGGGGTCCGAAGTGTCTAAAACACAATCCAAGTGTCTGGAATCTCCAAGATGGTAATTGAAAGTTTGAGACTTCAGTTCCCACAATCACTTCGACAAAACCTATACAAATACACTGGACGCACTCCGGGATGGAGATTCTTGGTGGTGATGGTCCAGGTGAGCTTGGTTAACCTGTAGCTTGAAGGGAGTCCACTCTTTAGTCCTCTTGAAGTAAGGTACATCCAAAGGGCTGTAGTTCCAGATAATGCAGCAGGCACAGTCAGTCAGAATGCAGGGCCTGATAGTGAAAACCAAGTTTCCAGCTTGGTAAGCGTTCTTATTCTCTTAGTTTCAAGCAGCAGATCTGGGAGGCTCTGCACCTCTCACATATGTATTCAGGGTTCTCTGGGGTCAATCAGGAGAGCCCTCCTGTCCAATGAGGTACAGGGCAACACCCCAGATTGTGACCACTTCCTCCAAAGTGTGGCATAATCTTCTCCCAGAAAGCACTATTCTTCCAAAATTCAGTGTGGCTGAGCTTGCAGCATAGGAGAAAGGACTAGTTAAACCAACCTCCTTTATGGCTAATTTCCATTGCTCTCCTTCCCCTACCACCTGCAAATTCCTGCCTTAAGCCTGCCATCTGGCTGGGTCAGGGAAGCTGGTGGATAGATTGGCCTGGCATTCCTTGCCTGTCCTATCCCCCTTCGAAGTTCCATGCTTTAAGACCCTTCCCCCATGCTCTGGCATTCCTGAATAGCAGAGCTCTCTCCAAGAGATAGCCTCTCCCTGGGTGAGCCACTTATCAGTTCAACAAATCAGCCTGGCTAATCCTCTTAACTCTGACCAATCAGGGGATACCACAGGAAGGCTGAATTTTGGCTTACAGACAAGAAAGTCTTATAACTTATTTTATATAAACTTTAGGATAAACTCAACAATAGCATATTGTTGGATTTGTCAATACCATTCTCCCGAGTCCTTGAATGATATTTGCTTTGATTCCCAGTAAGAGTTATGCATTCATAAACTATTACAATGTTATCCTACATGGCTGGGGATCTACAATGGGGAAAATGAAATGTGCAATTTCTCCAACATCAGGGCACATCAAAATAAGACCCTGCTTATAGCTACATCACCCCTAGGGAGACTTTAGGGGTCCTGAATATGTAAACATAGTGTAGATCCTGACTCCACAATGATCCTAGCACATAAGTCAATTTTGGGAAGCACTTTACTGCAATGGGGGATTGAAATGTGCAATTTATCTATGCCAAAGGCATATACATCCTCTTTTATTAGGGCCCTCGTTATAAGTACATGGTCCCCCACACCTGGAACACCTAGGGGAGGCTCTGAGGGTACCTAATATGCCAAAATATTGTAGTCAATCACTTTTTTAGTGCCCCTATCACCAAAGCCGAGTGTGGGCACAATTTACATTTAAAAGCAGTGTTGCAAAACAGGGCTCCTTTTAAAATGACCTCAGGTTCTCAGCAGTGCACAAATGCAAATGCAGAAAGGTCTGCTGGCCTCTAAACTGCTCCTATTATATACTAAAGACTTAAAGATAGTTTTAATCCCCTTGCTCTATTATGTACAAGGGACTCATAGAGTAGGTCATGCCAATCATAGGTGCACCCTAACACATAGTGCACCCTAATGTTTGTGTGTGTGTTTCACCAGAGCACTGGTCCTGGCCCTGGTTAGTTAGAGCCCATGGACAGTCAGAGTCAGTTACCATCAGTACCAGTCAGCAAAAGATGGGGGTGCACAGGACACACATGAAGTTAAAGTTTTTTTGAGCAAGGTGGTGCTAAACTGAGAGGATGGTGTATTTCACCATAATGTACTGGGATGAGGAAAAAGGAATTAAAGTAATGAAGCGTATTGGTAAATAATGTAGACATTTGTGAGTCTGCTTCCCAACACAGCACTCAGCCCAACACCTAAGACATGTCTTAGACCTATACGTGTAGCTGACAGTGTGTGTCTTCTCAGCATGAAAAGGATTTGCAAACTATCTTTATGAAGATCAAATAAAAGCTCTTTTAGTAGATGTAATGACACGCCATGACTCCAAATCAACTGGCCAAATTGAGGTACTTTGAAGTGGTTGCTTAAGTGGCACAGAATAATGTATGAAAACAGGCCTCCAAAATAAAAACAAAATTAAATTAAATTAAATTCTATCACACCTTTTCTGACATACCTTTAGAATAGCCACAGGTGTGAAATATAGGCAAAAAAGGTACTAATGTGTTGAAGGTATGCACATTTGAGTAACTTTCACAATTTTAGTTCACAAAGCCATGTTTTTATATGTAACATGGTAAATCAGATGTCCCGCTCGAAAGTAACTGTTTTTCCAGGACTAAGGGCCTGATTTATAGTTTGCCAGAAAGGAACTCCATCACAGACGTAATGGGTATCCCGTCCGGCGTATTGCAAGTGCATTAGCAAATAATGTACAGTGGTGTAACGCGAAATGTTGGAGCCCCCATGCAGAAAGTGATAAGAGGCCCGAGTCTTCAATATCTCCCAAATCCTCACAGGCCTTTGGCTGAATGGGGGCCTCCTGAAGGGTTAGGGCCAACCCGCAAGGCAGGCCAGCAGAGGCTTGGTTTATGCCCCAGCATTTGTAATATGACTGATGGGACATCCATCATAAATGTGACAGAGTAACCCATCCACCAACCCCTAGATCGGGCCCTAAATCAGCTGCATGGCTTGAACATTCTTCAGTAAATTGGAAACTTGCAAATCATGACTGCTTGATTTTTTTTCTGAAGCTCGTTGCCATTTCCTATCTCATTAAATCTAAGTTCAGGCAATGGAGCATTTTTGATATGTCACTTCGTTATATTTGCTTTTAAGGGTCTAAGGTTGCTGTGAATCTCAGTTATTTTTCCTTCTGAACTTTGGTTGGGGACCTAATTTAGAGTGCATTTAATAGGCCATTATTATAAGACAAGTCACTGATTTGAATCTACTCTAACTACATTGCTTTATGAGAAACAGTGGTGTGGACGCTGCCAAATGGTATTGATTATACTTTTGTTACAGCACCGCGCTGATGATTAGGCAAAGATTTTAACAGATGAGAGAAGTAAATTGGAGCACCTGCTCTCGTCTGTGAGCTCATGGGGAGCAGAGAATCTCCCCTCATGTCACTGCCACAGCTGGGCTTCCCCCTGGCATAATCTGCCCTCTCAGCAGGCTGCAGTGCTCAGGTGCTGATTATAAATACAATGCAACTATCATTGCCAGAGGGCATGACATATTACTTGGCACACCACAGGCCTTCCAGCTATGCTTTCCTTTTTCATTTCATCTAGGCGCACTGTATAAATACAAATCAGCCTTTTGCAGCAAACCGGAGAGCAATGTGGTGTTTGTAAGTTTGAATAAGGAATAAACACCTCATAAATATAATCAAATGAAAAGAATAATGCTTACTTTTAAGAAGGCATAAAAGAGTATTTTGTTGCAGCTAGAGAAAAATAACAGCTAAAAGAAGCGTTATCTGTGCAACAAAAAGGCATACATTTTTAATGGTCAGACATTGGTGAACAGAACTGTTTTCTTTCCTCTAAAATGGTCCTCCTGGCATCAGCCTTTCTTCTCCCTATTTGTCAACTGAGTTGAAAAGTACTGTTTTTTTCTGTACATCTTCAGAAAACAATAAACATATATTTCCCAACAATTTTTTACTTTAATGCAGAAGTGTTTTCCACTCTCTATAAAATATTTTCTATATAATGGTTGCATCTAAAGTTACAGGTCCTTGCTGTCCATCTGCTATGAACCCACATACATGATATTGGCATCCAGTAAAGACTGAAGTAAAATGTTTGCATTTGGAAGGAAATTCCTATGATTTGTAGAAGTGAGTTGACACAGAGGATAGAGGGTGTATTAGGGCAATAACGTGTATTATTCTTGTGTTCTGATTTGCTAAAGAAGTGCTACTTTTGTCCACACTATGATGATTTTTCAGAATTACTAATTTCCTATGCGAAAATTGTGTACAAGAACCTCTTGATGCTGGGGGTGAGCCAGAGTTTAGAAAACGTTCCTATTCTTAGGAATGCTGTCTGATTTTCTTATGATTTTGAAGCTCATTTGGGACTTAGAATATTTCTTATTTTTAAAATGTTCTGTATAACTTTACTCTGTACCGCTTATTTTGAATTTTGGCAATTAACCCTTTAACTTTTCATTCATCTAGAACTCAATTATTTAGTGTACCCCAATACTTAATGAGCTGATTTCACTCTGCTAATTTGATGTTCTGGGAGGTGTCTTAATCCCGGGGCACATTACATCATGAAACTGTAGTTTAACACCTTCCCTGATACAGTAAACTGTGAGAGAACTGAATTAGGAACATTTTGGGGTGAACAAATATTAAGGCATGGTTTTGCTCCCACACACTCAAGCACTGCTCTTTCACCCCTACTTACCATTGTTAATGCCTCCCTCACTCAAGGATTCTACGCAGAGGCTCTTACGACAGGCAAGATCCTCCCACTCCTGTGGAAACTTACACCGAAGACCTCTCAACTACTGACCCTTCACTCACCCACCATTCATCAGCAAGAACACTGAGAACATAGGGCCATATTTATAGTATTTGTGGTGCAGGGCAGCGCAGCAAGTCACCTTCCTATGCTGCCCTCATCACAGGAAAAGGGCAGGAATGCACCGTATTTATCCAATGGGCCACGTTCCTCTCTTTTTCCCTTACGCTGGCACCATTTTGGCAGCCTAGCTCCAATGGAGGCACTCTTGCATCATGGTGCAAGGGTGCCTGTGTTGCATGCAGGATTGTGTTTGGGCAGGAAAGGGCAGCTTCCTGCACAAAAACAATCCTGAGAGGCTTTTCAATCATTGTATGTGCTCTGTAGTATGCAGCACACATAGAAACAGGAACAAATTAGGAGAAATAAAGATATTTCTCCTCGTTACGCCTCTTCTGGGGAGGAATATCTTTTTGGCCCATTCCCAGGTTAACAAGTTCTTGTAAATCTGGAAAAGGGTCAGAATCCATGGATTGTGCGAGGGAACACCCATGCAACACCCATAGAAATGACTTCCTGGCGCAGAGTAATGTAACATAGCGATTTGCTCTGTGTTACATTACTCAAGATTTTTGAAGCCACGCAGGGCCACTAAAGGTGGCCTTGTGTGGCTTGATAAATTTCATTTTACATTTGCTTCACTCTTACACCACGTTGCGTGGTGCAAGAGCGATCCAAAGAGGTTCATAAATATGCCCTGTAGTCTTTGTTCAGTCCAAGACCACATTAATGGAAACAATTACCTGTATGACCACCAGTCTTGCTTCGGATCACACTACAGCAAAGAAGCCAACCCCTTACACATCAATGATGATGTCCTCTTGATAACAGATGAAGATGATCCCTTGCCATTTGATATTGCTGGGCTGCTCAGTTGCCCTTGACACCGTTAAACCATCCTATCCTCAAGCACATCCTGGAATCCCCAATGGGATTCACTGGGAAGGCTCTTCACTGGTTCTCTTTCTACCTTTCTAACCAACTCTAGCTTGTTCACATGGGCATGTGCAGGTCACAAAAGACCCATATCACCTGTGAAGGCTCCATACTGACTCCTGTCATCTTCAACCTATACAAGGAAACACTTGGTGCTCTACTCACAGATAACAGCATCAAGATTATTAAAAAAGTCAATGTTACACAACTCTAGTTGAAAGTCTCCGCTGCTTCAAACATCCACCACCTTAAACACTGCTTGCACATCATCCAAACCTGGGCGACCAGTACCTACCTAAATCTCAATCCAACGAAGACAGAATTCCTGTTATTTGCCAAGAGCGATAGACAAGAAACCTTACGAACCTAGTTCAATTATTTGAACCTTGATTGCTTCAAACCCCAGCTTTCACTGAATTCAAAGTCACTTCGAATCACCACGGACTCTAACCTCAACTTCAAGGATCACATTGTCAAAGAAATAAAGAAGGCCTGGTACCCGCTCTCTTTTAAAGAAAGTCAAACCATTTCTTCCAGAGAGTGATTTCATAACTGCTGTTTAAGCCCTCACACACTTGCATCTGGATGGAAGCAATGCCATACTACATGGCTCACCACACTCCACACTGGCATCTCTATATGTTGCTGCATGTTTCATCAAGGACCCGAAGAAATATGATCACATTACTGCACCCTGATGGAACTCCCTTTACTGGGCTGCATAATCTTAGAAAACAGTTGCATTATTTACAAAGATATCTCAAACAGCACCTCCACTTATCTTGCAGGCAAGCTCATCATTTCTGGTGGATCTCTGCGCACCCACAGCCATGTCACCACCAGACTTCTGACTAAGAAGTATAAAAAAGAAAATACAAAACAAGAGGCCTTTCTATCTGTGCATGCAGGACCTCGAACAACAACATAGTCATCAGGCCCACTACAATGCTCCTCCAATTTAAAAAAAAAGTTGAGGGAACACCTCTTTAAAGAACACAATTCATAAACTGCACAAAACTCAGCTCCCTGTCCTCTTACTCGTTGGCTTGCTTATTTTTGAGTATATTCAGCGCTTTACTGCAGTTTGGCTAGGTTTGTGCTAGAGAAATATCATATATAAACATATAAGTACATGAAAAATATTCTCTTGACATCTCAAATGTTCAGATAGTGAGTTAGTTCCATAACAATACAACAGCCCAGAGCATGACATCGATATGTCAGTTAGTTCTGAATTTCTTTAGTTTCAAAACAGAATGTCTTTTTACGTCTAAGTTTGTGTTCGCTCTTACCGATGTATGCTGAGAGAAGTGTAGATTAGTTGTTTATTATAATCCTATGGCTTTGAAAGTGAGGCATGCAAATTTGAATTTCATTCTTGCCCCAATGGTAGACAGAAGAAGTCCTACAAAATCAGTGTTATGTGATCAAATATTTTGAACCAGTAATATATTTTCCTGCTGAGTGCAGCAGTTTTCATAGATGACAAAATTTTTGAAGCCTGCATTTCAACAATTAATCAGAATTCAGATGGCTTTAGTAGTGGTTTGAGGCAGTTCAAAGTAAACAACAGAAGCTCTTTTATCATTTGATTATTATGTGTTTACACGAAGAGATTTGAGTCTATGATATAGCTTATGTTAAAATCTATTGATTTTTAATATTTCAATTCAGTTGCAATTTACTTTAGGGCGATATTTTTGTGTTAAAAGAATGCATTTAACAGCATATTCATAAACTGCACTTTGTAGTATTTTTTATTAGTACTACAATGGTATTTCTAAACATACTGCAAAATGCTATTCACAAACTTATGTATGGATATCTCCACCTCTGGCTCCCATACCATTTCTATGCAGAGATCTCAACTCTGAGTGCGGAGTCACCATACACATATATAGACATTTTGTAGTAAATGTGGGAGGAACAGGAAAATGGATGGAAAATGGGGTATATTTATCACTAAATGGGAGTGGTTTAGATAGGAGTAAGGGGGGGTCAGTTGAGGGCTAAGGAGGGGTTTTGGGAAGGGCATGCACACTGCTATTCAGAATAGCCCTTCAAAAGGAGCCACAACAATGAAAAATTGGTCCTACAAATTAAAAAAAATAAGGACAATGGGGCCATGGTAGTGAAACCCTGATCCCCTGGGGTCAATTCTTTGGGACTCTCCAAGGTACCAGCGGGACTCCCTTGCCCTCGCAAGAGTCTCACGGGAGCTATGGGGTTGCACTGCATTCCCATGAAACATCCATGAGCAGTAGAAACACCGCTTCACAGTTTGCCGCATGGTATATATGTTTTTGAGTAAAACTAGCCTGTGAATTTAGGAACAATTGTTGATTGTAGACAACAGTGCATGGATTACTTAGGATATTGTAATGAATATTATGAGAGGCACAACCAGACTCATGTTGGTTGAATGGTCAGATGACTTGCTCCTGAGGAGACCCTCAAATTGGCATGGGGTCAGAATGTTGACAACCCACCCCCCCCCCCTGGTTTTCAGATGAATTGATAGAAGTAGGGACTGTGGAGTATCTTACAGCACCCTTAGATTTATACCAATGAATATTGTGCACAACCAAGCGAATTGTACAGTGTCTTAATGTATATGTGTTTTAAACGTTTCTTCACATTTGAGCACTGCGTTGTCTGCAATTTGTTCTCTTACATTTTACTGCATAGGAATTATTAATACATGCAATTGACAGAAAACCATCAGCAGTCCATCATTGTCTTTTCCTGTCTTCATTGTGTCTCAGCATTTATTGAATGAACTTTTTTTGAAATGGTATTAGTTGTTGGATTCCTTTAAATAACTAAGAGGTTTCCAGGGCTTGAATGAGTCCCACCGGACTGATGTGTATGCTTTATATATTGACCCTGGTCCCTGTGGGCATATAGGGTTGTCCTTGTCTTATATTATATGGATTCTCTTCTGGAGCATGAATCCAAGCAAGTCTTCTTTGTTTATTTGGAGGTTGAGAAAGATTGGCAAGGGCTTCTGCAATAATGCAGTACTTATCTTATCATGGTGGTTTTCCTGGTAATTATCTGAAAAGTTTCTAGTTGGCAGTTTCTATCCCAACAAGTTGTTTTGCCTCATATGCAGGTATTTCCAGAATTAAGTCCTTTTGATTAGCAATTCATTGCATCCATATTCGATTGTGGGACTTAGGTTAGGATACAGGAGCTACATTTATACCTATGTATAGTGTGATTTTATCCATGCAACTTTTTTTCAGATTAATTGTAGATGGATAGAGTCATATGGCCAGTAAGCTGGAGCACAAGTAATATTATAATTATCGTGGGATTGACATAACCACAACTTATATATCTTGCTTTTGAATTATAAGACTAGGATATATAACTTTATGCAAGCTGCACTAGAATGGATATGATCGGGAATAAATCTGCACAAATCAAACTATGGGAAATTGACTGAAAGTAAGCCAAAATATATTTAATGGATCTGATCCTGTGTTACACCAGCTTAGGGAATGGGTATTATAGATATGAGTTTATTATGCTATATTACTAAATCTTGCCCAATGTATCAAGCTGAGTTCTACATAGGTTAGGGAGAAGATTTAGCAAATTCTGGGACCCATTCTAATTTGTGATGGATACATATTGGGAATCTCTTGCAAGGAACATAATCTCTTTGAATAACATAGTCATTATCCATCCTAGAAATGTCAGTTATAATCTTCATGCCTCATTCATTACAGACCCCTGGGAACATTGTAATATAATATGCCAATTTGAAACTCTGAATACTTTCATAGTTTATATGGACCTCTAAGATATTCAATAAAAATGTTTTCCAATGTAGGACCAACTCAAACTCACCATATTGGATAGACTCACAAATCCATTAACAATTAAAGAAACTATGCAGCTTTGTTTAAAGATAATGTACCACTGCACATGTTCTCCCCATTTCTATAGACACTTAGCAACTTGGAGATTAGACACAAGAAATTGTGGCTATGACATAATAACCAAATTTATCACAAACAGATGCAACATTGACATCTTGTTTATCGTGTGCATGATTTACGGGGGGTTCTTCAGCTTGAGAACTGGATATAGGTAAATAGAATGTATTTTCTAATTGATATCCACACATGACTTTTGAAATCAGTTAATTTTAGCATATGGGATCTTGAGGCTATACCAAAAATGTATATCTTCAATTAATCATATAACATTAATTGAAATTGTTGACCTTTCTTCTGTTGTTTCAGATTCTCTGAATAGAGGATTTCTAATGAATGGATTATAGAGGAGACTATAACTGTATGTATTGTATTGAGTGTTACACTTTTTAACAGAATTATTGCGGAGTATGGCCAAACATATAAAAACAAATAGGTCTACAATGAATTATATAACAAGAATTAAAATTGTTGCCCTTTTCCCTGCTGCTTCGGATTCTTTGAACTTAGGTGAGTCAGATTTCTGGAGCAATATTAAAATATCACATTTAGATTTCGGGTGTTTCATATAAATAGATTGTATGTACAAAATGATTTATATGTTTTATTTGCATGTGTGTGTAATTTGTAAATATATGTATATTCACAGCCCTGATGAAGTCCCAAGTATGGGACGAAATGTGTAACTGGATCTGGCTACCTATTTACAATGACTACATGTCTACAGCAAGGGGCTAACTTAGAGTTTGGTGGAGAGTGTACTCCGTCACAACAGTGAAAGAGTACCCTCTCAGACAAACTTACGTTCTGCCCACTTGACCTACAGATGAGCAGGCCTTAAGTATGTCAGCGACACAGACTTTTCCATTGCTATCACTGGGATACTACTCCCACAGTGAGGGAGTAAGGGTTGCCAAAGGTTTGGCCATCCAGCTGCCCTCACGATTTAGACTGGGTGGTCGAATTACCAGTTTTTAATGTCCACCTCTGCTGCGTAAAACTTGGCTCTAAGAGGCAGTGAAAACTGTAAAATGACCCCCACACCAAGGGAGATAACTCGAATGGTGGGGGGTCATTAGTTTTTGTAGTTTCAAAATCAAAATCCTGCTCTGGGATTTTGTTTTTGAAAATACAAAAACATGGTAAAGGTGTAATAGATTGTACTGTGGCGTTAGCAGAGTTGGCCGTCAAACTTCAAATACATTGAATGGAAGCACCTTATGGCTATTCCTGTCAATGTTAAGAGACGTTCACTGGGCCAGTGGACATCTTTAAATTTGTAGCATGGTTACTCGAAACTCTAAATCAGCCCCAAAGTCTTTTAACCCATAAGAAGCTATGAGTTGTGATGTAATTCTTGCACCCTGAATTCATCCTATTCAAATGGATTTTGACTTTAGGAAGTGCTACATAATGATGAACACTGTGAACATTTGATATTTGAGAGTGATTCCTCAATATTGTGATTTATCATTTTGGGCATTGGAGTGACATGACCTGGGATGGTCAAGCACCAATGGAATAATTGATTATTGCTTGTGCAATATTGTATTAACGTTTCCTTTGTTCTTTGCCTTTGTAAATAGGCCCCCTTGATTTTGAATGCTTCTCCTGACTACATATTCCCAGACGTACTGTTGATCTTACCAAAACCAGAATCTTTTTACAATACAGATAGAAAATCCAGACTTTGCCCTGGTCGCTGGTTCAATCGCTGGCTGTTGAGATATTTCTCCTCGTTGCGGCTCTGGTCTACTAGTGTTGGTAAAATTGGAATGGGTCAGGAAGCATGAAGTTTAAAAACCAATCAATCCACATTTACCAACACTGGTAGACCTGGGAATGCATCAGAGTTGTATGCCTCCACACCAAAGGTGTCCCTTCCAGCACAAAAACAATCCTGCCTGCAATGCATGCACCCTTCGAGCATGACACAACGGGGACCTACATTGGTGATAGGCAACCAAAAGTGTACTGGCGCTAGGAAAGGACAGGAATGTGCTGTATAATGGTAAATACAGCGCATTCCTGCGTTTTCCTTTTCACACAGCGTAGCAAGGTGGCTTGCTGTGTTGCGTTCCATGAATTTTTGATAAATAAGGTCCTGTGTGTATTTGTAAAGCGCACTGTGAGGGTATCCTGGCGCTGAACTGAATAGAAGACACTCCACTTGAAAAAACAGTCAAAGATTCATAAATCAGGCGCCCAGCTATGTTGATATTTGATGTGTACGATTCGATTCGAACCCAAAGAGGAAGGACGCTGGACTTAGAGCAATTGAAGAGCTGAGATATATTACCAAAGCAGTTTCCTCATCTTACATCCCATTAATTTGATCCATTATTTGAAAACATGTGTACAACAACACTAGAAAGTGTTATTGGTTTATAAATTACACATGTTGTTTCGGGGATAAACAGAATGATGGATGCTAGTTTGGTAAAATCATCTTTTTATTCATGAAAGGCACAACTACAACGGGCATTGAAAACATTCCTCTATTTCAGGATTGAGCCATAAACCTTTCAAAAATGTGCCGGCAGATCTGGAAGGCGGCGCGAGCAGCTGTCATGACAACCGGTGCTCAATAAGGTTAATAACTTGTGGGTCTGATAATCAATATCTCAGCAAAGCTACCGTTTTTGAATCTAAACAAAACGACAAAATGTATTTAGAAGCAGATATAGATAATGCTGCTGAATAAAGGAGATTTCTGATGACCCAATAAAACCTGGGTAAATGTTTAATCTAATGTACTATAACGGCGAGGATGCATGCAGGCTGAATAAACAAGCACATGCAATGCCTATTGTTTAGTTTTTGCATGTGAAATATGCAATGAAGCGGTAACAAGTGTATTATGCGGTGCAAGATGCACACTAGGTCATCTGGGAGAATGCAAATGCAAGTGGAGAGAAAGGCTTCCAAATTGGGTTCTTCTTGCAAACTAGCACCAAGGCACTCAACGAAAGCAAAGATCAGTTTATATGATTCACTAGCAAAACTCCTCCCTTTCCGGTTCCTTATTCCTTTCTTCACCCGACTTATCTCAACTTGCGAGGTCATAGTGCCCTCCTATTACATTACAGGTTGCTTAAAAAAAATACACTTATCGCCATGTGTAATACGGTATTTAAATGACATTCGATTTACGGGTATGCCATTAAGAAGCAGGATTCTAAGCTATTCACACCAGCCAATTAAGTGGTTATGTTACATTTTCTTCTAAAGTGCTCAGTTACCCAACAGACGAGCAATAGGCAAGAAGCGCACAACTTCCCCACAAGACAGAGAACGAACCTGAGTGAACGCGTAAGAGAGAATTTCATGGACAGAATGGGCCACCACCACTCAGATTTAACACTCATTGTAGGACATATAGGGGCATATTTGCAAGCCCCTATCGCCAAGGGAACGTCACTTTTTCGACGTTCCTGTGGCGATAGGGGCTTCACCTTATTTAAAAGGCAGCATTAAGCCACTTAATGTGGCTTAACACTGCCTTGTAAATAAGGGCCACTGTCATGCTATGCTTAGCGTGAAAGGGGAGGGCAAAGGGTGTTGCTATGGGCGTTCCACCGCAACACCCATTGATTCTGACGCTGCCCTCTATTTACAAGGGAGGTTTAATAAAGAGACAGCGCCAAAATTAAGACTAGGGAAAACCTGGACTTACCCTGGCTAAACGAAGAGAAATGTTTCATTTCTCCTTGTTTTTGCTGTTTTCATGTGTGCTGCGTTGTGCAGCAAACATGAAAACGGAAAAAGTCCAATGACTTTATGTACAGGGAGGTCCCCCTTCCTGCACATAAAAAATCTTTTTTTATAAATGCCATTTTGCAACTTCTGTGTGTGCTGCATTAAGCACATAAACAATCTTCCTCTGTATGCAGACACCCTTGCACTATGATGCAAGGGTGCCTGCGTAGGTGCTAGGCTGCAAAGTTCAGCGTCAGTGCAGGGGGAAATGCAGGGCTGCACCATATTCTTGTAAATATGGCGCAGCCCTGCGTTACTGAAGTGGTGGAGTGAGGCGTTAAGCCAGGAAGACTAACGCCTCACTCCGCTACTTCCCTTGTAAATATGCCCCACATTGCTGTCGTTTAAGAAGCAGCGGACAATGAATTATACGAGAATCACCATCAACCTGAAAGATTTGCACACTTTCAGATTTCCCAAGAACAGTAAAAAGTGATGCTCCAATACAGACTACAACTGAAGAAAGTGATAGGCCTACGCTTATGTAATATAATTAGGAACCGTAAACAATATGGGAGATTGAGGAGTCTGTATGTCTCCCTTTGCAGTAATGTTCTGTCGCAACCCTGCTTTGGTCACGAATGCAGCAGACAACCTAGACATGATACTTCAGGTAGATGTTTCTGCACCCATCTAAATCATTACACAACCAAAGCAGGCATGTTGAATACCTATTTAAACCAAAAGAAAACCACTAGTACCAACCCATTTTCAACAATCCCCCCAAAAGGGTTTGTTAACCCAGCGTCTGCATTCCTTCAAACAATTATCAGAAACTAAATTTATGGAACTTGTGAAAACAAGCAAGCCAGCCAACTGCTCCTCTGACCCTTGTCTACCACAAATCTTCAAAAACATCCTTTTAACAACCTCTGCTGCCACCCCAGTCAGAACAGTCATCAATCATTCCTTGACAACAGGAGTTTTTCCAGAACACTTAAAGAAGACATACATACACCCATTTTTAAATAAAACAAACCTGGACACTCAAGACTCAAACAACTACAGACCTATTGCAAATGTGCCAATCCTTGGGAAACTATTGGAAAGAACAGCATTTCCCCAGATGTCTCAATTCATTGAAGATAACTCCATATTTTCCAAATTCCAAACAGGATTCCATCCAGGAAGAGGCACAGAATCTACCTGCGCTCTTTTAATTATAGGCCCCCGGGTGGGCCAGGTCCTAGGGGCATGTTGCAAATATAGGAGGGGGCACACGGGCCCCCCTTCCTGGGGCTTACTAATGCCCCGGGGACCACCACTCCCCCAGAACTTCATTATAAAACAAATGCCTAGGAGGCACGTATGATCTCCCCCGCTGCCCTGGGGACCACCACGTCCGCAGGGATAAGAATTTTATAAATGGGGAGCCGCTTGGACCACCCGCAGTCCCGGAGATTTCCACCTCCCAGGGGCTTTTCCTGAAAATAATGCGGGGGCCGCGTGGCCCTCCTGCTGCCCTAGGGACCACCACCTCCCTGTGGCACAGAGAAAGAAAGGAGAGAGGTCACGCGGCCCCCCTCCTGGAGCCATAGATGGCCTTGGAGAACGCCAACCCCCAGGGCCAGCTCCAGCAATGTCACGGGGTGCCCACCCTCGGGACATTTCAGTTTGCTATAGCTTCTCCTGCCAAGCCATAGCAAATGCTGCTCTGCTACGGATAAGCGAGAGCATGTAAAATGCTCACTTACTCAAAGCAGAGCAGAATTGCTTTTGTTAGTAGCCTCTTCTGTTCAAAAGCAATGGTGGCTTGCGCATGATGTGGGGAGCCTGCAGGCTCCCCCCACAGTCCCATTGGTGAGTGGGTGTCCTGGACGCACCCACTTTAAATGGGCAGGCCCCAGGGGATTGGGATCCCCGGGGCCCAATTCGGCCCAGGGAAGGGAGCCTCGCACCCACCCTCCCCCGTCTGTAAAAGGCCGGGTCCCAGATGATGAGGTCCCTGGGGCCAAAATCAGCCCAAGGAGGGGAGCCACGCGCCACCCCCTCTTTTACAATAAAAAAAAAATAGAGAAGAGGCCAGGCACCGGGGGATGGGATCCCCAGGGCCGAAATCGGCCTGGGGAAAGCAGGCCACATGGCCCCTACCATAAAAAAACAAAAAACAAATGCAGACCACGTCACTGGAGGCCCTGCCCCCCTTTTCCCTAACCCTGGTTGGAGGATTAAGTCCCCTTGGATGCTGAGGTTCCAAGGGGTCCAGGAACCCCTTCTGTTACCTCCAGTAAGTCCCAGACAGCGGGATTGCTGAGAGGACTTGGAGGCCATGCCCCCTTTCTCCACTACTTTGCAAAAGCACCTCCTGGCATGCTGCTAGTTGTTTTTTGTTCAACTGTCCTGCCATCTAATTAAAGGTCTCCATTTCCTGCCTCAGTTTTCTGCCAAAGACAGCCTTCTAATAGACAAGAAACACTCAGTAATCTTTGAGACAGCTCCAGTGCCTAATGTGTTTGTTCATTCAAACTTCCATTTCCTGCCCCCTCTCCTGCAGTAAACTAAATGTTTAGTCACCTTCAGGAAGACTCCAGATTAACACTTGCATGACAGGCAATAAATACTGCTTTCAAAATAAATCCGCTGCTTGGCTTTGTCGATCATCTTGACCGAGAACTGTGTCTCCCATCACCACAGTTCTTAGGTTTTGAGCCCCGCCACCTGCAACAAGAATAACCTGGACATCTCCCTCTGGAAGCTGGAGGCCAGCATCTCCTCTTGGAACTCAATCCTTTTGAGACAGCTTCTAACAATCTTGAACCCTAGAACCTGGTTGATCAGCCAGCAGCGCAATGCTCCCATCACCTTAACTATGACAGTCTTCGCGCAGTTTATGCTCCAGCTATTTCGACCAATTACACAGACCTCAGGTTAGTGCACTCAAGGACACCCTAGCAAGTTGAGTTTTGATACCAAAGCCTTGGCTAGAGGTAAAGGACTAGTTGTGCAAAGTAACACTACGCAAAGGACAGATAACGATTTTGGAATCATCTGTAGAGGCTAAAGAACACTCACTCAGGATTCATCACAGAGGTCAGTGCTCAAGGGCCCTTCACATAAAATTGAATTTCTTAAAGTAATTCTTGTTTGGTATGTTTCTTAAAGGACTCACAACTCAAGCGGATTGTAAAGCATTCATTTATGGTTGTCTGAAATTAGTGTGTTCTTGTTGCGGAGTGCCTCTCTTGACTGAAGGAGTGCACTGTGCCACTGAAACTTGAGGGGTCCTGCTCAGAAGTAATACCATCCCCCTTTCATCCTTTTCACATAGCACAAGGTACTCCAAAACCACTGCTCTCTCTCTCTTTTTCTCTCTGCAACCCACCCTTCCCTCAGGGTTAGTCACCGGTAGCTGTTATCTCTTTGGATACTAAAGATTAACCTCAAGTCCTGGGAATTCAGGTGAGTGGCCCTTGGTATAATGGTTTTGGGTTCATTTTATTCATTTCAATATTCTCTACTTTTCAAAATTGGTTTGGGGATTTTCTTTTGCTGACTTTTCACTTTATTACTGTTTGAGTACTGCATAACTACTTTACACATTGCCTCTATGTTAAGTCTGACTGTTTTGTGTCAAGATACCAGAGGGTTAGGCAGAGATTTATTGAGTTACTTTAGTGGTTCACCCTGACAAATGTTGTGATTAATATTTGAGGTCACTCCTCCCCTCTCTCAACTACTATTCCAAATTCTTACAAATTGCATGTTAAAAGTTGCTTACATAAAGTATGAAAAAATGAATCAAGACATCACTAAGGTTCTTATTACAAGTTTGGCAGTCCATGGACCGCTGTACGGGTGGTGGCAGTCCGACCGCAGCAAGCTCAGCAGGCTTGGAGGTCCGACCGCCATATTACGAGTTTGGCTGATTTGGTTTCAAAAGCCATCGACTAAACCGCTGACACCACCAGCAGACTGCTGACTGCCGGGTCCGCGGTAGGAGAAAGAGAGCCGCCATAGGGAAGTACAGGGGAGCTACACCGCCGTACATATTACGAGTTGCTTTTTCCACGAGCTGATCGCAGAGGTCCGACTGCCTGCTTCAAGGTGGTGGACATAAAGGAATTTCTTGTTCTTCCAGGCAGAGTCTGACGTGGTTCCCTTTCTTCAAGTTCCTGCCTTCAAAGCAGCATTTTAACCTGGAGGATTACGACCCTGTTTGCGATGATCTACAGGTTAGTCCCTTTCGTACCATATACCCATTGGCAGGACTGCCCACATATAGGCTGGACCCTGGCAATGGGTAGGTGGTATTTTTCCACATGTATCATGCATATGCGTGCATCCAACACATATGCAGTAAAAATGAACACACATCATCGATATATTAGGAAAAAGTACTCACCACTTCTGCAAGACTGCTGTGGACACACCACGGGCACCATGGTCAACTCATAATACAGCGGTCTTAAGATCGCTAGCGCTGTGGTCTACTGCGGGCATGGATGCGGTTCTCAGGTGGTCAAATAGCCAAACTCATAATAAGGTCCCAAGTCTGGATAATGGCTTACAATGCCCTAGTTAATATGTGCATATCCAGCTTGAAAAAGTAGGTGTTATGAAGGCTACAACTAGCATATGCACAAGTGGATCGAAGAAGTAATATTCATCAATTAGCATATATATTAATAAAGCACTATTTTCCACAGCTGCTAAAATGCCCAAACCCTAGTTAAAGACCCGAGCCATGGCAAAGGTTTACAGTGTGAGCAAGGGCATTAACAACCATAATTAAAGCCCATGGCAAAATGGTTACAAATCCATTAGAACATTTCACACACTAGGGACAAAATGTTCCAACTTAAAAGGGGAGATACAGAAAAAACAGCATTGGAATTTTGATGCACTGGAACTGTACCTTCCATTATTGGCCATAAGCCACTCCATTGTCTTCAGTGGAGCTCTCAATATTCCAAAATTCTAATATACATTATTTAC
Organism: Calotriton arnoldi; assembly: GCA_963921515.1. Taxonomy (NCBI): domain Eukaryota; kingdom Metazoa; phylum Chordata; class Amphibia; order Caudata; family Salamandridae; genus Calotriton; species Calotriton arnoldi. The sequence continues at coordinate 5,314,060 of CAWUFW010000134.1, read as the reverse complement.
CTCAGGATTTATTCACCTACACAAAAAAGTTAAGGATGGAATGCTTGAATTATTCTCAACTACTGGTAATTACTTAGACCACATCCCAGTCCATTGTTATTTTGCACACCATGCCACCTCAGTCTGGACCCAGCCATATGCAAATCAGTCTTGACACAATAGGCACAGTCCAGCCTGAACTGCCAGGCTAGGTCCTCCGTGAAGCAGACCACAAGCAACACAAGATCACTTTCACCGTTATTAGGGCTCATCAGTTGGGTACGGCTAGGTCCCTAATAAGGTGGCATGGTGAACAAAATAATGATGGATTGGAACGCGACCCTAAGTAATTACCAGTGGCTGAGATTAATTCAAGCATTTGATTCATCATGTTTTTGTATACCTCATGATTTTACAGGCATCTGTTTGATTTTAATGCAGCACCCATACTACATTGCATACTAATTGCAGATATGAGGCAAAACTTGTGTTGAAAAATTTGTCCATAATCAAACTTTTGTAGCTTCCATCCAAAAAATCTCTCTCACGAAAAAGCATTACAAAGGTAAAGGAATAATAATAAAGTTATGCTACACAGGTTTGGGGCAACAGTGAGGAGACAATATCAGCACATCAACTGGGAAAAGAGGTAGAACGAATGCCACAGGTTCATTGGGACCTGCAGCAGGAGTAATCCTTGATGGAGGTGAGAGAGGAAGCCCAGCACCCAAACTGCAGACATGCAACCCAGAAAGCGTTGGCATAGGAGAACAGTACTTAATTTGAGCACAAGTACAAGAGAGAGAAAGACACATAAAGGGGAAAGAACGAGGAAGTGAAAGATGGAGAAACCATCACAAAGGGAAAAAGCAGGAACCTGTACTAGTGATATAAGGAGTAAGGGGGTGCCTGGTAGTGGATTAAAGAGGCATAAGGTGGATTGAAGAATATGCAGCCTTGTATTCAGAGACCTGACATTTAATAACTCTGGCTGGGGATTTTGAGTAGAGCTTTGAGCACCAGTACTCATTCTTTTACAAATCAAGCACAGCAGGGGAAGGAGATCTCAGAGGGAAAGCTTCCCTGTGGAATAATGAACGTAGCAATGGTGTTTCCAGTCATGCACACTAGAGAAAGTGAAACTTACCCTCCATGGCTCGAGGATAATCCATGGCCCATGCTAGTGCATAGGCACAATGGGAGTAGTGAGCAGGGTTGCAGGTGGGAAGCATGATACTGGAAGGAATCCAGACATACCTCAAGCATATAGCAGTCAGCTTTAAAAGAATGTTGTAATGTGAAGCATTAAAAGTAGATAGCATTGGAATGGATGTGTGTGTATGTAGATGAAAAGAATTATAGCATATTACTGGTGTAGGTTAAAAGGTCAGGTGACAGTTGCACTGCCGAGACTGACTTAAAATTCCATGTAGGTTAATGACTGCCTTACCTCGATCAGTGAAGGCTGCCAGGCAAAAACACTGTAGATTATCTAGTTATCTAAGACACTTTAATAGTATTGGAATGTCATGTGTGTACCCCTGAAAGTACAACCTCAGCTAGCTTGATAAATAAACAAAATTATCACAGCTGTGGAGAGTAAGTACTTTTTTGTGGAGGCACACAACTTCTGCCCAATCAAAACATGTAGTCTTGACTCCCAACATGTGGGTGGAGCCAAAGCCCCTCTCCCGTGACTCCCACATAATTGTCTGGTGACAGCCTGCGTTGTCAAGCCAGACCATAAAAAGAAGCAGAAAAAAACAGCAAAATATTTTTTCTTGTTTTTAAGTTGTTTGAAAGGACGCGTCCACAAAACGCTAAAAGCAGAAATTCAATATTGCATAAGAAGAAAGTGAATAGAGATAGAAGTCGAGAAAAGGAAAAGAAAAGGCAAACATGAAGCAAAAGACAGAGAAACAAATCTGTTACAAGAAAGGACTTGCCAAACACAAAGGACATTAGACAACATCATTATTTATCTCTTTATTTATTATTTTTCTACTCAAATCTACTTACTCGTGCTCTGTATGTGGCAGGGAACTCTCTGGTGAGGAAGTCGCCAGGATCATTCACCACTCCCCGCCAACCTGAAGAAAACAAAAAAATGGAGTTTGTTAGACTTTGTATTGTATAACATGATTATCCTGTGGAAAGAGACTTTGTTATACATAAGGACTTAAAAATTAAAAGGAAATCCTAACTCAGAAAAAGCTTTCTACTGTTCTGCATACTGCTGTAGTATTTGCAACTATTTCACCTTCTCTCCCATAGAACTAAATTACAAAATGCCTCAGCATATCATAGCACAGCATGTCACGTTACATTATGTTGAGGTGTATTATATTTTGTGTTTTGAATAACGTGCGTGGATATGTGACATATTGGAAATAAATGTAGTTTAGTGGTTAGGGCTGCAAATACTTCCCATATGATGTACAGGATCTTGAGCATCTCTCAACACACCACTTACAGTACAGCACTCTGGTGTGCCCTAGCTCCGTTCTAGCTATAAAAATACCCATACATGTAATGCATTTGGAGGTACAACTGCTTGATAAGCCTCCTGAAGACAGGCAACACATTCTTATGGCAATAGAAAATGACAGCAAATCTCCTTACCTACTAAATATAGAATTAGATGTATGAATTATAAAGAAACCAAGTTAAGACAAAACCTGCGCATGGGTGGCAACCAGTGATCGTAATTCAAAGCTGTACAATAAAGGGAGCTGTGGTGTTTTGTGTTCATTGAAGGTTTTTTAATGACCCACAATTTGAAAGCTGTCACAGTCCTGTCTGCACTTTCATAAAGATACAAAACTAGTAACTCTAATGAAATGCCAACATTTCAAAGACTCATTTCTCAAACAAGTGTGCGTTTAAATATCTCAACTTAGACCTGAGTAGAATGCAACATTTATTTCCAAAAAGATTCTTAAACACTGGAGCAAGAGTCAAAAACTTACGCAGAATTTTTAATAAGTATTCTGCCACAAAAGGAGTGAGAGAGTAGGCGCCTGGGTTTTCCCGCTGGGGTTTTCCCAGCCAGGTTTTTCCACTCACCTTTTTCTGACCAACAGAAGCCCCCCTCTCCTAGGACCTACTTAATGCAGTCCGCAGCGTGACCGTGGTGCTGGCGGACCAAAGGCAAGCCGGCTGTGCCTGTCCATGTCTGGACTGTGCCCAGCGCCACAACCCCTGGCCCTCCCGCCCTCGAAGGTACACCATCACCGAACTCTACACCCTTGACCCGAGACACCACAACAAACACTGTCACTGCGCCAACCCACACTCCACGGTAGGACCTTTCACCTGTACCCACAGCCACTTTACCTGCCACTGCACACACACCTGCCTACCAAGCTGCCCCACTCCGAACACACCACAGATACCACCTGAACAAGAACACTAACTTGCATGTGCCCTTCTCAACACATTCTCACTATGGAGGCTTTCGACTAATTTTGGGACCTCATTTCCACCCTCACATGTGATATTGTCTTCCTCACTGAGACCTGGCTCAACCCCACATCTGCCCCTGATATTGCCACAGCGATCCCCAATGGATATAAAATCACTTATTAGAACCACAGCAACAAGCCGGGAGGAGGAACAGCCATCATCCACAAAGAGAACGTACAGTGTACCACCAACAACACCACCACCCCCATGGAACATCTCGACTTCAAGCTCCATATGGGCGACAAGACAACCAGCAGAGGCACCTTTGCATACCAACCCCCAGGCCAGCGATCCAGCTTCTGCAACACCATCGCAGATTTCATTGAGCTCCTAGCTTTAGACTCCAAGGACAACATCTACCTCAGCGATCTGAATTTCCACATCGATGACCCCATTGACAAAATCATCGCACACCTCCTCGACAGAATGAGCAGCCTCGGATTGACCCAGATTGTCCACAACCCTACATACACCGCAGGACACATGCTGGACCCAATTTTCACCTCCAGCAACAACGTAAAATACAGTCATGTTACAGAACTCACATGGACCGATCACTCCATCAACCATTTCAGCATCTCCAGCCCCCACACCACCACCCTCAAGATGACCAAAGCCCCAACTGGAGGTGGAACAAAATCTCAGAGACCAGCTGGGCAAATGCCTTCAATGCCTCTAACCCGGCTACCACCGCCAACCTCAAACAAGGAGTGAAAAATTTCAATGCCTCAATCTCAAATTGTGCAGACAGTGTAGTCCCCATTAAAAGAACATCCAGAGAAAATCCTCCAAAAAGGCCAGCTGGAACACCAAAGAACTCAGAACAGTGAAACGGGACAGCAAACAGTTGGAGAGGAGATGGCATGCCAGTAAGGACATTTCCGACAGGGCAGCCTTCAAGACCTCCTGCAACCTCTCCCACCACCTGCAGAGGGCAACAAAGAACACAGCCCTTGCTGCACGCATCAAAACCAGTGCCAACAACACCAAGGAACTTTTTAACATTATTAAGGAATTCTCCAACCCGGCTGCCAGCAAAACCAACATTATACCCTCACAGGAGCTGTGTGACAACCTTTCCCAAGATCACAACCACATACAGATCCTTCGAACCCCAACCCACACCTACAGACTTCCTCGACAAACCGTAACCGACACAAACCACACCCTGACCACCTGGAACATTCTCTCCACCCTGGACACCACCGCCACCATGAAATCCATCCACTCTAGAGTTCCCACAGACCCATGCCCACATCACACCTACAACCTTGGAAACCAAAGGTTCGGCCAGGAACTCACCGCCCTACATTTCCTGGCACCTGGAAACATGCCAAAGTCAGACCTCCACACAAAAAACCCTCCGCCGACCCCAGCAAACTCAAAAACTGCCAGCCAGTCTCCCAGCTCCCATTCCTAGTGAAGGTAGTGGAAAAGCTCATCAACAATCAACGCATGACATACCTGGAGCAGAACCAGCTATTCAACGCTTCCCAATCCGGATTCCACACCAATCACAGCACTGAAACCGCCCTGATCACAGCCACCAACGACATCCAATCACTCCTTGACTGAGGAGAAACAGCAGCTTTGATCCTCCTTGTCCACTCAGCAGCCTTCAACACCATATCCCACCATATGCTGATCAAAAGACTCCACCACATTGGCATCCAAGGGGTTGAACTGATATGGATAACCCCCTTCACCGCCAGAAGAACCCAGAGGATCCATCCACCATCTCTCACCTCTGAAACCAAGGAGAATTCCTGCGGCATCCCTCAGGGCTCATCCCTCTGCCCCATGCTCTTCAATGCATATATATTCCTGCTGGCCAACATCGTTAGATCCCACAATCTCAATATAACTTCCCGAATATTTTTTCTATCTTTAAAATGACACCAAAATGACACAAGTTCAATGAAGGCAACCGGAGATATGAATTTTTAAAGTTTAAGTTAAAAAATGTGCATTATGGCACCAAAAAGATTAAAGCTCCACTTGCGGCTCTCTGGTCTCGCTGGACCAGAATACAGTCAATGTTTTAGGCCAACCGCGATGGAGCATGGGTCGGATAGTTTGAACGCTAGGTCCCTGTCAAGATTTTACCTTTGCACTTATAAGCTTTTTGTAGATTTTTTTTTTAAGCTGAGCCGTTGTGTTCCTCGGTTCTGCATTTCACTTCGACAATAGAGGCCTGCTGCAGCACGATGCCTCAGTGAGCCCTGGAAGTCTGTGTCCTCAGCATCAATAGCAAGGAGCTCCGGGGCTTTCAGCGGGACAAACGAGAATGCTCAGGCCGATTCTCGAGTCGATGACCGTGGCTTCACTCTCGAAGTAGAGCCGGTCTCCTTCTGGATCATTTTAGCAAAACTTTGTAAAAATGTTCCTAAACTTTCAGAACTTTTTCTGAGTGGTTTCCTTTGTCAGCACCAGCAAGGGTGCGGAAGTTCTTCATTGCCTCTTGGGGTCTGGGAAGTCCAGGAAAATCCAGGTGTAGCTGGTCAGCTGGAGTAATCCTCTCTTTGTCTGCTGCAGGTGACTGCTTCCAGCACTTTTCTACATGTTGCTGATCATATAAAATATATTTTATATTGTCCTTGCTGTTTATATCAATGCACCCTATCATTGAGGCACCAAGGGCAGACCTTAGGGCTGACTCATATGTAATAAAAGGTAGTTTTGAACTTTGGAAGTACTTTTAATTCCAAAGTCAAATTTGGGCATAGTTTTGTTTTAAAACCAGCCTTACAAGGCAGTCCTAGCTTCAAAATGACACCAGACACCACAGCAGTGCACACTTAAGCTAATTAAGTCCATTGGGGCTCTATACCTACATGCCCTACCATATACTAGGGACTTTCAGGTAGGTTGTCTTGCCCAATTGAATTATACCCATTCACATATGCCTTTTAAGGACAGAGCATTGGCCCTGTGCCTGGTTAGCAGAGCCCAGGGCACTTTCAGAGTCAGTAAACACCAACTTAATGCAAAAAATGGGGGTAAGGCAAAAGGGATGGGAATATGAAAGCTGGGTTGGGTAAAAAAGGGTGGGATTAATATTAGCCTCCGTATCTTTAACGAAATCCAGATTTTCTGACCAATCAAAGCTGGGGATAATCCACATTTTATGCCAGGATCGGAGGCGAACATTATTGCAAGTTAAATCTTCCTTAGTAAACAACAAGCTGCATCATAAACAGGCTTGAAATAAAATCTTTGAAAAACTCCATAATTTGGCCAATCCGCACACATCATTATATCTTGCAATGCACCCCCAGCATAAAAGCTTGTGAAGCAGTCACATCCCTCTCTGAATGTGCACCAAACAAGCTAACATCCACACCTAAGTTACTCATCACCGCCTTCACCCATCTCACATGGGTTGGAGATGACACTCCTTTATGAGGATACCTAAAGGAAATTAACAATTGTTTCACATTCATCGACCTTAACGATAACATCCTTCTCTCATACTCCTTGACACACCGTACCACACGGAAATTTTCATGAACACCGAAATATGGATAAAATATTGACACCGAATTTGTTTTTGCCCTTTTGCATAGATACAAGTACACTCCTTGAGGGGAAAAGATCCTGTTTGAATCTTCTAAAGCCCTAAAATCTGACACACTTCTAAAATATATCAGACATAACAAAATTGGTACCATCTGAGATAACACTTGAAATCTAGTAACTCATTTGCACCTAAACCCTCAAGATAACTCAATACCTTGGTCACATCCCAAACCGAGTTATAACTTGAAACCGAGCGGTTTGAAATCCTTATATTCCTCATAAGTCTATTTAACCGAACATCTTGACCTACCGTAATGCCATTACTTAAAAAATGACCAGCTGCAACATTGTTCTGTAATCCCTTCTCAAAAATGTCAGATAAATAATTCACTACCTCTACAACATCCACTGAAAAGGGATCAATATCCATCAGCCTCAACGGACCTTCCATTTCCAAACTGTGCAACTCTCCTGTTGGACCTACCAAATCCTCTGATTACAGAATTCGATAATTTACCAACATCTCCAAAAATATTGGATAGCAGAACTGAGACTTCCAAAGATGTGTTAGTACCACCACCATCTCCTTCCACCTGCATACCATCACAGTTACCCAAGTTATCATAGAAACGGTGAAAAAGCTATAGCCCCGGCGGCCCCTCAAATCCTGTCTCAATGCATTTATCCCCTCTTACTCTGGGTATGGACGCTAATTGTAAAACATTTTCAACTGGATATTCAATTTGTTTACAAACAAGTCCATCTGAAAAGGGCACCAAAGCTACAGCAATATCAGAAAAACTGTTCTGTCTAGAGTCCAATCGCTCAAATCCCCATAATTCTTCGAGAACCAATCCAGCTCTGCATTGCACAACCTTGGTATGTGCACTACTATGTTTTGTTTTAATCAATACTTTCAAAACACCTTGCTAAATCTGCCAGGTCTTTTGATTTCGGTCCTCCTAACGTGTTCATATATCTTACTGCAGAGTCATTGTTCATTCGCAAAAGAATTGAACACTTTGCCATGTACTGAGTAAACCTCCTTATTGCAAAGGACCCTGCCAGAAGTTCCAAACAATTTATGTTTAACTTGTTTTCATCTTCCAACCATGTTCCACCTGTCGAAACCGAACCACAACATGCTCCCCATCCTGCTAAACTCACATCTGATTCTTTCATCATTTTTGGATTTGCTCCAAAAATAGGTCTCCCATTCCACGCCTCCATATTTCTTCAACACCAACCAAGCTCCTCGTTGGCATCCTCTGAAATTTTAATTTCCTATGAATATCACAATCCCTCTCTCAGATGTTTTGCTTTCAATCTCTGCAGTGCACGATAATTCAAAGGTCCTGGAAAAATAGCTTGAATCGTAGAGGATAACAAACGTACCACTCTCGCCAACATTCTCAAAGAGATCTTGCCTAAACTCAATACCTTTCATATTTCCTTTCTTATACACTTCAACTTTTCCTTTGGCAATTTCAATCAACCCTCTACTGTATTTATTAACAACCCTAAAATCTGAGTCTCCTGATTCGGAATCAGACACGACTTCTGTCTGTTCACCACAAACTCCAGATCCTCCAATAAGGACACTGTCATATGTGTATGTTTCAACACCTTTGATCCCTCCTGATCCATTAAAAGAATGTTGTCTAGATATATATTAAGAAGCACAACACGTTCTCTCAAAAATGCTGCCACTGGCCAAAGAACCTTGGTGAAACACAAAAGGGATGAATACAGATCAAACAGCCGGCACATAAACTTCAACATTTTTCCATCCCAGTTGAACTGAAGAACATTCTGATGGGGGTTTCCAAATTGGAATTGTCAAGTATGCATCCTTCAAATCTAACCTGGTTAACCACTCTAGAGTTAACCAGGTTTTGAAAACATATACTTTCACACTATTGTTCAAAGGTAGTGTATTATGCAACATAACCCTAGCGTATTAAATCCAAAAGGGCTGTGAGAAGAAGTAAACAAGCAAAACACATTGTCTTTCCCCGAAGACATGGCAAATGCTTACCTCAGACACAGGAATGAGCAGGTGCAGTGACAACAACAAACTAAAGGAAACTGCGAATCGATCATTGCTTAGTAGAACAACAGTGGACAAATGAAATGGAGATCAGATAGGATAGTGATGAGTTATAATACTGATGTTATTATATTAATTACAGGGCTAGAGCACTGAAATTAGCTGCCTTTGATAACACCATATACGACCATAAGATGGTGCAATGTTGTAACAAATGACCTCTAAATGGTCTTGTTGGGAGCGTCCAAATGACAAACATGTCATTTTGCTGCAGCTCGGGAAATACTTGCACCGAAACCGAGTGTTTGGCAGAGTAGATGTGACAAAATAACTCCCCTACTTCTGTAGCTCAACCATCAATGTGTTTTTGAAAAGCCACAAGTTTAATTTAATCATTTTGATTGCACAGAGCCTGTTTTTACTTAAAAGTAAGTACGGCGCAAAAGTTGTAACCTGTAACTTGTATCAAATTGCCAAGAATTATGTATACAGATATGTATGATGGTGCATTGTTTTTTCTGTTTAATAAAAAGATTTTTTTTTTTTAAAGTAAGCACAGCGCAAATACACACTGCATTTGATCTGCTTAGAGAGAAACAGGAGTTTTGTTTGCTGTAAGTGATTACTGTTTTTTTTTTTATGTAATATTAGAATGATTAAAAGCCCTGCTCACCTGTCTTGAACAGCGAGAGCCTTGAACTCTGCCAGTGGACGAGTTCAAAGGCTACCCGTGTTTACTCGTGTCTCCAAGTTCAACATTTAAATAATGGTCTGACGTAATCTAGGACATGCTGACTGTATATCAATCAGCTCCAGAGGCGCAACTAGAGCCAAATTTCGGGGGGGGGGCCTACCAAAAATTTCGGGGGGGCTGATTCTTCCAGCAATATGCAGAGTGGAGATGCAGGGGCTCTGAGAAGGGGTGAAAACACAACAAAGCCTCGTTAGCAAGTAAATGGTCTTTTAAAGACCTGTGAAGTTCTCGGGTGCGGCTGTGTGTGTGCCCGGGAAGCTGTCTCTTTCCCGGGCTGACACACACGACGGGGGGGGCGGCTGAAGCCCTTTGAGCCCAATGGGCGTTGCGCGCCTGATCAGCTCCTTATCAAGCTTCACCTCCTACCCTCACACTTGTGGGAGAGTGATGATGGGTCTCACGGAATGATGCACGGAGACTATGGGGTAGGTTAAGGGTTGCTTTATTTACTTATATTTTGAGCAGCACTCTAAGATGGGGAGAGCTGGTCCGCTTGCCGCTGTGTCCGCGGTCGCAGTCCTAGCCCCCGCGTCACGACCTCTCGCGATCCCTGGCCCTGGGTCACGTGACTGCGGGGAGCTAGACCGCCACCCACCTACTACAAGTCACTAGGACTTGTCCGCTGTGCACAATCGCTTATGGTAGTTACCACTTTTAATTCTCTTACAAGACTTTCAACATCTTCAAAAACCTTTCAACATAGACACTTTTTCTCACATTGAAAACAATTTTTTCAAACCAAACTCAAAAGCTTTAAATCAGCTTTTACTTGTTACAAACAATTTTATTCATGAATACTATACAAACAAATTGTACATAAACAAAACACAAACAAAACACACAGGCTTCATATTCATTTCATTCTCTTCAAAAGTGCCCAATGCATTTCGGGCCAATGGCCCTTTTTCGGGGGCCTCAAATCTACAAAATACATGGAAATTAAAAATATGTTTAAACCATTTGTTTTCTTGAAATAAACTTTCTGTGCAAGGGCATGTTTAGCAAAATACATACAATTTCACAATAATACCTCTTCCCTGAAAGATCTGAATGATTCAGAACGAAAATAGACAAAGAAAAAATAACTCCTCAAGATAAGAGATTCAGTGCCACACACAAAACCTCCAACCCCTATATATCGTACTAACACCTCTAGTGATTATGCTCAACATTTTCCGAAAAACTTACTTACATTCAAAAGCGTGATCATGAAATGTACCAGCTAAAAAATCAAAACAAATACATACAATATCAGCACAACGTTAAGACTCAATCTATGACATGCTGTAATTTCTATATCTGATGTCAACCCACCTTACTCAATAGTTCTACGAGACTTGCTCTCCGTGATGATTCGAAATGCTGCAAAAACAATGACGACGTGGTCAGTAATGACCCTACGGTAAACATCAAAAGGCAAATAGAAAACCTCTCTTCAACCCTTAAGAACGCCGATCTTACCTGCGTGAACACTAACGCTTATTCATCTCAACCTCTTCTGGGCCGTTGCCGTGAAATCTCACACGATCTACTCTCCCGTCTAAAACGTCACTTATGAACCACGACACACCCAGAAGTACTTCACGAATGCTGCCGCAATCAACAACGGACCCTATCTCACCTCACTCTACAAACAACTGCCACTGTAATCAACGACGGACACAATCTCACCTCACTCATCGTGCAGCTAACATAACTACAACTAACAACGGACTAGCGCTCTATCATACTGCGCGCCATCTTAGAAAATTCTGCACGAATGCAAACCTATATAAAAAAGATAATGCTACAAATATATCAAGCACAACTTACAGAGGAACACGAGTGACCTGACAAAGAATCCTATTTCGACACTTGACAAACTCAAATAAGAAAACGAATCATGCTTGCTCGCAAACGAATATAAACTCAAAAACACAAATAGGACAGAAAGAGGAAAATGGAAATTACGTGAAAAATGCAACAGGGAAGAGGATAACATGTACCAACAGAGAAACTACAGTACCCAGCAACATTAAAACTGGACATTTCTATAGGAAACATAAATAATCAATTTTTTCATTCATCCCTTTTGGATCCTGACAATCAAGCCTTCTAATCCAATACGTTTCTCTTTGAAGCAAGGATCTAGTTAGATCCTTGCCGGGAATCTGTACAACACTTTCAATCACTGAAAATTGTAACTGGGCTATACTATGTCGAGACTCCATCCAATGTGCAGCCAGGCTGCTATTCTTATTCTGGGTCCGAATTGTACTTTTGTGCTCAGAAATGCGTATTTTTAGTTTTCTTTCAGTTTTCCCTACGTATAATTTGCCACAAGGGCATTTGATGTAGTAAATTATGTTGTTTGAATTACAATCTGAGTCATGAAACAATCTTATGGATTCTCCTGTTTGAGGATGCTGTAATCTACCTCCAATAATGACATTATTGCAATGTACACAGTTTAGACATTTTTTCATTCCATTATAATCATTTAGTTGTCTTCTCACAGGAGCCATCAAAATCTCTTTTAAATTCCTTGAACGGGTATATGCAAACAAAGGTTTATGTTTGAAAATATCCTTAAAGTCAGTCTCATTTTGTAGCAATTCCCAGCGCTTATTGATGATACTTTTGATTTTCTGCGAACTTGTGGAAAATTTCGACACAAATACCTGCCTCACATTCATTTTCTTAGGTTTCTGTTTCAATAGAACCCCTCGATCAAATTTCAAAATCCGTTCAGTTGCATTATCTAGAATGTCTTGTGGGTAACCTCTATCTAGGTATTTCTGATGTTGCGGGGAGCTAGACCGCCACACCACACATCTTCCCCCTTAACAATAGCAGACAAAGCTGTAGGTGCGCCCACATGTGTGGGGGAGAGCTAGGTAGAGTGAGACAGAGAGAGAGAGAGAGAGAGAAAGATGGAAAAAAAGAACGAGAAGGGTTCACAACTGAAAGTCACTGAGGTGTTTCGGTACCTTCACCGCACGGCCCTTGCGGGTGTGTGTTCCGGTCCCCTGCTCTCTTCCTTCGCGGGCTCCGTCTGGCCTTGTGCCTTCTTCCTGATCTTTCCGGAAGGCGTTGGGTGTCCCGCCCAAGATGCCCCCTTCCTCTGCGTCCTGGCTGGGCGGACACAGCGTTGGTTGTCCAGGTGGTTGTCCTTCCGCGCTGGCTGGTCCGGTCTTGCTCGCGTGGTCTGTAGCGGGTGCGACCACTCCCGCTACTCTGGGGCTTTCTTCCAGCTCACTGTCGCCTATGCCCCAATGCAAGATCTTGTTGCACTTGGCCATTCTGGATTGTGACCAGACCTTGCCGTTGCTCAATAAGGCGGAGCGGGAGTATGCTTCTACCACCCGGAGGGGCTCACTGAATTTGCTGTCTCCTTTGAGTCCTGATTGGCCCTTTTTGACTCGGACCCACTCGCCCTCTGCCAATGAGGTGTCACGCACATTGTTCCTTTTGTCATAATGTGCTTTGTAGATGCTTTGTGCCTTCGCTATGTTGCTGCGGACAATGGCTGGTGACCATTTGCTTTGGAGTCTCATGGTCATCCAGGCTGTGTTGTCTCTGGTGAAGGGTTCTCTGCCTCTTAAGATCTTAAACGGGCTGTAGCCTGTCAAGGTGGGTGTGATGCGGTACGCCCATACTGTGTTTCTGACTTCGGACTCCCAGTTCTTCCCGGCGCTAATGGCTGCTTGGATCGAGCCCATGATCACCCGGTTAAAGCGTTCCAATTGGCCGTTACCCGCTGGGTGGTAGACCGGGGTGTGCCTCGTCCGGATTCCGTTTCTGTTGGTGAAGGCCGTCCATTTGGCCGACGTGAACTGGGGTCCATTGTCGCTGGTGATGGACTTGGGGATGCCCTCCCTCAAGAAGATGTTGGTGAGGAAGGTGATGACGGCGTCCGAAGCTACCGAGTCGCAGATTTCGACCTCTGGCCACTTGGAGTAGCGGTCCACGACAACGATGAGGTGTTTGGGTGTGCCCCAGGTGTCTAGGACCGGGCCTACGATGTCGATGGATAAGTCCTCCCAGGGGTTGTTGGGAGTAGAGAACTCGCCCATGGGGGGCCTCAGGGTGACCAGGGTTTTGTCCGCTCTGGCGCAATGGGCGCAGTCCCTCACGAACCTTTCCACTTGGATGTCCATGGCGGGCCAACAGTTTTATCCGCCTTTGGCTTTTACGATGCCCAGGTGGCCTTCGTGGTTGATGTGAAGAATGCAGTCATACAGCGCCTTCGGGGGCACCACTTTGTCACCCCGTAACAGGAATATGGGGTCCTCGCCGATGGAAAGCGCTTCGCGGACTTCCCAGAATTTCCTGAGGTTGCTGTCGATGTGCCTCTTCTCCGGCCAGCCTCGCGTGACGTACCCCTTGATCTGGGAGAGATCCGTGTCTTGCGTGTAGGCTTCTGCCCAGTCTTGGGCACTGATGGTGTGTTCATGATCTGTCATGAAGGCGACACTGTACTCTTCCCACCCCGATGATGTTACGGGTTCTTCCATGGCTGCCGCTCTGCTCAAGAAGTCCGCCACTCTGTTCCGTGGGCCCGGGATGTATTCCACATCATAGACAAAGTCCAACAGACGTAATGTCATTTTAGCAATGCGTGGCTGTGACATTGCCGCTCGATGTAAGGACCTTGATCAGAGGCTTGTGGTCGGTACGGAGTGTGAATCTTGACCCCCACAGGTACTGTCGAAATTTCTCCATCGCCCAGATGGCAGCTAGCATTTCTTTCTCGATTACACTGTACTTCTCTTCACTGGGGGTGAGGGATCGTGATGCAAACCCCACTGTGGTCTCGGTGCCATCGGAAGCCCTTAGGGACCGGACTGCTCCCAGCCCTTTGTCACTGGCGTCCATGGTGAGGATACTGGACGCAGCGCCGTCAAACCCATGTAAGGGAACTGCCTTGCAGATGTCTTGTTTGATGGCTAAGAACTCCGCTTCCGTCTCCTCAGACCAGGTGAAACTGTTCTTCTCCTTGAGCAGTTGGCGTAAGTTGTGTGTCTTCGTCGCAAAGTTTCTGACAAATTTACTATAGAACTCCGCCAGCCCCAAGAATGAACGAACGTTGTCTTTGGTTGTCGGGGGGGAGCTGACATGATGGCCTCCACATTCGCCGATTTGGGGGTGATTCCCGTGTCGCTGATTTCATGCCCCAGATATGTGACCTTGCGGAGACCGAACTTGCATTTCTCTAGTTCAGCCGTGAGGCCATTAGCTGCGAGCGTGTGTATGACGGTGTGCAGGGTGTCGTCGTGTTAAGCTTTGGATTTTCCCATGACGAGGATGTCGTCTTGAAAGTAGAGGATGCCGTGGATGCCTTGGAACAGCTTGTGCATGAGTTTTTGGAAGACGGCCGCCGCAGATGCGAGGCCGAAGGGCAGGCGTCTGAACCTGTAGCACCCAAAGGGTGTGATGAAGGATGTACGTTTTCGGCATGGCGGGTGGAGTGACACCTGGTGGTAGGCGGCCTTAAGGTCGATGGTAGAGAACCACTTGATACCTTTGGTCTGGGCGAGCAATTCATTGATTTTTGGCAACGGAAATTTTTCCACAATGATATTCTTATTGAGTTCGCGGAGATCAATGCAGAGGCGGATCTTCCCGCTTGGTTTGCGCGCCACAACCAAAGGCGCGAGCCATTCGGCACATTCGATCGGTTCAATGATGCCGCTGTCTTCTAAGCGCTTAAGTTCTAGCTGTACCGCTTCTCGGCAGTTGAGCGGGATGTTCCTGACTTTGTGGTGACCGGTACCGCTCCGTCTTTTAGGACGATCTTGTGGGAGAACTTGCACAACTTCCCAATCTGGTCGCTGAAGACCGTGGGGAACTCTGCTTGGAGTGAGGATGGCATGGATGTATCATCCGTTAGGAGCACTTGCGTGTCGCCACTGGGGTTGAGCTGGATACCAAGAGCCCCCTGGTCAACCCAACCCAGGACCGATGGGCCCTTTTGTGCCACGTACAACTTCGCTGTAGTGTGTCGTCCTTTGAACTCGAACAGGAGCTGCCGGAAGCCCACCATGGGGATCTTTTCTCCCGTATATGTGACCGGATGGATGTCCGTGGGGTGAAGATGGTCGCCCACCACTTGGGCGAAGTCTCGATCCCAGATCTGTTTCTGGATGATGGTGTAGGGCGATCCCGAGTCCGCTACCATGACGACGTGGACGCCGCCTATGGACAACTTGCAGGAGGGTTTTTTTGTTGGGACACCCCCAATGCCCAGGATGTAGTCTTCAATGCATAGAATGCTGTCTGGGTCTGAGAGCTCCGCCCCCTCTTGGTCATCAGAGACGTCCTGGACGTATTTGACTGCTGCGGTTCTAGGCCTCCGATGGCAAACCTTGCCGAAGTGTCCTGTGATGCCGCAGAAGGAGCACTTGATGTGGAACGCTGGGCATTTTTTGTCGTTACCCATATGAGAGTGGCTGCCGCATCTGTAGCAGGCTCCTTGTTTGCTCGGAGGAGCACGACCGGGACCTCTGCTCCTAAACGTAGATTGGCGGGGGGAGGCGGAGTCCGTCGCGGTTTTCGATGATGGAACATTACGGTCGGAGATCCTGCACACTGTGGCTTGTGGTGCCGCGTCTTTCTTGGCAGCCAGGGTGCATCGTTTTGATAACTCAGCTCGTTTCACTATCGCGATGATCTCTGGAAGGGGTGCATCGCCGCTTACCCAGAGCTTTTCCTGGACACTCGTGTGGGTGGAGTGCATGATGATTTGGTCCCGTATGAGGTCATCGTGCAGGGTGCCAAACATGCAGTTGATGGCCAGTTTCTTGAGGGCCGCCACGTAGTCCTCTACTGACTCCGCTTCCGCTTGTTTCCGTTGGAAGAAGTTGTAACGGTCAATGGCCGTGCATATCACTGGCTGGTAATGGCTGTCCAGGTCTTCAAGGGCATGGTGGAATACATCGTCATCGGTCGAGGCCCTGGTCTTTTTCACCATCTGGTCGTAAACGCGCAGACCCTCCGGTCCTAGATTATGTAGCAGGATCTTCTTCCGCCGCTTGCTGAAGAATTCCTCTTCGCCTTCATCCTCCAACGCTGAGAGGTAATTCAGGAAGTACCCCTTCCAATCAGCCCACTTCATGGCCGGTTCCCCAGGCTTGGGTAGGAAGGGCACGGGGTTGGTTAAGGAGAATGTCTGGGCACACATGGTGCATGTGGCAAGGACAGCAGTAGCACTGTACGGTACCTGTGGAGCTCCTGGGGGGGGCTCCCGCTGGCTGGGAGGGTAGGGCTCCCCTACGTGGGCCGGGAAGGCACCGCTACCGGGGTTGCAGGCAGCCTCGAGGTGGTAGTGGAAGCAGCTGTGTGGCCTTGTGATCCCTGAGGTCGCAGGAGGTCAGCCCGGAGTCCCTTAGTGGGAGTAGCCAGTGGGGAACACTGCCCTCAGGGAGTGCAGGCGGTGTGGATGGAGCGCGCCGATATGCGTGCCGAGCTTGCCCCGTTCAGAGGGGAAAACCCCTTGAAGGTAGGCCTGGGGGCAGTACCTCTGCACGCGGCCTCTCGCAGTAGCTCGTGGCTCCCTTAATATCCAGGCCTGGTAGTGGCTGCTTGTAGGGCACACGCTGTGCGGTACTGTAGCTGGCTCCTTGTGAGATGGGGCCAGGAGGTGACTGCTCCTATGCACTGGCAGTGCAGTGCAGTGCAGGAATTGGCACTAAATTTGCGTGGGGCCCCGCCGCGCGCCGAAATGTGCGCCGAGATTGGAGCGGCGAGAGCCGAGATTGGAGCGGCAAGAGCCGCGCTCCACGCCAGAACGCGCGCCGAAGCTCCGTGGTTGAGGAGCTTCCCCGCGGTAGGTTTGCCGCTTGGAGCGGGGGCCAGGAGGAGCGCGGGAAGCAGTGCGCCGCCCCGCCTTATGACGAGCGCCGGCTCTCCCCTACCTTGCCGCAGTTGTGCGGCGCGCCGGTCCGTACGCCTCGTCGCCACTGTGGGAGAGTGATGATGGGTCTCACGGAATGATGCACGGAGACTACGGGGTAGGTTAAGGGTTGCTTTATTTACTTATATTTTGAGCAGCACTCTAAGATGGGGAGAGCCGGTCCGCTTGCCGCTGTGTCCGCGGTCGCAGTCCTAGCCCCCCGCGTCACGACCTCTCGCGATCCCTGGCCCTGGGTCGCGTGACTGCGGGGAGCTAGACCGCCACACCACAACACTGCGCTTCCTGCCAGTCCACATGTCTGTTTGGCAGCTCTGCAGATTTCCTAGGCCGCAACTGCGTCAATGCCCATACACTCTGTGTGCCAATGTATGCAAGTTACGAGCGGCGGGGCACATCCAGATCCGAGTGGGGCCTGAGAGTTGCTGGCAGATCACGTCGTATTCACGCCCTTAAACGTAACTGGAGCATTTTGGGTGAATTCCTCACAATGTATGAAGCCCTGCACCCTGTGTGTGACGTGATGGCGTTTACACGAATGACGTTTGCATTTCGATTTATTTATTTTACAGTTCTGGGAAAACGCTCCAGCCCCCTATTGCAGCCGCAGAGGAATGTACAAGGGGGAAGATGGAGGGTTAAACTCCAAATTAACAAGTCATTCAGCAGGCCCAATGAGACCGATGGCAGAAACCCATCTCTTTGTAAACAGATTATCGAGGATAAAGCCTTAGAACAGGCACAATACGAGTCATTTAATTATTATTTCGGCAACTCTGACCGGATAAAAGTTCAGAGTCCAAGTATTTTACATTGCGCATAGTCAAACCGCTGCACAGCCAGTCGGGTGTAATACAAGCATTTATGAAGCAATAGGTCTCGCATTTGCGAGAGCTTGATCTATTTGCATTTTAAATGACAATGCCTTTACAATGCCAATAGCTCAAATTGTCTCAAATGCGAGACCTTTCTGGCACCCGCGCTTTAGCTTGCAAAACTCTAAGCTAAAGCGCGGGTGCCACGATGGTTTCCAAAGTAAAGAAATAGAAAGCACTTTTTTTTCTATTTCTTTACTTTTCAAGCAATGGCGACACCCGCGCTTTAGCTTACAATGTTGCAAGCTAAAGCGCGGATGCCGCAATTAAGACAAAAGTAAATAAATAGAAAAACAAGCATTTGCAATGCAATAGGACTCGCACGGTCTGCGGGAGGGGGAGGCACGGGATGAAAATAGTGCTCACAGTATAAATGAAACATACTGTGCAACACTCGAAGTAAAGGGGCCAGTAGCCATGGAAGGATACAAATGACGACATGCTCGTCATAAGGAGGGACGAACAAGCCTAAAACCAATCGGAAGGCAGCATTTAGGAACTAAGCCAATGAAAAAGATGGGCGGAGAGTGGGCGGAGCTTCCACTCCACACTGAATACTGCATGCCTCGCAAAGCGCGCAGCGCATGCGCGCTGCCGCTAGAGGCTCGACCTAAAAAAGGAGCCCAACCCATTTGTGTATAACATTCTTATAAGCGGGGGCTCCCATACTTTGTTGATGTGAACTCATGGCAGTTCATCCAGAGTGCTATCTATTACTGTGAATAGAAGTGCAGGCAGGGCCAGTATGAATCAGATTACTTATCTCAACATTCCGACATGCCATTTCTCCCACGTAAGAGGGTATGAAACGATGCTTTCAACTTCAATCATTAAAAGCCCTTTTGAAGCAAAGGAGGAAGTTCTCTTTTCCATCATGCTGTTGGTACTGTTCACATCTCAGCTTGGTGGCCTGTGCTAGTCCCTAATGCCTGCAGGTTCCTCCGCTCACAGGCCTACGTAAGACGACATCCAACTTGTTGTGATCTAACGCTCATGTTGTTTAGCCTCTGAGTGTAGTCCCTATTTACACATTACACTGGGGAGATGACCATAAGATGAACCTTAAGTGGTCATTGGGGGCACATGGGCAAGCGCAATGCGCTGAGGATGCAACCCCCAGAGGTCCCTGGCTCCCCTGCCCCATTATCTGAAAAAATTAGAGGCCCTGTCTGAACATTATGAGTGAGGAAGGAATATTGTGTGATTGTGAAAGGGACTGTGGCTTGGCCTTAGGGCTGGCTTCATAGGTGGTGGCCATACAGGGGGCCTTCACCCTACACTCTGTGGCCTCAGCTGGGGGTCCCACTGTGTGGCTTGCGTCCAGAGACTCTAAGGACTTGTGATGATGAATGGAGCACCCAGTGATTAACTGCTATGCTGGGAGTCCAGTGCAGCACAGTGAGGTTGCTTGAGCATCCCTAAGCCAGGGGAGCTGGCCATGTGCATTGGATTTCTCACAATAAGTGGAGGGACCACGGGCAGAGTCAGGTAAACCCATTTTTCTTGGTGTTATACTCGCACCAGAACTGTATGACCTGAGGCTGTGTGGCAACCAAGGGGAAGATCTTTGGCTTTTGCAGAGGGCCTGATACTGTTTGGGCCATTTGGAGACCAACATCCACACAAATGGCAGGAAACCTAGGTGTTAGACCTGACAGCCATAGGGTGGTCTACCCCCAAACCTTTTGCCTGCTTGCCTCATATTTTGCTGACTTCTTTTTCTTGGCCTTAGGACTCTGAGGACTTTCCCACTGCCAACCAGTGCTAAAGTGCATTTGCTTCTCCCCTAAAACATGGTTTGATTTACTTATCCACAATTGGCATATTCAATTTATCTATAAGTATCTATAGATTGCACAACCTGTGCCCAGGGCCTGTATATTAAATATTACCAGTGGGCCTGCAGCACTGATTGTGCCACCCACACAAGTAGCACTTTAAACATGTCTCATGCCTGCCACTGAAGAGCCTGTGTGTGCAGTTAACATTGCCATGTCGAATTGGCATTTAGAACCCCTTGCCAAGCCCTAAACCCCCTTTTTATTACATATAAGTATACTTTTGGAGCTTACTTGCCGTCCCAGCCTGTTTTGCTTCACCCCAGGAGAGGAGGGGCTGTCGCTGCTGCTCTCCTGCCCGCCTGCTTTATAAATTCCTACCACCTCCTGCAGCGTGGGATACTTTGGGAGCCGCCTTGCTGTGGGATTCATTTTCAGAGCCTCCTTTGCTTCACCCCAGGACAGAAGGGACAAACACTGCTGCTCTCCCGCCTGCACTGTGTGATTTACAAACATCAACCACCTCCGGTGGCGTGGGATACTTTGTGAACCAACTTGCCACAGGACTCGTTCTCCAAGTCTGCTTTGCTTCGCCCAAGGAGAGGAGGGGCCCTCCTTGCTGCTCCCCCACCTACACACCGCACTTTATGAGTGCCAACCACCTCCCGTGGCACAGGATACTTTTGGAGCTGACTTGCCTCAGGACTAGATTTGCCAACCTGCTTTGCTTTACCCCTGGAGAGCGGGGGCCATCACTGCTGCTCTCCCGCCCATGCTGCACACTTTATAAGCGCCTACCACCTCCCGCAGCATGGGACATGCACGGGTGGTGCCTGGGCAACACCCAGGCAAAGCGTGGGCCCGCCCTGCGCCTGTCAGCGCCAGGAGGAGCCAGGGCGGGGCCACCCTTCTTGGCTCTATGGTGGGATATCTGCTGTTTAGTGGTGAGAACATTTACAATAACTCAGAATATCCCTGCATTCCTTTCTGACTTTCCCTGATTGCTTGCTGAGCAGGACTCACATGCTTAAATTAAATCATGCAGAGGGAGATGTTGGAACTAAAAGGACGAATTTGGGGCTCTCAGAACCGTGTTGGCCATGCAATACCCCCTTCTTTATTGCTCTTCCTACCCTCTATATGGGATATTGGACTATGACCCTTGTCCACATGGTCCTAGAGGAGGGGTTGCAAATCATAATTAAGGTCCACAGACTTCCCCTTCTGGGATCTAGCACAACTCTATTTCTGTTTGTGCAATGGAGGACGTTTTCCTAGCATAAAAGCCCCACTGACACTCCCTCTATTTATTGCTCATATTTTGTAAGCTGCTGGCACTTCCCTTGAAATAGCTGTCTGGTTTTTTCTTGATTTTATTTTAACTGCCTGCGATTTCTTACACTAAGAGCAATTTAACAACAATTGGGAAAGGGAAAGCTCATAGCAGCCCACAGGGAACTTTTAGCAGCAAGAGAGTTGTTCGACATGCTGCTGATGACTGCACTATGGAAGAAATAGACGATCTCATCGAGGAGGTGGAAATCTTAAAAGGGAAAAGGCTGGATCTCCCTTACCCAGGTCCCAAAAGTGCAGCAATATTCAAAAAGGTGTGCCAGACTGGCACACAAAAACTACCATTGTCGTCGTCCCAAAAAAGCACAAGAGACAAGAGTGGCGAGACGGACTCTGCTGACACCAGTAAGAGGGTCCAGGTTGCTGGTGCGGAACATGACGTGGGGGAAATCATGATGATCTTCTGTAGCCCTACCCGACAAAGAGACACAGGAAGGTGTGTTACCTAATCCAATGAATGAATGTGATTGGGGACAGAGTTTTAAAGATCTTAGAGATCTTATTCTGCAAATGTGGTGGGATGCATAGTTTAAGACTGCAGACTGCTCAATTACTGAATAAGATCAAGCACCTAGGAATGCACAAATGAGCGGCAAAGATGGAAGGTGAAAAAGCTGTACGAATGAGGAAAGATGGGGAAATGGGGCAAGAATGACTTCGCAAGAGACCATAGGCCCAATGAAGCAGAGCGCTCACATTGGAGAGTGCACAATGACGCATGTTCTCTGGAGGGAGGACAATCGACAAGGCAGAGATCTTATGTACCCCACAAATACACCATATAGAATCCCCAAAGAATGCCCCCCTAGAAAGAGGGAGTTATACTGAGAAAAGTAGACGCATTCCTTAATATCCTCAAACAGAGCCAGTAAGATGGAGATACCCCAAAGGCCAATTGGAAATGGAAATTAGACGGCCACATAGGGGAGATTTATCCTGTGAGAATAGACCATCTAGGAACATTGCCAAAAAGTTATATATAGCCTAGAAAAGACAGCCCAGCCTTTTAGATGAGGACATACAGCAGAGAAGTCTGTTCAAGGGTGTGATGTAAGTTATCTTCTTTTGAGAAGTTATTTCAATTAATGCAGCCTGCTCACGTTATCATTGGCGCGAAATTCCACCTGCTCTCTTTGCCTGAGGAGACCCGTTTTGCCCCGCTGTGCCTCAGGACATCAGCAAAATTGACACCATAAGAGGAGAGCCGCCGAGGGTGCTACCGCCGCAGCCGCTGTGGACTGCATGTCCCACAATCCCCTCCGTTAAGGACACCTGTGCCTGATTTACTGTGCGACTTAAGGCGCGCCACAATTCCGCAGCACGGGACGGACGCGGGCCTATCCTGTGCCCGTCAGCAAGAGGCAGGACAGGGCGGGCCACCCCCTTCGCTGTGGTTATCGTGGCCACTGTTACTGGGAAACGGAAGAAACGCCCCTAAACTGCCCCTTGTCTGGTTGACTCCAAATCTACAGCTAGCGTAATGCTGGAGGTTATTGACACCCTCATTGAAGAGGTCGACTCTTTTTGGGGGGTGCGGGGGGGGGGGGCAATGGCGAAAAACAAAACAAGGTAGATGGTAATTAGCAGCGATCTTTGCACTTAAGCGGAGGAGTTGTCACCTGCCGGGCAGAGGGAGCGTCTGCGGACATTCCTGCCTGAAATGATCCTCTGTGCCAAGGGACTGTTCCTCTGGAGCCAGTTGTTTTTTTTATTCTAATAGATTTTCAGTACTTACTGATCCCGAACAGAATGCCTTGGTTGAAGGGGGGGTTGAGAGGGAAGTGAGGAGAGGGAGGTTCGAGTAGTGGAAAATGATTGTTGGGATTGTTCTGTAGTAAATGCACAGGAAAGTCCGAATGATGGCCTGGACATTTCCAGGGTCATTTCACTGATTAACAGGTCACAGTTGGTAACCGTGATCGGGGAGGTTGAGAAGTTGAAAAACTCTAAAGCGCTCCATAGTTGTCTGCATTGATAGCAGAACAAAATAAAAGGAGGGAACGATACATAGTAATTGAACACCTGCCTACCCAGAGGGCCTACCTAGCGCCCACCCGATCCTAGACAATGCAGCACATGGCGCCCCCCCTCAAGACATCTCCCTCAGGTCCAAGCAGGATGCATGAACCCTCTAAAGGAAGCACCTGCGAGTATAAGAACAAAAGGGAGCGGACTGGATAGGTATATGCCCCCACTACAGAGGAGCAGAGGGGTTTGCCCGATGGGGGTTTGGTCAAGGGCGGTAATAGACTTAATTCCATCTTTTTTATTAACTCCCCAAAGTTTGCAGAAGGGACAAATGAAGATGAGGAGTCTAGAATTAACAAGTGCATCTATTATTTAAGACACAATAGGAAATGCTACTCTGTCATTAGGTCAGATATTACATATGCTAAATGATGCCAGGACCCATCCTCTCCAGCGGGCCTGATTGTATTGAGCTCAGATTAAAAGCCCCTAATTTAGCAGAGGGGCTGTAGGGCTAGAGCTATGGAAAATTTCCCCAAAGAGCAGCTTATGCAGTTAAAATTTAGCATGCCTCTGGATTACCTTTATTGCATGACAGAAAGGTCACTCGATCTGACAGTGTTTCGAGGTTGTCACTGGTCGACTGACTCAGGGCTGATGACCCTTCCTTAATTAATAGTGAAGAGGATCTTTTTCTGGCTAAAGTTTATGTATATCATACACCTTTGTGCGACACGTCTCATGTTCCCTACCCAAATAGGTTGGGAGGGACGGAAAGACTGTCAAGTAATCTGCAGACCAGGATACTATCCAACTTAAACATTTTATCATGGAATATTATGAGGCTATATTCCATGCTGGGAGATGAATGATGGGAGACTTTAATAGACCAATTTGACATCTGTCTGCTGCAAGAGTCCTGGAGCATGGATCCCATTCAGAGGCCTGACTATATTATTTTATTTGTGCCAGCGACTTCCACTGGGAAGGGGCGCCCCTCGGGAGGTTAGATGAGATGGATTTGTATCTCCCTGAATGCAACACTGAGTACTGTACATGTTCCGTCTTTAGACATAGAGTGCATTCAAATAACTGGGGTGAACAACCTGGAGCTCTATCTGTACAATGTCTATAATCGGGGGTAAGAGGTGGTAGAGAAACTCCTACCTGAAGCAATTGCGGGCTCAAAGAGAGAATTTGCCTCCTATGATAATGTGATCATAGCGGGGGACTTTAATACCACCTTCGAACCTATGGGAAGTGATGGTTATTTGCTTTCTGCGAAAGAGGATAAAAAGGTGGACAGAAGTTGCATACCAATTGCTTTCCTTACATTATTCTACGGGCTGAGGGCATGTGATGGACGCACACGGTTGGATTCCCTTGCATTCCATACATACAATCGAACAAACTGCGCTAGTAGGCTTGACTATATACTTGTTGCCTAACCCCTATCGAAATTTGTTGAGGATAGAATGATTACAAATAGGCCTGACAGTGACCATAACGCTATTGTTTGCAAAATGAGAAACCTGATTGTGCATCAGGAGCAAGATATGTTATTGCGTACTGTTAATTTGAATTCTATTAATGCATGGACTTAGATGGGAAAAAATTGTTTATAGGTCGGAAGCTGAGTTGGCCATGAAGAACGCCGTAAAAAAGTCTTTAGTAAGTTTAGAAAATCTTCCACCTGGGCAAAGACAAACTCAGGGTGTTGTGGCGATCCATGAGAATCTGTTTCATCTTCAGGGGTCATGCTGTGTATAGGGATGTCCCAGAATTAAACAACAAGTAAACACCACTGCCAGTTGGTTCACCGAGGAGTGCAGGATAGCCAAGCAAAGTTTAGGCTAAGCTTTTGAAGGATGGGGAACTTGAGCACATTAGGCTGCAGAGGAAAGCATATAAGCAGACTCAGGCACAAGCCCGAGCTAACTGGGAAAGTCAGATTTGGGAGGAGCTTTATGAGGCTGGGGCCTCATGGTCCAGAGATAGTAGGCACTTTTGGAGCCTGACAGCTACTGGGGGAAAGTGTGCTAGATGGTCTCTGTCTAATTCCATCCTTTCTAAAACATTGCACAAGTATTTTTCAGATCTGTTTGAGCTTCCCTTGGGTCTGTCGACAGAGGGCTCTGTACCTGAGGACTAGGGTTAAAGGTACATGATTTGCCACTAAGCTTTGAGAGAGGACAACCATTATCTGCTGTTAGCTGTGTCACTATGGGGAAAGTGGCGAGGGTCAGATAAGGTCCCGGGTGACCTTATCCGTCGGGACCCTGAGAATTGGACCACTTATATAAATATCTTATCTAATGCAATCCTAGAGGGGGCTGGCATTTCAGTGACCTGGAAGTCAGCCAAGATAGTACCAGTGATACAGAAAGTCTCGTGCAGGCAGATTTTAGATAGACTTAAGGGCTGGATTGATGAGACCAAAGCCTTATCTAGTCTGCAAACAGGCTTTCGATCGAACATTAGCACTATCCATCAGATTCATGATCATTTATTGGAATACTGTAATTTTGCAAAAATCTCATCTCTACCTGGTCTTTGTGGATCTGAAGTCTGTTTTCGATTTGGTCCCGCGTTCCAAACTCTGGGCAGTGTTAAAGAATAATAGGGTTCCCGAGGCCATATATATAGTATCTTGATGAGGCTACCTCAGGATACTTGTGCTCAGGTCGATTGGGGCTCCTTGGGGGAACTAACAAGATGCATAGCTACCTCAAAAGGTGTGCAGCAGGGCTGTGTCCTTATCCCCACCTTGTTCTCCTTCTATCAAAACGATGTGATTACCTACCTACAAAACGAAGTGATGCCCTGAATATCGCAGGGCAAAAAATCCCTCTCCTCTTGTTTGTAGACGACACCTTATTGGTGTCTAAAACTCTCATGGGTCTGAAGAAATTGATTGATCGGTTTGAGGATTTCTGTACAGAGAGAGTATTGGTAATACACCATACTAAAACCAAGTTCATGGCCCTAAATCCACATAAGTCCTGTAGAGGAATTTTTAAACTTGAGGGAAGGGACATAGAAAGAGTGACCGAATTTGACTATCTTGGCATTAGGCTGTCAAGTAGTATGTAGTGGACCTCTCAGACAAAGAAGAGCAGTCTGAATCTGTGGCATCATGCATCAGGGATACAGAGGTTGTACCAAGCATTAAAAACAAAACAGCTATCCCCTACACTTAGAGTGTATAGTGCCATGGCTGCAGGTAGTGTTCTTTATGGAGAGGAATTGTGGGGTTTGGGGAGAGCCGACAACACTTTTTAAAGATCTTGGGTAGGACTCCCCAAGAGTTGCCCCTGTGATGGGGCCTGGAAGTGAAACCAATTACGCAGAAAGCCTAACTAAGACTATTAATGTTCTGGAGGAGTTTGAAAACAACATCAGCCCTAGCAGCATATAATGATGCCCTTAATGAGGTAATAGAACTAGATAAGAACTCTAAGATCAGTTGGATTTATTCTGTTAGGGACACTTTGCTCCAAATTGGTTTGGAAGACCACTGGAAAGACCGAGGTTGTCCCCTGAATCTTTACAGGAACACAATTAAGGAAGCTTATTTTGAGAACAATTCGGCATTAGAGGTGGGAAGAAGCAGCCATGGATCCCACACTATGGCCTGATTTAAAATTGTATAGTACGTGCAAGCCTTTCTTTGATTACATTATTATCCAAGCAGCAAGATCATTGTATCTAAAATTCATTATTGTCCCAGGGGCCCCATCCCCTGGGGTCTGCCCCTTTTTTTTTAAATTATATTTTTTATTTTAAAGGGACGCCCCTCCCAAGGCTGATTTCGGCCCCAGGGCCAGGCCTTTTCTTTTTCTTAAAAGCGAGGGGGGCCGAGCAGCCCCCGTCCCAGGTCATTTTCGGCCCTTGGGACCCCATCCCCCAGGGTCAGGCCTCTTCATTGGGGACAGCAGGGGTAGCCTGAAGGCCCCCGCAATCCCTGCCGGCTTCCTGCCTCCAGCGGGAGCCGGCATTGCTTTTTCACACTGGCATGCATCTTCCTGAGTGTAAAAGCAAAGTGTGATCTGCTACGAGCAAGTGAGAGCAAAATGCTCTTGTTTGCTCAAAGCGGAGCACAGTGTTTGCTATGACTTGGCGGGAGTGGTGATCTCGCCATGCCATAGAAAACTGCAATGTCCCGGGGGTGGGCACCCTGGGACATTGCGGAGCCGGCCTTGGGGGGTGGCTGTCCCCAGGGCAATCTAGTGCTCATGGAGGGCGGCTGTGTGGCCCCCTCCTTTGTTCAGATTTGCCCCAGGGAGGTGGTGATCCCCGGGGCCAAGAATCCACAATGGACCCACTTCATTAATGTATTTGTGCCCCGGGGGAGGTGGCGGTCCCATGGGCAGGGGGGCCACAAGGCTCCCCAGTACTATTGAATTTAGCCCTGAGGAGGTGGCGGTCCGTGGGGTTGGGGGGGCCACGAGGCTGCCACACCACATAATAGAAAATATCCCTGGGTAGGTATCGGTTCCCGGGGCTGCGGGTGGACCCAGTGGGTCTACCTGCATTCACAATGAAAAGTGCCCCAGGTAGGTGGCGGTCCCATAGTCAGGGGGGTCCGTGAGGCCCCCCATATTGTTTTAATTAGCCCCGGGGCAGGGGTGTCCTCCAGGGCCCCACTATAATAGGAAATAGCTCAAGGAAGGTGGTGGTCCAAGGGGCTGAGGGGCGGGTCCAGTGGGCCCACCCGCATTCATAATGAAAATAGCCCCAGAGAGGTGGCGGTCCCCGGGGCTTTGTAAGCTCTAGGAGGGGAGCCCCGTGTGCCCCCTTCTATAATTAGCATATGCCCCCGGGACCAGGCCCACCCAGGGGTTATTTTAAAGCAAGTGCACGAGATAGCGCTTGCTTTTTTTTATTTTGCTGTGAATTTGTGGATTTGCTGCAAAATAAAAACAAAATGCGTTTTACCCCCGGCAGAGACCCCCCAACCATATCTGAGGGGTGAGAGTAGTCCTATCCTGCCCCCTTTTATTTTTTTCTGGGACTCGGCTTCACGCCGAGTCCCAAGATGGCTGCCCTCACTTTCTGTTGGTAGCCAATCAAATTTTAGTAGGATTCGCGAGTCCACTGCAAGGGCTCGTGTCCCCAGATATCTATATTTTTTAAAGATAGATATCTCAAAAACTACTGAACAGATTTACATAAAATCACAAAAAGCACCCTTTCTGGACCAACATGTAGCTTTCTGCCAAATTTGGTGTAATGCCGGTCAGCAGTTAGGGCTGCAGTCGTGTTCAAAAAATTGAAAATCCCCATAGACTTTACATGAGAAAAACATGTAATGGGACCCACCCTTTTTTTATCGGCCCCCGCTTGACTGATCACCCCAAAACTTTCAACACAGCAGCTGAAGTAAAAAAGAGAAGTTTTGTGAAAATTTTGTGGAGATTCGTCAAGCAGCTCCAAATTTACTGGCAAAACAAAACACACTTTTCCTATGGAAACTTTGGTCCTAACTATAACTACCTACTGGCAACCGTCAGTAGGATATATATATATATATATATATATTCACTGAAAAAACCATAGGTTTCAGGCACGTTATAGTTAGAAATTAGCATTTAAAAAACCTTAGAAATTCACTGAAAAAACCATAGGTTTCAGGGATGTTATAGTTAGTTGGACATTTCACTCATATAAAACCATAGAAATTCCCCCGTTATAGTTAGTTCAGCTAAGTATAACTTGCGCCCCCGCAATGCACTGCTGATGACGTCACATATTACATCATTCATGACATGGTCAGTGACATCACTGATGACATCTCAAATGAATCACTGGGGGCTAGTTGGCCCCCAGGGACCCTCAGGATTCAAGGGGACTTAATCCCCCAAGTTACAACGCGCATGGGGGCCCATTTGCACACTTGCCATATCAGGCCCGCCCCCTCCCTTCACCACTGTGCAAACGTGCCCGTGGCGCGTTTTAAGTTGGGGGATTAAGTCCCCTTAAATACTGAGGGTCCCTGGGGTCCAACTAGCCCACCAGGTACCTCCAGTAAGCGCCACAGAGCTGCGTTGCAGAGAGGTGTTCAAAGGGGCGTGGCCTCGGACCACCTCTCTGCAAGGCAGCCCTGTGGCGCATACTGGAGGTACCTGGTGGGCTAGTCGGCCCCCAGGGACCCCCAGTATTGAAGGGGAATTAATTCCCCAACTTAAAACGCGCCACAGGGCGCATTTGCAGAGTGTTGCTGGGAGGGGGCGGGGCCTCAGCACGATGCCAGTCTTTTTTTTTATTTCTATTTTTTTAGAAGGGGGGCTGTGTGGCCCCCCTTCTTTTTCCTTTTTTTGGGCCCTGGGGACCCCATCCCCCAGGGCCTGACCCCTTTTTAAAAAAAAATAAAAAAATCTGAATGGGAAGAGGGCCGCGTGGGCCCCCCTCCCGTGGCCAATTCCGGCCCCGGGGACCCCATCCCCCGGGGCATTGCCACTTTTATTTAATTTTTTAAAGAGGGGGGCTGCGTGGCCCCCCTCCTGAGGCCTCTATTGGCCCCGGGGACCCCATCCCCCGGGGCCGGCCTTTATTTATATATATAGATTTTTTTTGGGGGGAGAGGGGCCGTGTGGCCCCCCTCCCGGGCCACTTCTAGCCCCGGGGACCCCATCCCCTGGGGCAGGCCCTATCCGTTGGGGACCGTAGAGGGAGCCCCAATCCCCCATGGTCCCGCCGGCTCCCCGCGTCCTGCAGGAGCCGGCATTGCTTTTCCACATGGGGAGCTGCTGACATGCAGCTCCCCGTGTGGAAAAACAATCTGCTTCCAAAATCCAAAGCAAGTTTGCTATGACAGAGCGGGAGGCGTGCTCCCACCCTGCCATAGCAAACAGCAGTGTCCCGGGGGTGGGCACCCCGGGACACTGCAGGAGCCGGCCCTGGGGGGTGGCGGTCCCCAGGGCCATCAAGGGCTCCAGGAGGGGGGCTGCGCGGCCCCCCTCCCAATGTGATTGAAGCCCCGGGTAGGTGGTGGTCCCCGGGGCTTGGGGGTCCGTAACGGACCCCCGCATTTGCATTTTAGTGCCCCGGGGAGGTGGCGGTTCCCGGGCGTGTGGGGGGGCTCGAGCCCACCACACAGGTTTATTTATGTTTTAAAAAAAGCCCCATGGGGTGGCGGTCCCTGGGGCTTGGGGGGGCCTTGGAGGCCCCCCACACATTAAAAACGAAGCCCCGGGGGGTGGTGGTCCCCGGGGCTGTGGGAGGGCCGAGTCCCCTCCCGCACATAATTTTAAGCAAGCCCCAGGGGTGGCGGTCCCCGGGCCTGCGGGGGCCCCCGCATATATTTTTTGGAAATGCCCCCGGGACCTGGCCCACCCGGGGGCCTCAATTAAATGAAAAAAAAAATTTCTGCGGGGTTCGCGACCCCAGCGCGAATTTCGCCGAATTTATTTTAAAAAAAAATGCTTTTTTTGGCCCTGGGGGTCCTTGTGGGATCCCCTGGGCAGGCCTGGGGGGTCAGGGTGTTTCTACCATGCCCCCTTTTCTTGTTTTTCGCGTTTGTTTCACTGTTTTCTTGTGACTCGGTTCTACCAAGTCACAAGATGGCTGCCAACACTTCCTGGTTTGGATTGTTGACAGCCAATTAGAATAAAGCTCGTGGTCGGGAGGGTCCGCGGATCCGCCGCGCCTCTAGATATCTATATTTTTATTTTTTGAATTTCTCAGCAACTACTGAACGGATTTACACCATTTTTAAAATGGTCACTTTCTGAGCCAAGCAGTACCTTTTTACCAAATTTGGTGTAATTCCGTTCAGCAGTTCGGGCTGTAGCCTTGGCTAAAGTTTCCTATGGGAAATTGATTTTTTGACGTATTTTTTGAATTTCTCAGCAACTACTGAACGGATTTACACCATTTTAAAAAAAGGTCGCTTTCTGAACCAAGAGCTACCTTTTTGCCAAATTTTATGTAATTCCGTTCAGCAGTTCGGGCTGTAGCCCTGGCTAAAATTTCCTATGGAAATTAACATGGAGAAAACACTTTTTGGCACCCCCCTTTTTTCTCAGCCCCCACTTGACAAATCACCCCCAAACTTTCAGGATAGGAGCTGACCTGGATGAAACATTTGTTTTGAGAATTTCACGAAGATTCGTCAAACGGTGCCAAAGTTATTGGCAAAACAAAAAACGCATTTCCTATGGAAACTAGGTTCTAACTATAACTACCTACTGGCGACCGCCAGTAGGTAATATATATATATTCCAAAAGTCCACAAAAATCCATTGGTCCCGCCTGGTAGACCTATTGTTTCATCCCTGGGGAGTGTATTTGAAAACATTTCCAAATATGTTGATTATTTTCTACAACAATATGTAATAACACTTCCATCGTATGTCAAAGATACCAAAGACTTTTTGTGTAAAATTGCTGGTATACATTGGGAACCTAACTATACTTTTATAACCATGGATGTTTCCAGTCTTTATACCATTATTGATCACGATCAGGGAATTCATGCATGTACTCATTTCTTAAACGAGAGAAATATCATGTATCTAGAACACACCAAAATGCTTGTAGAGATGATGTACCTATGTTTACATAATAACATCTTTATGTTTAACCCCTTCGCTGCTAGGCCTTTTCCCCCCCTGTGCTAAGCCTTTTTTGGGCTATTTGGGATAGTGCGCGCTTTGGCCCCTGTAACTTTTTGACCACATAAGGTATCCACGACAAATTTGCGTCCTTTTTTTCCAACATCATGGGGATTGTAAAGGTACCCAGGGTTTGTGGATTCCCCTGGAGGGGTCCCAGAAATTAGCCAAAATACAGCTAAATTTTGGGGTTTTTGGGAAAAATGCGAAAAAAGGGCTGCAAATGAAAGTGTCTGGGTTTTTCCCTGCAAATGGTATCAAAAAAGGGTTTGTGGGGCTGAAATCACCATTTTCCCAGCTTTTAGGGAATGACAGACTTTTGTCAGAAAACCAACATTTTTTACACAGTTTTGGCATTTTTCTGGGACATAGCCTATTTTTGCTATTTTTTGTGTTTTCAACCTCCTTCCAGTTAATGGTAGAAATGGGTATGAAAGCAAAAATGGATCCTAGACAACTATACATTTTAGAAAAGTAGACAAAATTCTGAATTCAGCAAGGGGTCATTTGTGTAGATCCATCAAGGTTTCTTTATAGAAACTAACAGTTAAATATAGGAAAAATTGAAAATTAGTTGAAAAAAACAGCCTTTTGTGTCAACGTTTTCACCTGTAACTTCTTCTAATTATGACAGCTCTTTGAAAGCAATATACCATTACATCCGCTGGACCTTACTTGTTGTGGGGATATATAGGACTTGTAGGTTCACCAAGAGCCCGACGAACCCAGAGCCAACAACTGAGCAGCGTCTTGCAATGTTTTTTTATTATGTACCGGGTATATAGCAATTATTGTGGGAAAATGTATACATGGAAAAATCGGTATGAAAGACACCTATGTATTTCTGAAATGGGAACAAAATATAGAGTTTAGAAACAGTAGATATTTGCACATTTCCGAAATTGGCAATACTCATACTAGCATGAGAATTATCGGTCATTTTTAAAATTACTTCTTTTTACACAATGTCTTTCATTTGACAGGCAGAATGCATCGAAAGTCAATAGGTAATAACAGTTGCTTTACAAATCTGAATTACCCTAAGTCTCCCGATAAAAATGGTACCTCACTTGTGTGGGTAGGCATAGTGCCCACGACAGGAAACGGCGCAAAACGCAACGTGGACACACCCCAATTTCGCAGTGAAAAATGACCCTTTTTTGGCAAAGTGCCTAGTTGTAGTTTTTGAACCATAGCTCTGCCGGCACCTAGGGAAACCTAGCAAACCTATACATTTTTGAAAACTAGACACTCAGGGGAATCCAGGATGGGGTGACTTGACTGCCTCCCACCAGGTCTGTTACCCAGAATCCCTTGCAAACCTAAAAGATTGATAAAAAAACCAAATTTTCCTCACATTTCTGTGGTGGAAAGTTCTGGAATCTGCCTGGATCCACAAATTTCCACCCACCCCACGTTCCCCAAAGTCTTCCGAGAAAAATGGTACCTCACTTGTGTGGGTAGGTCTAGTGCCCACGACAGGAAACGGCGCAAAACGCAACGTGGACACACCCCAATTTCACAGTGAAAAATTACCCTTTTTTGACAAAGTGCCTAGCTGTAGTTTTTGAACCCTAGCTCTGCCAGCACCTATGGAAACCTAGAAAACCTATACATTTTTGAAAACTAGACACCCAGGGGAATCCAGGATGTGGTGACTTGACTGGCTCCCACCAGGTTCTGTTACCCAGAATCCCTTGCAAATCTAACAAATTGTCAAAAAATACACATTTTCCTCACATTTCTGTGGTGGAAAGTTCTGGAATCTGCGTGGATCCACAAATTTCCACCCACCCCGCGTTCCCCAAAGTCTTCCGAGAAAAATGATACCTCACTTGTGTGGGTCGGCCTAGTGCCCGCGACAGGAAACGGCGCAAAACGCAACGTGGACACACCTCAATTTCGCAGTGAAAAATGACCCTTTTTTGACAAAGTGCCTAGCTGTAGTTTTTTAACCCTAGCTCTGCCAGCACCTATGGAAACCTAGCAAACCTATACATTTTTGAAAACTAGACACTCAGGGGAATCTAGGATGGGGTGACTTGACTGCCTCCCACCAGGTTCTGTTACCCAGAATCCCTTGCAAACCCAAACAATTGTAAAAAAAAACACATTTTCCCGACATTTCTGTGGTGGAAAGTTCTGGAATCTGTGTGGATCCACAAATTTCCACCCACCCCGCGTTCCCCAAAGTCTTCTGAGAAAAATGGTACCTCACTTGTGTGGGTCGGCCTAGTGCTCGCGACAGGAAACGGCACAAAACGCAACGTGGACACACCTCAATTTCGCAGTGAAAAATGACCTTTTTTTGGCAAAGTGCCTAGCTGTAGTTTTTGAACCATAGCTCTGCCGGCACCTAGGGAAACCTAGCAAACCTATACATTTTTGAAAACTAGACACCCAGGGGAAACCAGAAAGGGGTGACTTGACTGCCTCCCACCAGGTTCTGTTACCCAGAGTCCTTTGCAAACCTAAAAAATAGTAAAAAAAAACCACATTTTCCCCACATTTCTGTGGTGGAAAGTTCTGGAATCTGCGTGGATCCACAAATTTCCACCCACCCCGCGTTCCCCAAAGTCTTCCGAGAAAAATGGTACCTCACTTGTGTGGGTCGGCCTAGTGCCCGCGACAGCAAATGGCACAAAACGCAACGTGGACACTCCTCAATTGCGCAGTGAAAAATTACCCTTTTTTGGCATAGTGCCTAGCTGTAGTTTTTGAACCATAGCTCTGCCGGCACCTAGGGAAACCTTGCAAACCTATACATTTTTGAAAACTAGACAGCCAGGGGAATCCAGGATGGGGTGACTTGACTGCCTCCCACTAGGTTCTGTTACCCAGAATCCCTTGCAAACCTAAACAATTGTCAAAAAAACCACATTTTCCCCACATGTCTGTGGTGGAAAGTTCTGGAATCTGCGTGGATCCACAAATTTCCACCCACCCCGTGTTCCCCAAAGTCTTCCGAGAAAAATGGTACCTCACTTGTGTGGGTCGGCCTAGTGCCCGCGACAGGAAATGGCGCAAAACGCAACGTGGACACACCTCAATTTCGCAGTGAAAAATTACCCTTTTTTGGCATAGTGCCTAGCTGTAGTTTTTGAACCATAGCTCTGCCGGCACCTAGTGAAACCTAGCAAACTTATACATTTTTGAAAACTAGACACCCAGGGGAATCCAGGATGGGCTGACTTGACTGCCTCCCACCAGGTTCTGTTACCCAGAATCCCTTGCAAACCTAAAAAATTGTCAAAAAACCACATTTTCCCCACATTTCTGTGGTGGACAGTTCTACAATCTGCGTGGATCCACAAATTTCCTCCCACCCAGCATTCAACCAGGTCTCCCGATAAAAATGGTACCTCACTTGCGTGGGTGGGTCAAGGATCCGCGACAGGCAGGGGCCCAAAAGCTATTGAGGCGACATCAAAATTACCTATCACAAACCAACCTGGTTTTGCATGGGGGGTCCCATGAGTTTTTGGCCCGGGGCTCGGCAGCCATCTAGGGAAACCTACCTAACCCACACATTTCTGGAAACTAGACACCCGGGGGAGTCCAGCAAGGTATGGCTTGCATGGGTCCCTCATCATTCTCCTACCCAGAATCCCCTGCAAACCTCGAATTTCGCCGAAAAATTCACTTTTTTCTCACATTTCTGTGATGGAAAGTTCTGAAATCTGCGTGGATCCACAAATTTCCTCCCACTCAGCGTTCCCCCAGGTCTCCTGATAAAAATGGTACCTCACTTGTGTGGGTCGGCCTAGTGCCCGCGACAGGAAATGGCGCAAAACGCAACGTGGACACACCTCAATTTCGCAGTGAAAAATTACCCTTTTTTGGCATAGTGCCTAGCTGTAGTTTTTGAACCATAGCTCTGCCGGCACCTAGGGAAACCTAGCAAACCTATACATTTTTTAAAACTAGACACCCAGGGGAATCCAGGATGGGCTGACTTGACTGCCTCCCACCAGGTTCTGTTACCCAGAATCCTTTGCAAATCTAAAAAATTGTCAAAAAAACCACATTTTCCCCACATTTCTGTGGTGGACAGTTCTACAATCTGCGTGGATCCACAAATTTCCTCCCACCCAGCATTCAACCAGGTCTCCCGATAAAAATGTTACCTCACTTGCGTGGGTGGGTCAATGATCCGCGACAGGCAGGGGCCCAAAAGCTATTGAGGCGACATCAAAATTACCTATCACAAACCAACCTGGTTTTGCATGGGGGGTCCCATGAGTTTTTGGCCCGGGCTCGGCAGCCATCTAGGGAAACCTACCTAACCCACACATTTCTGGAAACTAGACACCCGGGGGAGTCCAGCAAGGTATGGCTTGCATGGGTCCCCCATCATTCTCCTACCCAGAATCCCCTGCAAACCTCGAATTTCGGTGAAAAATTCACTTTTTTCTCACATTTCTGTGATGGAAAGTTCTGAAATCTGCGTGGATCCACAAATTTCCTCCCACTCAGCGTTCCCCCAGGTCTCCTGATAAAAATGGTACCTCACTTGTGTGGGTAGGCACAGTGGCTGCAACAGGAAATGGCCCAAATCGCACTCTGGAGACTTCAAAATTACCTATAGCAAAACTACCTGGTTTTGGGGAGGGGCACCTGAGATTTTGGCCCCGGGCACGGTGGCCATCTTGGGAAAGTACCAAACCTAAACATTTCTGAAAACTAGACACCCGGGGGAGTCCAATGAGGTATGGCTTGCCTGGATCCCCCAACGTTTTCCTACCCAGAATGCAATGCAAACCTTAAATTTAGCTGAAAAAAACACATTTTCCACATATTTTTGCGTGGAATCACCGTGCCGGCACAAATGTCCTACCACCCAGCGTTCCCCTTGTTCTCCCGAGTAAAATGATACCTCACTTGTGTGGGTGTCCAAAGCAGAATTGGCTAAAAACGTATTTTTAAAAAAATGTAGCGCTTAGAATTCTTGGTGCTATACTATAAATCCCTATGTTTTGGGCTCTTCCTAGCCACAGGCCTTTGGCCCACCCACACAAGTGAGGTATCATTTTACTCGGGAGAACAAGGGGAACGCTTGGTGGTAGGACATTTGTGCCGGCACGGTGATTCCACACAAATATATGTTGAAAATGTTGTTTTTTCAGCTAAATTTGAGGTTTGCATGGCATTCTGGGTAGGAAAACGTTGGGGGATCCACGCAAGCCATACCTCATTGGACTCCCCCGGGTGTCTAGTTTTCAGAAATGTTTTGGTTTGGTACTTTCCCAAGATGGCCGTCGAGCCCGGGGCCAAAATCTCAGGTGCCCCCCCCCAAAACCAGGTAGTTTTGCTATAGGTAATTTTGAAGTCTCCAGAGTACGATTTGGGCCATTTCCTGTTGCAGCCACTGTGCCTACCCACACAAGTGAGGTACCATTTTTATCGGGAGACCTGGGGGAACGCTGGGTGGGAGGAAAATTGTGGATCCACGCAGATTCCAGAACTTTCCACCACAGAAATGTGAGAAAAAAGTGAATTTTTCAGCAAAATTTGAGGTTTGCAGGGGATTCTGGGTAGGATAATGATGGGGGACCCACGCAAGCCATACCTCGCTGGACTCCCTGGGTGTCTAGTTTCCAGAAATGTGTGGGTTAGGTAGGTTTCCTAGATGGCTTCCGAGCCCCGGGCCAAAAACTCATGGGACCCCCCATGCAAAACCAGGTTGGTTTGTGATAGGTAATTTGATGTCGCCTCAATAGCTTTTGGGCCCTTGCCTGTCGCGGGTCCTTGACCCACCCACGCAAGTGAGGTACCATTTTTATCGGGAGATCTGGGGGAACGCTGGGTGGGAGGAAATTTGTGGATCCACGCAGATTCCAGAACTTTCCACCACAGAAATGTGAGAATAAAGTGCATTTTTCGGCAAAATTTGAGGTTTGCAGGGGATTCTGGGTAAGAAAACGTTGGGGGATATACGCAAGTCATACCTCCCTGGAAACCCCAGGGTGTCTAGTTTTCAGAAATGTGTGGGTTTGTTAGGTTTCTCTAGGTGGCCGCCGAGTCCCGGGCCAAAAAGTCATGGGACCCCCCTTGCAAAACCAGGTGGTTTTGTGATAGGCAATTTTGATGTCGCCTCAATACGTTTTGGGCCCTTGCCTGTCGCGGGTACTTGGGCCTCCCACCCGAGTGAGGCACCATTTTTATCGGGAGACCAGGGGGAACGCTGGCTGGTAGGAAATTTGTGTCAGCCCGGTGATGCCACAACTTTCCCACACACAAATGTGTGAAAAAAGTGATTTTTTTCAGCTAAATTTGAGGTTTGCAGGGGATTCTGGGTAAGAAAACGTTGGGGGATCCACACAAGCCATACCTCCCTGGAATCCCCCGGGTGTCTAGTTTTCAGAAATGTGTGGGTTTTGTAGGTTTCCCTAGGTGGCCGCCGACCCCGGGGCCAAAAACCCAGGTAACCCCCGTGCAAAACCAGGTTGGTTTGTGATAGGTAATTTTGATGTCGCCTCACTAGGTTTTGGGCCCTTGCCTGTCGCGGGTACTTGACCCACCCACACAAGTGAGGTACCATTTTTCTCGGAAGACTTTGGGGAATGCGGGGTGAGTGGAATTTTGTGGATCCACACAGATTCCAGAACTTTCCACCACAGAAATGTGAGGAAAATGTGTTTTTTTATACACATTTTGAGGTTTGCAAGGGATTCTGGGTAACAGAACCTGGTGAGAGCCAGTCAAGTCACCCCATCCTGGATTCCCCTGGGTGTCTAATTTTCAAAAATGTACAGGTTTGCTAGGTTTCCCTATGTGCCGGCTGCGCTAGGGCCCAAAATCCACAGGTAGGCATATTGCTAAAAACAAATCTGTTCCTAGTCGGCTTTCTGCCGCCCTGGGGGGATATCGGGGTGGGGTTGCCCGATATGCCCCCAAGGGGTGCAGAAACTCTGTGGCTATTTTTTTGGGGGTAGGGGCATTGGTATGCCCATTCTGAGCAGCCCCCACCCCCACACATAAAAATGCCAGTGTAATCGTTGGCGTCTAGTGGGCTTTTGCCCCCTGGGGGGGCAGATTGGGGGCTACTGCCCCCATCTTCCCCCAGGGGGGCAGAAAGGCTGTAATTGTTGCGGGTGGGGGTGGGGGCATTGACATGCCTGTTTTGGGCAGCCCCCACCCTAATAAAAATTTGCCCCAAAAATCCCTGGTGTCTAGTGGGCTTTTGCCCCCGGGGGCAGATTGGGGGCTACTGCCCCATCTGCCCCCAGGGGGGCAGGAAGGCTGCAATTTTTGAGGGGAGGGGATGGGGGCATGGGCATGCCCGTTTTGGGCAGCCCCCACCCTAATTCAAATTTGCCCAAAAAAATCCCTGGCGTCTAGTGGGCTTTTTGCCCCCCCGCGGGGGCAGATTGGGGGCTACTGCCCCATCTGCCCCCCAGGGGGGGCAGGAAGGCTGTTATTTTTGCGGGGGAGGGGGTGGGGGCATGGGCATGCCCTTTTTGGGAGCCCCCACCCTAATTCAAATTTGCTCCCAAAAACTCCCTGGCATCTAGTGGGCTTTTTGCCCCCCCGGCAAGGCAGATTGGGGACTAATGCCCCCATCTGCCCCCAGGGGGCAAAAGCTCACTAAACGCCAGGGAGTTTGGGCAAATTTTAATTAGGGTGGGGCTGCCCAAAATGGGCATGCCAATGCCCCCACCCTAATTAAAATTTGCCCCAAAAATCCCTGGCGTCTAGTGGGCTTTTGCCCCCGGGGTGCAGATTGGGGGCTACTGCCCCATCTGCCCACCAGGGGGGCAGGAAGGCTGTTATTTTTGTGGGGGAGGTGGTGGGGGCATGGGCATGCCCGTTTTCGGAGCCCCCACCCTAATTCAAATTTGCCCCAAAAACTCCCTGGCGTCTAGTGGGCTTTTTGCCCCCCCCGGCGGGGCAGATTGGGGGCTAATGCCCCCATCCGACCCCCAGGGGGGGCAAAAAGCCCACTAGATGCCAGGGAGTTTTTGGGGCAAATTTTAATTAGGGTGGGGGCTGCCCAAAACGGGCATGCCAATGCCCCCACCCTAATTAAAATTTGCCCAAGAAAATCCCTGGTATCTAGTGGGCTTTTTGCCCCCGGGGGGGCAGATTGGGGGCTACTGCCCCATCTGCCCCCCAGGGGGGGCAGGAAGGCTGTCATTTTTGCAGGGAGGGGGTGGGGGCATGGGCATGCCCACTTTGGGCAGCCCCCACCCTAATTCAAATTTGCCCCAAAAAAATCCCTGGTGACTAGGGGGCTTTTTGCCCCCCTGGCGGGGCAGATTGGGGGCTAATGCACCCAATCTGCCCCCCAGGGGGGGCAAAAAGCCCACTAGACGCCAGGAAGTTTTTTGGGCAAATTTTAATTAGGGTGGGGGCTGCCCAAAACGGGCATGCCAATGCCTCCACCCTAATTAAAATTTGCCCCAAAAAATCCCTGGTGCCAAGTGGGCTTTTTGCCCCCCCCGGGGGGCAGATTGGGGGCTACTGCCCCATATGCCCCCCAGGGGGGCAGGAAGGCTGTTATTTTTGCGGGGGAGGGGGTGGGGGCATGGGCATGCCCGTTTTGGGAGCCCCTCACCCTAATTCAAATTTGCCCCAAAAAAATCCCTGGCGTCTAGTGGGCTTTCTGCCCCCCAGGGGGGGCAGAAAGTCCTCTAGACGCCAGGGAGTTTTTTGGCCAAATTTTAATTAGGGTGGGGGCTGCCCAAAACGGGCATGCCAATGCCTCCACCCTAATTAAAATTTGCCCCAAAAAATCCCTGGTGCCAAGTGGGCTTTTTGCCCCCCCCGGGGGGCAGATTGGGGGCTACTGCCCCATATGCCCCCCAGGGGGGCAGGAAGGCTGTTATTTTTGCGGGGGAGGGGGTGGGGGCATGGGCATGCCCGTTTTGGGAGCCCCTCACCCTAATTCAAATTTGCCCCAAAAATCCCTGGCGTCTAGTGGGCTTTCTGCCCCCAGGGGGGCAGAAAGTCCTCTAGACGCCAGGGAAGCTGACCAAATTTTAATTAGGGTGGGGGCTGCCCAAAATGGGCATGCCAATGCCCCCAACCAAATTAAAATTTGCCCATAAAATCCCTGGTGTCTACTGGGCTTTTTGCCCCCCCGGGGGGCAGATTTGGGGCTAATGCCCCCAGCTGCCCCCAGGGGGGCAGAAAGGCTGTCATTTTATGGGGGAGGGTGGGGGCATGGTCATGCCCATATTGGGCAGCCCCCACCACAAATTATAATTAAAAAAAAATCCCTGGCTTATAGTGGGCTTTTTGCCCCCCCGGGGGGGGCAGATTGGGGGCTACTGCCCCCAACTGCCCCCTGGGGGGGCAGAAAGGCTGTAAATTTTGTGGGGTGGGGGCATGGACATGCCCTTTATGGGCAGCCCCCACCCTAATAAATTAATTGGGCAAAGAAAAATATCCTTGGGGTCTAGTGGGCTTTTTGCCCCCGGGGGCAGATTGGGGGCTACTGCCCCCATCTGCCCCCAGGGGAGCAAAAGTCTAAATCGCACCAAAAACAAATTGGGGGAGCAAAAGCCCTTGCCCAAGGGGCCGCTCCCCCTCCCTGGTGTCTAGTGGGTGGATCCCTGCTTGGGGATCGCCCTCCTGGGGCGATCCCCAAGCAGCGATCCACTGGGGAGGGGTACCATTGGAAAGGGAGATTCTCCCCTTTCCAATGATACCTCTCCCATCTTTCTACGTGCCCGGGGGCTGAGATAGCCCCTGAGCACATAGAAAGTGAAACTGAAATGAGCCTAAAGGCTCATTTCAGTTTCGTTTTCTGTGCAATGAGGACAGCGCGATGTGCGCGCTGATCCTCATGGCACAGAAACCAGGGAGGGGGCCTCGGGAGCTGGGGAAGCAATTCCCCAGCTGCCAAGGTCACAGAGGTGAAAGAGAAATCCCTCTGCTGTCTGCAGCAGAGGGATTTCTAGCCCCTGGCCTCATGACGGAATGGTTCCGTCATGAGCACAGGGGCACCGATGCTCATGACGGAACCATTCCATCATGAGCATCAAAGGGGTTAACGGGGAGCTCTTCAAACAAATACTGGGGACTGCCATGGGTACATGCTTTGCGCCGAGTTTCGCTGGCCTCTTCCTAGGCCTGTGGGAAGAAAAGATAAGAAACGAAATTTGTCTCTCCCAGTATTTTGGCAAAGTCAAAGTCTGGCTGCGGTACATCGATGACCTTTTCCTGATATGGGAGGGGTGTGAAGAGGAAGCCATAGAGTTCATTAACAAACTTAACACCAATACATATAACATCACACTGACACAAAATATCAATAAAGAGGAAATAGAATTCTTGGACGTTAAAGTCAAGGCAGTCAACAACACCCTAGAGACTAGACTTTTTCGCAAAGACACAGCAGGTAACAGTATCCTACACGCTCGCAGCCACCACCCAGACAACTTGAAATGGAGTATTCCTTATGGGGAGTTGCTGAGAGCGAAAAGGAACTGTAGCACAGAGGAGAACTATCAGGCAGAAGAAAAGGTCATGATCAAACGTTTCAGGGACCGGGGTTACCCCGAGTGGGTACTGAATAGAGCTGTCTCCAAATTAAAAACCATTGACAGACAGAGCACATTGCAAGAAAAGGAAAGGAACAGTGATCCCCCGGAGACACGTGTTATCTTGACATATAACCATAATTCACATAAAATACAGAAAATACTCAATGATAATTGGAACATCCTCAAGAGCGATCACATAG
Organism: Calotriton arnoldi; assembly: GCA_963921515.1. Classification (NCBI taxonomy): domain Eukaryota; kingdom Metazoa; phylum Chordata; class Amphibia; order Caudata; family Salamandridae; genus Calotriton; species Calotriton arnoldi. The sequence goes on along the minus strand of CAWUFW010000134.1, from coordinate 5,271,123 downwards.
TGGGCCCTAGAATCAGTGACAGACCAAGAATCACGTATCGCAAAGGCCGTAATCTCAGAGATATCTTGATGCATGGTGATATCACTAAACGACAAAACATGGCTAGGCATAACCTTAAAGGTTTTTATCCGTGTAGCCATTATAGGGCGTGCAGGGCAAGCCAGATGGTCAAAGAATTTAGTGTACCTGGTTCCAATGTGAAAAGAACTATCCCACAATTTTTGACATGTAGCACCACATATGCTATATACATCCTGACATGCCCTTGCCAGAAACAATATGTGGGAAGCACCACTCATATGGCCAAAAAGAGGGTCCTTGAACATCTTAGGGCAATAAATAACAAGGACCCCCATTATCCTGTGGCGAGACATTTCGCTGAGTTCCATCTTTCCAACAGCTCGCTTCTCAGTTACTTCATAATTGAACAGGTTCAAGGAAGCCCCAGGAGAGGTCACAGAGAGCTCAACCTCAGGAAAAGAGAATCCAAATGGATTCTAGACCTTGAGACTTGATTCCCCAAGGGACATAACGTGGACGAGGAAATGGCCACACACCTTATTGAAGAATAATGGTTTACACATGCATATGTATTTGCATTACTGTTCTAAAGTTCTTTTTTGAAACTCCATGATGATGTGTTATACATGTAATTGTTGATTATAACTGTTAACGGTCAACACGATGATTACAGTATATGAAGAGTATGAATAGCATGAAACATTGCTACAGTTTTAACATTTTAATCTATTACATTTTTCCTTATATCTTTTTCTTCTTTTTCCTGCACAGGAGGAAAGGAAGGGGCCCTCCGACAGCTTGCGGACACTTCACGGGCCTCCTACCCTTTTCTTCACCTCTATGAAGAGATCACTACTCATTAATAGATAAGAATTTTTTTCATTTATAGTCACCGTTACTGTTGTTTGTCTCTGGACAGTTCTGAACAAATATATAAGTTTTGCCACTTGGCGATAGTATTGACTTACATATTCATGCACAGATAACTCGAACCACATGTGTCTGTATGTTCAGGAGCTGCTAATGCCATTTGGTGTTAATATATAACTCTAAAACTCAGCAAATATATTGCTATTATGCCCTGGCCCGCATTCTGCACTAGGACTGATCTGAACTCAGTAGTCCGTTCTGCCACTTTGGCGCTTGGACCACGGCCAATATGCACTACAGTCCATTATTTCATATGTAATTATTACAACAGCACACGTTGTGTGCACGATGGACTACCAGCATCATTTACTTTTACTTTTACTAACTTCTCTGCTCTTCTGTGTTATGAACTGAATAATATAGAACTGTATTATATTTATGCTGTAGACAATTTGTAAGAGTTTATGCAGCACTTGGCAGTTTAAAATGGCCGACACATTTTTTGCTTCTGTGCAATTGAACAGTCACGTTTTGTCCTCTTTCTTTGTTCAGTGCCGAGACTATGTAATGCAGTTTTCTTTCGGCTCTTTGTGTGATCAAGGAAGTTTCTTCCGAAACGCGTAACCTTGAGCTCTTAATAAATTACCCTTTACATTGGATTGTGAGAGCGCGTATTATTGGATTTGGTAACGGATATATATATTTCAAGCCGCACTCCACCTTTACCCCCATGATGCCGAGGGATGCGATTGACATATACAGTGATGTTATCATTGATGAGCTTAAGGCGCTACATCTCAAAACCAGGAGGCGCACAAATGCAAAACGTATACAGAGTCTCAAATACAATGAACTCATGACTAAACTCCAAAACAACAATGAAGTCATCATCAACAAGGCGGATAAAGGAGGGAACATTGTGCTGTGGCCACGCAATCTATATCTGGAAGAAGCTAACAGACATTTGAGCGACAATCTTTGCTACAGACTCTCGAGCCACAATGACATGGCCAACAGTAACAAGGAACTCAGGAAACACCTAAATGAGTTCAAATCTAAGGGCCAGTTGAGTAAAGAAGAATGTGCATTCCTTAACATTGAGACTTCAGTCCTACCTATCCTTTACTTTCTGCCGAAAGTGCACAAAAATGTGACCCCCATTTCCTGGTCGACCCATCATCTCGGGCAGAAAAAGCATCTGCGAAAACATTTCCAAGTATATGGATTTTTTCCTGCAAGATCTGGTTACCAGCCAAACAACCTACCTCAGGGACACCAGTGATTTCCTGCTTAAAGTAAAAGACATTCCATGGCAGGCGGACTATTTGCTAATCTCCATGGACATTACATCGCTGTATACCAGCATACGCCACCACGATGGTCTAGCTGCATGTAAATACTTCCTGGGGAAAAGACCCATCAATTGTCACTTGCATAACAAACTCATTTTGTTTCTAATTGATTGGTGTCTCACACATAATTTTTTCATGTTTAACAGGAAGGTATACCAGCAACTCAGGGGTGTGGCCATGGGAGCATGCTTCTCGCCCAGCTACGCATGTTTACATGTTGGCTGGTGGGAGTAGCTGGTTCTCATGGTCAAACACCTGACAGCTTTCAACAACAACATTGTGTCTTGGCTACGCTACATAGATGATGTCTTTTTGATTTGGCGAGGTGATGTTAACAGTGCTAGAATTTTCATTAATGAGATCAATGACAATGATCTCAATTTGGAATTTAATGCTAACATTAGTGCCACCTCTGCTGAATTCCTAGACGTCAATCTGTACATCGCCAATGGCTCTTTGCATTCTAAGCTCTATCGGAAGCTTACCGCAGGAAACTCTACACTGTACGCCTCCAGCTTTCACCCTAGGCACCTCATAACCAGTATTCCATATGGGGAAATGTTACGCTCAGCCAGAATTTGCAGCACCCAAGAAGATCGCTTTGAGTGCCAGGGGGAAGCAGCGAAGAGATTCAGGGCACGGGGTTATTCAGCGGCTGTCATACGGAAAGCCATTGACAGAGCCAATGCCATCCCTAGAGAGGAACTGCTAGTGGTCCCATCCACACCTGAGGTTACTAATGCAGCCAACATACTCAGTGAACCTAATAGCCCAGTCACCCCAGTCACCCCAAGGTTGATCATAACGCACAACACTGAGGAAAGAGCCATCAGGGCTGTAATCAACAAGAACTGGGGTATTATTAGATCAGACCCCGCATTAGGACCTGCAGTAGCCCACAAACCTGACATCACTTACAGAAGAGCTTTTTCCATGAGGGATGCACTAGTCAGAAACAGCCCAGAGATCGCAACATCTCAGAATTGGCTAGCGGAAGAAAAGGGTTTTGTCAAATGCCAGAGTTTCAGGGCATGTAAATTTGGCAAGAACATCACAAAGGTAGACTCAGCCTTTAGACACGTGCCACTCACTATCAAGCACAGACTCACTTGCAGAACTGACTTTGCGGTTTACATGTTAGAATGTAACTGCGGCCTGCGCTACATCGGGAGCACTAAATTGCAAGTGCACCTGCGCATTCTCCAGCACCTCAGAGAAATAGTTAACAATGACCCAGCCTACCCCGTAGCCAGGCATTTCAAGGACGTGCATAATAACAATCTAGAGCACCTCCGCTATTCAGTCATTGATTGTGTCTCACCACTCAGACGGGGTGGTAACAGGGAGAAGCTTTTGAGGCAGTTGGAGAGTAGATACATTCTGCAATTCAATACCAAGTCGCCCGCTGGGCTCAACACCACAGAGGATCTGCACCACTTCCTATAGCGTAACATGGCATTCACATCCTTAGTGAGCATACCATCGCTTTACAGCTGTATATCTATGTTTATCACCTGTATATATTTCACTCTGTACATCTACTGTTTATATTCCACTATTAGGCTCTGCCCGTGCACCCACTGTATTTACATGTAGTTGGGTTTCCCGTCATTTATGCTATGTGCGACCACAAAGACATTACCCAGTATTCATACTGTCATTTTATTTGTCTAAATTTTGTTTTTCAAACATAGGCACTGCAGGCTCGTAACCTATGTTGAACAGCAACTAACGTACATATAGCATGACTGCGTATGAATATGAATTAGATTGTTACTTTTTCTCAGACAGTCTTTGGAATATTTCTTGCGCTTGCGCACACATCTTTTCCTCAGTACAATCTTTGCATTTTTATGTCACTTAAATGCTCTTGAGGAGGCACAAACACCACACTTTAGTAACTTTACTTATTTTTGCACTCACGCTTTCCTCAACATGTATATACACGCCCATGTGCACATTTCACCCTCACTCACACTTTTAACTTTTTGTTATATTTAGTGGCAGTTTCGAGATACATTGCATTTATGCAGTTATTTCATTTGTATCTTTATTTGCACCAAAGCTTTACTTGGACATTTCCACTTTAGCCTCGGTTTTACACGCAGCGCTAGCATTTAGTGCTGCTTGTGGCGCACCGTGAACATAATACCACTGACACACACATTGTTTGGGCATGACTCAACTTCGTACTATGAGCTGTTGGGAAACTTCAGCATGTTTTCTTAACAGAGACATGCTTCCCGTCTTAATGTGCACCGCGTCTAGACGCGTTAGTTGTTCCACAGGCGTTTTTGATTTATCTTTAGAAACGTGCCGAGAGCAGTAATTTACTGACTCGCTCAGTGTGGGGATTTTAACTCGTGTTTAAGATGTATTAGCACACGGTAATTGTTTCTCAAACTGCTCACAATTTGGCATTCTTTCCGCAGCTTTGTGTACTTACACGCTCAGATGATTGAAATTGGGGACGCCATTGGCACCGAATTCAGCTTCCAGGATACATATGCGGGAGGACTGGGGCTATCACTGGCTTCAGCAGACAGGCAGCTAATATATAGTCTGCTTACACTTGCGGTACTCACTGGAGTAAAACATGATGTCACACAAGAGCTTTACTGCATTTTGCCCACAGTCATACACTGCAAAACTCCTCAGTCACCACCATGAACATAGTAGAAACACTGCCACTAACACATTTGTATAAATACCACCCTTTCACCAGTAGAGCGCTATGTGATCAAGGCCGCTTGTCTGGCGGCCGAAACGCGTCATTTGGACATTTGATGCTCGAATAAATCATCATTTAACTTTCTAACTTTGCCTTTGGAGTCTGTTTCCTGGTGTTGCGCCTTTCTTTGGATGGTGGTACCCCTGGGATCCTGCTGTGGAATATATAAATATATATATGTATATATATATATATATATATATATATATATATATATATATATATATATATATATATATATATATATATATCTCAACGTCAAAGTTCGCCTTACCCGAGCCTTCTTGGTGATGGCGTTCATGCGGCGGGGCGGCAATTCCCATAGAATCCTTCCAAACTGCTGCACTCAGTCACCAAACAGCAAAACCGCGGACCAAACTTGTTACAAAGAAATTAATTTATTGCAAAATGTGGCACAACACTCTACGCATTTCGGAGCCCATGCTCCTTGCTCACGAGTAATTGATGTTGTGAAATTGCACATTTTTTATAAAACACCATGTGACATTTGCATAAACACTGAAAGCAGACTTCCGCGTTCGGTATCGAGTTGAATTTTCGTCACTCAACAATAGCGGTTTAAATTAGCACGAATGGATACTTTTGTTATTGACTGAACTGCAGCGACAAGTGAGATAAACTCAACAGATACATTCATGATTTCTTATTTATGCAAAAATAAAGATATCGGTGTGATTGTCAATTTAAATAAAGTTTTTAACCACCTTTAATGGTTCATAGTATAATGGACGACAGACCCTACCTTTCTATATAAATGTGTTGGCATTTTAAACAATTAATGCGCTTCACGAAGGGCTATATTTACCCTTATGCCAACACACATTCTAACACCCGCCCTGGGTTTCGCTCGATACCATTGCCATAATTGCCACAGTGGGCATATATCCAAAACGTAATCGGAACATGTAGTGCCACAGTGTGCTCGATATTACTGCTGTTGTTGCCACAGTGGGCATATACCCAGGACGAAATTAGAATACATCATGCCCCAGTGGGCTTTTCTATTTGTGTCTATCAAAACCCTCCTGCCTGGTTGGTGACTTCATGAGGTACAGCCCAAGTGGGCTTATCCTAAATACATAATGTCCAAATTACTTTCATTATTGTAAAGTGTTACATCACACACTAAGCTTTTGTACTTCATAAATAACATCCATATTTAGCATATAGATATTTTTAGCTCTCTTGCCTTCAACTTGTCGTTGTACATATTGTTCAATCTGAAAATAAAAATAAAAAAGTCTGATTAACATATGCATACTCTAAATAATATTCATAAAGTGCACAAACAAAACATACTTAAAAACTTTAAGCTAAGCAGTGAGGTTAAAAACTGGTTTCTACTATCATCATGTTACATTTTATAACATTTAGTGAGCAAATATAGAGCAAATATATATTTATGTATTCTCAAATGGGTGATTTAACTACCCTAAGTGAACCGACAGTTCTTCGTCCCCGATGTGGCCTGAAGGTGTCATGGTGTGGTACTGTATTATCAACTTGGACTCTAACCGTCTAAGTTCTCGAACACGGTCACCCCCTCGTTCTTGAACTGGAACCGTGTCTAATACACAGAACGAAAGATAGTTGCTGTTCTGATTGTGGACAGCCTTGAAATGCTGTGCTATCGGATACTGCTTGTCGTTGGTTTTAATGTCGCGGAGATGTTCCAGAATCCATTTCTTTGCCTTATGGATTGTACTACCAATGTAGTATTTGTCACATGGGCATTTCAAGGCATACACTGCACGGTCAGTTGTACATGACACATGCTTGTTAATTTTAAATGGTTTACAGTTGGGTGACAGTTTAACTTCTTTACAGTTACTACTGTATTTAGAGGCCTTACAGCATCCACAGATATAAAATCCTTGGATTCTGTTTTCTGGGGTTCTGGTGTTATGAGAGATTTACAAATGATATCCTTAAGTGACCGTGCTTTTCTATAGGTCATTTGGGAATGTTCCTCTACACAGTTAGCAAGATCCTTATCAGTTTTTAAAACTTGCCAACATTTATTTAGACATTTCCTTACTGACCATGACTGGCTATGATAATTAGTGATGAATCTGATCTTCTGTTCAGAATCACTCGTAGTGTCAACCTTTGGTATTAGTAAGTCAGATCTGATCCGATTCGCGACTTCCAGACTTGCTTTTTTAATCATAGATTTAGTATACCCTCTTTCTAAGAAACGCTTGGTCATACAGGTTTCTTCATTCAGGTAACTTTCCTCTGAGCTGCAATTTTGTTTCGCCCGGAGTAGTTCACCTAGTGGTATACGCCGAATCAGACTTTAAGGGTGACAACTACAGGCGTGTAATAAGCTGTTACCTGCAGTATCTTTGTGGTATAACATGCTGTCTAATCTTCCCCCTTTAACTTGTAACTGAAGGTCAAGAAATTCAATTCATTCCCTGTCAATTTGGCTTGTAAACTTCAAGTTAAGAGTGTTGTTGTTTAAACAATTAACAAACTCGATAGCTTCTGTTTCACTCCCTCTCCAAATGCAGAAAATGTCGTCAATATAACGCGACCACATAACTGCTTGGGTCAAAAATTGGTCCATCTTGTTAACGACCTGCTCCTCCCACCAGCCGAGGTAAAGACCTGCAAAGCTGGGGGCGAAGCAGGTCCCCATTGCAGTACCGACAGTTTGCCTGTAGATGTCACTGTTGAATGTAAAATAATTTTGAGTGAGACATGTATTCATCATATCTATCAACATCTCAGTGTGTAATAGATAGGAGAGAGATCTATTCCGCAGAAAGTGGCTGCATGCCAACAGTCCTTGTTCATGAGGAATGCACGTGTATAAACTGTTTACATCCAAACACATCAACAAATAATCGTCATTCCATGCTACATCCTGAATCTTTCTTAAGAAATCCCCTGTATCTTTTACATACGCTGGGAGACCTTGCACTAGAGGCCATAGAAAAAAATCAAGGTATCGCGATGTATTTTCAAGACAGCTTCCCCTCGAGGAGACAATAGGTCTTCCCGGAGGATTACCGCTGTCTTTGTGAATTTTAGGAAGTAAGTAAAGGGCCGGTAATTTTGGAAATTTACACATCAAATATTCATATTCTTCCGTTACAATAAGACCCCTTTCCCTCCATTCTACTAGTTGTCTTTGATATTCCTTGTTGGACGCCTCATACTTTGCTCTCGTGCTCAGTTCATATCTGGATGTGTCATTCAATTGTCTATTCCCTTCATTAAGGTACATTTCTCTTGATAATACAACAACGTTGCCTCCTTTATCTGACTTTTTTACTACAATTGATCGATCGTTTTTTAGTTTTACAATAGCTTCTGATTGCATTTTAGTAATGTTGTTTTTCATAAAACATTTCTTTTTAGATAAATTTATAAACTCCTGTTTGATACCTTTTTCAAAAACATCGATCGCATCATTACATATGTGTGGCAAAAAAATAGATTTCAGTCTGAAGCCACTGTCACAACTTAGGTCTACACTGATATCAGTGTTGATCAAATTGATGATAGGATCATTCACAAATCCAGAATCACCTTCCAGCTCACTCATTTGGTGCAACAATTCTATGTCACTGATGTTTATATTACTAGGCATTTCTTTACCTGCAATTCGTACTTCTGATACTTTAGTGGCAAACCATTTTTTTAATCGTAATTTTCTGGTGAAGTGAAAAAGATCGATCCTGCTTTGAGTGTAGTTAAATTGAGTGGTAGGGCAAAATGACAATCTTAGTGATAATACATTTATTTCGTCTTTGCTAAGGGTCCGACCTGATAAATTAATGACTGTTTGTAAATCCATTATTGCGTCTTCTTCTGGCCCCTTGTCCTTGTTCCCACTGGGCTGTCTGTAACTTCTTTTGAGCGTTCTCTCCCTTTTGCGCCTCCTCTCCTTCCTCGTCCGCGACCTCTGTAGCCTTTTGCACCTCGTTGGGTCTTTGCCGTCATTCTTCCTTGGGCCATTAAATTGAACTCGGTTAAAATTTGGTTTTTTACCACAGCAAACTCCGATATATTAGAGACATCACTCTCGCTTGTCTCACTCGCATCAGCTTCCTTATGTTGATCGCTGATCGTGGATCTCATAGTGTTATCACCATCAGGAAAAATGCTTTTGATTTTTTGTGCATCTCTTGTCTTTTTCTCCTGAGTGAGACTCCTAAGATGGTCATATCTCTTAGAAAAGGTCAAGATTTGGCCTTTCTTGTAGTCCAATTGATCACGATGAAATTTACATTGTTTTTTCATTTTAATTTCATCCTCTATTTTTTCTAATCTTTTCTCCATTCTTTCCATGTCTGTGGTAAATTCGTCCGATCCACACATTGCTTTAAGTTGTTTAGTTAGATTTTCAATTTCATCTGCCAGCTTCTCGCAGTCCTTGCGAGCATACTTTACCAATAATCCCAACATAATGGTCAAGCAATTGTGGTTGTTAGCGGCCCACTCGTTGACCAGCTCTGGGTCAGGGTTGTTGAAGGTAGGGGTAATGAATATTCTCAGCCCCCGGGGAACCCGACTCACATCAATATACTTTTGCAATGTAGTTGCCTCCCACCATTTAGTCTATTCCTTTTTTAATGCTCTCCATAGCTTGTCCCAGAGCTGCCTCTTATTTGGGGAGAAAGAAGTACTGCTGCTCGGCTCTGTATTCTCCTAGATATTAATCAATTTATTCTGCTCAAATATTTTAACTGCAGCCTCACTTCACTTCATTCTTCGTGCCACAGCCATTATTCTTCTTAATCTAGAACACTACTCGTGCGTTCACTTCGCTGACCCTTGTACCCGCTTTGCTTCTGGGGTTGCACAAGGATAGCCGTCAGCATTGTTACTTTGATTTAAAGCGGAACCAATCCCATGCATTAGGTTACCTTCTGCATTAGGGGACGTGTTTTCAATCGTTCTCCTCCAGGATCAGCCCAATGTCTTGGCCCCTTCGGGTCAACATGAAGGACCTCCGATCCTCCCCAAAATAGTTAAACGAGGCGGGCAAGGGTATTTTAAATTTAAACCAACGTCAAAGTTTGCCTTACCCGAGCCTTCTTGGTGACGGCGTTCACGCGGCGGGGCGGCGATTCCCATAGATTCCTTCCAAACTGCTGCACTCAGTCACTAAACAGCAAAACCGCGGACCAAACTTGTTGCGAAGAAATGTATTTATAGCAAAAGGTGGCACAACACTCTACGCGTTTCGGAGCCCACGCTCCTTGCTCACGAGTAACTGATGTTGTGAAATTGCAAATTTGTTATAAAACACCATGTGACACTTGCATAAACACTGAAAGCAGACTTCCGCGTTCGGTATCGAGTTGAATTTTCGTCACTCAACAATAGCGGTTTAAATTAGCACAAATGGATACTTTTGTTATTGATTGAACTGCAGCGACAAGTGAGATAAACTCAACAGATACATTCATGATTTCTTATTTATGCAAAAATAAAGCTATTGGTGTGATTGTCAATTTAAATAAAGTTTTGAACCACCTTTAATGGTTCATAGTATAATGGACGACAGACAAAACCTTTCTATATAAATGTGTTGGCATTTTAAACAATTAATGCGCTTCACTAAGGGCTATATTTACCATTATGCCAACACACATTCTAACAACCGCCCTGGGTTTCGCTCGATACCATTGCCATAAATGCCACAGTGGGCATATATCCAAAACGAAATCAGAACATGTAGTGCCACAGTGTGCTCGATATTACTGCTGTTGTTGCCACAGTGGGCATATACCCAGGATGAAATTAGAATACAAGCTTTTCTATTTGTGTCTATCAAAACCCTCCTGCCTGGTTGGTGACTTCATGAGGTACAGCACAAGTTTGGTCCGCGGTTTTGCTGTTCGGTGACTGAGTGCAGCAGTTTGGAAGGATATATATATATATATACACACACACACATACATATCTTGTGTTTGTGAACGGTTTCTAAAATGTGGGGTAGTATGGAATTTTGCAGCATGAAGGAGGTCAAACAGTAGAAAGAATAACACTTTATGGTCTCTCTTCCTTCCTTTGGATTCTGATTGCCTCAAGTTATTTTTGATTCAACTTACGGAACACGTAAATTCCAATATAATTTTACAGATATTCTGCATTGAAGGATCCAATTGGGAAAGCATATGAATCTTCATTCATAAAACAAGTGCGACAACCATTTGTTTTTTTTGTTTTTTTACAAATGTTCTAGTTTTGTAACAGTAATGCAATTCCAATTTCTTTACAAATATTTGGCATCTCCATACAAACAAAAATAAATTGCAATTAAAATCGATTGATCCCCTCCTTTATTAAAATCTAAAAAACATTTCCGAGGGTATCACATAATTGTAAAGGTAGATTATATGTCATTAGCAGATGATCTAAATATGAATGTGCGTACTTTTGCATGGATTGCTGCAGAAAGCAAGATTCAATAACAACTGCAGGCTACCTTCTATTTATATTTTGTGTACATTTAAATGAGCCAAATCAAGGTAACCTCATGCTAAAGAAATACAATTTTCTAAAGCACAATCACCTCTGTCAACATTGCTTTGCCATTTCATTGCTAGTTATGGGGAGGGCATACTATAATATTAACCAGAATTATGTTGTTAGTGAACAAAAGCCATTGATAATGTTTTTCTAGGTGTGGCACTATTCAGCTGGACCAAAGAAGCTCAGCTGACCCCACATGGAAATGCAAAATCAAATCAGCCTTTTATATTCTCCGTCCCATCCCTACTCAGGGAATGCAGACAAGAGTGCCCTCAAGCACCTAAGAAGATTTATTTCAAAGTACATAGTGAGGCATACAGGATGATGCAAGAAAGCAGTAACTCATCCTAGAAATTTGAAACAGGTGCAAAATATTAAACATTCTAAAGCTGTCAGACAAGAATTGGTAAAGATTAGATATTTAGTACACGGCAACTGGCAGAACAAATTGATTTCATTAGACATGTCACTATTCAGCCAGAACTCACGGTGTTTGCATAGTGGAAAGATTTGATGGGTTTGGTAAAAGAAGACCCCAAGGCTGAACAGTTAATTTCCTATGATACAACCTAGACAAACTTCAATCTTGGTAATTTCTATGTAGCTACCTTTCTGATATGAAATACAGTGTTGGATGCAAGCATAATTCTTCCACTGGCATTTATGATTTATGAAAGGAAGTTTCAGTAATACCATAAAGTATTCAAAGGAGAATTGTGCATTGCTTAAAAACAAAAATCATTTTGAATATCCCCTTAGTGACTGATTGTGAAAAGGGTATACTTGATGCTTTTGAAAAGGTTATACCAAATATTTCACTTATATGTAGAAAACACATTTTAAAAGATGCTGAAAGCTGAGTGAAATCAACCAGGGGAACAAAAGATGATGTAAAGTCTTAAAGGATCATATTGAGCAATTGTTGAACTCAGAATGTGTTGAAGAGTGGGATTATCAATATGAAAAGTTCAGAGTGTTATGGTAACAGTCTTTTAGGGAATACTATGAAAAATGTTTGCATGAACCAATATTTCAATATGCAAGCCGTTCGTTGTGAAAAGTCTGTTTAAAATTAAGGTTTATACTCTGAAGTTGTGCCCAAAATCATATTGTTCTTGTAAAAGTAGTTGATCTTACTTTCATTTAATTGCAGTCCAAAAAGCAGAAGTAATTATTATCCCAAACAATTTCAGTTATAACCTGTCCACACTGAGACAACAAGCATGTTGCCAAATAAGGGAAGGGACACCTGGATCGCAAACGGGCCAGTAAACAGGACTATGAGCACCTAGGCCAGCACCAGATTTCAAGTTGGCAATGTGTGATAAATCACTAAAATAAAATGCAGATTCACTGCTTCTACATAGGTCTTGTGGCAATTCTACATTGATTCAAAAGGAATCACAGTTGTTCAAGGGCCTATCCCAAATACAGAAGAGTACGCCAATAAAAGGTAACAATCAATTGCTTAAATCCAGTTACACTACCTGGGAAATATATACAGGGGTAAAGAGGGTATTTTGGCTCCCTGTCTTAAACTAAACTAAAGGTTTGGCTCTAAGGAAATGTAATAGACTGTGTTTTGATCAACATAGGAAAGGAATCTGGTCTTTCCAGCTGTTGTTTTGCTATTTCTTCAGATTATTTTCATGCTGGGGAAAATGGAGGATACACAGGAGCAGATTTACAAGCCCCTTGCAACACCTTTGCACCACGTTGCGTCACTTTTTGTGATGCAGCAGCGGTGTAAACAATGCCCCACATTGCGGCCCATTTATAACATGACGCATCTAGGGAGAAGCGTCACCTTGTAAAGCCCTGCACCACATTATACCTGCATCAGGTGTAATGGATGCAGGGTGGGCGTTCCCACGAGGGAAAGCCTCTACAAGATTTCACTGCGCCACTTCTAGGACGTCCCAGCGTCAACACCATACTCACGCTTGGAGCAGGAGTAAGGAGTGACGTAGGTATTAGGAATAGGCCTCCCCATGCATTGCTGGAGTTGCGTAGTGCTTATGACATGCCTCCAGCAATGCATGACTTTTGAGCCGACAGATGTGTCAAAATTTCTGACGCATCTGTCAACCCTTGTGCCATGGTGCGCCGTATTGTAAATACGGTGCATCCATGGTGGCGCAAGGGGTTTCACAGGCAGGCGCAGGCAAACTGACGCATCTATACAGAAGTGTCAGTTTCTTGTAAATAAGCCCCACATTTTTTATAAAATTTGCTGATTCTGCTTCAATTCTTAACTACGATATCTTACTGTTTCAAATAAACACAGATTTAGTCATACATGAAGAAGGATTACACTTTTAGGTGTGGCAGATAACCCAAAACTGTGACAATAAAAGATTGACAAACTAATGAATACAAACCCTACTGTAATGGTCTTCAAAGAATGCTTTATACCATACACGTGCTCTGCCCATCTATAGAATTCTATGAAGCAAAGAGGACTTGGATTCAGAGTGCAGTTTGTAACAAGCAAAATAATCTATATGACTTTGGGGTTCATGTCGTACTAAATTCCTGTACTATTTGTAATGGACTTGGATTTGTAAATACACTTCACAGTAAACAGACAATGGCTGAATGGGGAAACAGCGTTTACAATGCTGTTTTACAACAAAGTACTATTACAACGCAGTCATTGCAATGACCGCATTGTTAGTACGCAATACCTTTACATCGCAAGTCATTAGAACGACTTGCTGTAGGGGGTGCTAAGGTATTGGATATGAAATCCAACACCTTCCCTGCTGTTGCGCAAACTGGAGTAGGAATAGTAAATAATACTAGTCCTAAGTCCAGCGCGCCCCCTACAGCAAGTCGTTGTAATGACTTGCGATGTAAGGGTATTGCATACTAACAACGCGGTCGTTGTAACGACTGCGTTGTGAAAGTACGCGTTGTAATAGCATGCGATGTAACATGCTATATTCGGCTGAATGGCATAGTAAATCAGAGAGATTATGTACAAACTGACAGAAAAGAGAAAGCAAACTGTAACATTATATGCATAAAAATGGAGCAACACAGCCCATCTATGGTGAAACTGGCAGTGCAAAACACAGAAAATATTAGTAGTTTTCCTTCCTGTTATTGTAACTCAGAAGGATGTACTCTGTGCTCATCAAGTCACTGTTCCATAGACTAAGACCATGAACATGAACAAAAACAGGTTCTATGTGTAAAGTGCAGAAACAGGTATCACCAGAGGTATGAAGGTCCTAAAAGAAGACCACCCATCTTTTTTCTTTTGTTCTGAATACAAAAAAAACTAAGTCATCAGATATTTGAGTAACTAATAATGGGACTCCATCAGCCAGCTCTATGAATGCATGTGCTGTACTATTGTCTCGTCTTGCACCAGTATAGATGTAGTATATCTTTATAGACTTTAACAAAACAGGCTTTGATTTTTACAAAATCTTTCACAAATGAGTAACCCTGTACATGGATAGATTTTAGCTGAATATTAATTGTTTTCTTCCCATTTGAACAATAAATGAGTGGACTGATTGCTTGTAAACGTCATCTTTAGACTGGACAGGGCGATAATGTTAACATTGTGATTTTGTACAGGCCTGTAATGTTATTGCTTTCAGGGAAAAGCAAAAGGTATTTGAAAATGATGACGCCAATACAAACACTTTGAGAGGAGGACCAGAACATTTTTAATGAAAAGACAAACAAATATGTAAAGGCTTACCTAGTAAAAATATGGGCAACCAACAAATACCTGCCAGGTGAGTGGAATCCTACCATAAACCTGTGGTAATGTTATATTTTAAAACTTTTGTTTAATAAATTCAAATATTATCACCATCTTACTGAAAATACAGGGTTCTGAGCAGCTGCAAAGCAGATTTGGAGTATTGGATTGAGCCATCTTCTGTTTCTGTGTATTTGAATTTCATTTAATGAAAAACAAAATATATATATCTTTTTTTGGGTGAGAGAGGAGTGGTATTTTATCACTGAAAGGGGACTATACTTGTGGATTTAACAACAGCAAAACCTGTGTGCCAGCTGCAGGGGAGGTTGTGCAGTCCATGGGCCAACAATGATTAGGGCACCATTGTGTGCACAGATGCCGCAATACTTAATGGGCTTTCGCAGTGGACTGCAGTAAATCAATGCGGTGTGGCTGGGAGAAAGGCGGACGGTCCAGCCTGTGGTTGGGACACTACATCTTTAAACACAGAGGTGGGGCTAGGACTGTGCTCCAATGAGAGTAATGAACATCGTATTTACTAATCCCAGGTGTAAAGACCCCCACTGTGAAACCGGCACTGAAGAAAGCTAATCGCTGAAACGCGTCTGCCTTGGCGTTTCACAGCTCACTGAATTTGTGCTTTTAAAATCAATTAAACCACTTTGTATCGTACCCGTGCAGTGTTGGACCCATTCTTATTCGGAGTGGAGTACTGGACGTGATATATATATAACTATATAAATAGATATATATATCTATATCTATCTATCTATCTATCTATCTATCTATCTATCTATCTATCTATATATATATATATTTCCTTCCAACAAAGCCACCATTTGCCGCCAAACACTTAAACGGGTGTTTCCACCGTGAGAAGTGGTCTAACGCAGTTTACTTCCAAATCAAACAGCTCCTAACAGGAACCAGTCGGAGCACTCAGCGGGTTGCAGAAATACGATTTATTCACCTCAGACACATTTCGGCAATGCTGCCTTTTTTAATGTAGGTTACACGGTGAGTATCACTGAACACACCTTTATATACAAGTTAATTCACTCTCATCTTGAAACAGGTAGTAGATATCAAGAGAGGACTATTAGTTCTCATTACAATGGCTCATTTATCCTCGGCCATCATTACATGTGTGTTTAACTATGCAATTGGGCACAGTGCTGCTGCTCGTAAATTCATTATGCCTTAAATGGATATTCCAACTCACATTGAGTGTGAGACATCATATATTAGTTCACAAAACATCACATAGTTCTTTTCTTTCTGTCCTCTAACATAACAAATTTGTATTTATTTCGTATCGGCAGAAGTGATCTTGCCATTTAATAAATTTCAAACTGTTGCCCTTGTTTTACCCCAAATACCTTCTTCATGGTTACGTGCCTGTTTCATTTAATGAAAAAAAAACTATATATATACCTATATATATATATATATATATATTTAGTCACAACAGTCCTTCGTTTTAAAGAATGACCGGCACTCCAGAGGTTTATTCCACTCGAAACTTTATTTATTTAGTGATTGCATAAACTACGCGTTTCAGCTGCCGCCCACAGCCTTAGTCACGATACTAAGCCACGTTTAAATATTTTTTAAATACATACACTTTTTCCCGAAAGAGGAGGGGAATGGAAAGAAGATTAACATAAACAAAGGGCATTACCCATTGTATACGTGAGGCATTCGGGTTAAATGTTTAGGCGCCATCTTGGAACATGTTATATTGCATTCAGCTCCTATTTAATGGAATACAGTCACATTTCATTTTCTTTACTAAAAACTAATTACAAGAGTTTCATTTTATCCGTATTTTGTAAAAAAGTTTCTAAAAGAAAACATAGGTACTTCGCTATCGATATGACATTAAATAACACAAATTTGAGACTCATAACTGAATAAATAGAGACGGGAAAGTTCCCTAGTCTATTAAGTGAATCAGTGCTTCAAATTTAAAAACATAGGGGCCGATTCCGATCTCGGCCGGTAGGGCTCCGAATCGGATTCGGCTTAACCGGATCCGATTCGGAGCCCTATTTCCCGACCGATCCGTACGCGCGTCCGGGCGAGCGAGTACGATGCGTATTCGCCGACCGACTCGTCCGGGCGTCCCGACCGCTCCGACCGACTCGATCCCGGGTCGAACCGCACCGACCGACTCGCACGGACACGACTCGCACCGCACAATGGAGACGTTCCCCGGCCGGGTAAGTACGATGCGCGCCGCGAGCAGTCCGACCGAGCCGCGCACTCCGGCTCGAAAGAGCTGTCGGAGCCGTACTTTGGGGGTCCGTGTCGGACCCCCTGTACGCGTAGCCGCGCGAGTCGCACACAGGGGGACCCATGGGTCCCCCTACCTGTGCGTGTACGGCGCGAATCGCTTCGCCGCGTACACGCTGTAGGGGGCGCACTTGTCCGCATCGCACCCATTGAGTCAATGGGAGCCCGCGTACGCGTTGTACGACAGGCTCCCATTGACTTCAATGGGAGTCCGACCGACTCGAGTCCGATGGCATACGTGCGCATCGTACTCGTTCGGTCGGACTGCATGGGTCCGATTCGGTCGGAAATCTCTCCGGGTCCGGCTCGGTCGGAGAGATTTCCGGCCCGAATCGGAATCGGCCCCATATTATATTGCACATATTATGAAAACGCTCTTCTATATACTGACACATCTATCTGATACGTTCACTCTTGTCTATTACAGTTTATTTAAAATATCAGAAATGTGTATTTGTTAGATCCTACTCTCCATAAAGTGCGTTAGTGCTTCTTGTTCCTTTAGCTGCCTTCTTTACACCTAGTTTCCTTTGGTGTTAACCACAATTTTATACCTCCCGTATCAAAAGTGCTAGTGACTAATTGTTGTATTCATTTCATACATTTTTCTCTTTTTATTCTTTTTATCTTTTCAAGTGCTAGTGCTATTCTTATTTCTAATTAAAGTGCTTATATCTGGAAAGTGCTAGTGCATATGTCCTCCTCCACATTTGAAAATTACTTAAATCTAAAAAATGGCTTCCTTGAATGTGCAATTCTACAGCATATTTAATATAGACATGTGAACAAATCCTCATCCACATTTAATCCATTAGTCTCCTTGCTGTCTAGTTCCAGAATATAATAGTTTTCTAGTTTACGTAATTCCTTTTCTCTATTTCCGCCTCTTTTCCTTTTAGGCACTTCTGCTGTACAACTATGGCGCATTAATGCAGGATCACTCTGATGTTTCTTTTCAAAGTGCCTAGCCACAGGGTAGCTTCGATCATTATTACTTATAGCTCTCCTGTGTTGCAGGATCCTTTTATGAACTGGCAAAGTAGTGCTGCCTACATAAGTTTTTTCATACGGGTACTTTAAAATGTATACTACAAAACTTGATCTGCAGGTTAAAAATCCTCTTATCTTTACAGTTTTATTAAAAACCGTCTTAAAATTAGAAAGATTTTCCCCATGTTGGCAGGCTTTACATTTTAAACATTTTTTTAAACCTTCTCTCTGCTGTAGCCAGGTTTGTCTTCCAGTATTCTCAGAGTATTCGCTTGTCACCATATGATCTCTTAAAGATTTAGATTTTTTTATACGTTATTTCTGGATACTTCTTTACCTGTGATCCTATTACAGGGTCACATCTAATAAAGTGCCAGTGCTTTTTTAAAATTAGCCTCATCTCTTTATGTTTTGTGTTATACGTTGTTATGAACCTGTGTGTGCTCTCTCCCTGTCTATGTTTGTTCTTTTTTTCAGCTGTCTTTGATGGCTCAAATAACAATCTCTCTCTGTTTAACATCCTGGCTTTCTTAGAGGCAATTTCCAAAGTCCTAATTGGATAGCCTCTCTGTAAAAACCGACTCATCTTCTCCTTTGCCACAATTTTGTAATCTTCCTCAGTGCTACATGTTGTTCTTGCCCTATAGAACTCTCCAAACGGAATACTCCTGATGAGAGGTGTTGGATGTGAGCTGGCCGCATGAAGTATCGTGAAATGAAATGAAACAAGGGTTTTTGTAGAGCGCGTGTTTGCCGTGGCGTCTTAGCGCTAGCTGTCGTCAATCTATACAAGGACCGTCGCATTCGGCTAAGGTGTATGAGCGAATAGCCATGTTTTCAAGGCCTTTCTAAACAATAGCAAGTTGCTTTGCTTTCTGAGACTGATGAGCATCGTGTTCCATAGTTTAGGTGCCTGGGGCAGGAAACTTCTGCCACCCCATTTTAACGTCCTAATCCTTGGGACCACCAACAGAGAGGCTGAAGCTGATCTAAGCTCTCGCTGTGGGGTATAACGCTTAATGTGTTGATTAAGGTAGGCTGACCCAGTCCCATGCAGGGTCTTATGCAGAATGCACAGGGATTTAAAATGAATCCTTGCCTGGACTGGTAGCCAATGCAGGTCTCGGATAGCTTGGCTAATAGGGCTGAATTTTGGAATTTTGAGGAGTATGAGAGCCACCGCGTTCTGTAAAATCTGCAATTTGCGTATTACACTCCTTTTTGCTCCCAAGTAGAGGGCATTACAATAATCGATCTTGGAAAGTACCAACGCAGTGATGACTGTCTTTCTGAGGGCCATGGGGATAAAAGGTAAAATCTTACGAAGAACCTTCAAAGTGTAAAAGCAGGCGGAGGTAATATTATTTACTTGGTCTGATAGAGAGAGCTGGTCGTCTATTTTGACCCCAAGATTTTTAACTTGCTTGACAGGCAAAGGGCAGGACCCGGCTACTTCCGGCCACCAGGTAGAGTTCCAAATGGAGGTGTCATTTCCAAACATGACCACCTCGGTCTTTCCTGTATTCAATTTTAAACAATTTTCCGACATCCAATTAATAATGTGACTCATACAGTCATTAAAACTAAGTGCCACTTCCTCCGGTTTGGATGCTAGGGAGACGACTATTTGTGTGTCGTCGGCATAACATACAACTTTAAAACCATGGGAGCGTATGAGTTTGGTTAGTGGGGTGACGTAAACATTGAATAGGGAAGGGGAAAGTGATGATCCCTGGGGGACACCACATGGCAGGGCGTATGGGCGTGACTTATGTTCATCCATCTTAATGTATTGCTCTCTACCAGTTAGGTATGATCGAAGAATATCTGAGGCCTTGTTTACAACTCCTATATCGGCCAGGCGCTGAATGGGAGTATGGTGATCAACCGTATCAAATGCGGCCGATAAGTAGAGTAAAACCAGTAATGCCTTCCCCCCCATCAAGCTGGATACGTATGTCCTCTGTAGCAGCGATCAGTGCAGATTCTGGGCTGTGACAGGGACGGAAACCATGTTGCGCTGAGTCAAGTTTATCATTTACCTCTATGTAGGATAGTAGTTCTTCGTTGAGAGCTTTTTCCAGTTCTTTTGAGGGGAATGGTAAGCATGAGATTGGCCGATAGCCGCTAACCTCGATGGGGTCCAAGGTTGACTTCTTAAGAATGGGTCTTACTGGGGACTTTTTCCAAATGTCAGGAAAATGCCCCGCGCACAGAATGTTGTTTAGAAGAGGTGTTAATTTATTAGCAATTATACTGGGTGCCATATGGAAGACCATGGCAGGGGTCCAAGGGGGAACCCGACTTTCTGGCACATGCATCAAGCTAGGATTTTGCGAGTCCTTAATAGCGAATATTAAGGATTTGCAAAATCCTATGCATGTAGGAATCGCTATAATAATAGCGAATCCTTCACATTCCTTATTTGCGACTTGCAAATTGCGAGTCGCAAATAAGGAATGGCTTCCCTATCATTCCTATGGGCCTACAGGCCCATAGGAATGAATGGGAAATTGCGAGCGCTATTTGCGAGTACCAATAGGTACTCGCAAATTGCGCATGCAATTTCAAGGGTGCAGGGGTGTCAAAAGGACACCCTGTTGCACCCCTGAAATTGATCCGTGCACATATGTTGCGCACACACATGTCCCAAGGACATGTGTGTGTGTAACCTTCAACTTTGAAAAATGCACTTTGGTGCATTTCTCAAAGTTTTTGCAATTTACCATGAAGTTCAACTTCATGGTAAATTGCGCCCCCTAGTAGCGAAATCGCAATTTTTTTTACTTTGTTGCATTGCATTTAAGGAATCTCAATTTGTGATTCCTTAAATGCAATTGCAATTTAAGTAATTGCAGTTTAGAGATTACTTAAATTGCGATTTTTGCATTTGGGATGATGCATCCCAAATGCAAAAATACCGGTCGCAAAGGGGCAGATTCTGAGAATCTGCCGGTTTGCGACCGGTTTTTCTTTTGATGCATGTGCCTGTTAGTCGCCAGTATTAGCTTCTCTACTCCGTCTACTGTTAGAGCATGGAACTCATGTAGGAAGATCTGCGTGGTCTCATTGTCATGGTGAGGTTGGCATGATTTTGTCCCTAATTTGCTATTAGAGAACTCATCATAGACTTTGACTACTTTATCACAAAAAAAGTCTGCTAGTTTATCGCAGAACTGACTGGTGGGATTTAGCTGTTTGCTGTTGCCGAAATTGGATAGAGTAGAGACAGTCTTAAAGAGCTCTCTGGCTGAGTTCTTAGAGGCTGTAACTTTCTCCGTAAAAAAGCTAGATTTTGCTGAGATTATAGCGTTTTTGTATATTACTAGTTCCTCATTGTACTGTGTTTTATCATTATCAGAGTAATCTTTCCTCCATATTCGCTCCTTGGCTCTACACTTTCTCTTTAGCTCTTTTAGCTCGACGGAGTACCATGGGGCTGAAAGGGCTCTGTTACTGGTATGTATGAGGGTTTCTGGTGCTAACTTCTGCGCAACTTGATTAATCCAACTATTACAATTACAAGCTGCTGAGTCTGGGTC
Source organism: Calotriton arnoldi (assembly GCA_963921515.1). NCBI lineage: Eukaryota > Metazoa > Chordata > Amphibia > Caudata > Salamandridae > Calotriton > Calotriton arnoldi. The sequence continues at coordinate 5,249,082 of CAWUFW010000134.1, read as the reverse complement.
AACATCTAATTGCGGCTCTTGGTATTGTAGGGCAATTTCTAAGTTAGGGGTATTTATTTGACTCCAGCGTCGCACTAACCCTGCCTTGTTTTTCTTCTGTTCTCTGACGACTGATTCTGTCAGTAGTAAATCAAAGAATATAGCCTTGTGATCAGTCCAGATCAGAGGCAGTGTGTTCCTAAATTTCAGTTGTGGATGGTTTGTAAAGATACCATCTAGTGTGTGATTCTCTTTGTGGGTGGACTCAGTAATAATTTGTTTAAAATCTAAACATTTTTAGCAAGTCAACTAAATTGTTTGTGTCACAACTTTCAGTGGATTCTAAATGAAAATTGAGAACCCCGAGTATGGAAAAGTTGGCATGTTCCATACAAGACTCCATTATGGTAGCAATCTATTCAATAAAACTGTTTCTAGGCCCTGGTGGTCTATAAATTAGTAGCCCATTGAAAACATGGGTGTTATTACATTTAAATGAGAATTGAATGGCTTCTTCTGTTAGTTGGGGAATGCCAGAGAAGGTAGCCTTAATATGGGAGCGGTAAACAATAGCCACTCCCCCACCACGTTGTCCCTCTCTGTCAGATCTATGGAGAAGATATCCATTAGGTATAGCAATGTTTAAATCAGGGTCAGCAGAGCTGTGAAGCCATGTCTCGGTAAGAAACATTAAGTTCGGTTTGTACTGGTCGAGAAAATCAGCTATTTCAATTTCATGCTTAGGAAGTGATCTTACATTTAACAGCAAACAACTTAGGGAGTATTTATTCGATTTATCAGGGTTTTTCCAGCCGTAGGCTTTCTAAAAACCGTGGTTTCCAACCTATCTCCTTTCACCAACACTCTTACATCTAAGAAATCTATGGTACTGATGGAGCAAGGTTTCAAAAATTAAACTTGCTTGTATGCAATCTTCCTCATAGTATTAATTTATTAAACTTGTACTGTCAATACTAATCTTTGCATTCACAAACACAGAAGGGATAGACGCTTGCCTATGTGTTTTACTAATGAATAACGCTTGTCTATAAACCAAGATGGCCGCTAAATGCGCGGGAACCTCAATGCGAATGTCGCAACCTGATCACATGGTGTGACGTCTTTCTTTGCTTGGTGGGAAACTTCTGCTTCTGCGCAGTGTGCATTAAAATGGCCGCTAAATGTTTTCACATGCTTAAGCTTGCTCTCATGTCATTATTAAATTGTCGTTTTCTTAACGCTACTAATGCAGGATAGTATTATGATTAAATGGGAATAGAGTAGGGAAAGTGGGTATACAGTGAAACTTTTTATTTGTGATTTTAATATTTTCTTCTTGCACTTTTAGTAATTCGTAAACTTGGGCCTGGGTTGGTGTCTTGAAACTCGAGACACAGAGGGTTCTGCACATGTGTCCTGTATGCCTGCCAAGTGAAGTCAACTTGGACGTCTCCCAAGGCCACGACCTATTGGCCGAAGATGATGTACCCAATGTTTCCGGCGGAACAAATTGTTACTTTTCTCCTGTAAAATGTATAACATTTGTCGTGAGACAGGTGGGAAATAAAGTGAATGTATTAATTTGAAGGGGAGGGAACGTAAAGACAATAGGCTTCACAATTTAGGCCAAATCGATATGGTGCGAGAATCCACCCCCTGTCCAATCAGAAGTAGTGGTCCCATATTTTAGCAACATTAAGGGGAGGTACATGGGTGTAGAAGGGTATAATAGAATATAGCATTAGTAAATTAGTCAGAAGAGCATGCGTTCACGAAGAACAGGCGTCCATACTGCCAGAGCGCTCTCAACTCCAAACTGCCCAGCTGATCGGTTGCTGACTGAATTCCTGTCCGGAAGAGGTCCTGAGGAGGGGGCGGCAGAGTCCATTAGACGGGAGAATCAAGAGAAGTCGAGTATCAGAGAGGGGAACGGCGCGGGCGTCGTTGTAGAGAGGTCACCGGTTCTGTCCTGATCCTGGAAGAAGTCTTTGCTCTTCATCCTTCCTGGGTCCTATCTTTTCCAACTCCTTGGCTAAGGGGCTTGGTTCTCGCATTTAGGTAACTATACTTTAACCTTTAGTTGCGCTGCTGTCTCTATCTTCTCCTCTTCCTTAAACACCGTCATTTATTAGCAAAATCATTTCTATGCTTTTTCTTGGGTATTTCAATCAAGTACCGTGTTTTCTGTATTTTTACTCTGCTAAAAACTTTAGATAAACATTTTAAAACTTCCTGACTCAGTGGTTATTTCAGGATTATGTACTATAATGAATGTCACTCATTTTAAACTTCCCAATTAGCAAAGGATCCATTGGTAAGTTATTACTCTTCAATCAGAAGGTAATTGGTAGCAGGGACTTTGATAAAAGAGTACATCTGACACCCAGTGTAAGTATTAGTGTAGTGTGAATGTATGGGCCCAAGTGAGTATATGGTGTATGAATGTTGTTGGCTAATATTGCGCTGGATCAGTTTTCTGGTAAGCAGAGGACGGTTTTTGTTACTCTTTGTTAATTGGGTAATGAGAATTTTATTTGTATTTTTTTATGAACTAACATCCGCTTATTTTTGAGTTTGGTTATATGTTGTCCAGAATACCCCGGGTAGGTAAAAAGAATAGTGGGTGGCAAGTGGAAGCCATATTGCAGTGAGGTTATCTGTCAGGCAGAAATAGTACTGAGAAGTTAAGCAGGACTTCAAGTACTCGTTAGGGACTCTATGCATGTGAATAATAGCAAAAAGGGTACGCTGATAAAAATTTGATGTTATATCACCTAGTAAGGGTAACATTGGAGAAGTAACAGGTACTTCTGGAGCTTGTGTGAAGAGTAGACGGAAGTGTTTTACTCGTAGTGTATGTACTTGTAAACGGAAAGGTTTTACTAAAGTGTGGAAGAAACTATCTTTTTCGAAATTAGTGGAAACTGGCACGATAGCGAATGTTTTATGTTGTTACTGAAATTTAATTAAGATTTATAGAGAAAATAAGTTTGCGTAAATTTTTGTAAAGGGAGGGTCAGTTGCCGGAGAGGGAGCTGACGTCACAAAACGCCGCGCTGTGGTAGGTTGAAACAGCGTGTGTGGAAAAACCCTTGTAAAGGAGGGGTCAGTAGTCAGGAGTAGTATTGACGTCACAGGTGCCGCGCTGGGATTAGTTAAACCTGCGAGGACAGAAAAGAGCAGATTGTAAAGGAGGGGTTGACAGAGAAACATCAGCAAAAGGCCGCGCAAGGATTGGCTCGGAAATAAAAGATAGCAGACATTTGATTGGTCGAAAATATAGAAGCAAAATTCTTAGTGGATAAGGATTGCATGTTAAAACGTGATCCGACTTTAACAGGAACTCGTCCGGATAGGAGATTCCTAGGTTTTGCAGAATATAATTTTGTACACAGAAGATTAGATAGAATGTACGGAGAAAGGAGAAAAATGTCATTCTTACAAAAGATTAAGAATTATTTTAAAAAGGACAAACCAATCAAAACTAGAGAAGGAATTATTATTCCACCAGCTAAAACGCCAGCATCATTTATGATGATGGAGAGAGGTTATCATACTTGTGTATGGATGGAGAATTGGATAGAATACACCAAAAATGATGGAGTATTAGCATTTCCCGAGAATGGTACCTTCAATGGAAGAATTCTTCAAAACTTGAGATTGAGGATGAATGATTAAGAACCCAGACCTAGATTAACCCAGTATGAAGCTCTAGCAGAATGGGAAACCGAGGCATTTGAGCGGGATAGATCTAGAAGTAATAGGAGTTACCCAGAATTTTACCCCAGATATTTACGTGAGTCAAGAGAGGGTCAGATGAAACAATGGAGAAGGGCAATGATTACAGAGGGACTGTATCCATTATTCACAGAAGGAGAGAAATCAGGAGGCAAATGTACAGAAAAGACAAAACATTTAATGAGAAATGAGGATTCAGAAGACGAATTTATGGAAGAAATGTTAAGAAATCCCCCACCATACCAGGAAGGGACAAGTGGATGCCCTCCTAGTGCACCACCACAAACTCCAATGGTACCAAAGGTAATGCATGAATTCACCCCGACTAGAATACTTCAAGACAAAGAAAAGGAAGCTTTAGAAAAGACTAGAGCAGAATTAATACAGAAAATAACTCAGATAAAAGTACATCCTGATTCATTGACCATACCTGTAACAATTGGTCCAGTAGTTCCATTATATGGTACTCAGGGAAATTGTCCTCAACCGATACTTACACCTACTCCTGTGAGTAACCCCAAACCTGAAGCTCCAGTTATAATTGAGGATCAATTTAGTGACTGTGAATCCACAATATCACTCATGGATTTACCTATTCGAGGTTCTGTAAATAGTACTCCCAGAAAAGATGTACCTGGAAGTTCAAAAGATGTAAGTTTAGTAACTTCATCAGGAACGAAAAGTGCTACCATAGTAACACCTGAAGATTTAGAAAGATGGGTACAAGGGTCAGTTAAACAGTGCACACCTCCAAAAGTACTGGATATCCATAAATTGAAAGTCGAATTAGAAGAAATAATAGCAGGAAATGTAGGAGTAGAACGCTTGAATACCTATGATGAAGAAGAATTATTATTCTTGTGTAGGAGTATCACTAGAAATGTAAAGATGTTCCATGAAAAATTGTCCAATTTAGCACTACAGATGGGAATCGAAATAGGGAGATCAAAAGTATTACAGAAACCATGTAGAGCAGAATTTGCGGACAAAGATTTAGAAAATATGAATGCATCTGGAAGAAGACTGCAAATAAGAGAATTAATGTTAGTTTTACAAAAATGGGGAGATCTAGATAAATGGAGATCTAGGTGGGCCAAGAAAAAGGAAGAAGCACGAACAAGTAGAACAGCATCAGAATATGTGATGAAGGAAGCAGGAAAAGCAGACCAGATGTATCCCATGCAAGAAGTTGCGGGAGGAGGATATGTACATGTCCCATGGAGCAGACAAGATATTTTATCATTTACGAATGATTTTCCAAAATTGAGAGAAAAACCAATTGAATGGTATAAGCAGGTTGAAAGGTTTGTGAAGGTGTCAAAGGTATTGTTGAAGGATTTGGCTGGTTTGTTTGACATAGTGGTACCTGCCGATTTATGGACAGATTGTAAGATCACAGTCGATTGGCCTAGTGATGAATATCCTAGAGATCCGAAAACAGGTGCCCCGTCAAATGATGTGATGAAAAAGTATCAGCAGGTGATAACATACCTGAAAGGGAAAATATCCCCGAAAGAAACAGATTGGGTGAAAATAGATCGAACAACCCAAGAAGCTAGTGAAACAGTACATTCCTATTATGAGCGTTTATTGCAGGTGTTTAAACAGTATAGTGGATTCGAGGACATTGGAGACAAAAACATGAGTCAGTTTGTGTATCGATTTGTTTACGGTCTAAAGCCAGAGATTTGCCAGATGATTAAACAGCATATGCTATGTTGGCAGGGAAAGCCCATAGATGAGATTCTGAAGTATGCAAAATATTGTGGAGATGATATTGAGGATAGACACAAGAAATTGCAGGAAAAAGTGATGTGGGCTCAGGTGAAAATGGCAGAGAAGCAGGGAATTAATTTGGAAAATCCGAGTGAAAATCCAGGAAAAGATCCTGGAACGAGTGGTGATACGGGAAATGGTAGAAAATTTAGAGGACGAATGAGTAGAGAAGAAGCTAAAAAGAAGTTTCCTTGTCATGGATGAGGAAAATTGGGGCATTGGAAGGATGAATGTAAAAAGATTCGGAATAATAATGGCCCAAATCAAAACTTAAATCCACAGACGCAGAATGACCCACAGCAGGGTGTAAATCCCCAGAGTCAATTACCACCTCCACCTGTTCAGGGTAATGTAAGCAGAGCAAAACATGGTACAGACATTGGTTACCCAGGAGGGAGTGGTAAGAATGATTATATGACATCACAATTTCTTTTGCAGGACAATTATTGTAAATTCGACTCATGACGGTGCCTAGGAGAGGGGAAGAAAGAGTGCATACTTGGCGCATCCTTACAGGTAGATCAGTCTGGTCCATATGTTAAAGGAAATGTGAAAGGTAATGATATTACTTTCCTTTTCGACACTGGTGCTACCAGGTCTACTGTGAGATCAGCAGACATCCCAGACCTTCCTCTCTCTGGTAAAGATATCCAAGTAGTGGGGGTAGCTAATCAAAGAATTTAGAACACCTCTTACCGAACCAATGGAAGTTAAAATTGGAAACTTCAGAGAAATGCACCAATTTGTAGTGTGCGATTCTAGCCCAGTGAATTTATTAGGTAGAGATTTATTGTGCAAAATGAACTGTACAATTTTCTGCACGCCGGATGGTGTGGCAGTTCAGACACCAGATGAGGACCATGTATATAAAATTATGGTTGCAAAACAAGGTACAGAAATAGATTAAATGTTTTCGTTGATAACAAAAGATGAGTTGCCAGAAGAATTAAAAGGTACAGTAAACCAAATAGTATGGGATTTCACCGGAAAAGAAGTAGGACTTATGGCAAAAATAGATCCAGTTCAAATTACTGTAAAAGAAGGTGCGATTTTCCCAAATGCTAAACAATACAAAATGAGTGCAGAAGTAAAAGCAGGAGTCATTGAAGAAATCAATCGAATGGTAAAACAAAACATTCTAAAAGAAGTAATGAGTAGCCCATGTAATTCACCAATCATGGGACTAAAGAAACCTAGTGGAAAATATAGGATTGTTCAGGACCTGAGGAAAATAAATAAGATTGTAGAACCATGTTGTCCCATAGTACCAAATCCTGCAGTAATTCTATACCAGATCCCTTGGAATGCAGGATGGTTCACAGTAATTGATTTGTGTCAAGCATTCTTTTCAATACCATTGCATCCAGACAGCCAGTATCTTTTCTCATTTAAATTTGAGAACAAAGTCTATGTGTGGAACCATGTTCCTCAGGGGTACACAGAAAGTCCTTCAATTTTTAATCAGATACTGAAAAAGTGCCTTGAAAAACTAGTGATGCCAGGAAGCTCAGTTTTAGTTCAATATATCGAAGACTTATTAGTAGCGTCGACCACCAGAGAAGACTGTGTTGTCGATTCCATAGCGTTATTAAATCTTTTGGCTGAGGAAGGGCATAAAGTCTCACCTGAAAAGAGTAACCTCTGAAAGAGTAGAATTAATAAAGAGAATGCAAATGCCTGTAACCCAAAGACAAGTGAGAATGTTCCTAGGAATAGTAGGATACTGTCGACAATGGATACCAAATTTTTCCATGTTGGCTAAGCCCTTAATTAACATGACGAAAAAGAAAGCAAAGGACCCTGTTGAATGGGAGGATGAAAGTGTAGAAGCTTTTGTAAAATTGAGAAACGCACTTTGTTCAGCACCTGCCTTAGGCATGCCTGATTATAAAAGAGAATTCGCATTATTCTGTCAAGAGAGAGAAAATTGTGCACTTTCTGTCCTAACTCAGAGACATGGACTAGACAGACGTCCTATAGCATATTTTTCTGCTACATTGGACCCAGTAGCAGCCGCGTTGCCAGGATGCTTAAAAGCAGTGGCAGCAACTTGTTTGAGCATTGAACAAAGCGAGTCAATAGTGATGGGACATACTGTAAAAGTGTATGTTCCACATGCAGTTGTGATTCTGTTGACAAGAACACAAACTCAGCATCTTACTCCTAGTCGGCTGACTAAATATGAGAGGATAATTATGGGTGCTGAAAATGTGACCATGGTAAGGTGTACAATAATAAATCCAGCAACTTTATTGCCGGACCCATATCATGAAACAAATAAAGATGACGAAGAAGATGAACATGATTGTGTACAAATTACAGAATTATGTACAAAACCACGCCCAGACATAGAGGAACAGCCTCTTAAAAAGCCAGACAGGGAGCTATTTGTCGATGGATCATGTCAAAGACATGAAGATGGTAAACTAACTGCTGCCTATGCGGTATGTGAATTGACTGGAATAGTCGAAGCATCCTATTTACCAGGAGTCAAATCTGCACAAGTAGCTGAATTGATTGCTTTGATAAAAGCATGCAAAATTGGGAGGAATCAGAGAGTGACCATATTTACAGATAGTCAATATGGTTACGGGGTCGTGCATGATTTTGGCCAATTGTGGATGCAGAGGGATTTCATGACTTCTTCAGGATCCCCCATTAAAAATGGACAATTTGTAAGGGAATTGCTAGAAGCAATACAATAACCAAAAGAATTGGCTGTGGTGAAATGTGCCGCACACCAGTCAGGAGATGACTGGGTGGTAGTCGGCAACAGATATGCAGACTTGGTGGCTCAACATTGTGCCAAAACCAGAACGTCAGTCAATAAGAGGGTGGAAAGAATGGGAATCAGCTGCCAACTTATGCTGTATATGCCACCTGAAACTTGGAATGAGGTGAAGAAATTGCAAGATGAGGTTGATGAAAGTGAGAAAAATTTGTGGATCAAAGTGGGTTGCTCCCAAAGAGGAGAATATGAAGTATGGATCAGTGCAGATGGCAGACCAGTCATGCCCGACTGTTTACTCTCACAAATGGCCAGAATGCATCATGGAGACACACACATAGGGAGAGATGCAATGATTAGGCTGTTCAGACAAAATTGGTACAATCCCAAATTCAGGGCTGTTGCAGAGAGTCTTTGCCAGAGATGTCTAACTTGCCAAATGCATAATCCAGGCAGGAAAACGATAATTGGGTTTGGAAAGATTGGGAAGGCAGAGGGCCCATTTATAAGACTCCAGTTCGACTTCATACAGTTACCACCATGCAGAGGACTAAAATATGTACTAGTCACAGTGTGTCTGTTTTCAAAGTGGGTGGAGGCTTACCCTACTAGGAGAAATGACAGTATTACAGTTGCAAAACTGTTGTTACGTGAGCTCATACCTAGGTTTGGTTTCCCAGTATCTTTGGAATCAGATAGAGGAAAACATTTTAACAGTGAAGTAATCAAACTAATTTGTGAAGCATTTCAAATTAAACAGAAATTGCACTGTGCATATCGCCCAGAGGCTTCTGGAGTGGTTGAATAATTGAATGGCACTATAAAGTCAAGATTGGGAAAAATGTGTGCAACAACATCATTAGAGTGGCCAGATGCATTGCCACTTGTCCTGATGGGACTCAGAAGCATACCTGACAGAACAACAGGATTGAGCCCCCATGAAATAATGATGGGAAGAGCAATGAGACAAACACATGTTCCCACAAACAAATTAGTAAATATATCTGATGTTATGGTTCTGGATTATTGCAAAGGATTGGCTGACCTAGTGCGTTCTGTCTCACATCAGGTTGGAGAAGATGCAGTTTCCAGGCAGCCTGAACTAGAACATGATCTGAATCCTGGTGATTGGGTGGTAGTGAAGAATCACACCAGAGAAACGTGTCTATCACCCAGGTGGAGCAGACCTTGTCAAGTTATATTGACCACCAATACAGCAGTGAAGTGTGCAAGATTTCCTAATTGGATTCATGTAAGCCACACAAAGAGAGTACCAGAACCTGAAGAAGAGAATCTACAGACAACGCCAATCATTGAAGAAGCTGAAGGTTGCCCAGCTGAGGAATCTCAGGCTAGAGGTTCGAGAGAAGCTGACGGAGAACAACCGAGCACAAGTCAGGATTGGATACCAGTGGTAGAAGTTCCTGAAGTATATTACAGAACGAGAAATCAAACAAAATTGGAGGAAATTGAAGAAGATCAGATAGGTGAAGAAGAAGAAGTTCAGGATCAAGAAGAAAAGATAGTAAAAGATCCTGAACTAAATCAGATAGGGAAAATTGGACTAAAAACAGTGAAGATTTAATTGATTTTACACAGGGAAAGACAGGTTTAGAAGAATCAGGTCAGGCTGCAGAAGTTCACAGTGCAATAAGCCCTGATCAGAAGCAGTTAGATCAAGAAGAATTCACTAAAGAAAAAGGGGTAAATACAAATGAACATAAAGAAATAAAAAAGGAACAAAGCCAACATTTTGAAAGTCATTGTGGAGCTACTGAAAAGAAACCAATCAGACCTGAAAAAGAACAAACAAAAGAGGCAGTAATCAAAGAAAACAAAACAGTATTGAGCAGTGAAAATAACGAGATCTTTGAAGACGTAAACAGTGCCAACAAAGAAAACAAGAAAAGGAGATCATTGGCCAAGTGTCATTAAAAGAGTAAAATACCACATAACAACCAGAAGTGAAGATCCAGAACAAGTACCTGAAGTGACAAGTCAAACTGAACAAGAGAAAAAGTCAGGAAAAAGAAAAAGTAAAAGACTGAGGGGCATATTAGCAAGACCCACGTTAAAATTATCGCCGTTTTAGCGGCAGGAAACTGCCGCTAAAACGGCGATAATGAGCTTGATAATATGCGTTATAGAATTCCAATAGAAGCCCCGGTTAGATGTGCAGGACATCTAACCTGGGCTTCTATTGGAATTCTATAACGCATATTATCAAGCCCATTATCGCCGTTTTAGCGGCAGTTTCCTGCCGCTAAAACGGCGATAATTTTAACGTGGGTCTTGCTAATATGCCCCTGAGACTTGTGAATAACAAATTCAAGGGTCCCGATTGGACTTATATCATTCTTGAAGATTTTGAAAGCTCAGAGTCAAGTGACAGTGGTGGCGAAGGAACAAGTGCAGAACTAACATACGAAGAAGAAACAAGACCACCCTGACTAAACAAAAGAATCATCTAAAGAAAAGAAGAAGAGATAAGAAGAGAAATCTTCCTAGTCGAAAAATGCCTGATGATAGAGTTACTGGGAGACCAAAACGAAATTGTTGTAGGAGATGCTGTGCAATCTGCATATGTAGTCTAGTATTGGTGCTTATAGTATGGTTAGTCCTGATTGTAGCAATTCCTTACCTTATGATAATAGATAAGAAGATAAATAATGAAACTAAAGGGAGGACAGCAAACATGAAGGGCAATAGAGTAGAATTAATGGCAGAAGATGAGGCAGAAATTCATCATGAAATAGCTGATAATGACACTAGTTTAAATGTTTTCACAAAGTTATTGTTTCAGTATGTAGACACAATGGAAGTTAGTAATTGTTATGTCTGTATGAAGTTACCTGAATCAGTAGCGGAAGGATTAACATACCATCACTTACCACTGACATATGGTATATCATGAAGTGTTTTGTCTAGTTTATTTTATAGAACAGGGAAACTTCAGTATTATTATTCAAACTTAGATGTGATATTTTCTGAGGTTCCGATTCGCAAGAATATGAACCCAGTGCTTACTAGTCAAGACGCACAGTTTATGGGAGAGTATTTCTTAACAATAAAATCGATAGACATAACACATGCACAAAGACACAATCTAACATGTTCTTTACTAGAAGAAGAAAATATATTTTTGAATTTAGTAGAAGATAGAAGACATGATTTTCAAAAGAAAGCTTCAGAGCATAAGGCTCAGTTGCCACCTTGGGCGGAGAAGGAAGGGAGTTATTCACCTGGTAAAGCTCAAGCTGCAATGGCTCTGGATTTCGTAAAGAAAGGGAACATTTGTCTTCATAGGTTAAAGACTGATTATAACAATGTTTTCATCGGTACCAGTGAATGTGAACACAATTTTTTAATTATTGGAGGTTGGGGACTCAAAGGAGGAACAGATTCAGTTTTTCCTGGAATCTATTATGTATGTGGGAATAAGGCTTACTTTAGGCTTCCTGCAAGGTGGTATGGAAGTTGTTATTTTGGAATAGTTTTTCCAAAGATATACCACGCAAAAAGAAGCAATGAAAACAATAATGAATTACTACGTAGTAAAAGAGCTAGTTTTTCAGAAATTGTAGGTGATATATTTGGTGCATTGATACCTTCAGTGGGAATAATTCTGAACTCAAGGAAAATATGCAAATTGTCTACTGTGGTTGATCGTTTATCAACGGATACTGCTGGAGGTTTTCTAATGATTAATACAGAGATGGTTGCGATTAGATCTATGGTGATGCAAAATCGACTTGCTCTTGACATTCTATTGGCAAAAGAGGGAGGAGTCTGTAAATTATTGAAGCCGAAACATTGTTGCACTTATATTCCTGATAAGAGTGCAGAAATTGGAACGTATATTCAGAACATAACTAAACTTGAGAAAGAACTAAAACCACTGGAAGTTGATAGTGTATGGGAACGATTGACAAATAGTATCTCGTCAATTGGAACCTGGTTTGCTAATATAGGGAAAGGACTTATAGGTCAAATATTAGTACCCTTAGCAGGGATAGCAATAATAATTTTAGCAATAACAATATGGTGCAAATGCTGTAGAAAGAATGGAGAATATAAAGTGACAGGAAAAGGAAAGAAGAGAAAACTAGATGAAATCGAACTAGAAGAATGGAGAAGTGATTTATACAAGAAATTAAAAGGAGACTGTAAGAATAGAAAGAGTAAAAATGAGAATGAAACGATTTGCTAGAAGTTGGCATCTGATTGAGGGTAGTATTTTGATGGCTCAGAAACGCCATCAGAGAGGGATTGATGGAGCAAGGTTTCAAAAATGAAACTTGCTTGTATGCAATCTTCCTCATAGTATTAATTTATTAAACTTGTACTGTCAATACTAATCTTTGCATTCACAAACACAGAAGGGATAGACGCTTGCCTATGTGTTTTACTAATGAATAACGCTTGTCTATAAACCAAGATGGCCGCTAAATGCGCGGGAACCTCAATGCGCATGTCGAAACCTGATCACATGGTGTGACGTCTTTCTTTGCTTGGTGGGAAACTTCTGCTTCTGCGCAGTGTGCATTAAAATGGCCGCTAAATGTTTTCACATGCTTAAGCTTGCTCTCATGTCATTATTAAATTGTCGTTTTCTTAACGCTACTAATGCAGGATAGTATTATGATTAAATGGGAATAGAGTAGGGAAAGTGGGTATACAGTGAAACTTTTTATTTGTGATTTTAATATTTTCTTCTTGCACTTTTAGTAATTCATAAACTTGGGCCTGGGTTGGTGTCTTGAAACTCGAGAGACAGAGGGTTCTGCGCATGTGTCCTGTATGCCTGCCAAGTGAAGTCAACTTGGACGTCTCCCAAGGCCACGACCTATTGGCCGAAGATGATGTACCCAATGTTTCCGGCGGAACAAATTGTTACTTTTCTCCTGTAAAATGTATAACATTTGTTGTGAGACGGGTGGGAAATAAAGCGAATGTATTAATTTGAAGGGGAGGGAACGTAAAGACAATAGGCTTTACAATTTAGGCCAAATCGATATGGTGCGAGAATCCACCCCTGTCCCTGTCCAATCAGAAGTAGTGGTCCCATATTTTAGCAACATTAAGGGGAGGTACATGGGTGTAGAAGGGTATAATAGAATATAGCATTAGTAAATTAGTCAGAAGAGCATGCGTTCACGAAGAACAGGCGTCCATACTGCCAGAGCGCTCTCAACTCCAAACTGCCCAGCAGATCGGTTGCTGACTGAATTCCTGTCCGGAAGAGGTCCTGAGGAGGGGGCGGCGGAGTCCATTAGACGGGAGAATCAAGAGAAGTTGAGTATCAGAGAGGGGAACGGCGCAGGCGTCGTTGTAGAGAGGTCACCGGTTCTGTCCTGATCCTGGAAGAAGTCTTTGCTCTTCATCCTTCCTGGGTCCTATCTTTTCCAACTCCTTGGCTAAGGAGCTTGGTTCTCGCATTTAGGTAACTATACTGCAACCTTTAGTTGCGCTGCTGTCTCTTCTCCTCTTCCTTAAACACCGTCATTTATTAGCAAAATCATTTCTATGCTTTTTCTTGGGTATTTCAATCAAGTACCGTGTTTTCTGTATTTTTACTCTGCTAAAAACTTTAGATAAACATTTTAAAACTTCCTGACTCAGTGGTTATTTCAGGATTATGTACTATAATGAATGTCACTCATTTTAAACTTCCCAATTAGCAAAGGATCCATTGGTAAGTTATTACTCTTCAATCAGAAGGTAATTGGTAGCAGGGACTTTGATAAAAGAGTACATCTGACACCCAGTGTAAGTATTAGTGTAGTGTGAATGTATGGGCCCAAGTGAGTATATGGTGTATGAATGTTGTTGGCTAATATTGCGCTGGATCAGTACTTTTGCTATAGTGCCCTACAAAATTCAAGTTCAACATATTCTTATTCAGATCATTGATAAATAAATCCACATCCGTTTCCGTGCCCTGTCACAGCACAAAAACGTCATCAATGAACCTCAACCAAACTAACACATTTTCTGTCCATTGTTCCAATTCCGGCCCTCCGAGCACCCGCTCCTCCCACCAGCCAAGATGTATGACTAATTACTAGTACAGAAAGAATAGTAATTTAACTTATGCTGTTGCATTAGTATTAATCTTTAAGTCTCAGAAACATTTACAAAACACTTACACTCACAGGATGATGTCATCAGTGATGTAATTTGAGATGTCATCAGTGATGTCACTGATCATGTCATGAGTGAAGTAATATATGAGTTCATAGCAGTGCATTGTGGGGTCATAACTTATAGTTAGCTCAGGTAACTATAACTACTGATTTTACATGGTTTTGTACGAGTGAAATCTGAGCCTAACTATAACGTCCCTGTAACCTTTGTTTTTTCAGTGAATTTCTAAGGTATTTTGAATTCTATTTCCCAACTATAATGTCCCTGTAACCGTTGTTTTATTATGTGAATATCGAAGGTTTTTTTAAATTCTATTTGCTAACCATAGCGTCCCTGTAACCTTTGTTTTTTAAATAGGTCTAGATATAAAATCCCACTCTGTTCACAGAGTTTGTGGAATTCAGCAACTTCACGTTCTGCGGAGAATGCAGAGTTACCGATAACCTCCACACTCTGCAACGGAGTGGATTCTTTTTTGTGCTGTAGGCAGGGGCGGCTGATGTTAACGGGTGCAAGGGGTGTTGCCCTACTAGCTTCAGGACAAGGATCGGGGAGGCGATAAGAGATGCACAGTACACAATGCAGCAGCTTCAAATGAAGTGCTCACTGCTTCGTGTTGAATACAGAGCTTGGGGTTTCCGGGGCCCACCCATTTTCTGTTATTTAGCCCCGGGTAGCTGATGGTCCCAGAGACTCAAGGGATCTGCGTGGCCCCCCAACAATGTGTGATTGCCCTGGGGATTTGGTGGTCCCCGGTGCTTTTAGAACCCGATGGAGGGTGGCCTGTGCGCCCCCCTCCTTTTAAATTAATAAAGTCCCTGGGAGATGTTGGTCCCCAGGCTCAATGAGCCTTAGGAGGGGTGCCCATGCACACCCTCCTTTTTAAAAAAAAAATGCCTCCAGGACCTGGTCCTCCCAGGGGGCCTTTTAAAAACAACCTCGGGACATCATGTTGGTTTTTAAAAAACGTTTTTGCCTTGAATTCATGAATGTCACGAATTGGTGGCAATTTAAAAAAAATGCTTTCATGCCATTGTGGGGTTCCAGGGGAACCCCAAGACCAAGGCTTGGGGGTCAGAGTATTCCTACCGTGTCCTATTTTCTTTTTTATTGGGACTGGGCTGAATATATATATATATATATTTAGGTATGCGTGTAATTAATATTTTTGTATAAAATGTAATAATAAATGTAGTTTAAAAAGAAAATGTAACTTCTAAACTTTTCTAATACATTATTTCTTCAATTAGTTAAATACATTTTAACCTCATTTACTAAGTATGAAAATACAGAGAGAAATGTCAGTCATGGTGGGTGATTTAAAAAAATTATTGTTTAAATTATAATATTTATAAAATTAATAAATACATATAATTTTAAATATTAAAAAGTAATTTCATATTTAAAATACAGTTAATTTAATGAGTTACTGTGTTGTAACATGTTTTATTAGTTAATGGTTAATATTTTAAATGAATTTATGCTATATATTAAAATATTTGTATTCTCTTAAATACTGACAGTCTATAATTTTTCCTGGTGAATACGATGAAGGGTAATTATCAAAAAAGTGTAAAGTTACACATAAGTGTAAGAGTAAGTATAGATGCTAGTAAATATAAATGTGTATATTTATTTTTGTGTACAAGGACCATAGAGTTCCAATATTGCTGTAAAATAAATTAAAATATACATATAAATATCTCTAATAAACATATTTAAAAAGTGTAATCCCCAAAAAATGAGGTGTCTGGTAATAATACAAAAGGTTGCTGCAGTAGTAAGCTCCAGGTATATTATTCTTTATCATTAAGGACTCAAGTCATCGCCAAGGACTAACAGCTCTCTACGAATCTTCAAATCTTCTAACATAAACATTCAAAGAACATGAGGATCATACAGTTCCTACAAAGCTGGAGCACTAAACTTGAATCCTACAAAGACATACACAATTAAAAGTGCTTTACTAAGCAAAAATAAAATAAATACTTATATCTGATTTTTGTTATTTTTGTTTACAAAAACATATTTTAGAAAGATAAATAAACAACAATCTATTACAAAATTACTTATTTTTACAATAAATGTATTGATTCAGCATATAAATATCATAAGTATAAAACATATGTTAAATAACATAAAAAACAAAATACAGAAGCATCAATTAAAGAAAAAAATGAATTCAATAACATTTGTTTTTGTTAAATTATTAAATTACTACACGTTTTACCATTTTTTAATAAACGACTGAATAAATTAAATATATCCAAGAACAGCAATAAAAACAATATTAAAAAAAGTAAAGATTCTAAAATAGTTTTTTATTACAATTCTAAGGCATTTTAGAAATATATAACTTTAAGGGAGAATAACATTTGCTAATATTCAATTGTGGGAAGTGCATAAATTTAGGATTGTCAGATTAGTTCTCATAGCTCCAGTCCCACAAATATTGAAGAATTAATAAACAATTTACAATATCTAAATAAATGATCAAGCATTATTAAAATATTTTTTTTATTAAACACCAGCCATCCAATTCCCCAATAAACCCTGCAACCAGTGAAAAATACATATAAAAAATGTATAAAACTATGAAAACATTAATTTCTATTTCTATATATATTTAAAAAAAACACTAAATAAAATAATTTTTCTGAAATAAAATGCAAAATTTCAAACATCAAAATGACTGTTCAAAGAATACAAATATAAAACAGATATTTATGGTGTTCAAAATTACTGGATATCCGCCCATCTTCATAAGCGGTCTTGACTTTTTATTTGAACAGAGAAAACATGCCAGCTGCATCTTAGGAAATCATAACATTCTCCATCCTCCCACCCACTGAAGCTATACCCCACCTCTACCCCAACAAACAAAAACCGAGGATAGAGGCTTCACCTGGCCCTTAGGAAGTGAAATGTGATGTGAATGACATTGTATCACTGACTAGCAGGCACTCAATAACCATTAAGGGAGTGCTGTGAAGTACCGAGTGAAAGCAGTAGAAACCTCTAGGGTTATTGGTCTTTCTCTTTTTATACCCCCTAGTGGGAATGGGGGATCATTTAAACTACCATAACACTGGTAGTCTAGGGGTCTCACAACATTTGCACTCTAGTTTGAAGAGATAGTAAATAAGAGTTGCCATTTTACCATGTATATCTTTTGAGAATGTGTTATGTTGTGTGTTATCCATTCCATGACAAGTGTGTTATGTTATGTGAATTTGTAGAGCGTGGCTAATCACCCATGAGGGTATTCAGGTACTGAGTAGGGCACGGCTGAGGGGGGAGGAGGAGAACATGCCTTTTTCATCTGGAAGAGTCATGCCTTGAGATTCCTTCAGAAATCCACAAGGGAGGGGGAGGTTCTGAGGTGTTTAGAGAGGTCATTTCAGGTCTTGACTGCGAGTTATGAGAAGGAGGAGCGTCCTCTGCTTCCAGTCTTCTTTTTTTTTTTTTTGTCCTCATCTCACCAGAGACTTTAGCAGTTTTAACAAGTCGACCAGTGTACTAGTAGGCGCCCCTCGACTTACTGCTTTCCGTCTGATGCCCCACGGCCTTCCTCTCGTTTCTGAGGATTGGTGTAATCATTGGACACGCCGTATATCATATCAGACTATCAAATAGTCAAGTGGAGGAGCCGACCCCAGCTTAGGAGAGGAGACCAAATGTTGTCAATTCCGGATGTCTCTTCTTGCTCTAAACAGGCCATGCGAAATGCCGCTTTTAACCAACTTTCTCTATTGGGAGGGGAGGGATCTTTCCATCTCATACAGATCTCCCTCCTAGCCAAAATCACAAGGTAAAGTAACAATCCAATGTGAGTCTGAGGGAGTCTCTCTTTTACATAGTTGTTTATACCAAAAACCACCAGATAAAGATCGATCTCAATTTGTATTCGGAAAACAGCTGTCAAGGTGGCCCCCACATTTCTCCAAAATAAACCTAAATCTGCACAGTCAAAAAACATATGAATGTCATCTGCCTTACTAAGAGAACACCTCGGGCATACTGGCATGGGAACAGGTGCAAATCTGGCTATTTTGGCCGAGGTATAGTAAAGTCTGTTTAAAACGAAAAAATGGTTTTTCTTTAACCTGGCTGGCTTGATGTATTTATACAATAACTTAAAAGAGAGTTTGAAAACGTTTACAATATCCCGAGCAAGTGGGGAGGAATTCCACACCGATAGCTGAGAGGGAATCTCATTGTCCTCTGCTTCCAAAAGGCTTGAATACCACAACGATATTTCTTTCTTCCTTGGGCGTGGGTCTTGAAATAACTGCTCGAGTTCCCAGTTCCCTTCTGCTTCTCGGGCTTCCGCCTCATACCATGATCTTAACTGGAGGTACTTAAACCTAGAGAATGAGGGACCGATCTTATCTTGCAATATCTCCCAAGGGAGAACCCCATCTGAATCCACCAGATCAAACCACTTCTCCAGACCA
This sequence comes from Calotriton arnoldi, assembly GCA_963921515.1. NCBI lineage: Eukaryota > Metazoa > Chordata > Amphibia > Caudata > Salamandridae > Calotriton > Calotriton arnoldi. Next base: position 5,230,257 of record CAWUFW010000134.1, on the reverse strand, counting down.
GCTCTTTTAATCGGAATCGCCAAACTATCACCCAAACAGAGGGGGGTCCCCGGAGAATCCCAGATAGGTGCAAAGGCAGAAAAATAACCAATACCCCAGATGCGTCTTAATTTATACCAGGTCGTCAGAGCAGCTTTTCAGACCTTGAGACGTACCCGCTTGAAAAATCTGGGTGTCCCAAATTTATAAAGGAACCCTCTCTGTCCACTGCCTCCCTCTACTAAGGCCAGTTCACCCAATAGCCTACCCCACTTGGTTTCCTCAGGAATAGACAACAGCATCCTTACACCCTTAAATTGAAAAACCAGTAAATACCAATTAATATCAGGCAAAGCTAAACCGCCTTTTAACAACTTCCTTCTTAGTTTCTTCCAAGATAACCTTGCACTTTTTTGTCCCCATACAAAACTACCAATTTTACCCTGAATCTTACTAATATTTTTCTGAGGAAAAATAAGGGGTATCGCACTAAAAAGAAAAGTTAATTTAGGTAGTACTGACATCTTTACCAGATTGACCCTCCCATAGATCGTCAAAGGGAGGTTTTTTCACCTGGCAAAGAGGTAGTCAATATCTTTTTCGATCTTCATCAGATTTATCTGGGGGATTGCATTCAAATCCTTAACAATCTTTATCCCTAAATACCTAAATTCTCTACTCATAGAACCTTTACTATACACTGTATTCCAGCACATAACCTCGGTTTTTGCTGAGTTAGCAAGATATCCTGAAATTAAACCAAACTCCCTCAACAAGATTTCAAGCCGCGGAATAGAAATATCGGGATTCTCGGTATAAATTATTATATCGTCCGCATATAAGGCGATTTTGCACTGATAATTTTGTGATTTAAAAGGGCTTATGATGTTATCCAACCTAATCGCCTGAGCGAGGGGCTCAATATAGATATTAAATAAAAGGGGAGATAAAGGACACCCCTGTCTCGTCCCTCTCTGAATTAGAAAACTTGCAGTCAAAGAACCATTTAACAAAATCCTAGCTGAAGCTCCAGAATAACAGTTCTTTAAAGTCTGCACAAAAATTGGACCCATGCCCATAACCTCCAACAACTCCCAAAGATATTTCCAACACACACGATCAAAAGCCTTAGCGGCGTCTAAGGCCACTACTGCCAAGGGATCCCCCTTACTTCAGCAAGATCGATATTACCAATAAGTAATTTTGTTTGTTCCTGAAGAGTTCTCCCAACCATAAAGCCTTTCTGATCAATATTAATCAAACTTGGTGCCAATTTTGCCAATCTCCCTACCAAAATGCTCATAAAGATCTTGTAATCAGCATTTAGCAGGGAGATTGGACGATAAGAGTCAGCCATCATGGGATCCTTACCTGGCTTTAATATTAAAACTATCGTGGCCTCCTTCCAAGAGCAGGGGATCCCCCCAGCAGAGCTATAAACTGAATTGAATACAGTGTGAAGTATTGGGAGGAGTTCATCAAGTAAGAGTTTGTAAACTTCGTTAGGAAGGGCATCAAGGCCCGCCGCCTTCTTATTTTTGCCCTTTTATTTGAACCCTAATCTCTTCCATAGATATAGGTGAATCCAAAAATCTCTGGCCGATTCTGTTAATACAGGTAAGAACTTGTCTCTTAACCACAGGCTTATATCATCCTGTGAAGGATCAATATCCTCCTTGTACAAGTTCGAAAAAAGGGACAGAAGGCAATTCTGCATTTCCACGGGCTTACTGGATATAGTACCAACGCCATCAATAATAAGTTCGTTGATAGTGTTTTTTGCCCGATCTATCCTTGCCTTCCAGGCCAATAAAGCCCCTGCTCTTTCCCCATACTCAAAAATTTCCATATTACGAACTTGCCACTGAGCCTTACATTTCAAATCTAGAAGGATCCTTAAGTCCTGCCTTACCTCCTCAAGTCTCTTCTCTATCTGTACCAATTTTTCTGGACTCTCCTCAGGGGTATAACTCCTTGCTTCTTCTAAAGCAGAAATACTACCCTCTAAGACTTGTAATTCTAGGGTTCTACTCCTGTTCTTAGAGCTTATTAGACTACGTAGAGCCCCTCTCAAATTTGCTTTGTAAGCCTCCCACACATACTCTATTGTAGTAGAGCCAATATTAAAGGAAAAAAATTCCAGGGAAGACTTTTTAATTGCCTGTATAATACCTAAGTCCAATAACATTACCCTATCTAGAGTCCACCTTGACTGTGAAGAGATGTTGCTTGTAAGATATGAGAATAAAAGGGGAGCATGGTCTGAGAGATGACTCGGAAGTAGAGATATACTAACAACATTATCTGTAATCTCTCGATTGATCAGGACATAGTCAATTCTAGAGGAATGGTGATATTTTTAGAATGAAAAGTGAAACCGCCCACACTCCCCATCTTATCTCTCCATAAATCTACCAAATTAATATTGAAAAGCAAATTTTTCATGACCCTCCGAGACTGCACAAACCCTTTAGCATGACTCATGTTGGATCGATCCTTTACTGGATCCAGGCAGATATTAAAATCCCCTCCTATTATAAGGGGGGGGTTGCCATTATTAAATTATCCTGTAGCCTTGCAAGATAGGATGGGTCGTCCGTATTTGGGCCATAAAAAGAAGAGCAGGTGATCTCTTCCCCCTCAAAATCCAACTGGGCTATTATCCATCTACCTGTTTGATCTGTCTGAACTGATTTTATCCTACTATTAATACCTTTTTTAACCAGAATTGCCACTCCACGAGAATTTGACAGTTGCTGAGAATAACAACAACATTGTATCCAAGGGATTTTAGAAAAGATTATTTTCGACTCCAATTTATTTAAATGGGTTTCCTGCAACAAGCACACCTGGGCTGGTGACAACTCTAAATATTTAAAAATGAGTCTTTGCCTCCTCGGACATCTCAGGCCATTCAAATTCCAAGAAATGAATTGAATATTACGACCCCCCTTCATTTTACTCTTCCACAGCTTGAAAACTTTGTACCAAAATTTTGAGGGAGTTCTCTGATTAAACCAAAAAGAACCAAGTCAACCTTACTAAACATATAAGATGAGGAATATTTTTTTGCTTTTTTACCCCAACCCAATGCCTCACCCTGTGCTCGTCCCCCCACCTCCCTCCCAACCCACCCTGAGCCCTCGTGACCCCCCAATCCCCTACTACCCTGAGGAACCCTACCTTCCAATAGGCTATCGCCTATTCGGGACTACCCCCCTCAAGGCTATATACATTACTTTGTAACTACAAAAAATTAGCGGTTGGATACCGAGTTCTCAAAACGACCTCCACTTCCCCACCCTATAACCCTATACCCCTCCCTGCTTCTCCAACTGTATTTTTGCTATGAGTGTATCAGCTTCCTTTGTCGACCGAATTATGTGCATGTGATTATTCCACATAACACGCAGAGTAGCTGGGAACCTTAATTGAGCCTTTGCTCCTAAGCTGTTTAATTCAGCCATTTTTTTACCCAGTTCCCACTGTCTTTCAGCCGTTATGTGAGAAATATCAGATCATATTGAGAATGAGAAGGGAGATAGGTCAGTAAGAGGAGAAGACAAAACCCCTTCTTTAAGAGCTGCGGAGAGGATCTGTTCTTTGATTGAGTATGATAAAAAATTAACAAGAATTTTCCTGGGTTTCAGTCTGCCCATGTTCCTTTTAAAGGGATCCCTATGCACCCTCTGAATTTCATGGGTTAAATTCACATTAGGGAAACTCTTGAGAACTGTACCTTTCAATAATGAGATCATAAACCCCTTTATGTCCTCTCCTTCCATTGCTTCTGGAATATTTAAGAATTTCAAATTATTTTTCCTCGAATGGTTTTCCAATCTTTCTAGATTATCCTTCAGCTCCTTATTTTGAATAACCAATTCCTCCATCTGGGAAGCCGTGGACTCAATTACTCCCTTCATCCTAGGGATTTCCTCTTCAATTGCCTCAGTTCTAGCAGTAACCTCTTCCAACTTCTTGGCGAGTATTTCACATGAAGATCGAATAGCAACCTGATTTGCTTCAGAGACCGAAAATCTATTTGCCAACTCAGCTTGATTAGCCTCTGAGACAGTGAATCGACTTGTGATCTCCTCTTTCAAAGCCAAAAGGACGTCTGCCAGAGAATGAGGTTGAGGATTCGCTGAAGACATTTTCTGAGTTGTCAAAGGGGGGGAGGGTATATTTTTACCATCCAAATCCACAGAGCCGCGAGGATCTTCCATCGACCCCCTAGACGACTCCTCCATATACTCCACCCCAACCTTCTCAAGATTTTCTTGCCTATCCTGCACCTTTCCCTGCTCCCCCCCCCGGTCTGGAACGAGATCTAAATCAAGCTCCTCTTGTTGACCTAGCGCAGGGTATCTATTAGAGAGAGTTATGGCCGGGTGTACCTCCGACTCCATATTAATAGTTCTATCTGCAGATTTGACTCGCTCAGCACCGTTCTGCGGGGTAATTTTATCCTGAAATTCACTATGTTCAATCTGATTAGAGAGGAGTACAGTGGACATCACCGAGACCTTGGAGGAGACAGGAAGGAGCTCAGAACTAGACCCCAACAAGGCTTCAGAAACCCCCTCTACTCCAGAAAAAGAAGCAGCCGGGGGAAATATTTTTGCTGAAGAAAGGGACATAACCTGATAAAAGGTTTTCAACGATGGTGTAATTTTTGGCTTAATACTGACCGCTTTTTTATCTCGAGTTTTCCCCTTGCCTCTTGGGGGTTTAGGTTTCCCTGGAATAATAGGTAGACCCGTCCCCCTGCCTGTTTCGTCCGTTTTTCCGAAATTTTGACTTCTGCAACTGGGGGTGATACTCGTTGTGGTAAAATTGGGTGAGTTATTAAGTTATTGGCTGCTAAATAGGCCGCCCTTGCCCGCAGTGAGTATCTTGTTGCTTTGGGGGGAGATGGTCCCTCTTGTAACACAGCCCTCCTCTCCATACAATCCAAGGAAACCCCTCTAAAAATTTCACCCTTCTCAAAAATCCACGTGTCTCCTTCCAACCTGACCACAATTGGCAAAGGTTCACCAATTAATGAAGCACTATCGGCACTTTCGGCACTTTCAGCACAATCGGATAATACACCAACTGAACCCCTGCCCCGAAAGCCGACCTCGCCTACCTGCTCCGAGGTGAAGGAGTGAGTGATTTTCAAACTTTGCAATCTCACTCTTGCTCGTGCTCCCATACAACATGACAACAGGGAAAAAAACTCAGTACGTCTCCGCTCACTTGCAGCAACCCCCCACCTCCAACCTGAATCACGTCGTGCTGATCGCCGCTCTCCGTAGCTGACGCCGACGCCGACACGAACACAGCCTGGAGGAGCTAAGGAAACTAGTACGTTCACCGCCACAACAGCTAACGCCGCAGTCACAAAAAAGGAGAAAGTTAGATCGCATTTAGCAACAATCCGGGTTTCGGGATACATCCATCGATATTAGATGGTTACGGGAGGTCATCCGAGATCAGAATCCCACCGCCATTCAAAGCCTGAGGAGGGACTCCCGCGACCGTTCAAACGGCGGCCGCCATGTTCCTCGCCGAGGTGCTTCCAGTCTTCTTGGTGCAAGGGAGGTGTGCTCATGCCTGGGAAGCAGATCGAAGGTGTCTGGGTGGTTGGTAGTAGTTGAAGCAGTGGTTAAAGTAAGCTTGACCACTGTTGTAGGGAGATTTTTAGGCATGAGTAGCTTGAACTTACAACTTTCCTGGACTGGGAGCCAGTGGAGGTTGTTGAGGTGTGGAGTGATGTGGTTATTTCAAGGGATGCTCAGGATGAGTTTTGCGGCAGTGTTCTGGGTGGTTTGGAGTTGGTGTAGAACATGGGCTGGGATTCCAATGTAGACAGTGTTTCCGTAGTCAAGTCTACCTGTGATGAGAGCCTGGGTGACCGTTTGTCTGGAGTTCAGTGGCATCCCCTTGAAAATCCTGCGTAGCATTCGCAGGAAGGGGAAACAACCTTTACATCGCGGTCATTAGACCGTGATGCCTTTACAACGTGGTCGTTAAAACGACTGCGTTGTTACAACGCAATGCCATTATTATGCAAGTCATTACATCGACTTGCAGTAGATGGAGCTCTAACATAAGGAATGGTATAATTTACTATTCCAACACCTTCCCTACTGTTGCGTAGGCTGGAGTTGGAATAGTAAATTATACATTCCTAATGTTACGGCACCATCTACTGCAAGTCGATGTAATGACTTGCATAGTAATGGCATCGCGTTGTAACAACGCAGTCGTTGTAACAACGCAGTCGTTGTAACGACCGCGTTGCTACCTACCGCGTAGTAAAAGCATGCGTTGTAACATGCTATATTCGCAGGAAGTGGAAGCATGATGAGGATACGGTATTGATCTGTCTACTTATGGAGAGATTGGTGTCCAGGATGATCCCGAGGTTCTTGGCATGGTCCACAAGGATGGGTTGGGGCCAAGTTTAGAGGGCCACCAAGAGGCATCCCAGTGAGAGCGGTTGTTGCCAAAGATTAGGACTTTGGCTTTGTCTGTGTTGAGCTGGAGGCAGTTGTTTTTCATCCAAGCAGCTACGTTGCTCATGCATTTAGTGAAGTTTCCTTTGGAAGGTGCGGGTTGAGCCGGAAAGAGGAAGGATGAGTAGTGTGTTGTTGGTGTAGGATACTATGTTTGTGCCTCTGACTATGTCCACGAGGGGCGTCAAGTAGACATTTAAGATTTGGGCTGAGCAACGATCCTTGAGGTACTCTGCAGATGAGTTTCTTGGGTTCTAAGGTATAGGGGAAGTCTAGCTTATTGAGTTCTGTCTGTGACGAAAGTGGATATCCACTTGAGGGCCGGTTCGCACACATACAAGTGCTGAAGCTTTCTGATGAGTTCCTTGTGGGAGACAATATCAAAAGCTGCCGAGAGGTCAAAGAGCATGAGTGAGACCATGTCTCCTTGGTCGAGGATGATTCTGATGCCATCGGTAGTCGCAATGAGGGCTGTCTCCGTGCTGTGGTTTCTGCGAAAGCCTGATTGAGAGCTGTCTAGGAGTTGATGGAGTTCTATGTGGTCTGTGAATTGGGCTTTGATGGACTTCTCCATGACGTTATCTGGAAAAAGCAGATGCGAGATGAGTCTGTAGCTGCTGAGGGCATTGGGGTCCACTGTTGGTTTCTTCAATGAGGCATTGACTGCTGCATTTTTCCACCAAGATGTAAAGGTAGCAGTCATTATTGAGGTGCTGATGATAGCATTGAGCTCGGGCGAGATGATTGTGCTTCCAAGGATGTAAATGAAGTGGGGGCATGAGTCTGAGAAGGCTCCTGAGTGGATGGTATTCATCAGGTCAGTGGTTTCTTCATTCAAGAGGGACTTCTAGTTGCTTAGCTGCTGGTTGGCAATGAAAGAGGTGTCCTGCTGATCAGAGGAGTTTGTTTCCCCATGTTGTGGGGCAAATATGTTGATCTTGGCAATCTTCTGTTCGAAGAAATTTAAAGGCTGTTGCAGAGTGATTGGGATGGGATGATGTTGTTGTTGGAAGCTGTGGGATTGGAGAATTTCTTTATGATGTGAAGAGTTCTTTGCCATTGTTTGAGCTGGCTTCAAGTCTGAGAGTTGGGGCCTTTTTCTTTGCAAGATGTTGGTGTTAGGGGTTGAGGGCAGCTTTGCATGTGGATCTTGCGGTGGTGTGTTTGTCGAGTCTCCATTTTCTCTAAAGTTGTTTGCAGTGGCATTTGGACTCCCTGAGTTTGTTCATGTACCAGCTGGGCCGTTTGTTGTTTTTGTAGGTCTTGTTGGTGGTTGGTGAAGTCGGTGAGCCATTTATTGAAGAGCTTGATGTCAACATTGAGGTTCCCAGTGTGGTTGGGTGGGCTTTCCTGTAGGGTTTTGGTCCAGTTTGTGCCACAACCAAAGCGCCATAACCTATTGAACCAAAGCGCACTGGGGGCAAAACCCTCTTTTCTTAGTATATGGTGATAAGCTGTTTGGCCATCCCTGTCAAGTGTCTTGCCAAAGACAAGTCGACTGCTGTTATTCCATTGAATTTGTTAAGCCTAAGGCCCTGCAGGGTTACTCCAAACTCTACTGAGATAGGATACCCTAGAGCTCCCATTATAAGCTCCTGTATACCATTCCAGAACAAATGGATCACTACACAGGACCACAATATGTGAATGTATGTGTGAAGTTACAGATCACAACACCTGCATGTTTAAGTGATAGATGGAAATATGCGCATAAGGCTCATGGAGGTTAACTAACACTGATACTTTTGTGTGATGCCAATTCCCTTTGTGGGGTGCTATAATGGATCTTCGGAATCTCCTACCAAAACCTCTCTCATTGTTTGTCAGTAGCAACTGACCCGGTGTCCGAGTCTCATCGATGAAGAAAAGCAAAGTTCCGAGCTACTTTGCTATTTTGGATCATCTGCTATGTGCTTAATTTTAGGCCCATAGAGCCTGAAAAGTTACAAATCAGTTTTTTAAAGAGTGAGAGTGCCCAGTGTCTCAGCTGAAGCTAATGGTGGCTGTTCGATTTTGAGTTGCGAAATTCTTGCTTAAACTGTTCGTAGGGTTCATTAGCATTATGCTTGAAAAGGTCACTCAGGGTTCAACACTTGCCAGTTCCCCAGCCCCAAACTGGCCTGCATTTTACTACCTGAGAAATAACTGGGTTGCAAATGACAGAGGTGTTGGGTGAGGGGAAGGACGTGAGCCTTCTTCGTACACCGATTTGATCCCAAATTTTGAGAACAGTTTCACTTGGGGTAAAACAATAAGCCTTTCAGAACTTGTGCTTTCACTCCAGCCCAAGCAGATCTCACAATGGGAGACCCCTTACATCTCAGTTCACATTCACCCATTTTTTTCTCGGTTCTCTCACCACACACACTGATATAAATCAACAGCCAATTAGGCAGAGCACACTAAACCACCCTTTTCCCTAGGTGCTATCAGGAGCTTGGCTGAAATATGGGGTTTGTTTCCTCCCAATATGAATTCTATCAGTCTCAGTTGTAGAGAATATATGTCCCTAAGATCGTTGCATGTTGGGAGGGATTAAAATAGGTAAAATATCCTGGGGAGGCTATTCATTTTGATTACACTAATCCAACTCAGCCAAGGGATGTAGAGTGGGTGCCAACGTTTAAGTTTTTTTTGGCATTATTCCATTACTCAATATAGTTAGCACTATTAAGATCCCAATATTGGATAGATTTACTGGACCAATGGAAGTGGGCGAGACTACATAACTTTGCGATGCCTGCAGCTGGGGCTGGGATATTCAATATTTGTGATTTTTGTTTATTGACCTTAAAACTGAAATGAAAACAGACAAGAAAGTCAACCACCGCTAGTAAGGATGTGAAGGGTTTTGACAATGTGAGAAACAGGCCTTGTGTGATGTGCCCCTAAAGGGGCTGCTGCTCACCCCTCTCGTTGCTTTGATCTGGATGGCCAGATATTCGGTCACAAGAGCAAAAAACTGGGAAGAGAAAAGATATCCCTGTCTGGTTTCCCTTATAAGGAAAAGGTACAGGAGCAATGCCATTAACCCTGACAGGAGCTGTAGAAGTTTTGTATCCTGCAAGGATCCAGAGCTTCCTTTTCAGACCCATCTGTAATTTGTATAAAACTATTTCGAGAAACACTTAGCTGAATCAGTCACAAGGATTTTCACCATAGAGTGATAAGATAAAATCTAGAATACTTTTCTTTTGGGCTTTTTGAATTAGGTGACCTAGGCACCTGATATTATCTGAACCCTGTCTATTGCAAAATAACCCAACTTTTTCAGGGTTTATTCAGAGGAATAAAAGAGGTCCAGGTGCATTGCCCGTAATTTGGTGAAAAGCTCTGCATCTGTGTTAAGGATTGCTATAGGCTTGCATGACACACAATGTGCAGGGTCATTGCCCAGTTTGTGAATTAACGCTATTTATGGCCCATAGTGGGGGAGAGGTCTGTGGATTTTGAGAACAAATTAAATAATGCTCTCATGGGTTCACCAACCCAAAGTGAAAAATGTTTGTGTAGGACTCTATAGCGAAGCTATCTGGGCCTGAGGACCTCCTTCAGGGGAATATATTTTAGTGCTTGTCCTAAAACCCTAGATGTTTATGGGGGACTCAAAAGAATCCCTCTGGTCATGGGTGAGGTGTGCGTTGAATCACAGTATTTAAGGTAGCTCTTTATGTAAGCTGGGTGTTCCTCTCCCCTTTCATACAAAGACTTATAAAAGACTTTAAAAGGCTTTCTCTCTGTCACTTTTATTGATCTTGTACCACTCTTCTTTTTAGCCTTAGTAATATGCATCTTAGCCCTTTGAAGGCATAGTTGCCTTGCCAACAGGGTTACCACTTTATTAAGCCATCATATAAGAGATCACTTGATTTGAGCAGGGCCTCTACCTGATTCATTCTGTGAGCCTTAAGCTAACCTCTGAGGATAACTATTTGTTTTTGAGACCTCCTAGTGGGGATTAGTTTTCCCTGCTGCTCAAGGGATTTGATCTTGGCTGTGAGTCTATCCTCCAGTAATCTTGATTCTATATCACTGTCTAATTCTATTGCTTTAATTGCCTCGCAAATTGTTGCCTTCAAATCATCCCCTATAGTATGCAATTAGAGGTTGGGGAGGGAGTTTAGCTAAATCTTGATTGATTGTTGATTCTATAAATAATCTATTCAGTGAATCTCTCAATGTGTTCAATTTCATACACCATCTATAGTTCTCCAGGCATGGTCTGAGATGGAGATGTCATAGACAGTCACATCTTTGAAGGTGAATATTTATATATTAATGAGGATAAAATTGAAATGTAGTCTGTATGAGAGTATGCCTCATGTACAGGGGAGTAAAAGGAGAAGTCTTTTAGGTCAGTATTTAAATACCGACAGGTACCCACTGAACTTAATTTTATGGTTTTTTTTAGGAGCTGTTGTGATTGTCCCATATCCTGAGTATGTGTTCAGCCAGGCTGAAGCCGTCAAACCCCAACTATCAGGTCAACTCTGGTGCTTTACAGCTGCTCATTTACTATTTGAACACGTAAGGGATCCTGAGAGGAATTTGGGACATATATATTCAAGAGTGTAAAGGGGAATCTGTGATGGAGTAGCTGGATTTTAATGTAACACTCTACTATATCCCTGTTGACCTTGGTCTCCCCCCTTAGGTATGTTGGTTTGACAGAGCATAGCCACCCCTGCTGCATACCACATTGCTGAGGCCCTGAACTAGTGTGCCGTATATGCAACTGATCACTCCTTTTTTAGGAATCTCTTTTATTAAGGTATTTTCTGAATACCCTCACTTATTTGGGGAGTACAACCCACTGATATTTAGGGAAATTAACTTGAAAATCCTTGCCTTTGAGCCCATTGGTGGTCCGTCTCATAAAACCGTATTCCTTCTTTAGCACTCCTCATTGGACACCCCAATCTCCTGCCCTCTCCTTCTAAAACACTTGATCAAACCCCGAACGGCAAACTGGGATGAAGTGCTTACCCAGGTCTAGGAAACCTACAATCACTCGGGGAATGTTTCCAAGGGATAGTGCTCGAGGAGAAAGGAAGCAGGCCATTGTTCTGGGATTAAAATAAAAAAGAAATAGAATAATTTGTTTATTAGTGCTTGCCTGCTCCCTTCTCTCATTTCCGGTCCTTAGGACTCTCCCAGCTGCTGATATGGTGTGTTATGAGCTGTCTGCTGTGCCATGAGCAACCTCCTGATCTCATTGACCCTTCAGATACTTTCCACTCTGCTCTGTCTTTTCGCCTTCGTACATCTTCGTCAGGTGGTGGATAACATCAGCACGGTCCTCTGCACTGCTCTTGTTTGGATGATGTTAGGTCCTGGGCTTGTGTCTTACTGTCCAACATTCATGACATTGTTCTTGCCATCCTACAGGAGCATTTTGTCCTATGTTTGTGTCGTCTTCCTCAGCATGTAGACCCAAAATCACTTTGGCATCTAAGGGAGCGCATAGCCTTATGTTTTCCATTTCAATGAAACAGACTAAAGGAGTTTCCATACTGATACCTTATGTAGCGCTTATATAGGTAATTAGTTACCAGGCGGAAGTACCTGCGCTTTTTCAGAGTCACGATGTAGAGGTCTTGAAACAGTTAGATGGCACATCCCCTGAAGGCCACATACCCTTTATCTTTTGCAATCCTCATGGGGTGTTCTTTTTCCTTGAAAAAGTGTTCTCTTGAGGTGATGTCCACTGTGGTGTCAGCCTGAGATGACATGGCAGTCACAATATACATGCGGTCCAGCTTGATGGGAACATCCGGAGAGCCTCTCATTATCTGTATGAGATCCCAGGTGAACCCCTAGATAATATTGCCTTCCATTCTCTTGTGTGTCCCCCTGATCTAGATATTGTTTCTCTGGCTTCAGTTTTCCAAGTCTTCTTGTATCATTTGGAGCTCAATCTTCTGCTCATTCAGTGACAGCATTTTTTACAAGCGGATCTCCTGGTCTTCTATGCACATGTTGGTGGTGCATTCTAGTTCATCGATTCTAGTGCCTAGCTCCATGATTTCACAATGTGTTTCCTGAATGCATTTTCTTGAGGTCAGTCTTGATGGAACCAATTTGTGACTAGATGTCAGTGAGGAAGCACTCTATGTCCTCCTGGGTGATAGGAGCCACTGAACGATCTCTATTGTCAGTTGGACCTTCACTTTCCCGCCACCAACCTCCGCAGAGAGCCACCTGTGACCACATGTCTGCCAGTAAATATCCCCTTTGGGAGCAGCCATGCACCATTGATTGAGTCTTTGATTGGGGCTGTAGTGGTGGGCCAGTAATCCTGACGTATGTGTGGAGGGAAGAAATGAGGGCCCAACTACAATAGGGCCCAACTTGTAAGTAAGTCTAAAAATCAAAATCCGGTATTTGTGAAGAGCGAACTACTCACCCTTAACGGTCTAAAGGCTCTGGGGGCCATCGGAAAGGTTAAGTGAGCTATTGCCCAGAGTCACATGGTGCTGAGCTGACCTGCCGCTGGCGATAAAACTGTGACCCCTGCGCTCTGGATTCAGCCGTCCTGGCTGTTGCGCCACACCTCTTCCTTATTTGTACTTGTAAGACCATTCACTCCCCACCTGACCCGTAAATCATTGGCCCTCTGCAGCAAGTGATGTCTCGGCTTCCTCTAGGACTCGGCAGACCACAACACCAGTGACATCTCCAGGAAGTAGTAGCCCGTCCGCAGTGCACAGGCCCTTAACACGACCACGAAGTTCAGGCCACACACTCTCAATGGGCCTGTAACCACAAAGAAAACCATTCGCATCAATAATTGCCTATCTTGGCTGGGTCCCAGGAAGCCTAGTACCTAGATTCAGGAGCCCCCATTCATGGTGTGGTTAGAATAGCAGATGAGGCTGTTCAGAAAATTGAACCATGCCCCCAGCCTCCGTCGCAAGGTGAGTCCATCATCGATCTCATGAGATCTGGGGCATCAGAGTATCCTATGTCCGCATTCCCAGGACAAGGATCTTGAGGTTGGGAATCCTTAGAACAGTGGAACAAGGTAAGGGAGGCTGCACCGTGAGTCCTCAAGTGCCACCAGCCCAGCTAGACCTTAATGTTAATTCATACAGATGGAGAGCAGCGGGAGTGCTAGCAAATCTAGAACAGGCTCAGCTCTGGGGGAGCAGTGGAGTGCCATTAGTTTGTGGCCATCTTGAACAATGCCTTATAGCTCTCCCCAACCAGCACACCCAGAAACCTCATGAAAGTTGAAGCACTCTGTGACCTCGTCAGGGAATTACGCGCTAAATAAATTACAAAAATGCAGCAAAGGAAAAATTAAGCTCATGGCCTGCAATTCCCAATCAATGAATCCCAGAGTCAATAAAATGTACTTGGAAGGAGAACTAATCTAAAGGGTACAGTCCTTCGCATATCTGGGTATCACCTGGCCATAGCAAACCTCTCCAGAAAAATAGAGCTGATTGCCGGGGGTGTCCTTGGCTTCAACAGCCTCTTTGGAGGTGCATATTGGCCTATGTGCACTCAAAATTCACACATTTTTGAGCTATGGAGCACATGTATGGTGGAATGAAGAATACTTCACACACAGGAACCTCATTGAGGAAAATGTGGAAATCCCTGCTACAGATCCCAGAATCCTCCCCATCAGCAGTCATCGCAGCAAACTGTGCATTTTCCCCATTTTCTACAGTGTCGGAAAAAAGGTGAAGATCTATGCCGTCAAGCACAGCAAAGCATGCTCAGTCCATCTACTAAACAATGCCTGTTGTCAACCCGGTCAATAAATCTTGCAAGAAAGAGCAAGTGGCACAAGAAGCAAAGGAATTGAACCTCCCTTCTGAGATGTCGGAGCCCTACAAAACAATACTAAAAAGGCACTATTTAGAACTCAAATATGCAGAATGGTAAAAAAAAAGCAGACAGAATAAGAGCGTATTATGGAGGGATGAATTCAATTTGCGCCCAAAACAGCAACCATATCTCACCACCTTGCAAAGCAAGGGAGAATGCAGAAACTTACACATAGTAAAACTCAATCTGCTCGACTTGCATGATCGAAGGCATAGATATTACAATGCTGATCGCTGGAATGTCTCTACAATGATGCTTCAGTAGAAAACACCATCCACATCTTATTAGACGGTGAATGGTTTTCAAGGAGCAGGAAATCATGCCTCATCCAGGAAGTAAAAATCAGGAGGATAAAAAAAGAAAAAAAACTGACCACTGTTGTACCAGGATCGAGAATAAGGGTCAAGACTTCTAGCTAAAAATGCAAAGTGCTGCATACTCACCCACTCCTTGACTTTCACATAACACTGGCACCTCAAAGAAGGAAAACATTATTCACCCAGTTAGCAAACTGGACAAAACCAGTGAAAGTGCCTAGAGATTACATACTAGAACGCAGATCTGTGGTTATCACTGCATGGGCTCTGCACTTGCTAAATCATATGCGATCACAATCTCACAAACATCAACAGGGGATGCCAAAGGAAACTGAAAAATATAAATGGCTATAGAATGCGAGTGTTATACTTGAAATGATACCTTAATTGCATGGGGCCCTATACCCTCCCAATCCTGCATGCTATTCACCACATTCTCCCCCACCTTTAGGACTCCTGGGCACTTGACTCCCTTTACTGAAATCCATCCTTTCCTACCCAACTCCTCTTCTCCTCTACTAATCTGCATTTTTTAACATTTGTTTGCAAAGGTCAAAATAACCAAACGTGGTAATAAAATAAAATAAACACCTTGGTTTATGTGACGAGTCTGCAGCGGATGATCTAGGATGAGTGAGGAGTTCCTCATCCTATTGGATCTTCTAGCTGCATTTAAAACTCTCACCACACTGTCACCCTGTTTACTAGATGCAGGTATCAAGGACAAAGCACACACCTGGCTTGTGTACTCTATACTGTCAGAAGCCCCCTGTTTACTTCTCAGCTTAAGGGGATAACTTACGAAATTCCTCAGGGCTTGTCACTCAGCCCTATATTCTTTAATATCTATGTGCTCCCAGTCATTAAACTAATACAATCCTTCAACAGAGAGGTCATGTTGCATGGAGATAATATTTAAAATATCCTCAGACTGAATGGAACATGTGACTCACAGCAAACCAGCTTCAGGGCTAGAATTTGCACTGTTGCAGACTGAATGCAGGAATATTTCCTGAAGCATAACCTGGCCAAGACAGAAGTTCTGGCTATTGTAGACTTTCTGACACGTAACTTACAATGATCCAAATATTGGTGGTCATCATAGTAAGGTACATGCCCCACCCCTGTGGAGAGTGTGTTTAATTTAAAAGCTTATATTTGATAAAAGCCCAAATGCCTCTGCTCAAACAGCTAAATTGTCTGCCATTTGCTACTTTCTTCTGAATGTTTTAAGGAGGATCCACCCTGTTAGCTTCTCGACTGCCACTTTCTGGTTTTACGTGCCATAGCTGGTTCACATTTGGCTTATTGTAATGAACTGTATTTCACCATATCTAAATACAAGTTACTGAAACTCCAGATAATTTAACATTTTGATGTTAGAATTCTCTTGGTATTTCCAAGCTGTATACCTATTTCACATCACTTAAGACAGATGCATTGGATCCCTGTTGATAGGAGTGTCAAATCCTAATGCCTCTGCATCTGTCACAAAGTTATGCATCGTAAAATCCCCATGAACAGAATATTGACTACTTATAACCCAGTCCGCAGTTTAAACTCTCCTTCAGAAGGGCTACTCTATATTTAGAAAATTGAGAAATCCAGAATAGATGATTGTGTATTTTGTTATCCTCAATTTCTGCCCCTCAGGGAGGGCTATTTCACCTTCAGGAAAGCGCTGAATGCTTAGGGCCAAATTTAAATTTTGGTGGGCGGCCAGCCAAGCTGTTGGTCCTTTCCTTTAGCATTGGCAGGAACTGCCATCACAGTGGTTAATGTCAATGCTGTTTACAGTTTGGTTCATGGCTCAATCAACATGACAGGGACCTGCACTCTTTTCTTTTACATTTTCAAAAAGAACATCCTGTAGTGGGATTTTCCTTTTAAGAAATTTAAAAAAAAAGCTCCCTTTACCATGGGAGTCCGCTCCCATGGCGAGGAGAGCTTTTATAAGTTTTTACTGCCCTTTACCGTCAGGGTTTTCCTGGAGGTGACAGGCAGTGAAAGCTGACCTCTAATTCTGCCCATCTGAATTTGGTAGGTGGATTTTGAGGTTTGCCTCCAATAGCCCTTACTCTGCAGGGCCATTGGAGGGGTTTAGACAGAGTACTCTCCACCGTGATTAAACCTATGTTCTGGCTGCTTTTACATTTGGTGGGCTAACCGAAATCTTGGCGGGATGTATACCCCGTCAACAGTGCGACGGAGTATACATTCCTTCAAGGTACAAAATCGGGATCTTAGTTATTTAGCAACTAGTTTTGATTATTGCAATTCTCTGTGTGATTTTGTACAAAGGCAAACATATTCAACAGCCTTTTAAAGCTCCTAATCCCTCATATATAAAATATCTCTTACCATTTCAGGAAAATGCAGTGCCACATATACATGGTAGCCCTTTAACAGATAGACAAACCTATATGCCTTAAGTCTTTATGTACTTTATCAGCTAATGGAGATTCCGTATACAGTGCCTGAGATACATAGCAGCCATTTAATACCCATTGTAGAAAGTCACTGTCCCCATTTCCAACCTTGAACAGCCATAATACAGTCCCAAATATATTCAGTGGCCATGTAACCCTCATAATCCCCCATGCAGAACAAAGTTATGCTAATTTTTCTTCAACATTAATGAATTAATTAATTAATTAATTAATTACAGAATTTGTAGAGCGCACTACTTACCCGCGAGGGTCTCAAGGCGCTGGGGAAGAGAAGAAGGGGGGGGGTGCCGCTACTGGTCGAACAGCCAGGTCTTGAGTAGCCTCCTGAAGGTCAGCAGGTCTTGGGTCTGACGTAGGCTGAGTGGAAGGGTGTTCCAGGTCTTGGCGGCGAGGTGGGAGAAGGATCTGCCGCTGGTGGTAGTTCTTCGGATGCGAGGGACGGTGGCGAGGGAGAGGTCGGCGGAGCGGAGCTGGCGGTTGGGGACGTAGAAGAAGAGTCGTCTGTTGAGGTAGGCTGGGCCGGTCTTGTGGAGTGCCTTGTGTGCGTGGATGAGGAGTTTGAAGGAGATTCTCCTGTCGACGGGGAGCCAGTGCAGGTTTCTCAGGTGGGGGGTGATGTGGCTGTGGCGTGGTACGTCGAGGATCAGGCATGCAGAGGCGTTTTGAATGCGTTGCAGTCGTTTGATGAGCTTGGCCGGGGCTCCCGCTTAGAGGGCGTTTCCATAGTCGAGTCTGCTACTGACGAGGGCTTGGGTGACTGTTCTTCTTGTATCTGTCGGGATCCACCTGTAGATCTTGCGGAGCATGCGGAGGGTGTTGAAGCAGGAGGAGGAGACTGCGTTGACTTGCTTGGCCCATGGAGAGCGTTGAGTCGAGGATGACTCCCAGGTTGCGTGCGTGGTCGGTGGGTGTCGGGGCTGCCCCCAGTGTCGTAGGCCACCAGGAGTCGTCCCAGGCTGAAGGGTTGGAGCCGAGGATGAGGACCTCCGTCTTGTCCGTGTTCAGCTTTAGTCGGCTGCTTTTCATCCAATCGGCGACGGCCTTCATTCCTTCGTGGAGGTTGGATTTGGCGGTGAGGGGGTCCTTGGTGAGGGAGAGGATCAGTTGAGTGTCGTCGGCGTAGGAGATGATGTTGAGGTCGTGCTGTCGGGCGATGCGTGCGAGCGGGGCCATGTAGATGTTGAACAGTGTCGGGCTGAGGGATGATCCCTGGGGTACGCCGCAGATGATCTCGGAGGCTTCGGATCGGAATGGGGGGAGGCGGACTCTCTGGGTTCTGCCGGAGAGGAAGGAGGTGGTCCACTCCAGGGCCTTCTCTCGGATCCCTGCGTCGTTGAGGCGTGCGCGTAGTGTGCGGTGGCAGACAGTGTCGAAGGCGGCAGAGAGGTCCAGCAGGATGAGGGCTGCGGTCTCACCGTTGTCCAGCAGGGTCCTGATGTCGTCGGTGGCGGCGATGAGGGCAGTCTCGGTGCTGTGGTTGCTGCGGAACCCTGACTGGGATGGGTCCAGGATGCTGTTTTCTTTGAGGTATCGGGTTAGCTGTCTGTTGATGATCTTCTCAATGACCTTGGCTGGGAACGGAAGCAGGGAGATGGGCCGGAAGTTCTTGAGGTCTCTCGGGTCCGCCTTGGGTTTTTTGAGTAGGGCGTTGATCTCAGTGTGTTTACAGCTCTCTGGGAAGGTCGCGGTCTCGAAGGAGAGGTTGATGACGTTGCGCAGGTGGGGTGCGATGGAGCTGCTGGCTTTGTTGAAGATGTGGTGCGGAAAAGGGTCTGACGGGGAGCCGGAGTGGATTGTGCTCATGGTCTTGATGGTGTCATCGATGTTCACGTTGGCCCAGGCTATCAAGGGGCCGTGGTCGATGGTGTGCGCCGAGTCTGGTGTGTCGGTGTCTATTGGGGCAGTCTGGGTGTCGAAGCTGTCGTGGATGTCGGTGATCTTGCGGTGGAAGAAGGTGGCGAGGGAATCGCACAGGGCTTGCGATGGCGGGATGTCGTTGGTGTTGGAGCTGGGGTTGGAGAGTTCCTTCACGATGTTGAAGAGCTCCTTGCTGTTGTGTGCGTTGTTGTCGAGGCGGTCTTTGAAGGAGATCCTCTTGGCGGATCTGATGAGGTGATGGTGGTTGCGGATGGCGTCTTTGTGGGCTGCGTGGCTGTCCGGTGTCTTTTCACTGTGCCATTTCTTCTCTAGTTTCCGGCAGGTGCGCTTGGATGCTAGGAGTTCCGGGGTGAACCAGCTGGCTCTCTTGCTGGTGTCTCTGTAGATGGGTTTTTTCAGCAAGCGAGGGTGTTGGCGCAGTCGTCTATCCATCGTCTGAGGTTGTGGGCAGCGTCGTTGGTGTTGGAGGGGTCGGCGGGTGGGCTGAGAGCGAGGTTTGCTTGTAGTTGGTCTTCGGTGACTTTGCTCCAGCAGCGGCGTGGGATTTGTTGGGTGCGGTGGTGTGTGGTGGGTTTCTGGAAGGTGAAGTGGATGCAGCGGTGGTCGGTCCAGAGGAGTTCGGTGGTGTGGCTGAAGGAGACGTGGGAGTACCAGGTTTATGTAAAAGTCATTTAACGCCCATCATGCCTGATGAAGAAAATACCTACCCCCATTTCCTATCTGGAACAATCCTAATACATTCCTAAATAAAATCAATGGCCATGTGGCAACCATAATCACTGATGCAGAAAAAAGCTATGCCCATTTTCATTCAACATTTACTAAATAACAATACCAGGTATATGTAATAGCCATTTAACCCCCATCACCCCCATGCTAAAGTAACACTCAGTGCTATTACATGTCATTGCAATGCTTCATCCAATAATCCCTCTTTCCTAATGTATATTGTGTGTCCAGTACTACTATAAATAGCTGCATTGCAGCTGGAAAAGTCTGCAATGCAATGCTGTATCCCGGGGGCGCTACATCATACATCCTTCTGTTTGCATTGCTAATGCTACTTCTGCTCGCAGTCTCTGTAGGCAGGGGCTGCCCGGGGGCAGACTAAATGGGTGATTTATGGCCTTGAGTGAATTATTTGGGAATATTCTCCCCTGTGACACAAAAATGAACTCCTGCCCAAGATGTTCAATGTCATGTGTTGGGAACCTATTTGAGCATTGACAGCCCAAGCAATTTCTGCCATCTACCAAAGAAGTGGCTGATGGTATTACGTGTACTGGGCCGCTCGTTCATGGTGTTGGGGAACAGGTGAAAATCATTTGGATAATTGAGTTGTCTTTATATGGGAGTGAAAGAGAGGGGCTTGTTGCTCCAATTTTACAATGTACGATATGTGAGGAAAGTGTACATGCAGCGACTGGTGCTTATCAAGGTACGCAACAACTGGTTAAGACATGGGGAAATATATGGCAGTGGGGTGGCTAAATTAGGGTCTCTGGATGATGCAGATTTTCCATATTGTACCCTTCCTTGTAATTTCCCTTGGCGTGCTGACAATGTGTCCAGAACCTGTTAGTTTTAGACACTGGTTGTATACCAAATAGCACCTGACTGGGATTCAATGCCCTTCATGGAAAGTCATCTCAGGTACTATCACTGTTTTACTGTCGAGGGTGCTTCTCAGACTCTGGCATACACCTTAATTTGTTATGTACTACTATGACCACAATGCACATTGGCAGTTGCTTATTTGTATGTGTAATATTATCGTTTGGAAGCATGGGGCTATAGGCACCAGTTTTGGCTTCAGATAACAGCATGCAGTCATGGGAGTACGAGCTTTTTGATATAACACGCGCCCATTACACTTGAAAGCTGTGTTCAGCCTTCCTTTGATGTATATTTGTTCCCCTAAGAAATTCACAATTGCTGATCTGTTGCAAAGTCATCCTGTGCCCTCGGCATCCCCCAACTTTTTGCTGACTGGTACTGGTAGTAACTGACTCTGACTGACCCTGGGCTCTGCCCAACCAGACCCAGGGCCAGTGTTATGCTGAAGACACACATAGAATACAGTGAAAACACCTACATACACTAGGGTACATTATGGGTCATGGTACCCCTGTGATTGGCATGACTTCCCCTATAGGGCCCTAATACGTATTGTTATATGGCCCTTAGAGTCATTGTCGACATTGCTAAGTTAGCATGAGCTTTGCTGCCATGAAGCTGCTTTTGCGCACGTTACTACAGGACTTTATTTTTGCAGATGCTGTTTGTGCCTTTCACATGAGAACTGTCTGCTTTTCGCGTTCTTTGCTGAAGTTCCTGGAGTTTAGTCTGAACACGATGTGCAAGGTCGATAAACAATGCCCCTTGTTATTCTGTTCTGGTCAGTCCCTAGCACCTAGACATAACATGCTAAACACAGCTGCAATGTTGGAGATTCGTGCTTTGATATTATGGGGATGCATGTTGTTTTAACAGACACTTGGAGAGAGCCCTTTCCATGGAGAAGAGCTACGCTGTTCCTATGATGTAAACCTTGCATCTAGGCTTTAAGGTATGGGGTCTGCTGTCAAAGCCCAGAGATCTTCCTTTATATAAATAAACATCTTCCCGTCAAGAGGAGGGTGGTTAGGTCTTATAGCCCCTTTTCCATTGTCTTTATAAAATGACTCCCCCCCCCTTTGTGCTATATGGAATTGTAACAATGCTAATTGTTTTGAGTTTATGCATTTTGCTGCTGGTAGTGGCTCGTATACTGTATTGTAGAGCACGATAGTTAAAATAAACATTTTGAACTATTACAGTGACTCTGCCTAATCTTGTTGTGGACAAGTACAAGTGAGCGAACGAAAGAGTATGCCTTGTTACCGCAATTCCTGAGAGAGTCGGGAGTGTTGTGTTCTGGGTTGTCTAATCATTTGTAACCCTGTGATATTTGGAGAAGAACGAATGAGACACTATAGCTAGTCGGTTTTGGGATTTTGGGCACTAAGGTGGTAGGTTGGTACACCCCTATACACCGAGGTCCCGTTTTCCCGCGCATAGTTTTGTGTAGGTGCAGAATCCCCGCAACATGGCGCCGCCAACGTTTTGTCTGGTTCTTATCTGCGAGACACTTGAGTAGAGCTTGTGCTTGTCCACAATTCCCCTCACATCTGTTTCCGGAGACGGTTGTGACGGTGTAACCTCCTATATTCATGTTTTATAGGTTCTTTCAAGCTTGAAGTTTTAAAAGGTTCCTTTTCTTTAATCTTAACCCGTTATTGCTTCTTTGTTGTTTATTATGGCGGTTCCAATTGCACCGCCTAATCGGACTGCAGTCACCGCTTATTTGACTCAAAATGGAGTTCCTAATGCTGGCGTTGCGCTCATTTTTGTCGTAGAAGCAGATGCAGCTTACCGCTTCGAGGTGTTTTATTCTTGGGTCACTTTTCTGGCAGTGGATGGAACAGATAATTTGTTTCATGAATATACTTCCTCAAGTTTATCATCCTTATAGGGCTCTCGAAGTTCCGCTTACAGCTTGGCAACACCAAATTTGGTTTAATGGTGCCCTTCCTCACCCAATAACGCCGGTCTGTCTTGGCCCTTTGTCGATAGACGGGGCCACATGGCCGGTTTTGGCTGGGTATACCCCTCACCCATGTTACGCTACAACTGCGACGCTCGCTGAGCTTTGCGTGTTGCATACCTCTTTGACACATGTACATCGAGCTGTTATTCAGTTCATGTCGCGCACCTACCAGGTGGGACCACCTGGCGTTGCTGCACAACCTGTGGGTCCTGGTGGCGTGACCATCAGTCCCCTTATGGTTAATTCAGTAATGGGCAAACATCCACAGAATAAGGATGAATTCCCTTATTGGCTTGCTGAAAAATTTGGACAACTAGAGGCTGTTTTTCCAAATACCACTCCTGTGGAGAAACACAGGATCTTAACTATAAGTTTGCCTAAAGACTTTCTTCCCGAATTGACTGATTGTAACACCTGGGGCAAGGTGTTCGCGGCGGTATATTCGAAGTGTTTTGGCACTCCCTCCATGACCGTGCTCCCCTCCGTGATAAAACGCGTTCAAGATGAACACGGGCCCGAAGCGGCTGTACAGTTGGGCATGAGACTGGTAGGGGTATTCGACGTGGTTGCTGATATGATTCTTGCTAATGTCAATGGTGATGCGGTGAGCTTCCAAGTGGCAAACCGCTTGGAGACTGTGCCAGATGCAGACAAGCCACGCGAAATACCGAAGATTATTGCAAAGGCTTATAAAACCATTGGCCGCAATAGTCTGGGATGGGAGTTAAGCCTTTTACTCAAACGCAAACGCAGTCTCAAACTCAACAAAAAGCCCAGACTGATAAAAACGGGCATCTGTTCTTTCCTAAAAAGAACTGGAAAACTAAGAAACAGGGGCAGCAACAACAGAAGCAAGGTTTGCGTGCTGGTTCACCGACACCTGAGTCTTCTGTGCGTATTTATGACTTGCGCGATCGCGCAAAACTTAAGACACCTGATAGATTTCAGGTCCCTGATCAGCGCTCTCCTCGTTCTTTGCAGGACACATTGGACTCTCACGTCGGTGGTGGGGAGCGCCAGGATCGTGGAAAAAGTCAGACCACACAACAGGGACGAAATCAACCTCGACAGTTTGACGTTAAAGCCAAACAAGAGGACCTGCCTCGTTTCAGACCCCCGTTTCAGAAGAAGAAAGTTGCCGCTTCAACAGCGAGATATGCCTCAGACGGTGAGAACACGACTCCTGGACTCGACATGGGCAGTGACTCTGCTCGACAGCGCAGCGAAAGTTACCATAGTGCGGGTGGCACTGCGTCCCTCTCTGGAGGCGACAGCAACTGATACCTTCATAACTGTGGAAACAGCAGATACCTGGGTTGCCCCCCCGGATAGACTGTATGAAATTATTTTTCAAATTGAGGGTAATGTACAATGTCCAATCAAGGCGGTTTTCTGGGAAAATCTAACCTCCTCATACGACATTTTGTTGGCAGAGGTGGATTGGCCTCCACCATTTGTGTTAGCCGCATCTCGAGGGGAGGACGTGATACTTCCGAGTTTTTCACGTTACGTCCCTGTGGAGTATGCAAAGGCTTAAGCAGCTGAGTGGGCTTTGGCCCTTGCCCCCGCTGTGTACCGTAACCAGGTGGGCTGGGGTATAGATTCACCGGCACATGAGATACCTTTACAGTCTACGCCACAGCCACCACCGCAATATCCAATCAAACGCGAAGCTAAGGCTCACGTTTGTGACATTCGGACACAGTTAGAGTATCAGGGTGAGATTGAATCCTGTACATCACCGATGAATAATCCTCTCTTTACGGTATCAAAACCTGATGGTTCATATCGGATTGTATTGGATTACAAAAATGTGAATAGTGATTGCCGGTGAGCAATCTTATTTGTAAAAAATACAAAACTACACTGGACATATCCAATGGTTTCTACAGTCACAATTTGGCTCCTGAGAGCCGTGACTTGACAGCGTTCACAGCCGTCGGAAATCAGAAAAAATTTACACGATTGCCCATGGGATATAAGAATAGCCCCGGGGCATTTGCTGCGCGTGTTGTGTCTTTGTTACACAACATAGATCGAGATGCGTTCTCGTACGTGGATGATATCTATCTCACGGACGATGAGCTTAATCCGCATCTTGTCCGAGTCGACCGCATAATTTCTGCGTTCGCCGACTACAGATATAAATTCAATTTTGCAAAGTCACACATCGCTCATTTGGCGGTGCTCGTTTTGGGCTATGAGCTCAATAATGAAGGAAAGGGGTTAGCCCCCCCACTTCCTGGAGAAATGTGCACATTTGCAACCCCCTTCTACTCTTAGATTTTTGAATTTTGGGAGGACTTACATTCCCGATTATGCCCAGCGTATCAAGCCGCTTTATGCGTTGATACAACCAACATATTCCTCTGTAGCTGGCTTCCGGAACATACCTGTATTCTCCAATCTCTGCAATTTGACATGCTTGCAACCAACTTCTTGATGATGCGTGATAACACCACGAACCTAGTGATACGTATCGTACCTGGGAAGGTGGGTTTCACTTACTTGACGATCAATGAGGGGGATCACATTTGTACACTGCAGCTTAAATGCGTTTTTCCAATGTTGAAAAAGTTTTGACCGCGGTCCAGATGGCGATTCTGAAGGAACGCTCACTGGCGCAAGGTAAACGCATTCTTGTGGTCACCCCCTACCCTGCTTTGGAGGCCATGACTAAGTCAAGTGTACCTAACTCTAGAGCATTACATTCCCGTTGGATACAATGGGCTACCTCTTTGACATCATCTGATGTCACATTTATCTTTGACCCTGCACTTCAGACACAGGAGTTTTTACAGTATGAACATGTTAATCCTCCTCCATTGTCTTTGCTTCCTTTACATGAATACAAGTGTGTTATTTACACCGATGGCTAGGCTCAACCGGCCACAGGTTCCAGACATGCTTATTCAGCGGCTTGCGCAATTGTGGCTTGCTCCATTGTCAATGGAGAATTTAAGTCCTCCATCGTGCATACTCAAGCACTTGGGGACTGTACGGCACAATTGGCAGAGCTGCGCGCTCTTATTCTTGCTCTCGGGTTTGCTGATCCTAATGTGAATACTCTTTTTGTATGCGATTCTTACTACTGTGTTCAATCTTTCAATGACAACTTATTTTTTTGGACTCGAAATGACTATCGAGACTCTAAAGGCAGCGCAATTAAGCATAAAATGCTTTGGGTTCGAGTGGCAGAGCTTAAACAGCTTCTGCCCCTCACACAGGTTATCCATACTCTTGGCCATCAGCGTGTGGGAGCACACGCTCTTGGTAATTCTTTGGCTGACGAAGCGGCCAAATCTGCAGTAGCCACGTGTTCCGTAGCAGCAGTTACAAGGTCCATGACTAAAATAGATAATGAGATTTTGGCAGCAGTGGCTGCTACGAGGGAGGGAACAGGTTATCCTCAGGGTTTCCCTTCAAAATACTCTTATCATGTATCTCCCGAACAAGTCCCTTACGCTTCTATTCCATCTGTTGGGGATCGGCTGATTCCCAACATGGACCGCAGACCTGCTTTGATCAGAGCCGCACACGAGGGCATGGCTTCTGCACATGCCGGGGTGTCTGCGACAGTCTCGATTTTGCAGCAACGTTATTGGTGGCGTGGTTCATATAAGCAGACCCATACTTATGTGCTTTCTTGTGACATTTGTCAGCAAATCAAACCATCTACGGTGTCACGCCCACCACAAACACGGCTATGTATTTCTAATAAACCATTTGGCTGTGTATATCGTGATCACTGCGGTCCGTTCTCTTCTGATACTGCATAGAAATATATTTTAGTTGCAGTTGATTCGTGCACACGATACCTATGGGTTTGGCCACAACGCAGTGCTGACGCTCGAAATGTCATCAGGGATTTGCGTGCCTTTGTTGGGATGTTTGCCTGTGGCACCTTCCATTCAGACCAAGGTCCGGCGTTCGCCTCTAAGGCGTACAAGGATGCAATAAAGTCTATGGGGGTGCTGGTGCAGTTTTCGTCTCCATACAGGCCTGAGGGCAATTCAATTGTGGAGCGAATGAACCGTGACTTAAAGCAATCCTTGACAGCTAGAGTCTTAGGTACTGGCAGGAACTGGCTGGCTCATTTGTATGGTGTTCAACGTGCACTCAATAATCTCCCTAGAAGATCTCTGGGTGGGCGGACCCCATACAAAATGCTCTTTGGCATAAAAATGTTTGTGCCAGACTTTGATGGTCTAGACGTTGTGGTGGCTGCCACAACCTTTGACGTAGATAATCATTCTACTGTGTTACAGGATCTACAAAAGACCCGAGACAGCTATGCAACTGAACATTTACCCTCTTCCGATGATGCAGCACTGCTGATTCCAGTTGCCGGCTGGCTTCCGAAAGTTGGAGATCTGGTACGAGAAAAGTTGGAGAACAATAAAGAATTTGGTCCCTCTTATTGTGCACCGGTTCCGGTATTTGGATTGAAGGGTACTCGTACAGTCATCTTACCACCTTTACCTGGTCGCAAAGACAACGGATACATCTCAGTAGACAATGTCAAGCTACACCATCTGGCCGATTCTGAATAGTATCACACCTGCAGTTTCGTGCAACGCTATTTCTTTGAATCTGGTCCCCTCAACCTCCACAAATAAAAACAGTGTCAGTGAGGCTGAGATGGAAACTGCTGTTGACCTTTCATCCGTCCGGCCTCTATCTTCCAATGCAGAAGTCGAGTACACATCCTACAGATGAGTCCATTCGTGAAGTGCCGATCAGTCCTCGACAACATCAAGCTGACCCAGCACTACCACCGCTCATTAACAGAACTGCAAGCGGTTACTTTGGAGATCATGCCAGCTTCTCTTCTGACACATCCTCCTCGACTTCGAGTTTGGCAGTCCCACCGACAAAATTAAGTGTTTTCTTCTCTTGGTTCAAAAAGACATACTTGGTCCTTCCATGGACCTATATCTGGTTGGTGCTTATCCCAATTTTCCTCTTCATGTCAATTGGATTTGTAACAGTGTTCTTCTTACTCATCAATGGTCATTATTTGCCTGAACGCTCTGCTGTGAACTTGGTAGATGGAACTCTGGCCCCACACTCTTCATCCCACATCATGAGACGTGATCAGACTCATGTGAACATTTCAGCACTCCCGGTTGCAGATGGCATCGTTTGGGATAAAGTAGCCTTCGAAGTCCACGGCCCGACGGAGGTGCTCAGGGTGCCATACGTGTTTCGCGTCTCATTAGGAGATGTGGTCACAAGGGACATACATTCTGATGATTGGGATGTGAAGGCAGTGCATTCATTATTTTCTGATTCGAAGTATTATGTTGCTTTTGATGCTGAAGATTTGTACTTAAATTCTGTCAATTATGCTGATCTCTTTTGTTATCAGCACTATGGGCATCATTTTTACATAAAACAAATACTTGGAGGTCGATTTTTAATTATGCTCAATGGGAACATTGTCCTACTCCCAAAAGAGAGAGGGGCCGATTCACAGAACTAATCTGAGACAAAATCCTAAACTTACTACTTTTGGTATTCACAGAAGGCATTTAGTAGTAGTAAAGTTAGGACTCCTAACTTTACTACTACTAAACTGAAATAAAATCCTAAACTTACTACTTTTGGTATTCACAGAAGGCATTTAGTAGTAGTAAAGTTAGGACTTTACTACTAAGTAAAGATCCTTCTCCCACCTCGCCGCCAAGACCTGGAACACCCTCCCCACCAACCTCCGACAGACCCAAGACCTACTGGCCTTCAGAAGACTCCTCAAGACCTGGCTCTTCGATCAGTAGCAGCACCACCCCCCTCTTCCCCCAGCGCCTTGAGACCCTCGCGGGTATGTAGTGCGCTTTATAAGTGACATGATTGATTGATTGATTGATTGACTCCTAACTTTACTACTACTAAATGCATTTTGTGAATTCCAAAAGTAGTAAGTTTAGGATTTTGTCTCAGATTAGTTCTGTGAATCGGCCCCTCTCTATTTTCGGTGGATTCCCTTTAATACTAGCGTTAGCTTGTGGGATCCTGCTTCTACTGCTCCTGCTGCACAATGGCTGCTCAGCGTGTCGTCCTGCACAGACCAGGCCAGTTGCAACTGTACCTTGATCGGATGCGACAAGTTTTTGGATGCCTGCCGTTAGCGACGCTTAGCGTGAGTTATGGATTATCTTTTCGACTTGCCTACTTTACTTGCGTGCAACCAGTCTTCTACTGCCGACGATGCCCCTTCTATTGGGCTATGGATTTATGTCTCTCCAATACGTCATGTCCAGTGCCGGATTTTGTCCAGTTGATGGGCCCCTTAGAGGCTCATGACCAGGCTTATTCTGGGGATGGCTGTTTGGCGCGTGCAGCAGCACTTGGAGTATTGGCTGAATGGGATATCTGTGCGGCTGCGCAGAACCTCCTACATCAGAGTTTCATCGAATATCACGCAAGTTGCCCAATGATACTTTTGGGAGCATCAGATTATGAGGAGCACGTTTGTTCCTTCGATCTCCTTGATTGGATGGCATCCCTTTTTTGTGCTAACGATAGAGATGCTCTTCTGGAGGGAATTGCATTCTTAAGTTTGCGTACATTGATGGACTTACCACCTTCTTCATCATAACATTTTCCCGGAGGACGTGAAATTGATGACTTTTTTTTTTTTTAAATTTTTCCAATTTGTTTTTCTTCTCATAAGTTTTTGGTCTGCTTGGCTTTTTGAACTCTGTTTCCGTCCTTTCTCTATGTCCTATGGCCTTACCAGGGGGAGGGTGTTATATGGCCCACAGAGTCATTGTCGACATTGCTAAGTTAGCATGAGCTTTGCTGCCATGATGCTGCTTTTGCGCATGTTCCTACATGACTTTATTTTTGCAAGACGCTGTTTGTGCCTTTCACATGTCTGCTTTTCGCGTTCTTTGCTGAAGTTCCTGGAGTTTAGTCTGAACACGATGTGCAAGGTCGATAAACAATGCCCCTTGTTATTCTGTTCTGGTCAGTCCCTAGCACCTAGACATAACATGCTAAACACAGCTGCAATGTTGGAGACTCGTGCTTTGATATTACGGGGATGCATGTTGTTTTAACAGACACTTGGAGAGAGCCCTTTCCATGGAGAAGAGCTACGCTGTTCCTATGATGTAAACCTTGCATCTATGCTTTAAGGTATGGGGTCTGCTGTCAAAGCCCAGAGATCTTCCTTTATATAAATAAACATCTTCCAGTCAAGGGGAGGGTGGTTAGGTCTTATAGCCCTTTTTCCACTGTCTTTATAAAATGACTTCCCCCTTTGTGCTATATGGAATTGTAACAATGCTAATTGTTTTGAGTTTATGCATTTTGCTGCTGGTAGTGGCTTGTATACTGTATTGTAGAGCACAATAGTTAAAATAAACATTTTGAACTATTACAGTGACTCTGCCTAATCTTGTTGTGGACAAGTACGAGTGAGCGAACGAAAGAGTATGTCTTGCTACCGCGATTCCCGAGAGAGTCGGAGTGTTGTGTTCTGCGTTGTCTAATCATTTGTAGCTCTGTGATATTTGGAGGAGAACGAATGAGACACTATAGCTAGTCGGTTTTGGGATTTTGGGCACTAAGGTGGTAAGTTGGTACACCCCTATACACGAGGTCCCGTTTTCCTGCGCATAGTTCTGTGTAGGTGCAGAATCCCCGCAACAATATAGGGCAGGGGGGTTGACACTACCTTTAAGTCCCTAGTATAGAATAGGGCAGGGCAGTTTAGGGATCAGCAGCATTTTCTGTACTTGCATTTGTGCACTGCTGGAGCCTGAGGTCAGTTTAAAATCAGTCCTGTGTTGCAGGATCGCTTTTAAAATGCAAATTGTGCCCAAACTCGACTTTTGTGTTTGGGGCACTTACAAATTTATAAACTACAATGTTTGGACATGGTAGGTACCCCCAGGGTCTCCCCTAGGTGTTCCAGGGGTGAGGACCAGGTGCTTATAAGGAGAATCCTTAAATAAAGGTTTTTATATGCCCTGGGATTAGTGAAATTGCACATTTCACTCCCTGAATTGTTGTAAAGTGCTTCCCAAAATCGACTTTTGTGTTAGGAGCACTGTGAAATGAGGATCTGCTATGTTTTTATATATTCAGCAGCCCCAAAGGATTTCCTAGGTGTTCCAGGGGTGGGGGGGGGGGGGGAGTACTGTGGGTAGAAGCAGGGGGTCCTCATAAAACCAATTTTATAGGCCCTGGTATTGGAGAAATTGCCCAGTTCATTTTTCCATTGCAGATCCCCAGCCAATTGGAAAAGGTTATTAGTTAATAACTGGAGAAAGAAAAGCCATAAAACGAGGATTAAAGGACTCAGTAGAATGGTAATGATTAATCCAACAATATGGTATTTTTTAACGTATTCTAAAATGTACAGACAAGAAGTTATAAGACTTTTTTGTCTGTAAGCCAAAATTCAACCCTGTACTGCTCTGATTTGTCGGAGATAAGTCGGTGAGCCTGGCTGCTTTGAAGAGGTGATATATGACCCCTGGGGTTAGGAAGCCTCTCGGGGAGGAGAGGTTGCTGAGCATAGGAATGCCAGGGGGAGCGGTAGTAAATAATGCTCTCACTGGAAAGGAGGAGACAAGCTATAGCAACCATTTTTCATTTACACCTCTCCTCTCTGCCCTGCAGCCAGATGGGGGGATTAAGGAGGAATTCCCAGATGTAAGAGGAGTGGACCTATGCAGATGAAGCCATCCTGTGGGCTGGTTTAGTTAGTTCTGATCCCTCTTCTGGAAATTCTGACATATTGAATTTTGAAGGAATGGTGCTTTCTGGGTTAGCATTTTACTCCTCCACCCCATTGGAAAGGAGTGCCCTACTGCTTGACCCCAGAGAACACTGAATATGTATCTGAGAGGGGCGGTGCCTCTCAGATCTGCTTTTCAAGCCTAAGAGAATCAGAAGGGCCCACGCTGAAGAGTTTGATGTGCATTCACCAGGCCTGCACTCTGAAGTTTGCGCCTTTTGCACCATCTGAAACTACAGGCTTGTGGATCAAACCTGTTTGAAAGGACTAAAGAGTGGACTCCCTGCAAGCTACAGGTTAACAGAGCTCAACTGGACCATCACCACAAATAATCCCCAGCCTGGAGTACTACCAGTGGATTTGCAAGGGTTTTGTCCAAGTGGATTGTGGGAATTGAAGTCTCACACTTTTAAGGACCCTCTTGGAGGTTCCAGACCCTTGGATTATGTGTGGGACAATTTGGGACCCGCAAGAAGAACTTCAGGAAGCAGTTCTAACATGATCCAGCCTGCTGGAAGGGGCTGCACAAGACTGGTGAGAGATCCTCCAGAACAATTGCTTAATGTGAATGTGTCCCTGTCAGAGGCAACAAAATTACCAAAAGTGGGACTGTTGGTTCCTAAGCCTGGAGAGTGACTAATCTTTAAAAATTCATATTTCGGGTGGCTTGGGGGAGAACATGGCGGCCGTGAGCTGAGCGGTCGCTTGCCGCCGGTGCTCCGCTCTGCCCCATGACAAAAAGGATGTAGGTTTGACCTAAATAGTTAATTAGGCTTTACCCCCCTCCCCCTGTTTGAGACTTACTTTGTGATGTGCGTCGGAGTGTCCGTAGACCTCCCGCGCTGGTTTTTGGCTGCCCTGGAATTGAGGAAGGGTCGGAAGGTTGCAGCTCGTGGTCTCCTCCGAGGCTGTCTCCTCCGAAGTGAATCCAGAGGAACCAGTGGCAGAGGCAGCACTGCGAGTGCGCTGGAGAGCAACGCCGGAATCGAGGGGGCGAAGAGAGAGACGGAGAAGGAGACGGACTTGAGACCGGACGTGGTGAGAAGTAGATTTGCTCCAGTAGCCTCAAGTCAGAAGGTAAAGGAGCGTGAGGTTTCAGAGCGCTGGAAAGACGAAGACGGGGGTATATGGGAGGAACTCGGACCCGGTAAGCTCCCCCCCCCCTTGTTGCCCTAGAACGAGGAGTCAGCCAAGGCAGACCGAAGAAGGGATTACCTCTGTAATTAGTCCGGCAAAGCCCAGTAGATCCATTCAGGGGATTGACACAAAAGCGGGGGAAACTACAAGAAATAAAACGGCAAAAAGATCTGGGAAACGTGCTGGGAAACGAGCCACAGCACTGGGGTCAACTGTGCTGGAGTCCAAAAAAGGGAGATCTAGGAACACCAAGCTACCTCCGGAGGGCGAAATTGACATAGATACAGACATAGACATAGACACACATCAGAATACTTTAGAAATAGGGCTTCAAGGTATCTCTGAAGGTAGTTTCTCCCCTTCTTGGAAAAATAAAGGCAAGAGCTCAAAAATCAGCAGAAAGAAGGGTCTCCCTATAGAGGCAAAAGTAAAAATCACTCCATCGTTAAGGTCCTATTTTAAGGCCCTCCCACAGGTTTTGGATGTGGTAAAACAGGGAGAAGTTCTTAGGAAAGAATCTGGGCAGATAGACGTAGCAAGACAGCCACCTTTAAGATCAATGGAGAATATTGAGTCTGGAGATATTCCCTCCCCCACTCTCAGCCTCATTCCTCAGCCTGTATCTACAATAGTTCCACTTTCTCAATCCTCCAAGCAATCTGTTATGCAATTTAAATCGCTGAGTAATTCAGAGACCCCAGAAGTAGGTATAGTTATGAACTCAGGGTTAATTAATGAACATATTGAAGGAGAAGAGGCAGTGGTGGAAAGTGCAGGAGCAAGGGGCAGTGAGAATGATAGCGCTAAGATCAGCACAGAAATAGGGAGGATCCCGGAGATTCCAGAGAGGGAAGGTCCCTCTGTGACCTCTTTGAAAGCGTTATTTTCCATTATGTCTTTGGACATTAAAAAAGGGTTTGCTGTCTCGGAGTCGAATCAGGGAGAGATTAGACTTTTTTGTGAATCCCTTGAGAAAAAATTCGACCTCTTAGATTCTAGGACGGTGGTTCTAGAGAACTCAGTGGAGGGGCTTAAAGAAGATCTGGGAGCAGCGAAAGCTGATATTATAATACTTAAGAAAGAGGAGACCGTGCTCCGAGATAGACTGGAATCCTTGGAGAATAACTCCCGACGTAATAATCTACGCCTCCTGAATATACCAGAAGGAAAGGAGGGGAGGATCTTAAAACCTTTATATTAACCCTCATAAAAGAATCAGTTCTGATTAATGATTCAGAGGAAGACTTGATGAGGGATATACAAAGGATCCATCGGGATCCCTTCAGGAGACACCCCAATCGAACAAAACCTAGAAAGATCTTAATCAATTTCCTGACTTTTTCATTGAAAGAGAGAATACTAACAGCTGCCCTTAAACAGAAATCATTGAAACCCAGAGACTTTGCCTTTGAGATCCGATCAGATCTCTCACGGGTCACTTTAGATCGACAATGGGAGTTGGCCAGGAAAATGGAGGATTTTAAGAAATTGGGGGCCGTTGTCCAGTTGAAGTTTCCTGCACAATTGAAGGTTATGTTTAATAACAAAATGTATAATCTGAAAACAGTGCAGGAGGCAGAAGAGCTTTTGGAAAACTTAAAACAGCTTTCAATAAGATTATCCTAAGCTAGATTACCATTATATATACAGACAGTTGATTGAGATATGATAACTTTATGGGGACGGGAAGTACTCACTCACGAACTGATATTTATAAGTATACATCAGTAAAAACATGGCTCCAAGAAATTAGAGCCATAAATTAAATCAATTCAATCGCATGGGGGAAAAAAGCATAATATAAAATATGAAGTATAGTAGGAGTTTTTAAGCCACAGGCAGACTATACATTTTTGGGTATCAGTTAAAGATGGGGTAGAGTGGGGCACATCGGTAGGTAGAATCTGGATCTAGTCCAGGTAAATGGGGGTTGGGTTCTCCAGGGAGTGGTGGGGATCAAGGGTAGGGATGGGGAATCACGGGTGGGGGAGCATAAGGGGAAAAAAGGAAAACATTCTCATTCGCCTTTTAACCTAGCATTCTTTTTTTGGTTATTGTTTTTGGTCTGGTGTCGATACCTTGAAGGATGGTGTACATTCAGAAATCAGATTTTTAATCCACCATTATCATGGAACGTTAATGGCCTCAGAGTTAAAAGTAGGAGGGAAAAAATCTTTCAATATCTTAAGGACTCACCTGCACAGATAATTATTTTGCAGGAAACACACCTCCTGAGAGAAGAAATTAGTGGCATCTGTGGGAAACTCAGGTGGGTGGAACATTGTGTCAGCTCCTGTCAAAATGTTAATATTAGGGGTGTAGCGATTTTAGTTAAAAAACAAGCAAATGCTGGTCTTCTAAAGGTTATGACAGACCAAAGTGGTAGGTGGGTCATAGTTCAGTTATTCGTTAAAGGTTCATTCATAATAGTAGTAGGCTATTATGGCCCTAATCAGGATGACCCTTCTACATTAAAAAATATTTTTGCAAATCTTTTGGGGTTTCCCGATACGACTATTTTAGCTGGGGATTTCAATATAGTATTGAATCCGCAAATGGATAAATCCCCAAGTAGTAGGGCAAATGCCTTATCCAAATCTAGGTCATACCTAAAAATGATGATGAAGCAGAATGCCTTATCTGATATTTGGAGGGAAAGGTCAGGTGCCCAACTAGGTGTGTCTTTTTATAATAAAAAATACAGACACAAATCAAGGATTGACTATATCCTGATTAGCAATGATTTAAAGGGTAAAGTCAAAGATATAGGCTATTTGACCCCCCACCTTTCGGACCATGCGGCGGTATGGATGGATCTAGATTTGTCAGAAAAAGAACAACGAAGGATATGGACATTTGATCGCACATTTCTCCTAGATGAAACTGAAATCGTCCATCTATGCCAGGAGACAGAGTTTTTCTTAAATATAAATATAGGATCGGCAGAGCCCTCTGTGGTATGGGACGCCCTGAAGTCATACCTGAGAGGATTGGTAACAAATAGGACCTCCTATAAAAATAGGCAGTATAGGGAAGAACTGGCATCTATTGAGCGGGAAATGAAAGAGGTGGAAAGGAAGATTAATAATGAAACGGACCAAGCTATTTGCAAGTACAAGTTGTGAAATTGAAAACTTTGAAAGATAAATTAGAGGATATTGTACAGGCCAGGATCTCCAAAAGATGGGAGGCGAGCAAGCTAGCTCTTTTTGAATATGGTGAAGGGGCCGGAAAATTATTAGCTTGGAAAGCCAAAACTGATAGGACACGAAATCTTATAAAACAAATTGATAATGTGCATACTAATTCAAACCTGTATAATGAAGATAAAGATGTAGATAGCACATTAGCACATGAATGGCTAAATTCAATTAATCTCACCCCCTTAGACT
Organism: Calotriton arnoldi; assembly: GCA_963921515.1. NCBI lineage: Eukaryota > Metazoa > Chordata > Amphibia > Caudata > Salamandridae > Calotriton > Calotriton arnoldi. The sequence continues at coordinate 5,194,421 of CAWUFW010000134.1, read as the reverse complement.
CTGTCCAACAAGTTAATTTAGAGTCCGAGATATCACAACAGGAGGTCAGGAAGGCGCTTTCCACTTGTACGGCAGGTAAGGCTGCAGGGCCAGACGGCCTTCCCGTTGAATTATATAGAAGTTTGGGAGAGGTGATAATTCCATTCATGACGATCCTCTTTAATAAAATCTTAGTTGAAGGAGTTAGACCACCCACTTCGTGGGGTGAAGCCAACATAACGCTGATTTTAAAACCAGGAAAGTCTTCAACCAAATGTGGGTCATACAGACCCATCTCGCTTCTAAACACCGATTATAAGGTTTTTACCAGAATATTGGCCGATAGGTTGGGTGCGGTAGCAGGAGGCTTGTTGCATGCAGACCAAAAGGGTTTTTTAAAGAAGTAGGAACCTTTTTGACCTCACTCATGACTTTATTGGTGCCATCGATCTTGCCTCAACTTTTTCACTCCCTCTGGCAGCAATGACCCTGGATGCCACTAAGGCATTTGACAGGGTCAATTGGAATTATTTAGCGGCCGTGTTGGAGAAGTTTAATTTTGGGCCAAAATTCTGCCGGACTATTAGCCTCATATACAGCGACCCTTCGGCAAGGCTTGTGGTCAACGGACAACTGACCAAACCTTTTAAAATTAAGAGAGGAAACAGACAGGGCTGCCCCCTCTCCCCCCTCCTATACGACATGTACACAGAACCATTCGCTCAACGTCTTAGGGAGGAGACACTCATTTTACCATTTAAGAGTGGAACATGGGAGAGGAAGGTAGCCATGTATGCTGATGACATATTAATTCTTTCGTCAGATCTAGAATTGTCTTTTCCTCATGTTATTGACATAGCGAGGGATTTTGGTCGGGTCTCGGGTTATGAGGTCAATGCAGAAAAAACTGAAATCATGACATGGAATCTGCCGGGGTGTCAATATCAGACCAAAGACGAGATAAGGTACTTGGGGGTGAAGATAGTCCGAGATATAAATAAGATCGCGGAGATCAATCTTTTAAACGCCTCAAGAGAGTGTCAAAAACTTATGAAATCTTGGGCACATCTCCCCCTGACCATCTTAGGCAGAATTAATTTGGTAAAGATGGTAATTCTACCAAAAGTTACCTTTCTTTTTAATACCATTCCTCTACACTTCGAGAAGCAAACAATTGAAAAATTCCAGCAATCTATCAATTCATTTGTGTGGGCCTATAAAGCCACTAGGATATCTTGGAAGAAGCTGAGACGTAGGAGGGAAAAAGGTGGTCTTGCACTTCCGGATATACAATACTATGCCTGGGCTTTTCAGCTAACACACTCAAGAATGCTGTTAAAATCACCGGATTCATCAGGGAGGGGGGTAATGTATCTAGCTATGTTGGAGCAAGTGGGGTTACCTCATGAAGGTTTTCTTTTTAAATATGGAGATCAGAAATTCTTCAAGAAAGTAAGACTGAAAGTCCTAGAGAGCGTGGTTCGTATTTGGGCCAGAATTAAAAAACTAACAGGCCTAGAGTACTGTTCAAAGTTAGCTCCACTGTGGGACAGTCCAGGGACACCAAGCTGTTTGAAAGATAAACTGGCGGCCCCTTTAAAAACAGCCGGGTTTCTGGTATGGGGGGATCTTACCACAGAGGGCTCACTCTTACCTTGGGTATTTCTTGATGGAAAATTGGAGGAGGGCATGTCCAGATTTAAATATTTGCAATTAAAGAGTTGGTCCCTGAGTCTGAAAAAACCTATAGGCCTGGGGAATATGTTGGAAGAACATCTAGTACAAAAGCCAGTTGGAAAGAAAGAGGTATCGTTCTTTTACTGGGCTATTGAAGGGGCCATAGATGGAGACTTCAGATTAGCTGAAGAGTTGTGGGGAGAATTTATACCAGAAATAGACTGGGCAGACCTGTGGCAAACGTCTTTTAACACCTTGTTTGCAGTAGTAAAGCCAGCCTGGCTCAGAAGAAATCATTATTTCACCACACATAGGGCCTATTTATCCCCAGCGAGACTCTCTAAAATGACGAAGGGCCCCCTCGTTAGATGCAAAAAATGCGACATGGAAAATGCCCCAGACACACATATGTTTTGGACCTGCCCGGCAACTTCTGAATTTTGGGAGAAAATTGGAAGCACTTTAACGAACATTTTGGGACGCCCAATACATATTTCTCTTAGACTTATAATTTTTGGTATATCTAGCGAAATTATGGGCCTGAGCAGAGGTTTTCTATTCTATGCCATTCTGCTAGCTAGACGAGAAATATGCAGGAGATGGACTGAGGCCTTACCTCCTACATACTCAGATTGGTTGCGCTCCTTGTATAAAATCTCTAGGAATGATCTGGCCAGATTGAAAGATAGTAGGAAGAGAGCCATTTGGGACTGCCTGATAAACTGGACTCCAGGCTAAAACGGCTATAATATATTTTGTTTTTAACAAAACTAATCATATAATATACATGATCCTATGATTAAGCCTCATGTGAAGCTCTCAGGCTGTGTTGGGTCTCGCTGTTCCTCTTTGGTCCCCAGTCTCGATTTTGGAAGGGCCCTCAGCAACAGTTACTGGTTTTAAGTAATCAGAAGAGAGTGCGACCACCCTCTCCTCGACAACGAGAGGTCAGCAACAGGAAAGAGGTTTGTCTGCTACTGGTAGGCGGGTGACATCTTGAAGGCCTACGTCTCAAAATTGAGTAACAGTGGCAACTTTTCAAATTTCCTAGTTGTCTGGGGTTGGAGGCAAATGAGGAAGAAAAAAAAAAAAAAAAATTTAAAAATATTTCTGGTTCCCTACAGTGTATTGTTTTCGTTTTGGTGTCATTTAAAAGATAAAAATATTTCCTATTTTTATAAATTGGTGTTCGACTTTTAGTGTGTGTTGTGTCTTAATTATTTGCTGAATTGGTGTTTTTAAATGCTTTACATACCTGTCTTCAAAGTTAAGCCTGCCTGCTCACAGCCAAGCTACCAATGGATGAGAATGGGAATAATTTTCTAAGACCTATTCTGAGCCCTATACCATGTTAGTGGTACTATTGCCAGTGGTAAATGCATATCTGCCACTACTAATAATCCACTTTCCAACATGGTCCCATATAGTATTGGAGAATCAGGGATGCCTCGTGCGCCTGTAGGCAGGAATGTGGCATTACTCTTTTGAGATTGCGACTCAACATAATGGTAGGGTGACTTCATTGTCCACAATACACCTTGGTATATCTGATGTCTCATTGCCATAATTTTCATCAATTGCCATAAACCCAGGTATCAAATAGCTATACTATTATGAAGGCACAGGTATTCTTCAGAACAGTTCAATGTTATACAGCATACACCATAATAGTACTGATATGCATTTTCCAGGAAATACAGTGCCACCACCAGACACTCCTATCTATCCAGCTGACACCAGTTTGTTCACATTGGCACCTCCAGGTCTCAAAAGATACCTGTCACCTGCAGAGGTGTCCATAATGTCTCCTTTCATCTTCATCCTCTTCATTAAGCTGCCTGGTTCTCTACTCAGAAAACAGCATAAAGATTCACCAATATGAGGATGATACAAAGCACCATTTCAAAGTCTCCTCTGGTTCGGACATCCAACACCTAAAACACTACCTGCTCATCATCCAAAACTGGATTTCCAAATAAAACCCAAACACAACAGATTTCCTGTTATTTGCCAATAACTGCAAACCAGAAACTGCGTAAATATGGCTCAATGACATGATGGCTTTGAATGCAAACTTTCACAGGATGCTATGTCACTTGCTCATCCTGGACACCAACTTCAACATCAAGGAACATAGTGCACAAAAAAATTGCCTGGTACCTGCTCTTTTCTACAGAAAGTGAAATAATTAGCTCCAGGAAGCGACATCATAACTGCTGTTCAAGCCCTTGTACTTTCACATCTGTATGGTGGTAACACTATGCTCCTTGGCCTTCTCCACTTTGGCACACCTTAAGAGCACCCTACACTCTGCAGCATGTCTCCTCATTGGCATAAAGAAATAAGATCACATCAGCCCATCCTAATGGAATTCCATTTGCCACCTGCACCATCTTCAAAACCAGCTGCATCTTTACAAAGCCACCACAACAATCACCCCTCCTTATCCTTAAAACAATCTCACCTAACAAAGAAGGGCTTCTCTCCTTTCAAGAATGCAGGAAACAATTTTCACTAACTGTCAAGGAGGAATTCCACTATTTGCAGCTTAAACATTGGGTTCAGCAGCGCCAGGTGCGGCTGGCCGCCACCAGGGACCTGCTTCCCATCGAAAAGTTTGCCCAGTCTGGGTCCTCCTCCAGAGGGTGCATTTCCTTTCTGTATGCTCTTATACAAGCTCTGAGTCCCAGTAAGACCCCACGATATAAACACTTTTGGGATACACTTTTGGGTACACCGTTAGCGGAAAAGCAGTGGGAGCATCTAAGTAGAGACATAGCGAAATTCAACCGCTCGATGTACCTAAGGGAGGCACACTACAAACTCATGTACGACTGGTACCTGTATCCCCAGAAATTACACAAGATCTTCCCCAATACCTCAGATAGATGCTGGAGGAGGTGTGGTCTATTGGGCGACTTTCGTCATATTTGGTGGGACTGCCCCTCCATACAACCTTTTTGGAAAGAGATCCTATCCCAAATTAAACTCATATTAGGCTACCCAATTCCCCATTCCCTGGAACACACCTTGCTATGGGTAAGAGATACGGCCCTGAAATGCCAAACGCAGAGTGATAGATCGGTTATGTGGCTCTGCCTGGGGGCTGCAAAAATGGCAGTGGCGGCCGCATGGAAAAAACAAGAGGCACGATCCTTAACCCAATGGCATGCGCGGCTATGGAGGGCATTGGCTCTGGAGCGCATGGCTGACATCGTAGACGATGCCACAAAGGGATTCGAATATATATGGTCCCCTCTAGTGACTTACTTATCGGAGGAGCTCCCGTTGACGGCATGCGCCCCATGGCTCAGAGCCCTTAACTTGTTTCACATTTAATGCACCTGCAGCATAGATGCTACCTTGCAGCTAGGAGGAGGACTTGGCTGGGGCCCGGACACCCATCCCACGCGACCACTTCACTATTATTTGCACCATGACATCTCTTTTTTGTTGGTTATTTAGCTCTGTTAAGTTTCTTTTCCATGTTCCTCTCCCTAGAGGACGGATTGACGGCAGGTTGTGGACTACTACATGCAACATATTATGATTGTACTTATCAATATGTTTTTTTCATGCCACAGAACTTGTGAACAAGCTGTAATCTCCACGTGCTTTCTGTAACTCTTGGCCTAGCTTGACAATTGTTGCATGTTTACTGCATTTCTGTTTCAATCTTAAAACTCAATAAGCAGATTTTGAAATAAAACAATCTCACCATCTGTGGGGGTTCTCGGAACACCCGCAGCCAGGACACCAACAGACTGTAAACTTAAAAGCATAAACTGGAAAAACAAGGCAGCAGACCTTTTCCATTTATGCATCCAGGATCAGGACCAACATCTTTGTCTCAATCAGGACTGGGCCAATGCTGTTCCAATTTAGGAAAGAATTGTAGGTGCACTTCTTTAAAAGACACTACAATACAATGCATTTACAGTCCACAAACCTTCTACATTCGCTATCCGTTGGTGACTTTCTGGTTGTGTTTGACCCTGTAGAGCATTCCAATACGCTTAGGCTAGTCTTGCAGCTTAGTAATACCACATGTCTATGTGCATACTCAGAAACACAAAAAAACATTTTTTCAGCAAACCAATTCTTTCCATTGACTTGAGTTCTGCAAGAGTGTAGTTTTACTCCCTAGTGACACTTGGGAAAATGTATGTCAGCTGTGATGATGTAAAGGATATGAGCAGTCTCCTGTTTGGAGGGAAGTTTACAAAATTGATAGAACTTCTGCATAAAAGCAATCACAACAAGTTGTCTAGTTCTCAGCAACATCTTCAATATGAACTGTCAAACATTTCTGAGAACTTAGCAACTGCAAGGTTAGGGGATATGTGATATTTTATGTTCACATCCAAGCCTTTTTTAGATTCAGATCTTTCTAAGCAGAAATACTTGTTGAAGGTTTGAAATCAAAAATTGGCACTATGGTACTACATTGGATGAACAGCTTGGCCTGTGGATTTCAAGGAATGCATTGTCCGAAATTAGGTTATTAATTTGTTAGAGGGTGTCCTCTACCATCTTAATAAACACAATCTGGATACGTAAAAACACTTTTGTAAGACAATATCTGCTCAAATCTGGTAACTATGGAACAAGCAGCAGGCAATCCCAAGTGAAGTGTGCATTAGGTTTAAGCAGTTCCAACAATTTTACAGAAAAGAACACAACACAATTTATTTCTAGGTGTTATATAGTGCTAGCTAGACCCGAAGGTATCAGAACGCTTTACATAAAATGAAAATAGAATAAAAGAGCTTTACGAGAACTTCCTAAGCCAATTTAGATGAATAGACGCAAATTAAATGTGCAAAAAAGACATTTAGACCATTAAAATAATATAACAGAGACCAGAGATATGAATTTTTAAAGTTTTACGCCAAAGGGCTTCTGGAAAATGTAAGTGGCACTGGAAAACAAAACACTTCACAGTTGACTGGGAACTAGCCATGATTTCAGGCCAACCGCAATGGAGCAGAGGACAAATGTATCCAAGTGGGTCATCTTGGTCAAAGATTTTATGTTCGGTCTTTGTCTCTGCAATGGAAGTCAAACTCTTTCTCCAGCAGGGCATCAAAGAGCCCAACAGCAAGATGGCCACAACATAGCAAGACTCTGCTGACCGGGAAAGTTAATCTGGTGCGTTTCCTGCATCCTGCGGAGGGGAAATCAATCCACGACATGAGTCATTGCTGTTGCTCTTGGTGGCTGCTGCCTGTGATGTGACTTCTCTTTCCCAGCTCAAAGGGGTGGCATTAAAGATATCGCTGGCCTGTTGGGACCCCCTGGGCCAGGGTTGGTCACAAACGGAGCCTGAGAGCTGGTGTGTTTATGTTGCGGGCTCCGTTTGTGCTGCCACTATCTGCGGCCTGCGGTGTGGGCTGTTGGAGTTGAGAGCAGGAGTGTGCAGCTCCCCTGGGTGACAGGCAGCCATGGGACCGGTTGCAGGGAGATCCACGCCTGGGACTGCCGACTCGGACAGAGCTGGATGGCAGCCTGGAATGATGGAGGCTGTGTGCCTGTAGCACCTCATGGGCGCCAGATGAGAGGCGACCTCAGGAGTATGCCTACAGCGGCTCTATTTCCCTGATCCTGTTCTGTAATGTGAGGGCCTCAAGGAAGGCACTTATGAGGTACACCACTCTGAGTCTGTTAGACCCAGGGAGACACTCTGGTGCCACCGTGGGATTCATGCCCAGGCGACACGCATTGGCTATTTTTGGGATCCTCCCATAACAAACATCATCACTGGGACCTGCAGAGAGACACTGTTGCACCAGCACTAGCCTTGGGTCTGCTCGTGGCCTCCACTGGTGATACCCTACTGGGGGGTGGCAGGACACCGGCCACTGCATTCACTGGCACTATGAGATTGGCAAACGTGATGCACGCTCTCCTACCTGCGGTGTTTATGGAACCCTCTGAATGTCACCATGGGAAAAGGTGATGACAAGCAACCTAATATCAGCTTTGAAAAAAGGGGGCATTGCCTCCACTCATATTACCTGGTCCAGAATTGATTACTGGTTGGTTACCAGAGATGTAGTCACTTGGACTGCAGATGTTGTCCTTCTACCCAGGACCCTTCCAAACCATGCACCTGTTCTGCTTGAGATCGCCCCCCATGCCTAGTTACAAGGGTTTTCTCATGGAGACTTCCCTCTAAAGCTTTCAGGGATCCTGTGTTTAAAGCTGAGATTAGAACAGCCATGGTTGAATACTTCGAACACAATGAACACTTGGTCGACTTCCCCTCCACTCTATGGAAGGCATTCAAGGCAGTAATTCAAGAGGCGTGTATTGATAACAGACTGGAGTGCTTAGAGAGCTGCGCAGGGAACTTACCCAATTGGAGGTTGATATCCGTACATTAGAACTTTGATTCTTTGACACCATAGATGAGGAACACATTGGCTTCCCTCAAATCTAAATTACTAGAGTATGAGGAGGCTGTACTCAGTGAGATGCACTACCTCGGCAAGGAGGCTGTCACTCAACAGTACGGTGAGGGGGAAAGAGCAGGTAAGACGCCCACTGGACTTCTCCGCAGACCTTGGGCCAGCGACCACATCACAGAGCACATAGATGACCAACAGATAGTGCACGTAGGTCTGTACGCCATCTTACATGCCAAGACCACATTCTGCACCAATTTGCATACCTCCTCACTGTCACATGACCCTAACACCAATTTCTTTGACACAATTTAATTACTCTGGCTTGAAGATGCGCACCATCAATTCCTAGAGTATATTGCGTAGGTCATACAGAGTATGACTGGAGACAAGCCCCTTGGCCTCGACAGCTTAACTGTAGGCTTTTATAAAGAATATGCTCAAAATCTTGTTCCTTGCTTCCTGGCAATGTATGTATGAGGAGTCGCTGATGTGGGGTGTATTGCCACCTTCCCTCTGTGAGGTACTTCTTGTCACTATACTAAAACTGGATAAGTCCCAGAGTTACTGTGACTCTTATAGGCCAATGTCCATGATTAACATGTATAATAAAATCCTGGCCAAACTGACTGCCTCCAGTCTTCTGTCATGCTCACGAATATTGTCTGTCCCGATCAGTTTGACTCTGTCCCTGGCCTCTCAACAGATCACAATTTATATATGCTATTTGTACTTCACTCTATTGATCCGCCGCGCTGTGGCAGTTCTGCTCGGTTGCTACTAAAGCGTTTGACTCTCTATAATGGATATATCTGTTCGCTCTCCTGTCCCGCATGGAGCTCAGCAACTGCTTCCTGCACTTAATTAAACTACTTTACATGCAGTCCATGGCTCAAACAAGCGTCAATGGCACAATACCCTCCCTTTTACTATTTCCACGGGCACTCAGCAAAGATTACCTTTATCACCTATCTCATTTGCCATTGCCATGGAGCCCCTGGCGACCAGATCATGGCAACATGATTGGCATAGAGGGTGAGCCTTTACCCCCAGAAGAATCCTAGTCTCCATTTACACAGACGATATCACTATATATGTCTGAGACTCAAATGTTAATATTGCTCCAATCAGCTGAGAAATCATTTATTTTAGCTGACTGGTGGGGATTACCATTACTTGGTCTAAATCAATCTTATTCCCACTGTCCAATATCTTGGTGTCTGGCTCAGTAGGGGGTGCCAATGAACTCTGGAGGGCCAACTATGGCAGACTCATGACATGGTTGGAGGACCATGTGCCAGTGTGGACGAGTCTGGTGTTGTCCATCGTGGGGAGAACTGCCACTGCCAAAATGGTGGTGCTTCCTAAATGTTTGTACGTATTCAATAAATACATTTCTGCTCCCGCTTACAGCCCACTTCCCAAAATGACTGTGATCTAGTGTATTCACTTTGGCATGGGCTGGCAGACAGCCCTGCATCACCTAGGAAGTGCTAACCCTCCCCTTCAAGCAGGATGGACTGGGTGCTACCAACATGGACCTCTACTTCTACAGCACACAGGTGTAATTTGCCCATTTTTAGCTGCCTCCTACCATGCTCCAACCCCATGCAGACCCTGAACGCAATCGGGTATCTCCTTGCCATCTGAGTGCCTCCTTGTACTTGCCCCCTGGGTGGCTCCATGCTGATATCGACACTGTGGCCTGTTTGTGTGGGCGGTGGATTGCCCACGAGTGCACGTGGGGCTAGTCTGCATGGATGCACCGAGCGTGCCACTGGCAGGACACCCTCTAATCCCTGTGCTTCCTTATGCTGGCACCCAGAGATGGTTGCTGAGTTTATAGCTTCACACCTTAGGAGATTTATACCCGAAGATCCGCTTTCTAACCATGCAACGCATACTAGATGACCCTGATTTCATGCCTATAGACGTGCTCATTTACCACCTGCCGAGCCATGCACAATATTTTTCCAACCGCACCCCCGACATTCCACCCCTTGGAGTTGATGAGCGTAAATCCAGCCTCGTATAAACGAATACTTGCATCTATGCAACAATGCAGGATAATGCCCAGCTGCTCGCTCTCCATGGCTGACTGACATTGAACCCCCATTCAATGAAGAGCAGTGGAAGTATTTCTGCGCCCAATCTAGAGCCCTCTCCCAAATTACAGACCTAGGTTAACACACTTGAAGTACTTTCATAGGATATACTGCATGCCCGTTCAGTTGCACAAAATGAGGATGCACGCTGTCTGTAGTGCTCAGTCGGCCTGCTCCTCAGAGATCACGTCTAGTAGCTTCACTTGGATACGTGAAGGATACCCGCCTGTAGATTCAAAAATTGACTACCAACCTGTTGCTGCTTGCCATGCATAGGGTAGCTATTCACTGGGACACCCTGCCCCTCAGCTTAACACTTGGTAGACAGACATGACCTACTGTCAAGAGCAACTTGAGACCTATCAGGAATTGATACCCGAGCGATCAAGACTGAGAGACATATGGGACCTGTTGGTTTCTTGCATAGCGGCACAGTGGGCTATGACTCTGGGGAGAGGGGTGATGGCCTTGTGGGACATGCCAAGAACTCTCAATAACGTCACTTATGCCATATGAGGGCCCCACTTGGTCTTGAGATTCTCCTGTGTTGCCTCTTGTCGCTTTCTAGCTGACCGGGTAGCACCATGATGTTAATATCCTGCACACTATAGAGAATTGTAGCAAGTAATATGCATGAATCTTTGCCCTGTGTGATCAGGTATGAATTTGTCGCTATCGCCCTGTGTGACTCTGTCGCCTCCTTATTGTATTGTACTATGTACAACTTTATACTCAATAAAATTGATTGTAAAACAAAAAGAAAATGTTTTGGTAACGAGGGTCCCTGCAAGTCAGATACCATGGCATGGTTAAGGTCCTCCGGAAGATTATCGCCAAAAATTCAGAGTGGGAGAAGCTGTGGCCACTGTGGATGTTCAACTAGTTAAATAGATTTGGCACCTCATTTCAGTCCAATTTTTTACCTTCAAATTTTTGGGGGTCTCAGAATCCTAGTGAGACAAGGCTGGGAGTTGTAGTTAGACAATAAGGACACAGATTCTTTTGCTGCAGGGTCCCGCTGAGCCAATTTCAGTGCATCAAAAAGATCCAAGTGGAACAAACCTGGTTTTCTTGCCTGCAGGTGCAACATTACTGGGCAACCATCAGCACCTTCTTCAGTATTCAGAGGTGGAACTACTACTAAGTCCTGCTGTTCTCCAACTGCTGGAAAAGTTCCTTCTAATCAGTCCTTCAGCCCGTAGCTCAGTGTAGGATTGTAGGCACAATTTCTCTCTCAGCCAGGACTCCTGCAGGGTTAAGTTTGCCAAGGTCTTCTGGGCACTCTTGGAATCTGGGTTTTTGTATCTCTTAGGAAGTAAACAGGCGAGTTTGACCCTTGGGGAGCAGTTCCAGTCCCTGTGTGCCGGCTGGACTCAAGAGTCCTTGAGTGAGTAATATTGTTCCAATTGGAGTCAGGAGACTTCTTTCATCCAGAAGAGGCTTATTCTTGAGGTGACATCTTCCCAGGTCCAGGAATGTATTGAGGATGTGGTGGTGAGTTGTCAGTCTTAATTAATTTGTGCATGAGGCAGTAACTAGAGTGATCGAAGAATTTTCCACAGTTAATCTTGCCCTATGCTCACCTCCTTTTGTAGCACTTCCTGTTCCCTTTACTATAAACATATCCACTAGCCCTAGTTGTAACATGGTAGAACCCTTCTACCACAAGGCAGGCCTGTCTTCAGTTTCCTTGCCAGTCTCTTATTTTATGCGAGCTCTCTTCCTACCTGATAGGGTGCAAACTGGATCTCTCCCCAACTGTGACTGTTGCCAGGTTGTGTATTTCAGCACTAGCGGTGAAATGAATAGCCGAAATGGGTTTCAGCCAATTGTGACTCAGTAAAGTATATTTTTATTAAGTTACTTTTCCACGCAAGTTACCAAAAATCTGTTGTCACTATTAAATCCTAAGTGAAAAATACCTTTCCCTTGATGAAGAATTATAATTTTAAATATGCCTAATCTGTCTGAAGGAAAATATACTTGAACCAACACAACGAAAGTAACCTTTGGGCCTTTAGTCATTGTAAGGGTGCACTTTTAAATTTATAGTGTGTCAGCTTTTAATATAAAAGACACCCTGCCTTGAGAGCTTACAAAGCACACTTTGGGAGTGACTTAGTAATATAGAAAAATAGGATTACCTAAGTGGCAAATGCACACCTTCTCCCACGTGCTATTGCAGTGCCTTTAAAATGCAGCACAACCACAGTACAGTATTTCTCTTGGCAGCTATATTATTGTGTTATATATGTTGGTGGCAGCCCTCATATGATATTTACCTACTATGCCATTGGTGCTTTTATGGCCTTACAGAAAAGATAAATAGACCAATTGGGTGAAACCAATTTTGCTTATACCATTCAGAGGGCTAAGACCTAGCAGTTGCAGTGTGTGCGGAGTCCTACAAACAGCAACTCTGGGGTCCAGAAAATGATGGAAAATACTGGGTGTCTATGCAGGAAAGGCAAATTAGCTACAGCCATCAACCCAAGGAGTTACATAACTGTGGTAGCTTAAGGAAAGCCTAGCAGCAGATTTCATTTATGTCTGAACAAATGCACAAAGTCTCTGTTGTAACTGTCAGGTGGCCCACTTCTACAGCACAATAGCATTGTCAGAATTACAAGCTTAGACACCTAGTAAGATACATGTGAGGCATATTTTGTGGCAATGAAAATGTTTTCATGCATATGATGTGGCACTAATATCGGATTTAGGAACTCTGACATTTTTATAGATTAAAAGAAGTATTTTGCTTAGTAAGTTATACATGTCACAATGTTTCTCGTCAAACGTATGCACATAATATATAGGCAGAGTTTGTTTGGATCATGATTGTTTAACCAGTGGCGGATTTTTGTTGACAGATTCTTAAATAATACGCATCTTACAAATTGCTTAAATCACATCTGCGTGTGTTTCTTCACTTCGCTTATCTGGGTTAAAATGAATTCCCAAGCTAATTTACAAAATATACATACTCATGCAGTGTATGCACTGCCTGCACGTTTGACAGTGACTAACAGCATCCTGCTACATACAATTCCCATAGTGATAAATCATTGGTTGGTGTAAATGTTGTAAATAATGTGATTGCGAAAATGCCAGGCAACAGCAAAATAGCAGAAAAGTGACTTACCAGATGCAGAGTATACGCAGTACTGTGCAATAAAAAATATATGGTGCTTTCCTTCAGGAAAAGTATTAATGTTAGATGTCACTTGGGTTTTTGGCCCCGTGCTCGGCGGCCATCTATGGAAACCTACCAAACCCACACATTTCTGAAAACTAGACACCCGGGGGATTCTAGGGAGGTATGGTTTGCGTGGATCCCCCAACGTTTTCTTACCCAGAATCCCCTGCAAACCTCAAATTTAGCTGAAAAAATCACTTTTTTCACACATTTTTGTGTGGGAAAGTTGTGGCATCACCAGGCTGACACAAATTTCCTACCACCCAGCGTACCCCCGGGTCTCCCAATAAAAATGGTGCCTCACTCGTGTAGGAGGCCCAAATACCCGCGACAGGCAAGGGCCCAAAACATATTAAGGCAACATCACAATTGCCTATCACAAAATGACCTGGTTTTGCAAGGGGGGTCACCTGGGTTTTGGCCCCGTGCTCGGCGTCCATCTAGGGAAACCTACCAAACCCACACATTTCTGAAAACTAGACACCCGGGGGATTCCATGGAGGTATAGCTTGCCTGGATCCCCCAATGTTTTCTTACCCAGAATCACCTGTAAACCTTTTTATGTCAATTTTGATGTCGCCTCAATATGTTTTGGGCCCTTGCCTGTCGCGGGTACTTGTGCCTCCCACATGAGTGAGGCACCATTTTTATCGAGAGACGTGGGGGAACACTGGGTGGTAGGAAATTTGTGTCAGCCCAGTGATGCCACAACTTTCCCACACAAAAATGTGTGGAAAAAGGGATTTTTTCAGCTAAATTTCAGGTTTGCATGGTATTCTGGGTAAGAAAACGTTGGGGGATCCACGCAAGCCATACTGCCCTGGAATCCCCCGGGTGTCTAGTTTTCAGAAATGTATGGGTTTGGTAGGTTTCCCTAGATGGCCGCCGAGCCCGGGGCCAAAAACCCAGGTGACCCCGTGCAAAACCAGGTTGGTTTGTGATAGGTTATTTTGATGTTGCCTCACTAGGTTTTGGGCCCTTGCCTGTCGCGGGTACTTGACCCACCCACACAAGTGAGGTACCATTTTTCTCGGAAGACTTTGGGGAATGCGGGGTGAGTGGAATTTTGTGGATCCACACAGATTCCAGAACTTTCCACCACAGAAATGTGAGGAAAATGTAATTTTTTATACACATTTTGAGGTTTGCAAGGGATTCTGGGTAACAGAACCTGGTGAGAGCCAGACAAGTCACCCCATCCTGGATTCCCCTGGGTGTCTAGTTTTCAAAAATGTATAGGTTTGCTGGGTTTCCTTAGGTACCTGCAGAGGTAGGGTTCAAAATCTACAGCTAGGCACTCTGCAAAAAAAGGGTCAGTTTTCACTGAGAAAATGTGGTGTGTCCACGTTGTGTTTTGGGCCGTTTCCTGTCGCGGGCACTAGGCCTACCCACACAAGTGAGGTACCATTTTTCTCAGAAGACTTTGGGGAACGCGGAGTGGGTGGAATTTTGTGGATCCACGCAGATTCCAGAACGTTCCACCACAAAAATGTGAGGAAAATGTGGGGTTTTTAGACAAAGTTTGAGGTTTGCAAGGGATTCTGGGTAACAGAACCTGGTGAGAGGCACACAAGTCACCCCATCCTGGATTCCCCTTGGTGTCTAGTTTTAAAAAATGTACAGGTTTGCTAGGTTTCCCTTTGTGCCGGCTGCGCTAGGGCCCAAAATCCACAGGTAGGCACATCCTGAAGAAAATTCAGTGCCTAGCGGGCTTTCTGCCGCCCTGGGGAGGGGGGAAATCGAGGGCTATTGCCCCGATATGCCCCCAAGGGGGGCAGAAAGACTGTGGCTATTATTTTGGGGGGGTGGGGGCATTAGGATGCCTATTCTGGGAAGCCCCCACCCCTACTAATAGAAAAGCCAGCATAATCACTGTCCCTAGTGGACTTTCTGCCCCCCCTGGGGGGCAGATCAGGGGCTACTGCCCCCATCTGCCTCCTGGGGGGGCATAAAGGCTGTGGCATCTTTTTTGCGGGGGTGGGGTTCATTGGCATGCCCATTCTGGGCAACCTCACCCCGAACTTTGGAAAAAAAAATCCCTGGTGACTAGTGGGCTTTCTGTCCCACCCCGGGGGGGGCAGATAAGGGGCTACTGCCCCATCTGCCTCCCAGGGGGGGGCAGAAAGACTATAATTTTTTGGGGGGTGGGGGGCTTGACATGCCCATTCTGGGCAACCCCCACCCCTACCTATATAAAAAAAAAATCCCTGGCGCTTAGTGGGATTTCTGCCCCCGCCCCGGGTTGCAGATAAGGGGCTATTGCCCCCAGCTTCCTCCTGGAGGGGCAGCAAGTCTTTAGTTTTCTTTGGGGGGTAGGGTGGGGGCATTTGCATGCCCATTCTGGGCAGCCCCCACCCCGGGCCGATAAAAAAAATAATCCCTGGTGTCTAGGGTGCTTTCTGCCCCAACGGGGGGCAGAAATACTGGAATTTTGTGGGGGGGGGAGGAATGGGGGCATTGGCATGCCCATCTTTGGCAGCCCCCACCCCTAAATTAATCGTCAAAAAAAAAACCTGGTGTCTAGTGGGCTTTCTGCCCTCCCGGGGGGTTAGATTGGGGGCAGAAAGGCTGTAATGGTGGCGGGGGGTGGGAGCATTGGCGTGCCCGTTTTGTGCAGCCCCCACCCTAATTATATATGCCAAAAAAAAATCCCTGGTGTCAAGTGGGCTTTCTGCCCCCCAGGGGGGGGCAGAAAGACTGGAATTTTGTGGGGGGAGGGGTGGGGGCATTGGCATGCCCATATTGGGCAGGTCCCACTCTAATAACATATGGCATCTAAAAAATCCCTGGCGTCAAGTGGGATTTCTGCCCTCCCGGGGGGGCAGATTGGGGGCTATGCCCCCATCTGCTCCCCAAGGGGGGGCAGAAAGACTGTAATGGTGGCGGGGGGTGGGGGCATTGGCGTGCCCGTTTTGGGCAGCCCCCACCCTAATTATATATGCAAAAAAAAAAGTCCCTGGTGTCAAGTGGGCTTTCTGCCCCCCCGGGGGGGCAGATTGGGGGCTACTGCCCCATCTGTCCCCCAGGGGGGCAGAAAGACTGAATATGCGCAATTTTTGGGGAGGGAGCAAAGGCCCTTGCCCAAGGGGACGCTCCTGGTGTCTAGTGGGTGGATCACTGCTTGGGGATTGCCCTCCTGGGGCGATCCCCAAGCAGGGATCCACTAGGGAGGGGTACCATTGGAAAGGGGAGATTCTCCCCTTTCCAACGATACCTCTCCTGACTTTCTACGTGCTCAGGGGGCTGAGATAGCCCCTGAGCACGTAAAGTGAAACTGAAATGAGCCTCTTGGCTCATTTCAGTTTCATTTTCATTGCAATGACGTCAGCGCGCCATGCCATGCGCGCGATCGGCATTGCAAAGAAAATGTAAATTGGCCTCGGGAGGTTGGGGAAGCTCTTCCCCAGCCTCCCGAGGCCAATAAAAAAAAAGGGAAATCCCTCTGCTGTTTACAGCAGAGGGATTTCCTGCCCCTGTCCTCATGACGGAATGGTTCCGTCATGAGCACAGGAGCACCGATGTTCATGACGGAACCATTCCTTAATGTCCTCCTCAATGCCTGGCCAGATGGTAATTCTCAGCCTCGCTGGTTCAACACATTCCCCATAACTTTCTCTCAGATACCCCTCCCAAGAGTCTTCTGTCACCACACAATTTAAAGACCCCTGTATTGTACCAGAGCTTTCTTGGACCACCTTCCAAAACCTTTTTATATTTTTTGATTCTATTGCTGCCAATAGATTTCCCCAGGAGCTCTCTTTATGCATTCTATTTTGATTCCTGATGACCATTTTATATTTTTTCCTTAGCTTTTGAAGGTAGTGGAACGTCTCTAATTCATAATTTCCCCTGAGTCATCTTTCATCTTTTCTTATACTTGCTTTTAATTTTCGACATTCCTCACTAAACCTGTCCTTCTCTTTGCTCTGGTTTCTCTACTCCTAAATTCACCAGAACTATTCCTTTTCATTTGGACCCTTAAGCATTCAACTAATTGGCTAATTGCATTTTCAAACCATCCAATATTATTAGTGTTGGGGGCAAGGCAGCCAATTTTTCCATATGCACCTCTGACATGCGAGTTGTGAGCCGCCTAGGATAATTCATTTGTAAGGGGATGACTATATCGCTTTGTTTTATATTTGCTCCTACTATTTTCATCCTTAATGGGAAATGAAAACCCCTGACTAGATCAAAGTTCCAAGCATGCAGAAATATATAGTCTATAGGGCATAGTTGATGGCCTATCTTAAATGTACGATTGGCCGGTCGATCTGCCTCCATCCTTCCAATTATACAAACTAAGCCCATTTAGTCCAAAATATTTTGTAGAGCCATGTCTCGTGCTGCCAAATGAACCTTACCAGATATCTTACCAGTTTACATGAGACTGACATTTGCTGTACTATGTGCCATCTTTGTTCTTTAGCAAGAGTGCTACTACAACCAGAAGTCTCCAGGCCATCCCAATAAAGAGAAAGCAGAGCTGGTGTTCAACTTGTGGGCATCTACATTGTCTGTATCCAAACACTCTCAGTGGAGCCTGGGAAGAAGCAGATCATGTGACAGGTCCTAATTGCTTCGTGTGAATGCATTGGGGATGAGGGTATGCATTGTGGGGATAAGAGGAGGTGTGTGAAGGATAGGATCACTAAGAAACAAGGCCCAGATCACACATCGAACTCAAGGCTATGGCGTGGCATATCATCAAAACGCTGCATTCCCATTGACTTCATGGACTGTCTGCACTAGAGCACTAGTAGCCACATATTTCAAATCTTAACATCTGACTATGCCAGAAAGAGAATGTATGCCACCAACACACATTGGGCCTTCTCCCGCCTGCTAAACCACATCTCCAGATGGAAGCAACATCATATTTCAACAATAAATCATTTTGCCCTGCCCAGACGCTATTGGGGAGATTTACTAAGATTTTGCGCCGTGTTTGCATCACAAAAGTGACGCAAATCGGCGCAAAATCTTTTTTTCCCAATTTACTTTCCAGCACTAAACTTGTTTAGCCCTGGAAATTACGGAAAAGTAACGCATTACTTTACGCCATGGGGGCGTATCAAGGGTGGTGAATGGGCATTCCTATGTAACTACCCAAGGGTTTTCACGCTAAACCAAATTTACTAAATAAAGTAAACAGGGTTTAGTGTGAGAAAACTGCTCCCTTTCAAAGTAGGCACAAGGAAGGAGAAATGCTTTCATTTCAAGCAGCACTGATTGTGCCATCCACTTAAGTAGCCCTTTAAACATGCCTCAGGCCTGCCACTGCAGATTCTGTGTTTGCCGTTTTAAACAGCCATGTCGACCTGTCAAGTTAACCATCTTGCCAGGCCCAAACCTACCTTTTAATGCACCCTTAAAGTAGACACTGGACAGCCCAAGGGCAGTTTGCAATGTATTTAAAAAGCAGGAGATGTACTTTTAAGTTATACATTTCCTGGTAGTGAAAAACTCTTAGATTCATTTTTCACAACTGCAAGGCCTATCTCTCCCATAGGATAACATTGGTGTTAGAACTGGGGGTCTATAGTTGGCAGAGGTAGATACCTTTGTCCAAATAGGGACCCTTGCTTCTAGTCAGGGTAAGGGGGATACACTACTAAAATAACCCCTGCTCACCCCTTGGTAGCTTGGCACGAGCAGGCAGGCTTATCTCAGAGGCATTGTGTAAAGCATTTGTGAGCACATACAGTAACACAGTGACAACACTACAGATGGACACCACACAGGTTGTATTATAAAAATAAGTATTTTTATATAGACTTAACACAAGACCCAAAATGACAAAAATCCACAATACACTATGAAAAATATGACTGTCAATGGTAGAAAATAGTTCAGTTCAATCAAGATGGTAAATGCGACAATCAATGTTCAATGTACCTTTGGATGCGTAACGCGATACAAACAAAAGAGTTGCTGGGATGGTGATGCGTCGGTTCCTTACACGCAAGAACGGTGATGCGTCGGTTCCTTGCTCCGGGGGAGGTGATGCGTTGGTTCCCTACTGCTGCGTAGGGGACGGTGATGCGTCGGTTCCTTACCGGAGAGGAGGTGATGCGTCGGTTCTACACCGCGTGGGGAGGTGATGCGTCGGTTTCTTACTGCGCTTCTGTGGCGGTGCGACCCGCAGCGCCGCAATGCGATGATGACCTGGTGCAATGAAACAAAATGGCGTCTTCCTCTTGATGCGACAACGAAGGGGCGATGCGTGCACGCCCGACGGCCGTGCGGTGACTCGTGAACCTTCTGAGCCGCAACAGGCCCTGCGACACTCTTCTCCGGTGATGCGAGGCACTTCGGTGATGCGATGGCGACAGCGGCGGCACGCTTTCTCGGCGATGTGACGACAGCTACTGCGGCGGCGACACGCTTCTTCTTCGTGAGTCGCTCTTCCAGCTCCCAGCGACACGCAGTCTCTCAGAAGGCCCAACACAACAGTAGGCACTTCAAATTCCCAGCAAGGGAATTCAGGGGAGCTGGTTGGTGAAGTCGTGTATCCCTGAGACTTCAGCAGGAGGCAAGCTCAATCTTCAAGCCCTTGGAGATTTTCTGCAAAATGATGAAAGTAAGCACAAAGTTCCTTTCTCCTTTCTTTGGCAATCAGGCAACCACTGCAGGCCAATCCCTCAAACAGAACACAGCATAGGGATAGTCTCCTCCTTCAGTTTCTCTGGTTCCTCTCCTCAGCAAAGGTTTTTCTTGTTTCCCAGAAGTGATCTAAAGTCTTGGGGTCAGGGCCCCAGTATTTATACCCATAAATCCTTTGTCCTCTGAAGGCAGAGGGTCCTGTACCTAGTCCAAACCAGTTCTGGGTGCATTCTGCCAGTGCACACCTTCTCTCTTTGTCAGGGTGGGCCAGGGTCATCAGACACACCACAGGAGGTGGAGCCAGCATTGTGGGAGGCAGGCACAGCCCTATTCAGACCCAGGTGCCACTCCTCCCACCACTCTACATGTAGATAGGTCTATTCAGCCCTGTGCTGACTCACCCTGTCTCCTGGAGTCCCCCAGCCCCTGTCACTCACAAACCCAGACACACAATACACAAGCTAGCAGAGGCAGGCTGGATGGTTAGGCAAGAAAATACCTACTTTCTAAAAGTGGTATTTTCAAACATAGAATGTTAAAACCAACTTCACTAAAAGATGTATTTTATCATTCTGAGTTCAGGCATACTAAATTCGTTTTTCTACCATGTTCCCTGGGTCAGTTAGGATTATAAGATGTTATAATCAAACTGCCCATTCTGGCCTATGGGCACAGGTAGCCATGCAAAAGTGAAAAACGAAATTGGCTGTAATTCACTATCAGGACATGCCACACACACCAGGGCATGTCCTACCTCTTACATACAATGCACCCTGCCCGCAGTCCTACCTTAGGGGTGACTAACATGTAGAAAAGGGAAGGTTTGCGGACTGGTAAGTGGGTGCACTTACCAAGTCGACATGGCAGTACCAGACTGCAAACAGGCTCTGCAATGGCAGGCCTGAGACACACTTTACAAGCTGCTCCGGTGGGTGGCACAACCAGTGCTGCAAGCCCACCAGCAGCATTTGAGTCACAAGCCCTGGGCACAACCAGTGCACTGTACTAGGGTCTGACAGTGAATCAAATAGGCCAAACATGGAGTCACTAATCCATACATCAATTTATCATAGGGAGCACTTGCACTTTGGCACTGAATAGCAGTGGCAAAGTGCCCAAAGCATCTAATCCAGCAAAAACAGGTCAGTAACAGAGGAGGCATAGTGCAAAAAATGGAAGGGAGACCCACGCCAATGGTACCAGGTCTAACAATTGGGATTACCCTATTACATTTTAGAAGTTTAATTCCCAATTGGGAAGAGATTGGACCCTGAAGTTTGGTGTCTCTGGAATCGCAATTTAAAATTACAACTTATGGTCCACTGGAAATGGATCCAGGTGCTTGCTCGAGCAAAACCACTCCATCCTCTTCTGTGTGAGCAGAATTGATGCATCGCCACTGTTGCGGGAACAGAACCGGTGCATCGCAATTGAAACCAGTGCATCACCATTGGAACTGAAGCATCCAAACCACTACATCTCTGCCACTGCAGTGAGAGACAATCGACTCAGCCCCTCTGAGTAGAGTAACTCGGCTCATCATCTTCAGAACCAAAGCATCGCCATGATTGCGTGGAGAAAATTGATGCATCACCTCGACTGTGGGAACGACACCAACGCATCGCTTGGCTGCACCCCGCATCCTGCTGTTGTGACCAGGATGAAGATACTTTTGTTCAGCAGGCTTTGCATGGCTCCTGTATCTGGCCCGCTCCCCATCGCAGTCAGCCTGAGCTCTTGATTTTGCCCCGGTACAGCGCAACCAGATAACCCTATAGGCACTCTTTGCTTCTAAGTGCTATTTTTCACTTTTAATCTTTAAACATTCATATCTCGACTTCTATTTATTGGACTTTTGTCATTTTGATCTTGTTTTATTTATAAAAATACTGCTACATACCGTACTTGGCGCAACACAGGCTACATGTAAATCCATACTGATTGGCCAGGGTATGGGCATGCTGGGAGTGTGTTTTTAAGTTTCACCTGCAAAGCGCTTGTGCTTTGCTCATAAAATCTATTGTATTCAATTTAGATCTTAAAAGGGGCTTACATCTTGCTCCTTTGCTTTTCATTGGTTCCTGTGATTGCCAGTTACTTTCCTTCTATTTCTGTTGGATGTCGCATACTATTTCCTGTTGTTCCTCTCATGTGTTTCACTTATCAGTGTCCTGAGGTCCAAATACTGTTTTCATCTGCTTTTTTGGACTTTTGTTTAAGCTTTTGCCTACACAGTGTTTGCCCTGTGCTGGTTTTTTCTTTCTGCTGAGTGCATGGCTCTTTCTCCGTCCCTTATGTTGCTTCCCTCTTTTCCCTCCTCCCATGCACCACTTTAATGACAACTATCAACCATCTCCACACATCCCCGTCTCAGCCCTTGTGGGATTGCCACCATCTTGGAGTCAGGCAGCAGTCACGCTAATAAGAAATTGGGAGACTACACTGCTCTAGGAGTGATTATTGGCTGTGCTTGAGTGCATGGGGTTCGTAGCCTTTGTAAGCTGGCTGATGTGTGCAAGGCTATATTGCAATGAGGAGTGTCTTTGTGTGTGCATGCGTAGTACCAGATGCAGCAGCTACAGTCCTTGGGTACCTGTGCCATGAACCGTTAGTCTCATGTGGGCATGCATAGTCTTTTGCTACCAGTACCGCAAGCTGTGTGGCCATGCAAAAACCTTTGGTCCGTGTAGCTTGTGTGCACATGCACTGTCAGTTTTTGCAGCAGCCCAAATGTGTGCACCAACTTGTTTCCGATTGATACTTGTTTTTAGCTCCGCGGACGGTTGCTGCTCAGATGCCGCGTGTGGTAGGCCAGACAACCCGTGCCTCGCCAGGAGCCAGGTGAGGTGAGCTGTGCCCAGGCAGCTGTCTCTGGCATATTAGGACACAGTACAGCTTTGCACAACACTTACATACCTTTCTCACCATGCACACTCACCCACCATTTACTCTGCACAGTCACCCTGACATTGCGCTGGCAATCAGATACTGCTCCTCCACCACTCACACAGTGCTGACTCTGAACTCACACACCTTTGACATATGTCTCAACCAGCACTCATATTCCTCTCACCCTCCACCCACACCTTTTAACCTGTACACAAACCACTCATCCTGCACTTATACTATTGACATGCTGCTCACCCTATACCTGCACACCTCTTACCTTGTACAGGATAACATCTCTCACCCTGTACACTGACACAATTCTCATTCTGCACTGAACAACAACAATCACAATGCATTGAGGCACTTTCACCCTGCACTCAGACACTTATCAACCTTTATTCATGCGCCACTCACCCTGCATAGAGAGCACTCACACCATTCTCCCTGCACTTATACACTTCTACCAAACCTCTTAACTTATTAATCCCATAGGCGAAACCTAATGCATTTACCAATGCTTGTTTCTATGAGGTGTGCCCGGAGTAAATGAGGGAAGGTGTTCCAGTCAGTGAGAGTGTACCGGGACCCACTTCTTGCGTTTAATGTAATGAGCTGCAACTCCTGGATAGTTGTCTCAACTTGCATAACCAAGACGCTTGGTTTATTTTGCCATTCCCGGAGAGGGAAGGATTTCCTGCCACCATCTTTTACTATTCTGGTTCACGTATTTGCCATTTTGTTTCCTTTTTACTTTCTCCTCCCTTTGCTGTTTGTCAAAGCCTATAAATCCTCAGAGTGCTGGACAGGACTGTTACCCGGATTCTGTTTCCCTGCTTCCTGGCTACTCAGTGCTTCCCTCCACAAGTTGCTGGTTCCGCTTTCAGCAATCAGCAGATACCAGGAAGAGTATGACTGTTCTTCTATTGTACGTTGTGCTCATAAGTATCCATTTTTTTGTTTCACCGGTTCAGTGCACTGCACCCTACAATGCAGAGCATTTTTGGTTAGGGACTTGCCTTTCTGGACATATATCGAGGATTCCCGGCCACCCCCTCCTTCTTGGTCATTTGTTTTTAAACCTATGCTGGGTTGCATTTATCCCCTATTGACTGCCTATTTCTTTAACCCCAGAGGTGGGGGATATATTTCTGCCTCTCAGTGTTTCCAATGAAAATAATAGGACACATGTTTGGACCAGCTCCTATCAATTACTGGGAGCCCTTTATTGCAGTTTGAGTGCCTTTTTGAGTGGCTGGAAGCTGCGCATTGGGTGAGCATTGTACATGTGTATTCATTTAGTTTTCGAGTGACTCGGATTGTATTTGTTTTGCTTGTGGATGTTGTATGCTACTAGTCCCTATTCATATTGTTTTCCTATTTTCCTAAAGGAGGCAATGTGAAAGCACCTTCCCTGAGGAAAGGGATACTAGCCAGGGACAAAAACCCATCCTGGACACCTACGCTAGAGTGAGCTATTTCACGGCTTACAAATCCTTCCCTTGTTTCCAATTTTTCCCTTTTCCCCTGGCGGTTTACCACCCATGACTATTCTCCAGTCAGCGTGGGGGGTTAATCATGCAGTACCTGGGCTTCAGGTGAGTGGGACCTACTACAATCATAATCTCTTTTTCTATCTTGGTGTGGAGTCTGTTTGTAGTGTTTTCACTGTGTTACTGTTTGAAGTACTGCAAAAATACTTTACACATTGCCTCTTAAAATAAACCGGACTGCTCTGTGCCAAGCTATCAGATTGTGAGCACAGGTTAATTTAGGGTGTGTTTGTGACTTCCAGTGACTAGGATTGTGGTTCCTGATTGGACAGGATGCATACCTCTGCCAACCAGAAACCAAATTTCTAACAATCTCCTTAACATTTCCTTCTCGGTTTTCTGTTTTCCCGCTTTCTTCTCACCTTGTAGCCATTTTTCCAATCGTTGTGCTTCCCACTCCTCCCAACCACTCCTTTCTGGCACCTCACCCATTTTCCTGCTCCTTTGCTTCCGATCTCCTGCCCCCAGTCCTGACCCATGCATTCCTTCCCCCTAACACCACCTACCTAAGTGGAAGTGTGAGGCAGGTACACCGATGACATCAAAAAGGCAAGCCAGTCTATGCCCATATGTGCCTTTACAGCATTTATTGCCAGATCACCGGCCCTCCTCCCACCCATCGCTACACTGTCATATTCCACTACACACTTAACCCCGACTGCTGCTCTCAGACTGCTGACTCACTGCTCTACACACCACACTAGACAATACTACATCCATCTCCCGTGGATACAAGATCATCAGACAGGATCAACAGTACTAGCCCATAGGCAGAGTGGTAAGCATATTCAAGGATACCATATCACGCACTATCTCCACGGGTACCACCACCAGCAACATTGAATACCTTACCTTCAAATTGCATCCAACTTCACCCTCTCTGGTACCCTCATCAGCAGACCGCTGGGACCCCGTGCCTACTTCGGCACCAACATCACAGACTTCATTGCGCCCTTCATCACTGACATCACTGACTCCAATACCATCATTCTCCTTTGAGACCTAAATTTTCATGGAAAAGACCACATTGGCCCAAACTCTTAATCCCTCATATAGAGCTTTGGGAACCTGCGGCTCACCCATCATGTTACTGGACACACCTATGCCATTGGACACATCCTGGACCCCATCTTCACCTTTCCCAACAACACTGTAGTCGACAAACCAAAACCAATGACCTGGGCAGACAACAACCGCTACTCAAAGAGGGGACAAAGGGCTTTTGGACAGGTCCAGCATAAAGGCCCCAGGGGAAGTCTAGACAAAAGAATCATGCTGTTCCTCTGAAGTGAGAGTCAGATAAAGGGAATATAGACCAACTTGACCAGAGTGGTTCAAAGTTGGGAATCCATTTCATTGGATTATAATGCCCTCACACACCCTGTCGGGTGTCATGCTTCATCATCGGGCTGCTCCTCGTCGGGTCGGCGGTGCAATACTGCAATTTCTTCTCACCCTTAAGAATTGCCCAAAGGGGAGGTTCTCTTTTAAGGCGCGAGGGTGATGACTACTGAAGAGTAACAGACTGTTGCGATCTGTTGTTTTTCTGTACATAGTGGTCGTCAAGCTCCCCTGTTCAAGTTTGATCGTGAGATCTAGGAATGGTATCTGGTTCTGGGAGATGGTGCTAGTGAATCTAAGGTATGGGTTCAGTGTGTTCATCCAAACACAAAATTCTTCACATGATGTTAAGTCACCTGACCAAAAGATAAGAATGTCGTCTATGAATCTCTTCCATAGGCGTATGTTTGGACGGTATGGATTTGAATTGTGGAAGATGAGCTCACCCTCAAAAGTCGCCATGTACAGACAAGCTACACTTGGAGCGAGGTACTCCCCATGGAAGTACCTTGCGTCTGGTGGTATATCTGTCCTTTAAACTCAAAGAAGTTTTGAGTCAGGGCCAAAGTAGCACACTCAAGAATGAAACTAGGTGGTGTGGGGGAGTCCCAAGGGGCCAAGCTTAATGCCTCCTCTATCACATCTAGGGTTGCTCTTTGCGGGATGTTGGTGTAGAGCTCCTCAACATCTAGAGTGATAAGGAAATCAATGTTGTTCGTGGGCTGGAATTCTGAGAGTAAGCGTAGTACATCAGTGGTGTCCTGTATGTAGGACGGTATTTGCCTGACCAGTGGCTGCAGAAAATGGTCACAAAATTGCGACAAGGGTTCAAGTATAGAGTCTATGCCTGATACAATGGGGCAGCAAGGTAGTGGTGAGACCCCCTTATGTATTTTTGGTAAAGACTTACAGAGGGAGTCTGACTCGAGACAATCCTGCAACATTACCAGTGGAGAGTTGGCGGCTGTCACATCCCTGGCGAACGATTCTTCCATCACAATCAAACAAGCGGATAAGGGCGGGGCCACAGTAATCATGGCCACCACTGATTATGACACTGAGTGTTTGAGACAACTGAGTAATCGGCGGTATTACAGCCCCATTGCCAGTAGTCCAGGGACACGTCTAACCACAACTATATCTGCGCTTGTCTTTGCAGCCGAGACCCAAGGCTGAATAAGCAAGAAGGAAGCTGATTTCCTCACGAAAAAAGACCCCAGGACCCCCTATTTTTATATATTACCAAAAATACATAAGGGGGTCTCACCAGTACCTGGCCGCCCCATCGTATCAGGCATAGACTCTATACTTTAACCCTTGTCGCAATTTTGTGACCATTTTCTGCAGCCACTGGTCAGGCAAATACCGTCCTACATACAGGACACCACTGATGTACTACGCTTACTCTCAGAATTCCAGCCCACGAACAACATTGATTTCCTCATCACTCTAGATGTTGAGGCGCTCTACACCAACATCCCGCAAAGAGCAACCCTAGATGTGATAGAGGAGGCATTAAGCTTGGCACCTTGGGACTCCCCCACACCACCTAGTTTCATTCTTGAGTGTGCTACTTTGGCCCTGACTCAAAACTTCTTTGAGTTTAAAGGACAGTTATACCACCAGAAGCAAGGTACTTCCATGGGGAGTACCTTCGCTCCAAGCGTAGCTTGTCTGTACATGGCGGCTTTTGAGGGTGAGCTCATCTTCCACGATTCAAATCCATACCGTCCAAACATACGCCTATGGAAGAGATTCATAGACGACATTCTTATCTTTTGGTCAGGTGACTTAACATCTTGTGAAGAATTTTGTGTTTGGATGAACACACTGAACCCATACCTTAGTTTCACTAGCACCATCTCCCAGAACCAGATACCATTCCTAGATCTCACGATCAAACTTGAACAGGGGAGCTTGACGACCACTATGTACAGAAAAACAACAGATCGCAACAGTCTGTTACTCTTCAGTAGTCATCACCCTCGCGCCTTAAAAGAGAACCTCCCCTTTGGGCAATTCTTAAGGGTGAGAAGAAATTGCAGTAACATTGAAGACTACAGAACTGAGTCAGAAATACTGGCAAAAAAGCTGGCCTCACGGCATTACCCTCCACAAAATATTGCCCTCAGCAGAAAGAGAGCTAGGAACAACAATCGCGAAGAGCTTTAGAACAGAGAGAAAAGATCCCCAACGATACACTCACCTGTGTCACCACTTTTCCACCTGCATCCAACACACTTAGTAAAGGAATCAGGAAGCACTGGGGCATACTCAATACAGGTGCCATTACATTGGACCTACCACGCTTTGCTTTCAAGCGCTCGCGCAATTTGAAAGATATGTTAATTCACACCAGACCCAAGACAGTGACACCGGTTGTCCAAAGAACCTTATGGGATTTACCACCGGTTAAGGGCCATTATCCCTGTGGTTCTTGTATGGCGTGTACTTTCACTTCAATACATAAGACCATCACTTTTACCAACGCCTTCACTTGGGAATTGCGGGCACATACCAACTGTAATACATCAAACTGTATATATTTGATCACCTGTCCCTGCAATCTGCAATATGTAGGGATGACCACCCGCCCCATTAAGACACGCATTGCTGAACACCGGAGCAACATTTACTGTCAGAAAATAAATACGAAAATGTACTCCCACTTCATTGAACTGCGCCATTCGCCCAATTCATTGAAATGGGTGATCCTAGAGACATTCACCAAGATCACCAAAAATGCTCTCTTTCTGAAGGAACAGAGATGGATACACCGATTATCCTCACACACCCAAGGATTAAATGATGATATATCTTGGAGTGCGCTGAGGGTACGACTCCTCATTCCTTAATTCGTCCATGGGATGCACACATCTCTGAACACTGTCAATACCCTCTAATCATGATAATCTGCAGATATGCATTAAGACCAAGGCTCACAACATTGCTCCAATATGGCTTCCATGTCCTGTCCTCCAGTAATAAACACCCTTTGACAGAAACGCCCATTCAGGCATAACCTTGCAGGGACTAACTAGTGCATCTGCATATATTCACGGTTAACGATGGCGCTACGCATAATAAAATTCCTGATGTATACATCGTTACGATGTGGCCGCCATTAATATCATCCCGTGATGATGACCATTTGCGATCTTAAATACAACCGGCCAATATTGAGTTCTTTGAGCAACATTTCATATATACTTAGATGATATTCTTTAGACCTAGACTCTCTACAAATAATGTGGCGTCAACAAACACCTTTCCAAGATGGCCACCAAGTTCTAAACCTCACCGAAATGACCTCCTCCCAACATGGCCATCAGCGAGATTAGCTTTACATGCATTAGCCTTTCTAACACATGCACCCCGCCTCCCGGACGCGCCGAGCAGGTTTAAATACACTTCAGGCTGACACTACTCCACCACCCGGGCCCGGTAGAAGTGGGTTGGTCTACAGGCTATGTGCGACTGGCACACAAGTGAGTACTTTGAGATGGATGAACGCAACGTTATTTTCGTCGATGTCGACAGCATGCCACTCTCTGCTACCTGTTGCTCACTCGCTCCCCTACCATTCTATGCGATTGCTGTGTGCGACGATACTCTGGTCGCTTTATCTAGTAGGTGGTGTTTGCGCTTCATATGGCCCACTCGATCCCCCTCCACCCTAGATGAAATGCATATACACGGAGCATGAGACATTATTGTTGTCAATTCTGCCAAAACGCTATTGTTCCAACATTATGCCTACTCGATCCTCCACCACTTTGCAAGCAGCGCTTGCCTGGCTACTAACCCTGGGCAAAGCACTACGCTACGCTCGCGTAGTTTGCGAAGTTTGCGCTACTTCGCACTACGCAAATTGCACGTAGCACAGTGCAAACACGCGTAGCATAGCGTAGCGTAGTGCAGCAGTCATTTTTTGCTTGCTCGCGGTCCTCAACGTCAAGTTGGCGACCGCGAGCAAGCAAAATGACATCCCGGCGAGACTTTTTCCTCATTCGCGATCAGCAACATCAAGTTGCCGATCGTGAGCGTGGAAAATAAATCTCCCGGCGAGATTCTCAACGCGGGGAGGTCAGGTTTCTCATTGCGAGTGGTCGCGTATGCTCGCGACCGCTCGCGATGAGAAACTACCAGTCCGCGTTGAGAAAGCTGCCGCTCGAGTAAAAATCTACTCGAGCGGCAGTAAGAGACAGCTCGCACTGTGCAAGATGCCGTTTTCAATGATTGCACAGTGCGGACAAGCATCCGGCACTGTGCAAACATCGCGAACAGCGCACTACGCAGTTCGCGTAGTGCTACGCGTAGCTCGCGTAGTGCGAAGTGCACTTCGCGTAGCGCTACTTCGCGAACTACGCCCAGGGTTACTGGCTATATAGAAAACCACATTGTTGTCAATTGGGTCAACACGCCAGTTGTTTCCACATTATGGTTGCACGGTCCTCCACCGCTTTGTAAGCAGCGTTTGCCTGTCCACACGGTAAACCCCAACATGCACTTAACCCACGTGTGATCCAGGCTATGGGTTTGACTGATGAATTGGTCATTTGTATTCCAGGTTAATTGACCTGATATTGTATGGGACCTGATATTGTATTCCAGGTTAATCGACCTGATATTGTATGGAATTAGGAGTCACATACCTTTTGACTGCTCCTGTTTCTACTGAATTTCTGGTTACTGCTTCTAACTGCTATTAATGCTACTATCCCATCATTTATTTCCTCCTTTTTACCTCAGTACATGAGGAACCCCTCCTCTTTTAACCTACCAGGTACTGTGATGCCTGGTTAGTCCACAGTTTTGGGTGAGTCCTGATGCTCTCTCTGCTATGTTGTTGTGTGCCACAAGGGCTGAAGTACACGCTAGTTCACCTCGTGCACTCACCATGTGGCACTCTGTTTTTAACTGTTTTTACCTGTTTCATGCTCACCACAAAATTCTGAGAGTCAATTTTCACAGGGATTATGAGAGAATACACAGACCTATAACTGTACTATACTTACCTATTTGATTTGTTCTCTTTTCGCAGGTAGTTCCAGTACTACCAGGTATCTGACTAGTTAGTCGTATGGTTGATGTGAGTGTGCAGCCACAACACCATTTGAGTTTTAAGTTGTAGATAGTATACCCCCTTGTTTGGTCCTGACGAATCGCCCGCAGACTATTCAATTGGCGAGAAACATGTTGACCTATCACCTATAAGAGCGTCATAATATGAGACATAACCTCAGCCTAGCGCCTTATATCTTCTGTTTTTACTTAGGGTAGGAGACCCTTTGATTAAAGTTGTTGTCGCTGGTACTCCCAACCCTATTTTAGATTCACTTGAAACACACATTCATCTACACATACTAGGCCCCTCACCCCCACTTCACCAAACGGCTGCTGGAAAAAGATCTCCACTAAAGTGCCCCTACTATAGGGAGCCCGTCGGGTATTGCACCGCCGACCCGACGAGGAGCAGCCCGATGATGAAGCATGACACCCGACAGGTTGTGTGAGGGCATTATAATCCAATGAAATGGATTCCCAACTTTGAACCACTCTGGTCAAGTTGGTCTATATTCCTTTTATTTGACTCTCACTTCAGAGGAACAGCATAATTCTTTTGTCCAGACAACAACCGCAACAGCTTCAACATTCCCATCCAGCACCACCAGACCCACCTAAAAGAACTGGAACTGAATCTCTGAAGCTGACTGGACCTCTGGCCTCTCCAATCACTCACCTGATCATGACAGCAGCCTGCCCAATCCCACTGAGAAAGACAACAGATGTATTATTGCTTGCTCAGATGACACCAATGCCTGCTCGCTCTGCAAGATTATCACAATCGTCGAGAATTTCACATCGACCACAGCCACCGCTTGCAACATTAAACCTTCTCAGGAACTTTGTGACAAACTCTCCAAATTCTTCAGCAACAAAATCATTACCGTCTACTGCAACTTCGACTCACAACCAGACCTCATCATCCTGGAAATCATATCAAGCCCAACAAATGTACTCTGATGTGGCCCACCGTCACCACAGATGAAACTGCCATGACCATGAAATTAATACATCCATGAATCCCTGACAACCCCTGTCCTCACCATGCCTTTAACAAGGGACTCTACCAATCAATGAAGCACTAACACCATACTCAAAGCCTCCATCAACTCATCCACTTTCTCAGAAACCTGGAGGCATGCCACAATCATCCCCCTGCTCACAAAAAACCCTTGTAGATCCCACCAGGGTCTCCAACTACTGACTAACTCATCGCAGCAACAAATGAAAATCACATGAATCTTAACAGAGGGGTTAGAGTCGCCCTTATCCTACTTAACCTCTCTGCAGCCTTCAACACCATCTCACACTCATTCTTCATTAGATGGGTGCATGAGATCGGAACCAAGGGTCCCACTCTCCGATGGAGCTACTCCTTCTTCATGGGCACAACATTCCAGTCACTGCAATAATAGGGATAGTGTTGGACTTCAGAGAAGTTTGATTTACTATTCTAACTCCAGTCAGTAGGGGAAACTTTGGAGGAGTTAAATTCACGGTTCCCATTCCAGTCTAAGCAACAGTAAGGAAAGCGTTGGACGTCAGAGAATTGAAATTTACTATTCCCTCTCCAGTCTAAACAATAATAGGGAAAGTATTGGACTTCTGAGGTGTTAAACTTTCGATTCCAATTCCAAACAAAACAACACTATGGAAAGCGTTGGGTTTCAATGGGGCAAAATTTACTATTATCACACAAAACAGTGCAACAGTAGGGAAAGTGTTGGACTTCAGAGGAGTAAAATCTACTATTCACACTCCAATCTGTGCAACAGTATGAAAGTGCTGAACTTTGGAGTTGTGCAATTTACTATTTCTACTCCAATCCACAAAACAGTAGCGAAACTATTGAAATCCAAAGGGGTAACTTTACTGTTCACTCCAAACAGGGCAACAGTAGGGAAAGCATTGAATTTCAGAGGGGTTATATTTACTGTTCCAACTTCAGTCAGCGCAACATTAAGGAAAGTGTCTGACTATGGAGGGGTAAATTTTAGAAAATTCCCACTCCAAACAGCGCAACAGTAGCGAAATCATTGGACTTCAGAGGGGTAAAATGTACTATTCCCACTCCATGAATGAATGAAAAAACGGCATTTGTAGAGCGCTTGCATACTCCAAGGAGTGTCCCAGGTGCTAGAGAGAAAGGTCACCTGCAGACTAAAAGAATAAACATTTAAGCCACTAGCTGGAAAAGCCAGGTTTTAAACCTCTTCCGGAATACCGAATGCACATGGATAACATGCAATTCCAGAGGGAGTTTGTTCCAGGCCCTTGATCTAAAATAAGAAAAGGATCTTCGACCAATTCTGGCCCTGCAAATTGTAGGTATGCTGGCTAGAGGGCCATGGCTTGATCGTAAAACCCTGTGAGGGGCATAGGCCCAAATCCTCCTCCTTAGTTACACTTCAACTTTCTCATGCAGGGCTTTGAGCCAGGACCAGTGTCTTAAAGAGAATCCTTTTTTTAATGGGTAGCCAGTGAAGTGATTTCAGATGTGGGGTCATATGGGATCTCGGAGCAAGATTGAGAACTAATCTGGCCGCCGCATTCTGGACCACCTACAGACAACTCAGAAGATAGTCATGAAGACCTGGATAAAGAACATTTCCATAGTCGAGTCTAGAAGTAATTGGGCCTGGATCACACTTTTTTAGTTTCTAGAGATAGGAGAGGTAAAAATGTTTTCAAAGTGCATAGCAG
Organism: Calotriton arnoldi; assembly: GCA_963921515.1. NCBI lineage: Eukaryota > Metazoa > Chordata > Amphibia > Caudata > Salamandridae > Calotriton > Calotriton arnoldi. Next base: position 5,160,901 of record CAWUFW010000134.1, on the reverse strand, counting down.
CCCAAAACAGGTGCCCACCAGAGCCTGAATTTGGAGTTGAAAGGACAGAGCACTATCAATTTTAATTCCCACATTTTTTACCGAGCTCTAATGAGTGGCAGGAGCAGTGACACCCTGAGGCCAACAAAACCTCCATTCCTCAGATGGGATAGAGCCAAAGAACACTCTCTCGCTTTTATCAGGATTGCATATTAGTTGGTTAATGGACAGCCAATCGAATACCTTAGTAAGACAGGATTTGATAACTCCTCCATCAAATTCGGTCCCTTTTTCACAAGTGAAGAGCAGCTGTGTATCGGCTGCTTCAGATATTACTTTAGCCCCCAATGCCTCAGCGAGAACGGCCAAAGGAATAAGATAGACAGTAAATAAAGTAGGGCTCAATGCAGAGCCCTGAGTTACTCCAAATTTTAAGTCCTAAATTCGGGATGCTAGCGGAGGAATCCACACTTCTTGGCTTCTATTGTCCCAAAAGGAAGTCATCCACTTCAAGGCCAAACCTCTAATCCCAATGGAATGTAGACGAGCCAACAGTCTTTCATGTGGGACAGTATCAAAGTCCGCCGATAAATCCAGCATAATCAGAACGTTCTTGCCCCTATTATCTAGCTTGTACTCAATATAGTCAGTTACTTCTAGCAGAGCTGTTTCAGTACTGCAGTTGGCTCTAAATCGTGATTGACTAGGATGCAGAAGATTGTTACTTTCAAGGTAACTTGAAAAAGGAGCATTAACATGTTTTTCTAATTCTTTTGATAATGCCGGCAGAAGAGAAATCGAATTTTGGCATGTTGCCATTTGGAAGGCACCCTTCCGGAAGATAGTAACACATTTAAGACTCTGTTTACCACAGGATTATTAGCCTGGGTCACGTATGCAATTAGCCTGGGCGGACAAGGATCAGACGGGGACCCAGCCTTCCGACACTTGTTGGCCAATAAAGATTCGTCCATAGAAATTGGAGGAAAATTGAGGAAGGTAGGCTCCTCAGAGGTGGTCACGCTTGAATGGGACAACTCACTAGGACATTCAGCTGCCTGAGACACACTCAACAGGCTAGCTTGAATAGTTGTCATTTTATCATGAAAGTACCCAGCCAGCTGATCACCCCAGTTGGCCTCGAGTTGTTGGTGTCTAGTAACTGCCTCTAGGTTCTGAAACATTCTAACAATTTTGAAAATTTCTTTAGATGTATTGCCTGATTCTTTTCAAAGAAAGATTTTTTCTCTAGATGGACCTTAGAGTAATAGACTTTTAGAGCTTCCCTATAGGTGCATTTGTCCTCAAGATTGTAGATTTTCCGTCATTTGCTTTCAAGGCATTTACAACATTTTTTACCATGTCCTGAGAATCTCATTAAACCAAGGGGCTGACTGTTTAGTTCTGAGGGATCGTAGTGCAGAGAATGGTGTTAAGTCATTTATACTGCTAAGAATCCAATCCTCCATATGCACAGCGTGTACTTCAGGATCCCCAGACAAAGAAGGGGGATCTGTTTCCAAGACGCTGCTAAGGTCTGATGGAAGAACTCTATGTAAGGCTCTAGCCTTAATCTTGGATTCTTTGGAGAGAAGCTAATTGTGAGTACGTTTTGACCAATTGAATCTAATTAAGTGATGATTCGACCACACTAATGGTAAAGGGTCAAGCGACAGTCTTTACTTTAGAGAAAATTTGGTCTAGAATATGACCGGCCTGGTGAGTGCGCTTGAACACCTGTTGAACTAAGCCGAGTGAGGACAAAATGCCTGTAAAGGAGGCTACCTCCACATCTAAAGGCTTGTCCATATGGAGGTTAAAGTTTGTGCAATGTAGAGATGTAGGAAATAATCTATGTATTTTGGTTTATTTTCCAATAAGGAGCCAATAGATGATACAGTCGGTCTATCCGGGGTGCTCCCACCAATCAATCAACATTTCAAAGTACTTTTTGTTAAAATTCTCAATTAGATTTTTAGACACGGCTTCATAATGTTTCTGATTGTTAAGTTGACGCATCCCCTTCTTCAGATAATCCTCTGCAGATAGAACCATAACATTGCCACCTTTGTCAGACTATGGGATGACAATGCTGTGGTCCTCCTGCAATGTTCTTAATTACGTTATTGAATATGATTTTGCCATCAGTTTTTACTTGGAGTACCAACATTTGTATTCATGAAAAGACAGAAACACTGTATATTTGCAACAAGTCTATTTAATTATTATACGTTCCAAGATGGGTGATCTGTTTACATGCTAGGAGGATTGTATTACACCTATTTTCTATGTTGATGTATTATGCACTTAAAAAGCTGCCAGTAGCAAAACCTACCCAAATGTGATCAAGGTGTATGACGCCGAAACGCATTGGGAAAGATTTTGACATGTCTACATGAATAAATGAAGTATTACTCTTTAATTGGTATTTAGTCATTGGTGCAACGGAGTGCGTGTTTCCGTACGTGGTGGTGATTGGAAGATGAGTGAATATATATCTATATAATATATTTCAAATCCACAACACAGATGTTGGCGTGCTGCCAAATCACCGTTGGTGCTACTGTGCCGAGGCATCCGCCTAGCCTCATATATCTAAAATATCTTGTCCTTCTTGCAAAGAAGAGAGCAGCACTCCAAAATTGAGGGTCTTAAGGTGGTTTAATCGAGAAACAAACGTCAATGCGTTTCAGTTGCCGACTTGCAACCTTAAGTTGTTCACGATGGTGAACGCCATTTTTTGACATACATTTATAGTGCCATATGATATGTGTGCTCAACATAGAAAAAGGAACATAGAGGGTCAGCTCAAATCATTATCGTCGCCATCTGTGAACATGTTCATAGAAGTAAATTAATTATTGACATTTTATAATGCCATTTACTCATTGTAAACACTCCATCTTAAAGTGCATATAGTGGTGAAAAACCAAAGCAAAACAGAAATTTTTGAATTTCAGAAAACTTTCCCATGACATATCAATTACAGTCAATAACTGTGCTATTAAGTTAGGATTACACATTGCAAACTCATTATGTGTAATTGCAGCATTTATAAACACAACAAATATTTCAACATCGATCTTTTTTTTCTATTACCCAAGAGGGGAAAACATACCAAATCATCTCCATTGGCATACATGCTTTATTTTCCCAAGTTGGTAGATAATACATTGTTTTAATGTGGGTATGTATTCCTATTGTCATGACCCAGTTGTCCTGTTCCTCCCCTCGTTCCTGTCATTGTCCCTAGTGTGGCACCCTCCCCTATTAAGACATTACTTGGAGTATGAATTCTCTAATAGCAATGGTAGTGTACGCGCAAGTACGTCTGTGGTTTTTTTCACTAGGGCTTTTGTTGCCCCTATGATGGCTTTCGACCTTTAAAAGAAGAACAAGTTCTTATGAGGCATTCATGTATTTACAGTGTTATTGTATCGGCCACTGATTCCCTACACTGACAGTAATTTACTGATGACTCACTAATTGCTTCCTGCCGGTAATTGCTGATGACTTATTGATTGATCCAGGTTAGAGTCTCGGCATCAGTGCAACATCCTGTGATTCTGGGCAAACCACTTAATCTCCCCGTGCCCATGGACTGCGCCTGGATATCCTCACGGGTGACAAGCCGCTCTATATAAATCTGAATATTTTTCATGTTTCTTTTTTCCTAATAAACTGAAAAGTGCTTAAAATAAATGCTTTGACTCATTATTTGGCCTGCACTAGACCATATTTGGTTCTGGCTATTGACTAGATTAGGGCTCAGCTTCCATTACCATTGCTGATTTACATTTTTTGGCCTTTGAGTATTTTGAGTTGATGACTAACCAAAATATTTTTTGGCTTCTCTAATGATTCTTAAACGTTAAATAAACTTTCCTGCTTTGCACTTTGAGCCTTGTCTTGTGTGGATTTTCCATTGTCGATTTTTTATTGAGAATTCTCTGGGTTAATACATTTATATTTAGGGCTTTCATCTTTAATGACCCACGCATACCCCTATTCATCAATCAACATTTTTAATGCTGAAAAGTGCAGACAGTTAGGTAACTATGCAGCTAAGCATTAGTAGAGACTGATGATCTACTGTGCCAACATAAAGGCTGGATTCTTAACCATTGTTACAGTCCCCATCCAAAATGCTGTCAATCAGTTTTCCTTCCGTACCTACCTCTAACTAACCCTGGGCAAAGCACTACGCTACGCTCGCGTAGTTTGCGAAGTTTGCGCTACTGCACAACGCGAATTGCACGTAGCTCAGTGCAAACACGCGTAGCGTAGCGTAGTGCAGCGGTCATTTTTTGCTTGCTCGCGGTCCTCAACGTCAAGTTGGCGACCGCGAGCAAGCAAAATGACATCCCGGCGAGACTTTTTCCTCGTTCGCAATCAGCAACATCAAGTTGCCGATCGCGAGCGTGGAAAATAAACCTCCCGGCGAGATTCTCAACGCGGGGAGGTCAGGTTTCTCATTGCGAGTGGTCGCGTATGCTCGCGACCGCTCGCGATGAGAAACTACCAGTCTCGAGCGGCAGTAAAAGACAGCTCGCACTGTGCAAGATGCCGTTTTCAATGATTGCACAGTGCGGACAAGCATCCGGCACTGTGCAATTATTGCGAACAGTGCACTACGCAGTTCGCGTAGTGCTACGCGTAGCTCGCGTAGTGCGAACTGCACTTTGCGTAGCTTCGCGTAGCGCTACTTCGCGAACTACGCCCAGGCTTACCTCTAACCTCACTTTCCAGTTTGGAGATTGAAATAAACCCCATCATATTTATTGTAAAACGTCTGTAATACCTTGTTTTGATGTCCAAAGTATCAGATACCCTCATTTCTAGACCTTGCATTACTGAGTGAATAAAGCCAGATGGATGTATAGCTGTATTGCAGGTAAATATGAATAGAATAGTCTGATTCATAAATGGTTAAGGTAAAAAATCTTAAATATGTGCCAGATTTCCATATTTGTAAAGATTCTCTGTGGTGAATCAAAAAGTTTCCTTTTTGCTTGGTTGCTCAGCGCCTTGAAACCCTGCTGAAGATTAAAGTTGCACCTGACAAATATGAAATCAGATAGCATAACATTAGTATATACATATTTTTACTTTTCCATGGAAAAAATCAAATCTGCCAGATGTAGATCTAGAATAAACAGGTCCTGTACCACAGGTTTTTGACGGCTCTGGGGAGTTTAAGATTGATATTTATCATCTGCTTCATCAGGCAATAAATCTCTGTAGTAGGTAACAAATTTTGTTTGCTGGGTTTTAGCAAATCTGAAACCACCAGAGTCTAATGCTTTTCCGGTTTTTCTTAGTTTGGAGTAGTAAATTTGGCCTCTCCAGAGTTCATTGCCCATCCCAATTTTGTTTCATTTGGATTGGGATTAGAAAATCTGAGCATCGCAGAGTGCAAAGCTTTACCCAATGTTGCTTAGTTCTGAGTGGGAATAGTAAATCTGACCCCTCCTCCCCCTGGCATTAAAAATGCTTTCCCCAATGTTGCTTAGTTTTGAGTGAAAATAGGATATCGGAGCCTCCGACCCGGAGTGCAGCTCTTTCCCCAGTATCGGTTTCCCCAATTTTGCTTTGTTGCTTAGTAAATCTGACCTTCCCAGCATCCAACACTTTCCCCAATACTTGCTTAGGTTGGATTGTGAATAGTAAATCTGACCCCCCAACCCCTCAGGCACCCAGAGTCCAATGTACCCTCATTGTTGCTTAGTGAAGAGTGTGAGTACTAAAAATGACCCCTCCACAAAGATATGCTAATTTATTAAACATTAAAATGTATTACAAATATTGTTGAATTTGTTTGCCGATTTATATGTAATTATATTAGATTTTGAGCATTTAAAAAAATTGTTTGAGAACATACATTTAATTTTAAATTTATTTTCAGATAAATCTATGTATGAAAATATTTGAATTTATTTATATTTTGTAAGTTAAATATTTTTAATCTAGGCGATATATTACTTTTTCATTAATTGTTATTCATTCAAAGTGTACATAATTTTATGAATAAATATATAAGATACATTCATTTTAATTATATAAAATATATTTTTATAAAGATTTGCAATGTTTTAGTATTTAAAATTTATTGTAATTAACTACAAAGAATATTTTAAAAAATAGATGTCCTATATTTGTACATTATATTTTAGATTTCAATATTTTTGTCCATTTAAAAGTCAATATTATTGTACTCTATATCATAACATTAGTATGTGTAATCATGATGAAAATATGTACTGCCAGAACTGGAAGAACTAGGTTCTCTACCATGAATTTCTGCCGATCATGAAGAGACTAAGACTGATTCGCCACTTCCTCTCAGCAGGTGGTATATATTAGACCCTGACTTAAAACTCCGACCCGCTCACGGAGTTTTCAGAATTTGGGCACTTTACGTTCGGGCCCTCTGTGCTCTGCAGAGGAACGCGGAGTTCTGAATTATGCTTTTCGGTCGCGAAGCAGAGTTTATTTCCGTTAGCATGCTCAAGTTTTGTTTTGGGGCTCACTCAGGAGCGCCAAAATACTCTTGAGCCGCAAGCAAGCATGCGAAACTTCTTGCACTGCTAGCGAGGTCCCACAAGACTTCGCTCTCACCTGCACAGCTTCCGTCCGCGACGGCACCAATGTAGTGCCGATCACACAGAGCGCTCGAGCAGCTTTTGTGCTCGAGATGCAGCTAAGAGGCTTTTTGAGTGGATTTTTTTTTCAACTGTCCGTTGGAGTTGTGTTTTTATTGTGCAAGAAGCCATTTTTAAAACTTTTTTTTCCAACAAAAGGTGCCCCAGAGACTCTAACTTTGTGTTCCTGTCCAGCAGGCTCCTCCCAGTGCTTTGTCCATCTACTGGTCACTTTTTATTTAGATTTAGAGCTGGAAGGATCACTCTCCTTGTCTACTGCATACATATACCATTAGATTTAGAGACTTTGCATTTGAGATTTCACAAGTAAGTAAAAAAAAAACTGGTATTTAAGGGTGTTGTTTATTTGATTGAGGGCATTCACCAGGATTTATTTGTACTTATATTCGGTTTTTAACATTTATTGAGGTGGGTGGCCTGCAGTTTCAGTAGTGCCTAGGTATTTTATTCATGTATTTTTTCTTGTTTTGTAAAGGAAAAATGTTGCACAATTTACTACATTTTCTCCTTGTTTTTCTAATACATTTATGATATACATTTAATTCGCTTTGTGACCTTGTCTGCCAATGGGCTTTGCAGTCAGTAGGCCCAGTATTAGTCATGGATGCATGAAACAACTGTTTCTGTGGTGTCTTTTGAATGTAAACATTATTTAGGACATCAATAGCATTGGATTAAATTACAAAATGTGTTTTTTGGGGATGTATCAAGTTTTATTTATGTGGGGTAATATATTTGATGTCTTTGAAGGATGTGTGTTGTAAAAAATTTAGCCCTGTAAATGTTTGCTTTTGGCATTGCTAAATTAATGCTGCTTTCTCCTGTGTTACCATGCCTCCTTTGTCTGGCCAGTATTAGTGTGATTACCATAGGCCACCATTTGTCTTTGTTCCCCATGCCTTGTGGCTAGGGGCCACTTTGTATAGTCAGTGCTCATTGGCCTGCATGTGTTCTTTGTTCGTGGCCATGCCTCCTTCTTGCTGTTTGACCATGTGGTCGGTGGCCATTTTGTGTAGCAGCCAGAGTGCTTTTGCCATAGGCCTGCATGTGTTCTTTGTTGTGGCCATGCCTCCTTGTTTCGACCATGTGGTCGGTGGCTATTTTATGTAGACAGCCAGTGTGCTATTGCCATAGTTCTGAATGTGTTCTTTGTTCTCCATGCCTTTTTGCTTGTTGTTGTGACTATGTGGCTGGCGGACATTTTGTGTAGACAGCCAGTGTGCTTTTGCCACTGGCCTGTATGTCTTCTTTGTTCCCCAAGCCTTCTGCTTGTTGTTGTGACCATGTGGCTGATGGCCATTTTGTGTAGCCAGCCAGTATGCTTTTGCCATAGGCCTGCATGTTGTCTTTGTTCCCCCCTGCCTTCTTGCTTAGTTTTGTTGTTGACCATGTGGTACTGGCTGGCAGCCATTTTGTGCATCCAGCTAGTTAGCCTTTGCCATAGGTTTGCATGGATGATGAGATATCAGTTTAATAATTATATGCTTGAGGATAATGTCACTTATTTATTTAAAACATATTTTTTTTAATTTCAGGTTTTTAATTTGTTTAATTTCTTTTTAATTTTTTATTTTTTTTACATGTTTTTTTTTTTTTTTTCCATTTTCCTAACATCCAGCATCAACTCCATGTCTGCTATAGGCCCACAGTTGCGCAGCATCATTCATTTTCTAAGGATTATTCTATTGTACCTGCACCTCCCTGAGTGGCACATCTGAACTGGGGTGCCACCTTCAACTTCCATAGAGGGCAGTCTTGTCTCACAGCAGCCAACAACACCATCAACCAAAACATTGGCAAAACCAGCAACTGAAGGACCGGACCCAACCTCTGCATTTTATTGGTTTCAATCGGCAGGGCTCAAGTTCAGTGCAGATGCGATGGCAAAACAGGTGGAGTACATGGCAGCACCAACTACCATCCACAGGATGTTCTAGGAACATCTGGATTATCCAAAATAGTTCTATGTGGATAAAAATACATTGATGTATTGGTAGGCTTGCAATAAAGTATCTGGTTTGGGCTGTAGTGGTGTGTCTGCTGAGCATGTGTTCAGTGCAGCTGGTGTGGTTGTTACAGTGAGAAGGACCTGTATCTTGCCTCAAAACGTGGAGAGATTGACTATGATCAAAATGAACCAACATTTTATACCACACAATTACACCGTTCCTGAAACAGCACAGGAGGAGGAGGAGGGTGATTGGTCAGAAATTGAATCAAGTGTGTTAGCTGATCAACTTGTGGGTGAACCACCTGATATTGAGGACAAACTCTACTTCCCGGACTAAGTACGCAAGTGCCCCATAGAACATTTTAATTATTTCTCACTGAACTTCTATCTTTGCAACAACAACAAAATAGCTAGTAGAACATTGTTATATTTGTGTCAGATTTATGTTGTCCCACCATTTTTTCAGTCACATATATTGCTGGAATCAAGTAGGACCATTGTGCATTGAAGAAGCCTCCACAATTCCTTGATGACATTGGAGACAATGCCTTTTTGCATCACTTAGCACTAGCAGGTCTGCCCCAGAAGATCATTGATTTACAAGAGTGCCAGCCAATACCAAATTCCAATGTGTTGCCTGCATCAAAGATGAATACCTAATACCTAAACTACCCATGCTTGGATTGGAATTGGTAAAACTACAACTATTGCAACGGTGAGTGATGATGATGATTGATGATTCATGATATGGTGCCTGACAGTGAGGGAGGGTGTGTGTTGAACTGTAATGCTGGAACTTTCTTGAGATGATTGATTTGCAATGTTTGGGGCCTGAGTGAAGAGTGATAATTTGTTTTCCTGGAGGTGATTTGCCTTTACAAATTTCCTTAGCAAAAATTAATTAACGTGTATGGTCCACTCCTATGGTCCTTCTGTTATTTTCATCATCTAGGATGGCTGCCCCGGACAATCGTTTGATTTTCAAGACTGCTAAATTCCAATCTGTTATTTGCATCGAGAGCGAGATAGTGTACCTACTGCCATGCTTGGATTGGAACAGGTAACCATTGCACCAATGAGTGATCTGATTATCGAGTGACTGTGAGTAATGATTGATGTGGTGGCTAACAGTGAGGGAGAGTGTGTTGAACTGTAATGCGTGAACGTTCTTGAGATGATTGATTTGCAATGTTTTAAGGCCTCAGTGATGGGCAATCATTTTTTTCCCTGGAGGTGATTGGCTCTTTCATACTTAGCCAGATTTAATTGCAGGGTCCTCTCCTTTTTTCTGGTTCTTAAGAGACCAGAACAATAACTTTAGTTCACAAACAAAAACCTAAGTAAAATACTGACATTTCTATTTCTCTACTCGTTCTTCAAAAGCAGTGCACTACACATCTATTTTTCTTGGGTCATGATGACTGGTCTGGGACCGAGTTGCTCGGTGTCAGAAGGAGGATGGAAGAACTCAGGGTGGGAGCTGCAGGACTACCTCATCAACAGCTAGAAGCAAGAAGTTATCAACTTCAGTTCAAAGGCAATCCAAGATACTGAGGCCTAGTACTCAGCTATATGGGATGGAGATGCATTTATTTGTGAAATGCTGCTGTGTGTGTGAGTCTTTGTGTGTGTGGTAGATTTGTGGCAAAAGTGAAACTCCGAGTCCCCCTTTAGTTTTTTTTGCTCTGCCTCTTAGTCTTCTTAATACACTCATCATGAAGCTTACCTTCTTTCTGTCCTTCTCCTTGACTCTAAAATGTAGTTTCTGTTTTACAGTCTGCAGGCCTTCAAGCCTCCTGCACGAATGAAAGGTAAAAGCTAAGCTCAACACTCCTGCTTACCTACCCGACCAGTCAAGACAGGCACCTAAGAGTGGACACTCTAGAGGAGAATGCAGATGCACATCCTAATTTTGCAATACAGTATAATTTCTCTTTTAGCAATTATATTTGGAGAACTGGGTTGGTGGGTTCACTCCCTAACCTAGAAGACAGAACATTTAGATATCTGATAACTTGGGTCTCGAGGACAGAAGGACTGTTTGCAATGCATTTATCTGTACTCTGTCATACTCATGCCTATGTTTCCTTCCACAACAGATTGATGACGAATAATGTGCTGCTCATTGCCCAGATGAATGTTGTCCTTGTGTAGTGTTTGTCTTCATCAAACCTTTCCCAAATCCCCTTTCCCATCCATTTATCAAACCCCCTAACCCTCTTCCAATGGGCTGTGTGATTTATTGAGGTGTGGCTTAATTTACACTACCAATGGATCAAACACTTGGTGGGGCGGATGTGGTGAACGAAACACCGACTTACTGCATGACCTCCTAAGCAATAGCCCACACTGGCCCAATTTACCTACCAAAGCATGAAAAATTATCCATATTTTAGATATAGGGGGCATGGCCAAGCTGCCGACTAAGATGGCCACGTAGCATTGCAGCTCTGCCGGCCTTCTCACCATCCTGGCCCCTTACGGGGACGTGGCATAAACAACCATCCTAGCCCGGACACATCAATAATGCAATAATGCAAACCTGCCATCCTGGGCAAATCTCTGTTGGGAGGCCTTTAATTCCTATATAAGGGGGGGTCTGCATGGCCAAGCATGCGGGGATCCTTAAAGACTTATGACACACTTTATTCCAGCTAGAGAAACAGTTATCAGGGAATGATCAGGCCCAGGTGGCGCATGGGGCAACGATGCAGCTCCACCGCTGAACCTCTTTACTGGCTGAGCTCAGAGAATCAGCCGAGAGAGAAACACACTATTTGGGGAAATATGCCATGGCCAGACACTACGGGGAGGGAGAGAGACCGGGACACACACTTACCCGACTACTACAACCCCTTAGAGGCCAGTCATACATAGCAGCCCTCAGATGCTCGGACTGCACCTACATTTCAGATACCCTGGGTGTTCAGAACGAAATACTTGGAGGAGATTGCCATGGTGTGGCTCAGCTCCGTACATCAACAATTCCTCGGGAAACCCTTCATTGAGGAGTAGATTGTGCAGGTGATAGAGGCTATGGATAGCACGAAGGCGCCGGGCATCTACAGGATTACAGGAAGATTCTATAAGTGATATAAATACATACTAGCCCCGCACCTCCTCGAACTATACCAGGAGGTATTGTAGAAAGGTGTCTTTCCTCCCATGCTCTGCGAGGCAGTGATAATACTGCCCCCAAGCCCAGGAAAGACCTGCTCTGTTGCAGCTCCTACAGACCTCTCTCCTTGTTAAATTTTGATAACAAGATACTGCTAAAATGATAGCAACCCGTCTCTCCCTCCTGCTAGAACAAATTATCTCCCCCAGTGCAATCAGGATTTTCCCCACTTACATCCACGACCCTAAATCTGCGCACACTCTTCGAGGTTCTCCACAGAATATCACCTACTATACCAGCCGCTGCGGTGATGTTGGACGCTGAGAAAGCATTCGACTCACTGGAATGACCTTTCTTGCAGGCCACACTTTGCAAAATGGGACACCCTTTGGGATTCACGACTGCCATATACACAGCCTATGACAAACAATTGATGGACTGAATGCAGAACAAATCAAAACATTCACCCCAGTCAAGAGATCTGGGTTAAATCCATCATTCTTTTGCTCACAATGCCACCCCAGTTTAGACCTGACCATATGCAAATCAGTCTTGACCCTGTGCCTCATGGGAACAGTCCAGCGCGAACTGCCAAGCCAGGTCCTCCCTGGAACGGAAACAAGCATCCTAGGACCGGTTTCGGGGTTTCACCCCTCATCAGCCAGGATAGCTTGAATGCAGTGGCACAGTGAGCCCGGGACCCACGTCTGAGCATACCCAGCGTACTTAGGGCGAGGAAGCAAAAGACAAACAATTGATGGACGGAATGCAGAACAAATCAAAACATTCACCCCCAGGCAAGAGATCTGGGCTAAATCCATCATTCTTTTGCTCACAATGCCACCACAGTTTAGACCTGGCCATATGCAAATCTGTCTTGACCCTGTACCTCATGGGAACAGTCCAGCCAGAACTGCCATGCCAGGTCCTCCCTGGACCAGAAACAAGCATCATAGGACCGGTTTCAGGGTTTAACCCCTCATCAGCCAGAATAGCTTGACCCACATCAAGACCCACGTCTGGGCATACCAGGTGCACATAGGGCGAGGAAGCAAAAGACAAACCCCGAAACCAGTCCTACGATGCTTGATTCCAGTCCAGAGCGGACCTGGCCTTGCAGTTTGGGCTGCACTGTACCCAATGGGGTCAGGGTCAAGAATGATTTGCATATGGCTGGGTTAAAAATGGAATGGCATGGGAAGCACAAAAACAATCGATTAGGCCCCAGATCTCTGTACTGGGGTGAATGTATGACATTGTTCTGCATTCTATCCATCAATTGTTCTTTTTGCATTGGTCACCCGAGTGGGACGGGTATGCTTAAACATGGGTCCAGTGATCTCCATGCCCCTGGAGTCAAGCTATCCTGGCTGATGAGCGGTGAAACCCCGAAACCAGTCCTAGGAAGCTTGGTTCCAGTCCAGAGTAGACCTGGCCTGGCAGTTCGGGCTGGACTGTTCCCATTGGGCGCAGGGTGAAGACTAATTTGCATATGGATGGGTTTAAACTGGAACAGCATGGGTAGCAAAAAAACAATGGATTTGGGCCCAGATTTCTGTACTGGGGTGAATGTATGACATTGTTTTGCATTCTATCCATCAATTGTTCTTTTTGCATTGGTCACCCTGAGTGGAACGGGTATGCCCAGACGTGGGTCCCATGCTCTCCCTGCCACTGGAGTTGTTATCCTGGCTGATGAGGGGTGAAACCCCGAAACCGGTCCTAGGATGCTTGGTTCCAGTCCAGAGAGGACCTGGCCTGGCAGTTCGGGCTAAACTGTTCCCAATGGGCACAGGGTGAAGACTCATTTGCATATGGATGGGTTTAAACTGGAACAGCATGGGTAGCAAAAAAACAATGGATTTGGGCCCAGATTTCTGTACTGGGGTGAATGTATGACATTGTTTTGCATTCTATCCATCAATTGTTCTTTTTTGCATTGGTCACCCTTAGTGGAACGGGTATGCCCAGACGTGGGTCCCATGCTCTCCCTGCCACTGGAGTTAAGTTATCCTGGCTGATGAGGGGTGAAACCCCGAAACCGGTCCTAGGATGCTTGGCTCCAGTCCAGAGAGGACCTGGCCTGGCAGTTCGGGCTAAACTGTTCCCAATGGGCGCAGGGTGAAGACTGATTTGCATATGGCTGGGTTCAAACTGGAATGGCATGGGGAGCAAAAAGTTTAAGCAGTGTTTCGGAAAGTTTAGATGGCTACAGGAGGTTGTTTGTTCCGACCAAAGAGGGAGTACAAGGGGAGTGGCGATTATTGTTAAAACCAACCAGGAAATAAGATTACTCAAATATGAGTCCGATCAGTCGGGTAGGTGGTTGGTAGCAACTTTTTTAGTGTATGGGAGGCCTTTGGTTTGTGCCATATACTATGGGCCAAATAATGATACCCCGGATTCCCTAGAAAAATTTGAGTCCTGCCTTATGGAGACAACAGCTCCCATTGTGATAGGGGGAGATTTTAATTTGGTTCTGAATAAAATACTTGATAGGACTTCGGAAGCTAAGTATATTAGTCCGTCGAAAACCCTCTCTAGACTGACAAGTATAATGAATGAATTTAATTTAGTAGATATTTGGCGTGTTTTGAACAAGTCTAGGAGAGAATTTACTTTTTATAGTAAAAAATATAGGCACCATTCTCGCATAGATTATTTTTTAGTGGACCAGGAGTTATGCGGAGATGTTACTAAGGTAACTCATATTCCAGCAATACTTTCAGATCATTCTGCAGTAGTAATATCTTTAAGGTATAATCAATCAGAGGAGTGTAAAAGGTGGACCCTGGATAGGTCAATACTTTTAGATGAGAAGGTAGTGGAAGATTTGAGGGTAGAATCCGAGAGTTCTTTTGTCAATAACAATGGCTCAGCGGATGAAGATGTGGTGTGGGATGCCTATAAGGCATATTTAAGGGGAGTTTTAAGATCTATTATGGTGGGGAAACACCGAGTGGAGAAAAAATACAGAGAAAGCGCTATCCAGGATATTAGAAATAAAGAGGAGGAGCTGCAAAGGGCGTCTATGGAGGAACCAACTAGAGTAGGGGTCCTAAGTAAGGAGGTAGAGGGGTTACAAGCCGATTTTATGGCAAAGTTGGATAAAAGATCTATGGATAAGTGGAAGGCGAGTAAACTCCAACATTTTGCCTATGGGGAGAAATGTGGATCATTATTAGCTTGGAAAGCGAAGACAGACAGGGCAAGAAATAACATCCGAGAGCTAATTAGTGGGGAATCAGGGGACCTATTGATTACTAACTCAGATATGTACAAGGAGGCATGTAGGTTTATGGAAGACCTATATAAAGAAAATATAACATCTAGTCAAACAGATATAAGGGAGTGGCTTGGGCTAACAACTCTTCCGAGACTATCTCTAGAGCAGTCGAAATTCTTGGAAGGAGATATTATGGAGGGGGAGATAAGGGTTCAGTGCAGTAAGATGGCTAAAGGAAAGGCAGCTGGACCAGATTGTCTTCCTGTGGAAGTTTTTCTTTGTATCATGGATACTGTAATTCCGGTGTTACAAAACTTATTTAATAAAATATACCTTGGTGGAAAAAGGGTTCCTAAATCTTGGTTGGAAGCCACAATTACTATGATTATAAAGCCTAACAAAGACCCAAGGAAGATAGACTCGTATAGGCCGATTTCTTTATTAAATATAGACTATAAGATCTTCTCTGGTATCATAGCTGCGAGGGTGGCAAAGGTAATACACGAGATTATACACCCTAATCAGAGAGGCTTTATCCCTGGGCGACAACTAAATGAGTTGACCTTCCAGGTATTGGGAGTTATAGATCTGGCGGAGGCTTGGAAAATACCTCTGACTATCGTAGCAGTCGATGCAGCTAAAGCCTTTGACCAGGTACATTGGCCTTATTTATGGGAGGCTTTACGAGGCTTTGGTTTTCCACAGAATATGGTAAAAGCAGTTCAGACCTTATATCATTGTCCAAAAGCTAGAGTGTTGATCAATGGAAGGCTGTCAGATTGGTTTGATATTTTTAGAGGGACCAGGCAGGGTTGTCCGCTCTCCCCGCTCCTTTTTAATATATATATAGAACCCTTTGCAAACTTGATTAGGTTAGATACAACTATCCTTCCTTTTAAATTTCATACTTTTGAAGTTAAGTTAGGGCTCTATGCAGATGATCTGTTGCTCTATACCAGTAACCCGCAAGAAGCAATTCCAAATTCGATGAGGAAGGCACATGCCTTCGGTTACATTTCCGGGTACAAAGGAAACTCAAGTAAGACCGAGCTCATGGAGTGGAATCAGGGGTTGGCAAGTCATGGGGCGAGAAATTAAATGAGATACCTGGGCATCCAAATAACGCAGAAAATCGAGAATATTATTAATGTAAACTGGAAGAAAGTTAGCCAAGAAGTCACCGGTTTACTCATGAAATGGGCGAACTTACCACTTAACATATATGGGAGGGTTAACCTCGTGAAAATGATTATTTTACCTAAAGTGACATTTTTGTTTAATTCTATCCCGTTGAACTTCCAAAAGAAAGATATAGCAAAACTTCAAGGAAAGATAGGAAGCTTTATATGGTCATCAAAAGGTTCCAGGATTTCATGGAAAAAGTTACGTTGGCAACTGGATATTGGAGGTCTTGCGTTACCAGACATTTTAGCATATTGTTACGCATTTCAGTTTAAGAACGTGCGAATGTTGGCCAATAAAGTTAACAACTCAACAATTGGGGTTTTATTTGCAGCATTACTGATGGACGTGCCATATGGTCAAAGTGGGTTTCTTTTTAAATATGGGGATCCCAAATTTTAAAAAAAAGTCAGGCTTAAGATCCTAAAGTCTGATTTGCACACATGGATGTATGCGGGGAAGGCGTTAAGAGTCCCATATTTTTCATCATGGGCGCCTATTTGGGATTCTCCAGGTACCCCTGAGTGCATGAGGGACCAATTAAGCCAGCCTTTGAGAGACGGGGGCATTCAGTGTTGGGCGGACCTTAAGGATGGTATAAATTTGATTAGTTGGGAAGCACTTTGTAATTGTACCAAGGGTTCGCTGACAAGGTTTAAATACTACCAGCTGAGTTCCTGGTGGACTACACAGGATTGGGCAGAGGTGGAAGATCCTAAATTTGACCAAGTGATGAGATCTAGTCGGTGGAGTAAAGAAACATCATTTTGGTATTGGGCCTTTGTAGATGCGGGTGGACAGATGGAGAATGAAATTGAAAAATTGTGGGGCGAGGAGCTTGTTAACCAGGATACAATGCAAATGTGGAGCAATTCGTATAATATACTACGAAAAATAGTAAAATCAGCACCACTAAAACGAAACCATCTTTTCACCACGTATAGGGTGTATTGGACGCCCGCAAAACTCTCTAAGGTCACAGGGAATATCTATACTTGTCCCAGATGCATGTGTGTTGATGTGGATGATATACACATGTTTATGGTATGCCCAAAAATAACCCCCTTTTGGAATGAGATTAGCGCCTTTTTTGGAGAAACTATTGGGATGCAACCAGAAGTATCATTCAGCCTAATATTTTTTGGTTTGAGTTGGGATCAAGAAGAGCAATTGTCTGAGGTTAACTCCAAATATTTGTTTTATGTAACTTTATTGGCAAGACGGGAAATTTGTAAATTGTGGAAATCTGGAAACCCTCCAATGTTCTCTGAGTGTCTAAGGAGCATTATATATGTGAGCGAATCAGATATGACATGTGATCCGAAAAGTAAAGAGAAAGTTTGGGCTCCGTTGAAAAAGTGGAGAGAAAAGGTAATGTGAGTCCTATGATTATGCCACTTACTCTGTTGGCCTTATAATCTCCAATTCCTTTGGTAGGCCCAGTTAGTATGTGGAGATGGAATAGGAAACGGATGTAAACTTGTGGGCGATCATCTCAGGGTCTCGTAATACGGCCAATGGTTTTGGTTCACTACGATATGGCCTAGAAAGACTCTGAGTGTTACCCTGCAAGAAATCTGGCAAAATGAGGACAAACAAAAAAAAAAAAGACTGATTTGCATATGGCTGGGTTCAAACTGGAATGGCATGGGGAGCAAAAAAATGATTGATTTGGGCCCAGATCTCTCTACTGGGGTGAATGTATGACATTGTTCTGAATTCTCATCAAAAGTTCTTTTTTCATGTACACAGCTTACAGCATGCATTCGCTTAAATGGCTCATTGATGCCCCCCTTCTCTCTAACACAGGGCAGTAGACAATGGTGCCCACTGTCGCCCCTTCTGTTCGTCATTGCCCTGGACCCCTGGTGCGACATTTGCAGGAGAAGCACCTCCACAGAGGATTGCAGTTTAAAACTGGGCCACTCCTGATCACTATTTATGCAGATGACATTTTCCTTTATACATCACACGTGAGAGAGAACCTGGTGCCCATAGTACGGGAAGTCATCTGATTTGGAGCCCTGTCTGGGTTACATATAAATTGGGTAAATCTGAGATCTTTCCCTTGATGTCAGCAGCAAGCAGCTTTGACTGTGAATTTCTTTTAGTGTGGAGTGACGACTCACTCAGGTACCTAGGGATACATATTCATAGAAATTAAGAGCAGGTACTACATCACAACTACGGTCCAGCGCTCGACAAACTGTCCGCATGGGTCAAACGCTGGCTGACGCTTCCCATATCTATGGCAGGCCAGATAGCCATTGTTAAAATGGTGGTCCTGCCCAATTTATTTACCTGTTCAAAAACATCCCGATTCTGCTGACCAACACTTTCTTTGCAACACTTTGCACCCTCCTTATTAAGCTTGTCGGGGGGGCAAACAGCTGAGAATCTGTTGGGATACAATGACGCTACCATATGAGCGTGGGAACTTTGGGGTCCCTAACTTCCACCTGTATTATCTGGTGGCTCAGTGCAGCTTTGCACATCACTGGTACCATCCAGATGCCTGCATATCGTACACTAAGCCAGAAGCAGACCTTGCTGACCCAACGCCACTCACTGCGTTGTTGCTGGCGGGGCTGATGCGCCATCCTCGTGACATCCAGACGGTGTCTACAATCAGTTGGGCCTGGCAACGACTGATTAGAATAATAGGAGGCTACTTGTTGTACTCGTCTGCCATACCCCTGGCCACAAACCCGTGGTTGTCCATTACACAAGAAACCCCTGTCCGATGCACCCTAACTCGGTACTCCCTAACTACCATCGGGGTCCTGATGGCAACGTATTCTCACGGTCAGAAGACACCCGTTTTTCAAGATGCCCCCATACTGGACCAATTTGTCCTGGGGCGGCTGTAAGGGGCTCTCAGGGCCCAGATTACCAGCTACCCCCTCGAGCAGGACGACTTCTCACCCCTGACGTTGCTTATCACAGATACTGGCAGGGAACACCTGATATCCAAACTCTACAAATCATGTCTTCACTTGCTTCCTATGCAGGACGCTGGGGTCCGCGCTGCCTTGGAGCAAGATCTAGGATGCCCGCTAACTGATTTTTAATGGCAAAAGTGCTGTACGCAAACAAGATTAATACCCCTCAACAAAAGCCACAAAATGCTCCACTTTAAATTCCTGTGGCGAGCATACGCCACGCCGATGAAAATACATAAGATGGACCCCTTCCGCCCCCTCTCCTGCCCAAGTGCCACTTGCCGTCAGCTGATTTTGCCCGATACTGGTGACCCATTTTCGAGGAACTGACTCACCAGACTCACGTGGCCCTCATGTTTGCGCCATTAATAGCGCTCCTGGGGTTTGTTCAAGACATCCCAGCTGCCTCGTGCTGCTTCATTGCTATTGCACTTCTGCTCGCCAAGAGGGAGGTTGCCATACACTGGGGTAGCAAACGCGTAATGCTTGCTGTTGGACTTGGCCTTTTTGCAGGGTCACCCCTAAACTTTTTGCCTTTCTCCTAGCCATTTTTCTGACATTGTTTTGGTGGTTTTAGGACTCTGGGCACTTTAGCACTGCTGTCCAGTGTGTGTTCTCTGTGATAAATGTGGTAAGATTGGTCTACACCTGTTTGGCCTATTTAATTTACCTGTGAGTCCCTTGTAAAGTGGTATCTCATATACCCAGGGCTGGTAAATGTAATGCTACTGGTGGGCTTTCAGCGCTGATTGCGCCACCCACCAAAGTAGCCTTTCAAACCTATCTCAGGCCTCTGCCATTGCAGGGCCTGTGCGCGCAGTGTTACTGCCGCTGTGACGTGGCACCTAAAGTGTGTGCCATGTCCGTGACCCCCCTTTTTACTACATGTCAGTCACCCCTAAGGTAGGCCCTAGCTAGCCCTATGGGCAGGGTGCATTGTAGGTAAAAGATAGGACATGTACCTTAAGTGTGTGACATGTCCTGGTAGAGACAAACAGCCATTTTGGTTTCTCACTACTGTGGGGCTGCCCTCCCATAGGAATGCATTGGGGATTCCCTGATAAGTGTTTCAGTGGTAATTCCTGATATGAGAGGCGCAGCGTGGTCAAGTTTGGTATATTTGGAATAGTGATAATAAATGCAGCGCAATGGTGTGCGCAGATTTATTATAACTATTTTAGAAATGCCACTTTTAGAAGTTGGCATTTCTGTGTGCTATGTGTCTGCCTGCCTGATGTGAATTGCATGTCTGGCTTGTGAGTGACAGGGGCTGGGAGGTGTGCGTGGCTCCAGGAGGGGCAGGGTGAGTCAGCGCTAGGCTGAATGGGACATCTACATTTTGAGTAGTGGGAGGGGAAGTCCCTGGTCCCTGAATAGGATTATGCCTGCCCTAGTGAATGCTGGCTCCGCCCCCCTGTGGTGTGTCTGATGACGAGCCCCCACCTAACAAAGGGGAAGAGGAGATTGGAAAACAAAGTGCTCCAATTCCCCCCTGAACCAGTTTTGGCGGGTTCCCCTAACGCCCTGTCCTGCAGACAAAGAAAAGATGTCCTACAAATGTAGGGGCTGTGACCCCATGAATTGGTTCAGTTCTGGTGTGCTGATCCTGCTTGGGCGTGCTGCTGCTGGGGCCCAGGGGGGGGCTGCCATGAGGGCTTGTCTCCCTGGGCCCTGCATTACCCCTTGATCTCTAGAGAAACTTTGCTGCTGAGGCTCCTAGCGCCTCGTGAGCGCTCTATTTTTGTTACTCCAGGTGGAGTACTGGTGGCCTGCAGCGCGAGGCCGCAACGTGTGGAGGATTCCCCGTGCTCTGAGGAGGAGCGGGAGCCCACCCCGCATTTGCTAGGAGAGGAGGAGCGTGCATGCTCCGCAGCGCTGGGCTGCAATGTATGCGCAGAGGGAATCCCGACGTGGGGATTCCCCCTCGTACTGCCAGGGATAGCGGGAGCCCACCCCGCGTTTTGCCAAAGGAGCGGGTGCCCACCCCGCACTGGTGTTTACCTTAAAAGCGGGTGCCCACCCCGCGTTCTACTTTTGGAAATCGCCGCCGTGGCCCGAGCCGCTAAATAACTCTTCTCCGGGCCGCTGCTCAGCGCGACCCGGAAGTCAGGCGTTGCCTTTGCCTGTTTGTGGGCGCGGCACCCCTGTGAGAGGCGAGGAAGCGAAGCGGACGGGAGCCTACCCCGCGCTCCGGTGCCAAAGAAGAGCCGGAGACCGCCGGAAGGAAGGAGGTGGCTGCCGGCCCGAGCGGGGCTCCCGTGTTATTGGGAGGAGTCCCGCGAGCAGCCCAGGACATCCAGAGCCTTGCAGGCTCCTTGCAGAAGTCCCGGTCCCAGGAGAGGGACCGGGTGAAGAACAGAGTCCTGCCCCGACACCCGGAGGAGCGGAGACCGCGAGGGAGTCCCCGGTGAGTGGGGGCTCTGGGTTGTCCATCGCCGGCTCAGGAGAGGAGCCGATACCAGCCCCGGTGAGTGGGGCTGCAGTTCTTCCTCGTTGGTGCCGTTCGAGGCACATTACCGGTACTTTTGTTAGTCCGAGCGGCCCCACCTGACAGAGGGCCGCTCCAACGAGGGGCACAGTAGTTTAAGGGCCCCAGTGGGGGTCCCGAGGGCCAGGGGTGCCCGTGCCTAATTTCTTCTTGGTTCTTTGTACAGCTGCCCCGCATGGCAGAGGGCAGCTGCACCGAGAGGGCAATTGAGATTTACAGATCTCCAGTGAAGGCCCCGAGGGCACAGTTGTGCCAGGGCCCCCATTTGGTTTTCACAGCTGCCCAGCACTTAGTGGGCAGCTGCTACGTTTAGGCTTGCACCCTGGCGCACTTTCTTCGGCTGTATTGGCAGCCAGCCCTGACATTGGGACATAGGGCATTCCAGCCCTCTGAGAAGGCCAGTTGGCCTGGGGGGCAGTTTTGGTGACATTGGTAGAGCGCCAGGCTCTACCAAATTGCGTAATGTGTCTATTACTAGGAGTGTTGCCAAAAGAGTGATTTAGGCCCATTGTATCTACACTAATGTGTTTATGCTGATGATACCTAATGCGTACTGTGGTTATGCTAATGAGGTTTGGGCCTAATGTGTTTATGCCTAATGTCATGTTATGATGTTATGATGTCTTGGGGTAGTGCCTATTTGCGTAATGTGTTTATGCTTATGAGGTTATTGCATAATGTGTTTATGCAGGTGAGGCCCATTGCGTAATGTGTTTATGCTAATGAGGTTTGGGCCTAATGTGGGTTTATGTCTAATGCTAATAGTATAATGCTTAGGTCATTATGGTACCAGTAGTTACTGGTTGTGTTTTATATTTGCATTTACTTACCTGTTCTGATGGTTCTGACCATGGCCCGATTGGCCTGGTCCTGTATATAATTCCCCTGTGAATATTGCCCGTGCCAGTTGGCACAGTGTAAATGTGTGATTATGTTTCTAATGTGTTTATGATAATACAAAGGCTATTTGTTATAGAACCTTGTGTGGAGTTCCTTTTGTGGTGTGCCTAGTGTGTTGGTGCTGTGTGTGTGTGTTGCACATACGCTTTACACATTGCCTCCGGGATAGGCCTGACTGCTCGTGCCAAGCTACCAAGGGGGTGAGCAGGGGTTATCTTGGGTGTGTAACTCCCTTGCCCTGACTAGAGTGGTGGTTTCTGCCTGGCTTTGGCGCAAGCCTTAGCCAACCAGAAATCCCATTTCTAACACTTGCCTTAACCCCTTCTATGCTCATGACTGAATGGTTCCGTCATGAGAATAAGTGGCAGTGTGCTCATGACAGAACCATTCCGTCATGAGCACACCTTAAAAAATTTGATTAAATTTGAGGTTTGCAGGGGATTCTGGGTAGGAAAACGTTGGGGGATCCACGCAAGCCATACCTCGCTGGACTCCCCTGTGTGTCTAGTTTCAGCAATGTGTGGGTTTGGTAGTTTCCCAAGAATGGCCACCGAGCCCGGGGCCAAAAACCCAGGTGACCCCCCTTTCAAAACCAGGTTGTTTTGTGATAGGTAATTTTGATGTCTCCTCAATACGTTTTGGGCCCTTGCCTGTCGCGGGTACTTGACCCACCCACGCGAGTGAGGTACCATTTATATCTGGATACGCTTCAGCCTCTGCCTCCGCAGACGGGCCACTATCTCCTGCCTGTTAAGTGGTCCGGATGGACAAGCAGGAGTAGCTATATTGAGAAAAACAAATAAGACAAATTGTAAATAATGCTCTGTGCAAACAATTGTTGGCACAGTAGCACTGCTGGTACCTTAAGGCCATTGGAATTTAATGTTATTATGATTAGGAGAGTCACAAGGCCAATTTTATGTTTTACCCACACATGCATTGCTTAACAAGCACTAACTGCATGGCAGAAGAGTATTAAAAGGGATGAATAACACCGGATTTAAAAAAAAAGGTATTTGATTATTTTTTTCTTCTAAAGGCTTTTCAAGCAACTATAAACAGACACTTTGAGTTGAAAATAAATTACCTCTCATTAATGAACACAGCATTATTCACTATGGAGTAAATGTTGTGTGTTGTGCTAAAATATGAAGTCATGTTCATTGCTAGCCTGTGTATTAGGTATTTTGCTACTGTCTGCAGTTGGGGCAGCAGTAGTTGACAAATATCTATTTTTAATTGCAATGGCCCTACTCTTCTCCAAATGCATTTCTCTTTCTACCCTGACTTCAAAGAGTCAGATGAGTAATAAATAAGATAATACGTCACATACCTCAAGTATGAAATGCGGATATTATTATTATCCTGTCTGCTGTCAGTAGATGTTGGGGAAAGTTACGGACTGCACTACAGGAAAAGGAACGGGCTATATAGATTGTATTTGGCACATTCGTCACAGTGTACCCCATACGCCAATCTTGACATCAAATCATGCACTTACTCCTACTTTACTCACCTACCGCCACATATTATTTCCAACAAATTCATTCGGTGGGCAGTAAGCAAGGGAAAGAAACTTGATTTACTCTACTGCAGGGTAGGGTAGAGGGATTAGACAGGTAGGGTAGAGCTTTTTTGATATAGATTAGAGGGGACACTACACTGATCATCGATTCGACATCTTTAGATTATTCAGTCGAAAGGGAAAGATCTGAACAGGTGTAAAAGAAATCTGTATGGGAAACCATGAAATATATTATGGGATCACTTCACTTCACATGGTTATAAAATGAAACGTGGCACATGACAAGAATGGATTTTCCAATTTGGTAGGCTGGGATGAAGGAACTTAGAAAAAAATAAAGGAGTAAAGCCCTAAGAGGTGATTGAGTGGGTGAAGGGTAGCAACACACCTTGTGTGTTTGGTTTGCAATGCATTGAAATCATTGTAAATGCTGCATTAACTGAAGCAGCTGCACATTGCCAACACTGCAGTCACAAATTGACCCAAACTGCACTTCGGTCATAGGTGGCAAAAATGGCATGGGCGGAGAAGTGGGGTGATGAATGATGGGTGGGATACATCTGGCTCACCTAACAAATACAGAGAGGCAAGGGAGTAGAAAAAAAATAGAAAATACCCCCACTTTGAACCATAGCTTTGATAACCCTACATAAACAAAGTAAGCAAAGTAGGTGAGCAGCATGATCCTCATGAGAAGAGCTGCCTTGCTTCTTCATCCAAACAATCGAAATATTCATTCATCCTTTCATTCTAATCCACCCAAAGCCACCATGGTCAAGCTTTACTTTCTCTCATCCAGTCTTTCACCATTCTAATCCATTATCCATCCATTCAATATTCCCCTTTCTTCAAACCATCCTTTTGCCCATCCATCCCGTTAACCACCCATGCACCCTTTCACCCACCCTTTCACTCGTGTACCATTTCCTTTCTTTTAACCTTCTATTCTTTCGTGTTTTCCTCAAGCCATCAACACTCATTATGTGAGCTTTTGGTGAGTTGCAGAGAGAAGAGGCCATATTAACTCAGCCACTGCTGCAGCTGGTAAAGCTAGGAAGGGGTTCACCGTCACGTGTTGACTATACCCTGGTGCTAGCTAGTGAGTATAGTAATTGCAAGAAATTATGTGAGTTACCAGTGCCCGTCCCTGCTGCAGCTTCTCCCCCTCCAACTGACTCTCCTCCTGCAGCCGCACTGGAGCTGGCATCACTGGTTTTCTGTGTGGCTAGAATAAAACATTATACATATTTTAGATGCCAGACATGCCACCCCAAATACAATATGGTGTTGGTTGGCAAATGCAGTGGAAGTGGGACCTCATACTTTTTTTCCAGCCATGTTGCACTGTTACGGGAAACTGCTGGTATACTGTATAAATAAGTAAGACAGAAGCACACTATAATTGGGGGGGCTGGCGGGGCTTGATGACCATAGCCACTCTCTTCTGAACTCAAATGTTAGAGCATGAGCAGGAAAAAGAAAGCATTCTCAACAAACATACATGGTGACTGTTATTTATAATACTAACTTACGTGGGCCTGCAAACCTAATGGTAGACAGTGGAGTAGCAAAATAAGTTATTCTTAATCTTATTCTTACAGTACCACAAAATATATAGGAGAGAGGGAAAGATTACCAACAAAACAGGAGATACATGAACTAGAACCTAGAGTATGGACTGGAAAAAGTCAGCTGCCAAAAAAGAAAACCATGTAATATAAGGAAAAAAGATAATACAGTGACAACAGGAATGAAACGAAAATTGAATCCATTGTGCTTTGCATGAGTGGGTTTGTATCCCGTCCTCGTCGCCACGTGGAAGGAAGACAGCAGGTACAGGACAAGGTGTCAGAAACTGTATTCCTCACCAGCAACACCAGCCTGCAGGCAGCAACTGTTATCCGTGAACCCAGCACAAACATTCGAATACTCCAAGAATCTTAAGCCCACATTAACCATAAAACCCAACAGTAGGGACATAATAATAATAAATAATAGGACTTACTGGGGGCAGCAGAGCTCTCGGCAGTGGCAGTGGCGGTCGGTGCCGGCTGACCAGCTACTCCCGGACCTGCCTCCTGATCATCCCTCTTCTTGCCCTTGGGTGCTGATGTAAGAAATTAAGAAGATAAGAAAAATAGATTAGTGAATCAGTTAATCTCCACAAACCTTTTATGACAAGCAAACACAGTCACATTGTACTTCTCTAAAACAGATCGTCTATAGTACTAGTTTCAAGTCTATCAACTATTGTTGAGTTGCCCATACTAATCCTGAAATTCCTAGTCCAAATTTCCTTAGCAAAAACTACATTTTGAACTAATGCATTGCAGTGGATGATCTTTGATTCTATTCCCATTTCTCAACCCCCTCGATAGACTAACTCAGTCTCCCTTTTTTGCAATGCATATATGCATACTACACATCGCTGTGAAATCACTTGGAACTGTATAAGCTGCATAAACAAAGTCACAGAGAGAACGTGCTACTCACTGATATTACTGATTCACTATAGTAACAGGAGGACAGTCTGCAATGGCTTCTTAATTATTCAGCCAAAGTAAACACCAATGATGAGTACGACAAATACTCAATACTCACTGAGACAGAAATCTCGATGTGTCACTTCCGCCTCACCGAAGTTCACCCGAGGCTGCACACCTGGGAGGCGGCACAGCCCGCAACGTAGCCACCCTGCCTTTACCGTGGCGCTGGGTGGGTTAAAAAAAAAGGAAGGGAAAGGAAATAAAAAAGAAATAAGTAAGTAAGGGGAACTAAAGTTAATAAACAAAAAATCACAAAAAACACCAAACATCCAAAAACGTAAAATAAACCAACACAAAAACACATACTTATATAACAAATAAAAATGAGGGGAGATACATTTTAAAGGGGGAGGATTACTGAGATTTAAGAGAGATTAAGATTTAGGCCCAGCACCTTAACAGAGCATAAAAAGAAGATGGCCGCGGCCATGCGGATTGCATGGTGCCATTGGCTCATGATTTGGAATGCAAGAACGCACTCCACGTTCCCATTGCAAAGCGAACTGGCATGCTGGTAAACTCCGCCCGGAAGCTGAACTCCACGTAGCACGGTGGAGTTTTTTTGCAGTTGGGGTACAATGTTGATCACTGGGTTTTGGTCAGGGGCAAAGGGGCATTTTTGGCTGTGCTTTATCTCCTGTCCTGAGTTCTGCCTGCAACCACTGTCATTCTTTCAGGACCATATATACTGGACAATCTGTAGTTGCCCGAAATTGAATCATTCACTGCCTCCTCTCATAATCTCAGCAATCTTAAACCCATATAGGATACTCCCATGTCCTTACCAACCGTTGAGGTAAGGTAGTACAATTTGTCACACGTTACCCTGTGGACATGTGCCATGCCATTTACACAAATAAGCATAAATTCTATTGATGGTCTGTAACCCCCAAACCCCTTCATCGCAGAAAAAGAAGCATTTTTACAAAATCTAGAAAAGAGATGGGCTGTGTCTGATCCGGAATCCAGTGGATCTGAGTAACAGTGTTGTACATTTGTGCATGGAATAATGGCATTGTCAGACAAAATCATAACATTTTTATGAAAACTGAAGTCATCTGAATAATCTTGGCGTCCTGGAGCGGGGTTAATAAGCAGCACCTTGCGCTGGTTCAGCCATTTACCATTGGTGACCCAGAGCCATGTTGCTATTTTACTCCAGTGGGATAGCTAGGCTGCTCCCATTGAACATTTAAATCTCGGGTACTGAGTGCAAGTAGGCAAGCAGTAGATGGTAGGGTTACAAAGTCAGTTTATCATATGATGGTACACAACACTAAAGTCCAGTCAGTTCAGTAACTTCAAAGAAGAATAATTCTGTTATTTACAGGTAAGTAGGCAGAACAGCCTGCGTTCTGATGCACTTATGCACTCCTATAAGCCACTGATGTGTGCCTTTTATGTGATTGCACTGTCCAAAATAAATACATTATACTTGAAATTTCTCTGAGGTTGTGCATGAGCTGTAGACCCCACAGCTCAGAAATAGGTAAGCCAGCCATTATCACTATTTCTGAAGCTGTGCTGTCTGCAGTTCATGAGCTAACTTGAAGAAACACCTTCAGACAGTACAATCTCATAAATACAGATGCAGAAGTGAGCCCTTCACAAGTACACTTGTTCATGGTAAAGCTCCAAAATTGACCAGAGTCTTGTGTATCTGAGACATGATCCTCAAATATTTGGATCTGTGGCTGTTAGATTTGGGGATTTCTAGTTGGCAATGGTTTGCACCTTTGTCCAAATAGGGACCCTTGCGTCTAGTCAGGGTAAGGGGCTACACTCCTAAAATAACCGCTGCTCACCCCCTTGGTAGCTTGGCACGAACAGGCAGGCTTATCTCAGAGGCAGTGTGTAAAGCATTTGTGAACACGTACAGTAATACAGTGAAAACACCACAAATGGACACTACACCAGTTTAGAAAAATAAGTAATCTTTACTAGACTTAACACAAGGTCAAACGACAACAATCCACAATACTGTAATCAAAAATGAGTCTTTAAAATGGTAGAAATAGCTTAGTTCAATGTAGATGGTAAATGCAACACTTTACTCTCAAAGTACCTTGGATGCGTAACGCAAAACAAACAAAAGGGTCGCAGGGAAGGTGATGCGTCAGTTCCTTACAGCTGCGCAGGGGAGTTGAGGCTCGCTTTCTTACTGTGTGGGCAGTTGATGCGTCGGTTTCTTACTGTGATCCGGTGCGATGTGACAAGATGGCGCCACGATGCGATGACGATCCGGTGTGATGCGACAAAATGGCGGCTTGGTTACGGTGCAACAACGTAGATGCGATGCGTGCATGCCCGACGGACGTGCGGCGACTCAGTGAACTTTTGAGCCGCGACAGGCACTTCGACACACTTCTCCGGTGATGCGACGGCGGCCTCTGCGGTGGCGGCACGCTTCTCCGGTGATGCAACGCGCCTCGGTGATGCGATGCGAGCAGCTGCGGCGGCGGCACACTTCCTCGGCGATGCCACGGCAACTGCAGCGGCGGCGACACGCTTCTCCTTCGTTGCGTCGCACTTCCAGCTCCCAGCGACACGCAGTCTTCAAAAGGGCCCAACACAACAGCAGGCACATCTTGGCAGGTAGAATTCCCAGCAAGGGAATTCAGGTGAGCTGGTTGGTGAAGTCTTGTATCCCTGAGACTTCAGGCAGGAGGCAAGCTCAATCTTCAAGCCCTTGAAGATCTTCTTCAAGATGATGAAAGTACACACACAGTTCCTTTCTCCTTTCTTTGGCAATAAAGTAACCACTGCAAGCCAACCCCAACAGCACACAGCACAGGGGCAGTCTCCTCCTTCAGTTTCCTGGTTCTTCTCCTCAGCAAAGGTTCGTCTTGATTCCCAGAAGTGATATAAAGTCTTGGGGTCTGGGCCCCAATATTTATACTCAAAAAGTATTTGTTCTCTGAAGGCAGAGAGTGTCTGGGCCTGACCAAAACCAGTTCTGTGCAGCTTCCTGGCAGGAGGTGGAGACAGCATTGTTTGAGAGCAGACCTGGCCCAGGTAGCTGAAAGGAAATCTCCTCCCCTACTCTCTATTCTATGAGGTCTCAGGGGAGTGAAAGGAAATCCCCGCCCCTACTCTCTATTCTATGAGGGCTCAGGTCAGTGAAAGGAAGTCTCCTCCCCCTACTCTCTATTCTATGTGGGTCCTATTCAGCCCAGCCCTGACCCATCAGACTGCTGGAGCCAAGACCCTCTCCAGTCCCCTCACTCACAAACCAGACAGGGAATACACAACCTGAGCAGAGGCACACTGGCAGGTTAGGCAAGAAAATACCTACTTTCTAAAAGTAGTATTTTCAAACACAGAATGTAAAAATCACCCACACTAAAAGATGTATTTTAACATTCTGAGTTCAGGCATACCAAACTCGAATTTCTACCTTACTCCCTGGGTCAGTTAGGATTATAAGGTGTTATAATCAAACTGCCCATTCTGGCCTATGGGAGCAGGTAGCCTTGCAATAGTGAAAAACGAAATTGGCTGTAATTCACTATCAGGACATGCCACACACATCAGGGCATGTCCTACCTTTCACATACAATGTACCCTGCCATAGGGCCTACCTTAGGGGTGACTAACATGTAGAAAAGGGAAGGTTTGGGGACTGGCAAGTGGGTGCACTTGCAAAGTCGACATGGCAGTCCCAGACTGCACACAGGCTCTGCAATGGCAAGCCTGAGCCAAAGTTTACAAGCTGCTTCTGTGGGTGGCACAACCAGTGCTGCAAGCTCCCAAGCCACATTTGATTTACAGGCCCTGGGCACACACGGTGCACTGTACTAGGGTCTGACAAGTAAATCAAATAATCCAATCATGGAATCACTAATCCATACAACAGTTTACAATAGGGAGCACTTGCACTTTGGCACTGAATAGCAGTGGCAAAGTGCCCAAAGCATCTAGACCAGCAAAAACATAGCAAAACACAGGAGGCAACAGCAAAAAATGGAAGGGACACCCACGCCAATGGTGCCAGGTCTAACACGTGTCCCCTCCAGCTGAAATGTGGGGAGAACTACCCTACCTCTTAGGAGTTCTCTTCACTAAGGCGGAAAAATCTGGACAGACCATCAGCATTGGCGTGTTCTGTACCAGGGCAGTGTTCCACCGTGAAGTCCATCCCCTGTAGGGAAATGGACCACCTTAACAGCTTTGGATTCTCACCCCTCATCTGCATCAACCATCTGAGAGGCCTGTGGTCTGTCTGAACCCAGAAGTGAGTCCCAAACAAGTATGATCTCAACTTCTTCAGTGCCCAGACCACAGCAAATGCCTCACGCTCAATCACACTCCACCTCTGTTCCCGTGGAAGTAACCTCCTATTGTTGAAGGCTACAGGTTGGTCTAGGCCCTCCTCATTCATCTGTGCCAGAACAGCCCCTACACCATGCTCTGAAGCGTCTGTTTGAACAATGAACTCTTTTGAGAAGTTAGGTGCCAGGAGCACGGGCGCCGTGCACATGGCAGTCTTCAGGGCATCAAAAGCTTTCTGACAGGTGTCAGTCCAGTTCACTTTCTTGGGTTGCTTCCTGGAAGTCAGCTCTGTCAAGGGTGCAACTATGCTGCCATACCCCTTGACAAACCTCCTGTAATACCCAGTGAGTGCTAAAAAGGCTCTCACCTCTGTCTGGGTCTTGGGCGGTTCCCAAGCCAGGATGGTATCAATTTCGGGATGTAGGGGTGCCACCTGGCCGCTCCCAACCTGGTGTCCCAAATACACCACGGAACCCTGCCCGATCTGGCACTTACTCGCCTTGATCGTGAGGCCTGCCCTCCGCAGCGCCATCAACACTTCCCAGAGGTGGCGCAGATGTTCTTCCCAACTGGCGCTGAACACTGCAATGTCATCCAGGTAGCGGCACTGAAATCCTCCAGTCCAGCCAACACCTGGTTGACCAACCTCTGAAAGGTGGCAGGGGCATTCTTCATCCCAAAGGGCATAACCCGGAATTGGTAGTACCCATCTGGTGTGGAGAATGCTGACCTCTCTTTTGCCCCATCAGTTAAGGCAATCTGCCAGTACCCAGACATTAAGTCAAACGTGCTGAGGTACCGGGCAGCCCCTAACCGATCAATGAGCTCATCAGCTCTGGG
The DNA here is from genome assembly GCA_963921515.1 of Calotriton arnoldi. Taxonomy (NCBI): domain Eukaryota; kingdom Metazoa; phylum Chordata; class Amphibia; order Caudata; family Salamandridae; genus Calotriton; species Calotriton arnoldi. The sequence continues at coordinate 5,129,270 of CAWUFW010000134.1, read as the reverse complement.
GATGGGGTGCGCGTCAGTCCTGGTGACAGAATTGAGTCCTCGGTAATCCACACAGAACCGGAGTTCGGGTGTGGCACCAGGTGCGGCAGCCTTTGGGACCAAGATCACTGGGCTGGCCCAAGGGCTGTTAGAAGACTCAATCACCCCCAATGCGAACATCTTGGAGACCTCCTCCTTGATGCAAGCTCTCACCCTGTCAGTCACTCTGTAAGTCTTGTTCTTCACAGGACGACTGTCCCCAGTGTCCACATCATTGACGCACCACTCAGTAACACTAGGGGTCAGGGAGAACAGGTCAGGAAACTGTCCCACAAGTTGGCAACAGTCATCCTGCTGCTCAGGGTGGAATAGAGGTTTACACCATCCACTGACCCATCCTGCTCTGTCGCAGACAGGAGGTCAGGAAGAGGCTCAGTCTCCTCCTCCATTCCATCATCTGTCGCTAGGAGCATGCCCACTTCGGAACTCTCTAAGTGGGGCTTCAGGCGGTTGACATGCAGGACCCGCAAGGGGTTCCTAGGAGACTGCAAGTTCACCAAGTAGGTGACATCGCTCCTGCGCTCCACCACCTCAAATGGTCCAGTCCACTTATCCGGGAGCATGCACAGCTCCACTGGGACCATGACCCACACTTTTTGACCAGGCTGAAGCTCAATCAGAGTGGCATTCTGATCGTACCACTGCTTCTTCTCCTCCTGGCTGGCTTCCAGATTCGCCTGAGCGAGTTGCCTGAAACGCCGGGATTGGTTTCTGAAGGCCAGCATGTAGCTATATACATCCTGGGGAGGTTTCCTGGGAGCTTTCTCCCATCCTTCCTTTACCAAACTCAGAGGTCCTCTTACCGGGTGATCATACAGCAGTTCAAAGGGGCTGAACCCTAGGGACTTCTGTGGCACTTCTCGGTAAGCAAAGAGAAGGCATGGCAAGAGGACGTCCCACTTACGCCTCATGGGTTCTTCTAGACCCATAATCATGCCTTTCAGGGTCCAATTGAATCTCTCAACCAGCCCATTACCTTGGGGGTGGTAAGGAGTGGTGAACTTGTATGTCACACCGCACTACTGCCACAGGGACTTCATATACTTTGAAATGAAGTTTGTACCACGGTCTGACACCACCTCTCTGGGGAACCCCACACGGGAGAAAATCCCCATCAACGCACGTCCCACCATGGGGGCCGTCACAGTCCAGAGAGGGATGGCTTCCGGGTACCTGGTGGCATGGTCCACCAAGACCAGGATGAAACTGTTGCCCATGGCTGTCTTGGGATCCAGAGGCCCCACAATGTCAATGCCCACCCGTTCAAAGGGGGTACTGACCACAGGGAAAGGCTGGAGAGGAGCCTTGTGCTTCCTCCCACTCTTACCACTTGCCTGGCAAGTCTGGCAAGTCCTGCAATGAGTATCTGAACTCTTGCGCATCTGGGGCCAATACAAGTGGGTGACAAGCCTCTCAAAGGTCTTGTCCTGCCCCAGATGTCCTGCTAAAGGTACATCATGAGCCAAACCCAATAGGAAGGCTCTGAAGCCCTGGGGTACCACCAGCACACGGGCTGACCCAGGCTCAGCAACCTTCGGCTCGCTATACAGGAGACCATTCTCCCAGTAGATCCAATGTGATCCAGACTGATCACCTGCTGCCTGGTTTGTGGCCTGTTGCCGCAAAAACACAAGAGAAGGGCACTTGTTCTGCTCCTCATAGAACTCTTCCCTGGAGGGGCCTCCTTCCTGCTGCCAATGGGTCAGCTCAGGCAGGTCCCCCAGTTCAGCCACTTGTTCCCCTGTAGGTTCCAGGGCATCCCCCTCAGAGTCTGCCTCCTCCTGGAACGTGGGAACCACGGGGCAGGTTTCCTGCGCCCCCTGCCTCTTCTCTTTAAGGCAGGTACCTGGGCCACTGTTTCAGGCTCCAGGTCCTCTTGAACACCCTTACTGGCTGCCATAGACCGGGTGGTCACACACGCCCAATCCAGGAAGCCCAACATTTCCAAATGTGCATTACGCTCCACCTTAGCCCAAGGGGAGCTCTCTAAATCATTGCACAACAGACAGTCAACAGGCATGGCTGGCCTCACAGCTACTTGAAGAGTACCTGAGACCCCCCCACTCAAATGGAACCTGAGCCACCTTGCAGTGGCTCTCTGTGTTGTCAGCGGCAACAACTGGGTAAAATGCATTGGGGATTACCTGCTCTTCAGACACCAGCCGACAACTGACAGCTGTCACACTGGCTCCGGTGTCTCTCAGAGCCTCCACCCTTTGGCCATTGATGGTCACCCACTGCCTGTACTTCTTAGTGTTATCAGGAATCTGGGTCCTGGGGACCACCTCACAGTCTCCTAAAGAGACTAGGGACATCTCTGTGGGACCCCACCCACCTTGGGCACCCAACTCCTCCCCCAGGGCTACACTAGCGATCTGCCGGGGTGATGCACCAGTGGGTGCTGTTTTCCCATACATGGGACATCTTGAATCATAGGAGCAGTGGCCCACTTGACCACACTTGAAACAGGTCTTGGGCCCCCTGTGAACAGGCTTATCTGTCGGGCCCCTGACTTCTTTTCATGGGGAGGCTGGGAACCCTTCCCTTGGTTCCCTTGGGGATTACTTTGGGGCCCTTTCTGGAACGCCCTCTGTTTACCCTTGTCCCCCCCATTCCTCTGCTGGGGACCCTGCCCACCTTTGGCGAAGTCTCCCACATGACCCTTGTGGACCTGGGTGCTCACCCAGCGGTCCGCCTCCTCAGCAAGCTTCCTAGAGTTAGTCAGCCTACTATCAATAAGGTGCTGGGGTAGCTCTGGAAAACAATTACTGGACAAGTGCTCCCATGCAATAAAATCAAAGAGCCCTTCAAAATCATTCACTTTGCTACCCTTCACCCAACCATCCAATGCTGTGCAAAACAAAGTCACATATTCTACCCTCGTGCTTGACTCCAGTTTCCTGCAATTCCTAAACCTCTGTCTATACATTTCAGGAGTCAACCCATACTTGCTCATCAAGGCTTCTTTCATGTGGGCATATGAATTGTGGACTTCAGAGGGCAAGTCTAACAATGTATCCCGCCCCTCACTGAGGAACCGCCCCCATAACCCCGCTCCCCAATCTTTCTCAGGGACCCGGTGGGAGGTCATAACTACCTCATAGGCCTTGAACCACTGGCCAATATCATCATTTTTGTAAAATTCTTTAACCACATCCTTGGGTATATACACTCGTGTTTCTGCAGGCACTGATGGGGTGCTGCCACCAGAGGGAGTAATTTCTAAGCTCCTGGCTTTCAATTCCAACTCCCTCAAACTTCTCTCATGCTCTAACTGCATCCTCTTTTCCTCTAGGGCTAATTTTTTATTTTCTAATTCCAACTGCCCACCCATTTTGAGCTTGGCTAGCTCCATCTCATGCATCCTGCTTCTCTCCCTGTCCTCCAGCTCTCCTGGGGACAGGCCTTTGAAAGAAACACTGCTGCCTGCCCTGGAAGGTACTTTCCCTCCCACTGGACCCAAGGGCCCCCCTTGCCGCTCCTCTAAATCCTCCACCTGATCCTCAGGGTGCTCACTGGCACTCCTTGCTTCCAACCAGGCCCTCAGCACCTTTTGGTATTCCTCTTTTCTGGTGAGGCCTTTCAGGGAGACTTTAAATTTCTTGCAACCGGATTTGAGCTGGGGCACAGTGTATGCATCCAACATTTCTTCTTCAAATTTAAACTCTTCAGGTGCAATGGATGCTGGTCTACTCATGGTAACAACAACTGGCAGTTCTTAGCAAAAATAGAAATCCCAAGGAAAACATTCTACCAATAAGTATGTGGTTGCGTTTGATCTGCATTCACTAGTAGTGTACACCAATCACTGTATATTAATCACAAATGCAAGTCCAAATCCTCACCGCTGACCACCAATGTTAGATTTGGGGGTCTCTAGTTGGCAATGGTTTGCACCTTTGTCCAAATAGGGACCCTTGCGTCTAGTCAGGGTAAGGGGCTACACTCCTAAAATAACCCCTGCTCACCCCCTTGGTAGCTTGGCACTAGCAGGCAGGCTTATCTCAGAGGCAGTGTGTACAGCATTTGTGAACACATACAGTAATACAATGAAAACACTACAAATGGACACTACACCAGTTTAGAAAAATAAGTAATCTTTACTAGACTTGACACAAGTTCAAACGACAAAAATCCACAATACTGTAATCAAAAATGAGTCTTTAAAATGGTAGAAATAGCTTAGTTCAATGTAGATGGTAAATGCGACACTTTACTCTCAAAGTACCTTGGATGCGTAACACAAAACAAACAAAAGGGTCGCAGGGAAGGTGATGCGTCGGTTCCTTACACTCAGGGGAGTGGATGCGTCGGTTCCTTATTGCTGCACAGGGGAGTTGAGGCTCGCTTCCTTACTGTGTGGGGAGTTGATGCGTCGGTTTCTTACTGTGATCTTGTGCGATGCGACAAGATGGTGCCTCGATGCGATGACGATCCGGTGCGATGCGACAAAATGGCGTCTTGGTTACGGTGCAACAATGTAGATGCGATGCGTGCACGCCCGACGGCCATGCGGCGACTCAGTGAACTTCTGAGCCGCGATAGGCCCTGCGACACGCTTCTCCGGTGATGCGATGGCGACCTCTGCGGCGGCGGTACGCTTCTCCGGTGATGCGACGTGCCTCGGCGATGCGATGCGAGCAGTTGTGGCGGCGGCACGCTTCCTCAGCGATGCCACGGCAACTGCAGCGGCGGCGACACGCTTCTCCTTCGTTGCGTCGCGCTTCCAGCTCCCAGCGACATGCAGTCTTCAAAAGGGCCCAACACAACAGCAGGCACCTCTTGGCAGGTAGAATTCCCAGCAAGGGAATTCAGGGGAGCTGGATGGTGAAGTCTTGTATCCCTGAGACTTCAGGCAGGAGGCAAGCTCAATCTTCAAGCCCTTGGAGATCTTCTTCAAGATGATGAAAGTACACACACAGTTCCTTTCTCCTTTCTTTGGCAATAAAGTAACCACTGCAGGCCAACCCCAACAGCACACAGCAAAGGGGCAGTCTCCTCCTTCAGTTTCCTAGTTCTTCTCCTCAGCAAAGGTTCGTCTTGATTCCCAGAAGTGATCTAAAGTCTTGGGTTCTGGGCCCCAATATTTATACTCAAAAAGTCTTTGTTCTCTGAAGCCAGAGAGTGTCTGGGCATGACTAAAACCAGTTCTGTGCAGCTTCCTGGCAGGAGGTGGAGACAGCATTGTTTGAGAGCAGACCTGGCCCAGGTAGCTGAAAGAAAATCTCCTCCCCCTACTCTCTATACTATGTGGGTCCTATTCAGCCCAGCCCCATCAGACTGCTGGAGCCAAGACCCTCTCCAGTCCCCTGTCACTCACAAACCAGACAGTGAATACACAACCTGAGCAGAGGCACACTGGAAGGTTAGGCAAGAAAATACCTACTTTCTAAAAGTAGTATTTTCAAACACAGAATGTAAAAATCACCCACACTAAAAGATGTATTTTAACATTCTGAGTTCAGGCATACCAAACTCGAATTTCTACCTTGCTCCCTGGGTCAGTTAGGATTATAAGGTGTTATAATCATACTGCCCATTCTGGCCTATGGAGCAGGTAGCCTTGCAATAGTGAAAAACGAAATTAGCTGTAATTCACTATCAGGACATGCCACACACATCAGGGCATGTCCTACCTTTCACATACAATGCACCCTGCCCTAGGGCCTACCTTAGGGGTGACTAACATGTAGAAAAGGGAAGGTTTGGGGACTGGCAAGTGGGTGCACTTGCCAAGTCGACATGGCAGTCCCAGACTGCACACAGGCTCTGCAATGGCAGGCCTGAGCCATAGTTTACAAGCTGCTTCTGTGGGTGGCACAACCAGTGCTGCAAGCCCACCAGCAGCATTTGATTTACAGGCCCTGGGCACACACGGTGCACTGTACTAGGGTCTGACAAGTAAATCAAATAATCCAATCATGGAATCACTAATCCATACAACAATTTACAATAGGTAGCACTTGCACTTTGGCACTGAAAGCAGTGGCAAAGTGCCCAAAGCATCTAGACCAGCAAAAACATAGCAAAACACAGGAGGCAACAGCAAAAAATGGAAGGGAGACCCACGCCAATGGTGCCAGGTCTAACAGTGTCCAATGTTATCCTACTGGGCTGCATTTGAGTCAACTGAAGGACCTTCAGTGCTCCTCTGGTCTGTTTCATACCATGATTTTGGCATGAGAGATTCAGGGGACGTTTTATTTCAACTTTTCCACACAAACACATGCAAACTGATCCCAAGCATCAAAGAACAATATTTACTTTACAGTCCAAAAGTTATTTTGTGCTTGAAAAATGGCAGTTTTTTATGCAAATTGTGCTTTCCTTTGTGCTATTTTACATCATTTTTCATCAAGGAGGCATTATATGAGGAGTACGTGCTTGTGACAGTTCAAACATGCTTGGTTTTTGATGCTCTCTCTACTAAATTAATCAGTTCAGGCTTTGAATTAAAAAGGAATGTTTACTTGGAGTGGGCAAAAAGTTGGAGAACTGCTGTTCCTTCAGTCATTGCATGTGTTCTGTGCTGTACAGCACACATCCAAAGTGTGGCATGCTACTGAAATTGTTAAGGCAAAGGGTTTTGTACTGTAAGCGCATACTTCCAGTACAAAACCTATGCTAGTAATCACTCACATGCTTCTACACCATGTTGCATGATGTGTGTGTGTTGCGCTAGGTAGCCTGTTTGCATGCCAGCACAGGGGATGAGAGCAGCCGGTTATTTTTGATAAACATAGGTCTCTCCCTGCACAATGTAGAACAGAAACTTTGCTTTCTGCAATATGTTGTACTAAAATTATTAAATCTGGCACTCAGACCCATGTAGGGGTTGCTGATGATGTGGTGGAAATGTTTTCTAGGGCATTTATTTTCTGACCAGGGAGCCACGTTTATCACCTTTTATTTAAGAGATATGTGAGCAAGCTGTTGTGACAGACCACCTCTATACGGTGAACCGCCCAGAAACAAATGGTTTGGTGAAGCGGTTCAACAAGACAGGATGATTGGAACTCTGCCAGAGAACCTAAGGAGGAAGTGGGATCTTCTGCTGTGTCTCTTGTTCGCTTATCATAAGATTGCACAAAAGGGGGCAGGGTTCAGTCTCCTTGAGCTTCTGTATGGACACCTGGTCCAGGATCAACTCACTCTAGTCAGAGAAGGGTAGGAAGGAACCTCAGAGCATTCACAGAAGGATGCAGTGGACTATGTGATTGTGCTTAGGAGAATACAGCAGTCAGGCTTAGGAGAAAATTCAGATGAGTCATGTGCTCATGAGGGACTGATATGACGAGAAAGCTAAGTTATCTGGGTATCAAGATGGCCAGAGGGTGTTGGTGCTGAGGTCTATTTGTCCCTGGGCTTTGGAGAGCAAATGATATGGGCCATACTAGGTAGTTCAGAGGTTTTTGAGGGCAACTACTAGCTGTACACAGGAGCCACAAGGGAACCCAAGAGGTTATTCCATGTGAATAGGCTGAAGCCATACCTCTGTAGGGATTACACAGCGAATGTCATAGCTATGGTAGAGGAGGTCGGGGAAGAAGCTGTGCCTGTACATGACCTACTGCTTAGTGACATGAAGGATAGCTCTGTGGGAGGGGTTCAGTTAGCCTCAGTAGCAGAGAGAGTATTGAAAGGTGCTGGGATGGTTTCCCACCTCTTCTTGTTGGCTCCAGGGTTAACACCTGTCTGTATCCATGACCAGGGGCATAGCTTCAGGGGGGGATGTTTGGGGAGTTACACCCCCCTAAAAGATTTATTCAGTAGTAAATAGTTGGGCACAAATTCTTTCAGTCGGGCATGGTGAGGTGTCTATCGGAATTCTCCCTAGATTTTTACACACTCACACACACACACTCATTCATTCTCCCTCGTCTCTGCCTTAAAACGTGGTTAGTTTGAAAACTATTGTTATAAGTGCCCTTAACAATCTGCACTGCTCTCTCTGTCCACTGCCTCTTAATACCCTGTTGTGTCCTGCTTCTCATTATGTATTTTAACGAGGCATGCCAGCGTGATTGACACCCCCCCCAATCTCACTGACGTACCAACGCCCCTGTTCATGACATAGACACAGGTGACAGTCTGCAGGTGAAGAGAAGAATGTACTAGATATCAGATCAAGTTCAAGTAAACATCAAGGTGGAAGTGGTCAAGATGTTAGACAGGGGATTGAGAGATTGCATAGACAATGACCATAGTCCTTTGGTACTCTAGTCGTAGCCAAGCAAGATGCTACTGGTTTGAAGTTCTGTTTTGAATACCGAGCCATCTATGAGGTGACAAAGACTGGTGCCCATCCTATCCCATGGGTGGATGGGCTTGTGGATTGGTTAGGTGCTGTTAGGGACCTGAGCACCCTTTGATCTGACCAGTGGGTACTGGCAGATCGCCTTAGCACCAACTGCCAAGTTAGACACATGGGGGGATATTCTCAATGAAGTGGTGGTGAGAGGCATTAGCCTCCTTGGCTAAACACCTCTCACCGCCACTTCGGAAACGGAAGTCTGCACCCTATTCTCAAGAATGTGGTGCAGCCTGGTGTTTCCCCCCTGCGATGGTGCTAAGTTTCACAACTTAGCGCCAATGCAGGCACCCTTGCACCAGAGTGCAAGGGTATCTGTGTGCAGGGGAGGGTTGTTTATGTACAGGAAGGTGCCCCTTCCTCCACATAAACAATCCCAAAATACCATTTTGTAAGTTTCATGTGTGCTGCTTCGTGCAGCACACATGAAAGTTATAAAATGTCATTTTCAAAAAGATTTGTTCATGTACAGGAAGGGACACCTTCCTGCACATGAACAAAACATGGCATTTTGCTTTTTGCATGTGTGCTGCTCAAGGCAGCACACATGGAAAAAGCAAAAACGAGGAGAAATAAAGCATTTCTCCTCGTTTCGCCTACTTAAGACCAGGATTTTCCTGGTCTTAAGTTCGGCGCTGCCACCTATTAACGCCGCCCTTGAGAATAGGTGGAAGCGTCGAATGCAATGGGTGTTGCGGTGGAACGCCCACTGCAACACCCACTGCACGCCCCTTTCACGCTAAGTTTAGCGTGAAAGGGGCCTTATTCACAAGGCAGCGTTAAGCCACTTAACGTGGCTTAAAGCCATGTTAAGTGGCTTAACCCTGCCTTGTGAATAAGGCGCTGACCCTATCGCCACAGGAACGTCAGAAAAAGTGACGTTCCCGTGGCGATAGGGGCTTGAGAATATGCCCCTGAATTGTCTACACCAGAGGGATTATTTCAGTCTGAAATAATGCTCTATGGGTTGAAGACTGCTTCTGCCACTTTCCAGTGCCTGGAGAACCAGGTTCTCTTAGGGCCAGAGGAGTTCTGTGTAGCCTATCATGAAATTGCAGTGCTCAGCAATTCATGGCAGGATCACCTGAAGCCCCTAGGACAGGTGTTTTCTATGATATAGACAGCAACATCAACCATCAAGGTGACTAAGTTTCAGGTCAGGCAGTCCTCTTTAGTCTATCATGGGCATGTTAGGTAATAGGCAGGTTTACCATTGGAAGCCAAGATCCGGTTTGTGATGGAGTGAGAGGTGCCCAATTCAGACAGGTGTGAGGGCCTTTTTAGGACTCACCAGCTATTACAGGAACTTTGAGGCAAACTATGGAAATATAGTTGCACCATTCACAGCATTGGCCTCCAAGAAGAAGTCCAGTAAAGTAACCCGGACTGTCAATGGACATTTGAAGAACTGAAGAAGGCTCTGTGCAATGCACCTGTTCTTAAATGCAGCTCATTACCGTAAAGCGTTCATTGTACGGACAGATGCCTCTGACCAAGGAGTTGGAGATGTGTTAGTCCATCCGGATGACAAGGGTAGAGAGAATCTGGTGGCCTGTATTAGTAGGAGAATATCACCCAAGGAAAGAAACTGGGTGGCCATTGAGAAGGAGTGCTTTGCATGCTGGTCCTTCGTTGTGCAGCTGCAATTATATCTTAATTCCTGGCACTGATTTTTGGTCATGGGTTAACATGGATCATGCATGTGCACCTTGACCTAGGCCTTTCTCATGGTAATGCAATCTGTTTAGACTGGAAGGGGCAAACCAAGTGATACCCTCGTGAATTTTTGAGGGCTACTGCAGTTAACTGGATTTAATTGTCACATGTATGATGATGACACTATACTTTCTTTTGTGTTCAGAAGATTCAGTAATAATAACAAGGCTTTTTACATGTGTTACTGGAGCAGGGCCTACTGTCCAATTTCTGTAAACGTTTGTTGCTGTATACTTAACTCACCCTTGCCCTGCTTGGAGTGTGTGAAGCTCCATACTGCATGTGGTGCGTGCATGTTCGTGCTGCGTGTACCTGTGGATGGAACAGAACAATAAGGGATGTGGGTTCCATATTGGAAGCAGGTGACATGTAGAGGGTGGAGTGGGAAAGCAGTTTTTAACATGTAGACTTTAAAATGCACACCTTTACCATGCAACCTTTACTACACATGTCTTTGCCAAGCAGATGCCTTTACCATGCATGCCTTTTCTCCTGGGGCATTAAATCCATGACCCCAGGAAAGCTTACCACATTTTTTAAAAGCAGTTCGAGCTGGAGCTGCATGCTGTTCAGCTGGAGTGGGGGAGCTCTTTTGGTTGGTTCTGTGGTTTCACTTTGTGGCTTTAAAAAGATTAAAACAAAAAAAGGCTCAGCCATGTTAATTTGGTTTTTTTTTAAGCTTGATTCAAAATATTTAACTATCTCTTTTATTAAACCTTACATTCTGTGAATTTATGAAATATATATTTGATGATTGTTATTGGTGAACTCACTAACATTTGGAGGGGCAGTATATAAGTAATCCAGCGGAAATACCTTTGATGAAGTAAGTGCATAGAACTCCCCATACTGGGGAGGTGATAGAAATAGGGTACTCTAGTTGACCGTGGTTTGCACCCTGTCCAAGTAGGGACACTTTCTTCTAGTCAGGGTAAGGGAGTTAAACACCTAGATAACCCCTGCTTACCCACTTCGTAGCTTGGGAAGAGCATGCAGGCTTATCTCAGAGGCAATGTGGAAAGTATTTGTACCTAATCACACTTTAACCCAGTGAAAACACTACAAATGGACACCACTCTACTCAGTTTAGAAAAATAAGGTATCTTTATATAAACCAAACAAGACCAACATGACACAAATCCAACATACACAATTCAAAATATGACTTTTAAAAGGCTTTAAGCAATTCTGTCCGTAGAAATCTATGGATGTGTGTTTTTTACACAAAGTACCTCAAATGTGTCAAAATCCACAAGGCAAAAGTGCCGCAGAGGAGAGAAGCGTCAGAAAAGACAGTGATTCAATAGTTCCTGAGTCCTTGGGGAGGCAATGCAACAGTTCTGCTGCACACAGCAGAAGTGATGTATCAAATCCGGACTGTAGGGGGATGTGATGCGTCGATTCCAAGACGATTCTGGCCTGTGGGTAATTTGTGAAAAAACTTGGCTCACAGGTACGATGTGTTGTGATGCACTCTGCGAGGCTTCGCATCATCCAGTGTAGGTGCTTCGTGGGACTTCATGTTGTCTGGCATTGGTTCCGAGAGGCTGGCAGATGTGCAGCAGTGTTTGGCGAGGCTTTGCGTCATCTGGCGTCGGATCCGAGAAGCTGTCAACTGTTCGGCAGGACTTGGCGAGGCTATGCGTCATCCGGATTCGGTTCGGAGAGGCTTTGTGTTGTATCACACTGGTTCTAATCGAAATCAAATGCAGAACCCACTTTTGAAGGCCTTTGACTTGAGGGAGGCACTTCAGACAAGGGTAGGGCTCACAGATGGCAGAGTCCAGCAGCACCAGCAGAGTTGCAGGAAGTCTTTTGTGCCCCTGAGGCTTCTTAACAGGAGGCAAGCACACACAAGCCCTTGAAGAAACTTCTCGAGTAGGATACACAGCAAAGTCCAGTCCTTTTCCTCTCCCAAGCAGAAGCAGCAACTGCAGTCCAACCCAGCAAAGCAACATATAGCAAAGGGGCAGTACTCCTCCACACAGCTCATCATCTCTTCTCCTTGAAAGAGGTTCCTCTTGACCTTCAGCTCTTCTCCTTGGCAGAGGTTCCTCTTGATCCAGAAGTGTTCTAAAGTAATGGGGGTTTAGGTCTAATACTTATATCCATTTTTCCCTTTGAAGTCTTTGTAAGAAAGTCTCTCTTGCTCAGTAAAACCAGTTGTGTCCTCCCTGGTCCAGTCACCCTACAGGGGGTGGAAACAGCATTGCGACAGGCAGCCACAGCCTATTCAGGTGTTAGTGACAACTCCTCCCACCACTCTAGCCCAGGAAGATTCATCAGCCTATGTAGGGCACACCTCAACTCCCTTTGTGTGAGTGTCTGGAGTGAATGCACAAACAAGCCCCTGCCAGTCTAAACCAGACATTGATTCCACAGACAGGCAGAGGCACAGGATGGTTAAGCAAGAAAATTCCCACTTTCTAAAAGTGGCATTTTCAAACACACAATTCAAAAATCAACTTTACTAAAATATGTGTTTTTAACCTAAACTTCAAATCTCTATCACTTCCCAATTGAATGTTACACTTCTAAGATGTTACAAGGCAGCTACAATGATCTCTCCTACGGGAGAGATAGCCTTTCAATAGTGAAAAACTAAATTGGCAGTATTTTACTATCAGGACATGTAAAACACACCAGCACAAGTCCTACTATTTCTGTACACTGCACCCTGCCCATGGGGGTACCTTGGGGCTACCTTCTAGGTGACTTACATGTAACAAAAGGGAAGGGTAAGGCCTGGCATGTGGGTACACTAGCCAGGTCGACATGGCAGTAAAAAACTGCAGATGCAGACACTGCAGTGGCAGGTCTGAGACACATTTGAAAGGCTACTTGTGTGGGTGACACAATCAGTGCTTCAGGCCCACTGGTAGCATTTGATTTACAGGTCCTTGGTACACACTGCACTTTACTACGGACTTTCCAGTAAACCAAATATCCCATCATGTATAACCAATCATAATCATAATTTACCCAAGGAGCACATGAGCTTTAGCACTGATCAGCAATGGTAAATAATCCAGAGTCCTAAAGCCAACAAAAACAGGTTAGAAAAAGAGGAGGCAAATGGGTAAAAGTCTGAAGATAAACCTATCAAAAGGTCCAGGTCCAACAGGAGGGGGGCAAGAAAGTTTTTCCATAGAGTTTCTGATTATTTTCTCTAATATGTGCTCTTATATATGTTCTTTTGTTCAGAGTGTGACTCCCCCATGGGGCCCTCTTTAATCTAAGTTAGGGTAAGCTATGCCTCAACACGTGTGAATGTGGAACGAATGCTTCCTTGATCACCTGCATATATTTGCAGTGGTTTGAAGTTTGCATTTTCACAAATTACACAAATAGTCTTCATGAGCATGGAATGGAAACATGTACCCTTTATGTTTGTGCTGTGCTTGTCCATGTTACCATTTTTTTTACATTGTGTCTTTAATATGTGTATTGCCCTAGGGTAATTACGATGTGTGTTCTATGTTTACACAGGACCACAAGTAATCGCATCTCTGACCAGCAGGATTACACTTAAAAGTATTCAATGGTTGCTTGCTGACAGATGAATGGATTTCACTAGAGTTAGGAAAGTAGGGATCTAGGTCTTGAAGAAAGCCTGGGACCCCTAGTGGGGCCACTTGATTGGCTGAAAAATGTCTATTCATCACAATGCAGGGACAATGATCAGTCCCAAGCAGCAGCATTGTTTTTAACCATCCTGTAGGCTGGCCCATAAGTTTTTTTAGATTTCTGGGTGCAGGTCATAGGGATGTTTAAGTTTTCTAGGTATAGGTTCTAGGTCCTGGTTCCACTAATCACCCCCACAAATCACACCCCTTAACTAGAATGTTCTCTGGGGGATGTGGCACAACTCCCAGAGGTATGTGGAGAAACAATTCTTTGTGAATCCCAATGGTCCCTTACATTTTATGGGGCAGAGCAAGCACAGCGCGAATTAAATGGGAATTTCTCTCAAATAATTCAAGTTTGCTTTTTGTGTTTGTAGTACCTAGGATGGGAGGACACAAACTTTGACAGCCCTTTTCCTCTCATTCGCCTGTACCATCTTCCACATATTGGACTTCAGGTTCATTTGTATGTATTGATAGTTGACAAAGCTAGTATGTCTGTCTTTAAAATGTTACACATAGTCAGCTGTGCACCTGAGGCCACAGGCCAGGCCATGCCTCCAACCCCACACTGCACACGCCAATGGACATCTTACTTTATATTTAAAAAAATATATTTCACTGAAAATAACAAAGGTTAAAGTGACATTATAGTTAGGTATGGTAATATTATCTTACATTACATTTTTAAAATAACCTTAGAAATTCACTGAAACAAAACAAAGGTTAAAGGGCCTTTATAGTTAGGTGAAAATATCAGTAAAAATATACCATTTCAGACTAACAAAATCATTGAAATTCACAGGTTATAGTTATCTCAAGTAACTATAACTCATACCCTAAATTAACTTTAACTTGAGCCCCCGCCATACACTGCTAATTGCCTCACATATTACATGACTCATTACATGTTCTATGACATGATTGATAACTTCATTGCAACATCTGAAATAACATCATTGATGACAAGACTGTGCATGGCTGAGGTGCGAGTTATAGTTACTTAATTTAGGGGTGATAAACGTATTTTTAGGGTTTAAGGGTGGGTAGGGATATAGTGTGGTAAAGGTATTTTTAGGTTTTCAGGGAGTGGAGGGTATAGAGTGGTAATAATAATTTTAGGATTTAGAGGTGGGTAGGGGTAAAGTGTGTTAAGGTTAACTTAAAAAGCGTGATTTCTGGGGTTCCCCAGTAAAGGGAAAAAAAAAACATTTCCAGTTTTTTTTAAGTGGAGGTTCGCCCTCAAAAAAGAATTTGATAGAGAGTAAGGCTTAGGGCCCGATTCTGATGCGGGTTGGAAAAGCTTCCCGACCGAGGGCCTGATTCTGATGCGGTTAGGAAGGCCTCCTAACGGCATTTGCTCCTTCCAAATCGGATCGGGAACGTGTCTTCCCGACCGAGGGCCCAATTCTGATGCGGTTAGGAACAAATGTTCCCATTGAAGTCAATGGGAGTTCAACCAAATCGTATCTGGAAGCATCCGGATGCATCCTACTCCGCCGGTCGGACTTTCCCGATCCGAGTGGGTCGGACACCATTTCCCAACCGATTCGGTCGGGAAGCTTTTCCAACCCGCATCAGAATCGGCCCCTTAGTCTTTAGAACCTTTTTGGGGCATATTTCAGTGGAGGCTGACAGTCAGGTGGGATCCACAGTTACTCCTTTGGCCTGTGTTGGGGGTCACTCAGAACTGGAGCCAAGCCTGCAGTGACAGACTGTCCTTTTGATAAAGGACAGTGCAGAGGAAAAAAGAGAGTGCCTCAACGGAGCTGACACCCCCAACACAAATTTCAAAGGCCAGCCACAAAATCACATATGCGTCTGGACTATAAAGGTGGGAACATGTGCCCCATACTTAGCTAAAGAGCACAATTACATCAGAAGAGGGAAGATCACCAAGATTTCTTTGCTGGTGGAACCAGACCTGGGAACCAAGGTCTGTCAGTCTCCCATCTGTGTGAGAGGCCATCACCCAGGAACCCCTACCCTATTACTGGAGTACTAGCAGTCTACATGCATGCCAAGACCAGTGGCCTCTATGAGGATGAGGAGAGCACCTAGAAGTCTGCTTGTCTGCCAAGGCCAGCGGATCCTGTGAGGAAGAGGAGAGAGCCTGTAAGGGAGAGAAGCCCAGTGGGAATCCTGGTGAGTGGATCCCGGTAACCAGAATGTGAGAGCCCAGTCCAGTTAGGAACCGTATTGCGAGAGAACTGTCTGCTCTCTGGCAGAAGATGGTAACCTACGTTGAGGCTGCCATTGATCTCATTATTATAATCACCTTTGTCTGTGACTCCATATGCCAAGAGGTAGCCACTAAAGACTGCCAGGGTCATCACCCACTGACACTAAAACTGCGGGGGCCATCGCCCACTTAAATTGAGAATGTGGGCTGTCATCTGTGTCTGTGACACATTGTATGCCCTAAGGGATCCACCAAAGACTGTAATGGCCATCACCCAGAGGATCCAACCTGATGAGGGCTGTTGCATGTGACCCTCATATACCAGAAGGGGTCCACTAGGACCGTTGGGGTCATCGCAGTGTGAGGAACATCCCATTACCCCCTGCAGAGGGACTCAGAAACAAGATCAGAAGCTGAGATGCAAAAGGTCACTGCTTCGTCCAATTACCTGGGAGGGCCATGAAGAAGTAACGGCTGCGTCTGGAGGCCACCACTATCTGCAACTACCTCATAAGCCCTGCTCCCTCTGCACGTGGGAAAGTATGATGCACGCTGCTTGCTGTGGGCAGCAGGGGTGGATGAACAAGAGCCCTGGCTCCTGGACACATTGGAGACCACGGTCCAGTAAGAATGAGGCAGGGCTGCAGGCCCTTCATGGTAACTTCTGTTAGCTCAGCGGTGTTCCATCTGAAATCTGACTTTTTAATGCCAAAGCCAGAATTTAAAGCACATGCTACAGCGGACCCACCTGGGGTCACCTCACAAATTCCACAGGGAGATGCAGCCTGGATGTATAGAAGAGAGGAGAGAGTACGGACTGGTACAGTGCTAGGATGCCAGCCTTAAAAGGATACATTGTATTTATTTAGTGTGTCATATTTTGTGTGTGTAATAAATACTGATTGTAGCATTGGACTTGACAATCACCTTATTGGGGACACTGAGGGTATTTTGAGTTGTGAGCCCTCACATACCTTACAACTACCTCCCCTTGAAGAGCCTTGGACTGCTCAACCTGTGCTACCACTGAGAGACAAGTGCTGAAGGGGGTGGTACTTGGCTCAGTTACTCAGAGTCCATATTAGGTAGGGCCACAGGACATCAGGAGTAAAAGGCCACAACCACCCTGGTTAGGCCCATTAGCTCCTGCTTGCCCAGTGGCCCCTGAAATGGAGTCTGACACACTGTTCTCTCAGGTGGAGATATTCAATTAGATATGCTAATCCCACTTTGGCCGGTTGTATGTAAAAAGTAGCTAAAGTTACGCAGCAAAATCGTTTCCAGGCCTTCAGTCATAGTGAGTACACATATTCTAAAAATATGGGGGGATATTAGCAGCAACTTGCGCTAATTATCGCAAACCGCGCTTATCGTGTTTTTTTTCATCGCCGCCTATCGCTGTATATTATCGCGGAGATAACACGCTATTAGTAACGTTTATCTCCAATGCGATAAAATATCCAGCGATAGCGGCGAAATGCGTGGATATCGCTGGAAATCCAGCGATATTCACGCATTAACGCCATGGTGGACTTAGCCTGACAATCCACCTCCCATTCAACAAACAGGTAAGTCATGTTTTTAGCAGGTGTTAAATTCTAGCGATATTCGCGCTTGGCGCGACTTTTTTTATCGCTTCGCCTGCGTTGCTAATAGGGGGAAGTGGTGTTAGCGACTGTTTTCAGTCGCTTTTAGTTGGGAACGCCTACCTTGCATGTCATTAGCGATAATTATCGCTGGCATGCAAGGCGATGGGAAAACCGGCCGCTATCGCCAGAAAGCTGTCGCTAACGCCTGTTAGCGACAGCTTGCTGATAGGGCGATAAAAAAATCGCCGCTGCGATAAAGCCCTTGCTAATATGCCCCATAGTCCGCTACCTTTCTATAGATTAGGCACCCTATGTGTGTACTTACAAGGTGGATTTTGGGGTTGATCAATAATATATAAAAATTGGTATTCCTACATTGTCAAATCACTTTTTCTTGCCATGTGTTAACTGCAGTACCTTTATCGGCATTCCAGCTAGAACACAGCGGTGCGCCTGCCAGCTATACATTTTTATCACATATGGGTGTGGTGTAAATACACACTGCAGCCCACATATGACATTTAACACACATGCTATTGATGCATTGCTTGCTACATCTACTGTGACCAACTGGGCGAAACTAATTTTGGCAATGCCTTAGTCGGCCCTAGTGCCCTACTAAAGGCAGTGGTGCTGGAACAGTTCTCTGAGTGGGGATGTTGACCATTGACTTAGGGGTCGTGTGCAGTGTCCCTGCTGTTCACATAAATGTTGTTAGATATTTGTAGTTTACTTTAGTAAATAACATGTTTTCATTCATATGCACTAGAAAATCTCAGGAATACTGTGCCATTTTATTTTCACTTATACCTCAGCAAGAGTAGACCAAAATTACAAAATAGCCAACATTTGCAGTCAGAGAAGGTAAACCCAGATCTCCATGTTCTAAAAAATAACATCTCTTTCTCAAACAAAGTTACATCTCAAGTGAAGTTTGTAATCCATCCCACAGTAGCAGCTCGTAAAACAATAGATTGCATTTTGTTAAATCCTCAGCTAAACTTTATCGGCTATCTAAGGGGTGCCAAAGACCCTTACTTCCGGCACTTCAGAGTAAAGGAGTCATATTGGAAATGGTACCAAGGTTATCAGGAGAGCTATATAAACTAGGGTACAGTATTCACCACATGCATGTCAGATAATAACTGCAGCCATTGGAGAAGAAATTGGTTCAAGGATGTTTTAAACGGATGCACTGTAGCTTCATTATATAGGCATGAGAATGGAATGTCCCACTGGACAAGAACATATCTGGTATTTTCACTGTAAATATTGAGCCCTTTCACAACAGGAATAATATCGCCAAATCTCAAAAGAAAACACAAGTGAAATGCTCCACGCGTGAGGAGTTCTACCTTTCTCTGCCTATGTCAGAAGTGGCATAGCTTTAGAGAGCTAACTCTACTGTGTGTTACAAGGGACAAGACCGACGTGGATGTGTGGGTGTCACCTTGGGGTTGAGCTACAATTATTTCAAGCAGAAGCTGATTGCAGTAATAAAAAAAAACTTCTTTGATATGGAATTTATAAAATATGTGTGGAAAGAGAAAATCAAACTGAAAATGCTGAAATGACCTTCCATGTTCTTAAGATAAATAAGGCTTTTAGCAGCTGAAGAAGGTGTTTCAAGAATCAACTATTCGCATAAGTATAGGTAACACATGAGAAAGTCAAATCAATCAATTCTGAGCTGCACCATTTGCGAAAAACAACACAAAACATCAATGAATTAATCACCGAAGCGCCAGGCACAAAACCTAGGTGGTACTCTGCAATCAACGCACAGCTGGCTATACACACAATGTCGATTTTTGCCACTTGAAATATTGATGCATCACCGTAAAAACATTTTGAACTGAACTAAAATGGAATGGATTGATTTTCATTATGTTAGGTACAGAAAATGAAATTCTAAGCGGCCCAATCCCATGAAATGTGCCTTTAGTATTCCTATATAGTTGAGATGCTTGTTTTTTCAACTATTTGAAATTTAAATGATTGTGGTTATTAAAACAAAGCCAGTTGGACAGTAAAGGAAAGTATAGTTTTTCTTCCTATAAGCAACGCTTCTTAAAAATAGTATTCATCTTCTTACATGTTCTAACAAGAATGATGCATGAAAATTTCGTAAAAGGAGATGTTTTACAATTTTGCTCTGTTCTATCACTGCATTTACATTTTATAGAGCTTTGCTGTTTTCTTTTGGATTTTTAGTTTAATATAGTGGGCACTTCCACGTCTCTTTTTTGGGGGGGTCTCTTGAGTTATTATTATTGAAAATGATTTGGACCATCACAAACTGAATATCTTCATAAACCCACATTAAACGTTTGAATTATTTCCAAAAGCTCAGGCAATGATTTACGTGATTCCATTACAGAAGGCTGCAATGTAAATGCTAAAACAGAACTAAGATATAAGGGAGACAAATCTATTAAAGAGGCCATCAAGTGAAGAGAAGATGGGTTTTCTTTACCCACTCCTGTATTACTAACAATCATGAGCAATACGCGTAAGAAATTGCAATATTAGTTGAGGGGGTGAGTCCCCAACTTAAGTAATAACCACAACCCTTGTTAAGGTGAACTACTGAAGTCACTTAATAAACCTGAGCTCAACCCACTGGTAGCTATAGGGCAGAGCAGACAAAACTTAACTTAGATACAATATGTAAAGTATTTGTTCAGTACCAAAACAGTAGTAAACTCAAACCACAACACAAGAAAAATTCCAAACCAATTAAGAAAAATCCAGTCAATTTTAATAAATAAAATGACAACAAAAATCCATTAAGGGGAACCAGAGATATGAACTTTTAAAATTTAAGGTTTCATCCAGTGAAGTTTTCCACAGTCACTTTGTTGGAGCTAGGATTGATCCAGTGGTGCATGGCTACAGGCTGTAACCAAAGAAAACTCCATCCAGCTGGACACCTTCTCCATGAGATCCATGACCTTGGGGAAGACCTTGGGGGTTAAGACTCACTCCTGCAGAGGCCACCAACAGAGTCCAAAGCAGGACCAATTGGAAGTGGTCAGCTGGGCAGTTGCAGGAAAAGGCCTCTCATAGCTTGTTGTGTGCCTGTTACTTGAACAGGTCAGACTTCTGACCTTTGGAGCCCACATCTTTGTTGTGGATGCAAGAGGGAGAGCAGGTCCAGCCTTCTATGCTCTTCTCAGGTTAGAGACAGCAGGGCCATTCCTCTTCTGTTCTTCAACGGGACCAGAAAGTTTTCTGAGGATGGTACCACATGGTGCCACACTTATGCCTGATACAGTTGTGGGTGGATGTGATTTCTGGCTCCTTCCAACCAATGGGGTAAACGTTCCCAGGGGTAACCCTGCCCTCTTTTGCAGCATTTCTTGTGTGCCCTACTGCAAACAACTCCATAGTGCCCCTCTGCAGAGTTTGTGTGCCCACCCCAGATGTGTGGCCAGAGTAATGAGCAACAAATTTGATTGTAACCTGAAACACAATTCACTGTGTCATTTAAAATAGGTGGTAACTAGACACAATATCGAAAAAAAAATATAGAATGGACATAATATCGAGTACAAAATATAGAATGGACAAAATATCGAATGGACAAAATATAGTGGTTAATAATATCGAAATGCAGGTAAGTAATATCGACTGTCAAAATATCGAAGTACATATTATAGGCATTAAAATATATCAAATTTTTAATATCGAATTTTTTTAAGTGTTTTGTATGTTAGTATATGTGTTAAAAGTGTATATTAGTTTTTGTAATGTATGTTTAATTTTTTTAAATTAATGAATTTTATGTTATTTAATTTTTGCGTAATTTAATTCCGTAGCGGGTTGTGGGTTTATAGGGGAATGGGGTGGGAAGTAATTTAATTGTAATTAAGTAATTTTGTTTTTTTATTGGCATTGATAATTAATTTATTGTTAATTAATTATTAATTGGAAATTAATTTTTATTAATTGGTAATTAATTTTTATTAATTGATTAATTGATAATTATGTTAATTGTATTAATTTATTCTTCGTAGCGGGTTGTGCGTTTATAGGGGAATAGGGTGGGAAGTAATTTATTTGTAATTAATTAATTATTGAAAATATTTTTGTGTATTGATAATTAATTTACTGTCAATTAATTATTAATTGGTATTTTTTTATTATTTATTATTTTTTGGTATTGAAAAGTAATTGTTTGTTAATTAATTATTAATAGGTAATTACTTTTTAATAAATAATATTTATTGGTATTTAGAATTAATTATTAAATATTTTGTAATTGGTAATTAATTTTAATTCATTTTTTATTGGTATTGATAATTAATTTATTTTTATTAAAATATTAAATCATTACTTTCCCTACTGTTGCACTCACTGGAGTGGGAATAGTAATTTTTACCCTACGCTATCCAACGCTTTCCCTACTGTTGCGCTCACTGGAGTGGGAATAGTAATTTTTACCCTCCCGCTATCCAACGCTTTCCCTACTGTTGCACTCTCTGGAGTGGGAATAGTAATTTTTACCCCTACGCTATCCAACACTTTCCCTACTGTTGCACTCACTGGAGTGGGAATAGTAATTTTTACTCCTACGCTATCCAACGCTTTCCCTACTGTTGCACTCTCTGGAGTGGGAATAGTAATTTATACCCCTACGCTATCCAACGCTTTCCCTACTGTTGCACTCTCTGGAGTGGGAATATTAATTTTTACCCCTACGCTATCCAACGCTTTCCCTAGTGTTGCACTCTCTGTAGTGGGAATAGTAATTTTTACCCCTACGCTATCCAACGCTTTCCCTACTGTTGCACTCTCTGGAGTGGGAATAGTAATTTTTCCCCTACGCTATCCAACGCTTTCCCTACTGTTGCACTCTCTGGAGTGGGAATAGTAATTTTTACCCCTACGCTATCCAAAGCTTTCCCTACTGTTGCACTCTCTGGAGTGGGAATAGTAATTTTTACCCTCCTGCTATCCAACGCTTTCCCTACTGTTGCACTCACTGGAGTGGGAATAGTAATTTTTACCCTCCCGCTATCCAACGCTTTCCCTACTGTTGCACTCACTGGAGTGGTAATAGTAAAATTTACCCTCCCGCTATCCTACGCTAAAAATAATGAATATTTTTTATTAATATTACGTTAATATATATGTATTAAAAAATACAAATGTATGTTTATTTTTTTTAACTTACATTAATTATTTATTAATTTTAAAGTTATTTAAGTATTTTTAAGTATGTTTTACTTAATTACATATATTATTTCATTAATTTTACATTACTTTTAAGACATTTAAAAAATTCTATATTTTGACACACTAAGGGGCCGATTCCGATCTTGGCCGGTAGTGCTCCGAATCGGATTCGGATTTACCGGATCCGATTCGGAGCCCTGTTTCCCGACCGAATCGTACGTGGGTCCGGCCGAGCGAGTACGATGCATGCTCCCGCGAAATCGCCGACCGACTCGTACGCGGCTTCAACACGCTCCGACCGACTCGCACGGACACGACTCGCACCGCGCTATGGAGACGTTTCCCGGCCGGGTAAGTACGATGCGCGCTGCAAGCAGTCCGACCGACTCGCGCCGTCCGGCTCGAAAGAGCTGTCGGAGCCGGACTTTGGGGGTCCGCGTCGGACCCCCCTGAATGCGTAGGCGCGCGAGTCGCACACAGGGGGACCCATGGGTCCCCCCTACCTGTGCATGTACGCCGCGATGCGCATGGACGCGTACCCACTGTAGGGGGCGCCCTTGTTCGCCTCGCACCCATTGAGTCAATGGGAGCCCGCGTACGCGTCGTACGACCGGCTCCCATTGACTTTAATGGGAGTCCGACCGAATCGAGTCCGATAGCATGCGAATGCATCGTACTCGTCCGGTCGGACTGCTGGGGTCCGATTCGGTCGGAATTCTCTCCAGGTCCGGCTCGGTCGGAGAGATTTCCGGCCGGAATCGGAATCGGCCCCTATATTTTTTACAACAATATTTTGGATTCGATATTTTTGTACTTACCTGTTTGTAGATAGGGATTCAATATTTTGGCATTCTATATTTTTTCCTCGATATTTTGGCAGGTCGATATTTTCCTCCTCGATATTCTGTCAGTGATCCAAAATAGATACCTCTGGTAGGCATACATCTGTAGATACTATTAAGTTATGTTATATTGAATTGTATGGCACTCTAATCACCTGAGAGGGTATCCAGTTGCTCTGGCAGATGTGTAGGTATGTGGTCACCAAGGTATTTATACGTAGAGCCAGGTCTTCAGCTTCCAGGAAAGGGTCAGCTAGAGACCTCCGTAGTACCCATCGGACTATTAACTATTTGGTCCTCCGGGAGTATGTAGATGTTGTAAATATCACTAAAGTGTTCTACCTACCAGTGCTCTGGGATGTGAACATTTATAGAGGGACATGATGGATCACTAAAATAGGGGATGTTGACCACCCTACAAAAAGCAGCACTATCTTTTTGTAGACAGGCCTCCTCCTTTATCTGCTTTTTCCTTGCAGCCAGGGCAAGTTTATAAAGTAAACATGCTTTCATAATTAACTCCATGGCTCAAGGTCTAACATGGAGTGCGGTTTGTAGAGCCATGTGGGCTTTAGTACAGGAGTTATAAAACCAGTCACAAGGCTTTCGTAGTGGAGGTCTTTTAGATTGAGTTAAGGCCTGCCTAATGTTCACAGGCACATCTATAATAGCAAGCCTAATCTTGTTAGCCTCTGTTTACAAATCAAGCCAGATAGCCACCTCTTGGTAATTTACCTGCATTATAGATGTAAACAGGTTAGTGCTGTTTACCTTGGACCATTTACTCGTAAATCATTTCTCCGCCCCAATTCAGGTTTAAAACTAACGTTAGGCCGTTTTTTGGTCAGAGCCCCTACACCCACCCGCAAACTTAGGGCCTCATAGTCACTATGGCATGTGAAGTAAGTCTCAAAAATCACTGATAAAATTACTCAGTTTCTGAGACTAAAAAATAAGCATTGGTGGAGGAATTACACATAAAGGTAGGAAGAAGGAACAAGGACTTTGAACCCATATCATTTGTCAAGTTATACTTGACCATGACGTTATTAAAAGTATTCTCATAAGAGTCATCTGTAAAGTGGATGAGATCCTCCCATTCAGTATTAAGCAGTGAACAAACTTACTTGGCTGGCCATTTGAGGTGGTGGGCGTTGAAATCCCCTGCACAAAACCATTGCAGAGGCTTGGGATGTTTCTTCAAGATCTTTTGAATAGAATTATCTAAGTTGGCCACCACCTGACTATTTTTATAACAGTTGTTATACAGATTGACTAAGAGTCTATCCCACTCTCCCTGCATGGCAAACAAGAGTAAATGGAAAAACAGAGTAATTAATGAACATGACCAACTTACCTAGGAAGGTATTTACGATATATGTGACAAGGCCCTGCTTGGCTCTTCCTGAAAGAGAAGGCAGAGCCGGTGTGTAATACATGAAATAACCGTCAATATACCTAACCTGCAGAGCCCAAGTTTCTTGAAAACACAGTACATGAAACCTAGATATGTTTTTCCTCCATTCAGCCATGCCCATCTTTTTCTTCAACCCCGGTATATTCCATGACAGAAGCTCAACCTTTTCGATACTCCCATAGTGCTAAGATTCTGAAGAGGACTAGTTGGCAAAGGTTTTTGAACTTATAAAAAGGAGTTAGTCATGGTTAGGGTATTGGGCAGATAGTGGAAGGGTAAAACAGAGACTACAGAATTGGTAGGAAGAATATCACAGATGCTCTTCTTCCCATTTTGGGGGAGTCATTCCTGACGTTTAGGTCATTCAGACATTCTAACCGATTGCCCCTCCTCTATCGATTATTGTTTTGTATGCAGGTTCTAGTGTTAGCATGAGTGGGCTGACGGTGCTCAAGGAATTCACTGTGGGGAGTCTGTAGAAATAACCTAAGGGAACAACAGTGATGGTCTTAGACAAAATATGAGCAGCAGTGAATAGACTAAGAATCTTCTCGGCCCATGCAGGCTGATGAAAATTCAAAACAAAGCAATCCCCCGAGTATGTCTTTTCTGCTCTACCCACACAAGTTACACGTCTGATCATGATCACATTATGAAATTAGACAAACCCTGCACCCCAACCATTGTATTAATTTGCTTTTAAGCTCCCCCCATGACTCCTGTTTACCTTCTGAAAGAGGGGGGACCCCTAACAAAATGAGTAAATACGAAGCTGACTCAGGTGGTAAGTTCAGATTAATCAATGAGGGTTCAGCAAAACTGTCTGGAGTAATCCGGGGGTCTGGAGACCCGGCATCAAATGAAGTCCAAATTGGGAGGGTCTGAGTAACCTTCTGAGGTCTAGGTAGAGACGTAGGAAAAATATTACCAACACTTACAGAGTCTTTCATCAGTGAGCTTGCTGGCTCATCAGGATGGACAGTAGAAGTCATGAGTAACTTGCAAGGTTTAGGAGACTGCACCTTTGCCAAGGATCTCAGGAGCCCACACAAGTCTCTAAGAGCATTTCTACTGTTGTCAGTCCTGTGGTAATAGTAGATAATTGAGATGTAATATGCTGCTCGAGTGCCAAATTCAGATCCTGGCACCGATTAATGACCACATCCTGAAAGTTATGGAATTCCGGGTTTCGGCAGATTCTCGTGACTGGGGCTACTATAGAATGCAGGCCATTGAGTAGTTTGTGCTCTTGCCGCTCAGGCTTTTCATTTCTTTTTAGGGGGTGGACCAAGGACCTATTGGGGGATATTGGAGTAATTGACTTGATGATGTCCACAGAACAACTATTTACATTTTCACACCTAAAGACACTAGGAGGGCCCTGACTGACATCTTCTGGGTTCAAAGAAATGGGGGGCTCACTTTGGAGGTCAGCCAACGATGACACGTTTTGATTGTTGCCTTGATTTTCCCCTCTGTATTACAAATCTCTCCCATGGCTCCCGTTAAAAAAAGTTTCAAAGTCCCCGCTGTTAGATCTGTCATCCTTAGGATGGTCATTCCCCATCTTTTTGCCTGCTTACGTCCACTTTTTACTGTACCTTTTATTGGCCTTAGGACTCTGAGCACTTCACCACTGTTGACCAGTGTTAAAGTGCATTTGCTTCTCCCCTAAGACATGGTGATATTGGTGTAATACTGATTGGCATATTTAGGTTACCTGTAAGTCCCTTGTAAAGTGGTATACCATATACTCTGGGCCTGTAATCCAAATGCTGCTAGTGGGCCTGCAGTACTGTTCCTGCCACCCACACAAGTAGGCTTTCAAATCTGTCTCAGGCCCGCTATTGCAGGGCCTGTGTTTGCAGTTTACTGCCACTTCAACTGGGCATTTAAAACCACTTGTCAAGCCTTAAACTCCCCATTTATTACACATAGGTCATCCCTAAGGTAGACCCTAGGTAGCCCTATGGGCAGGATGCTTTGTAAATAAAATGTAGGACATGTACTTTTAAGTTTTACATATCCCGATAGTGACAAACAGCTAAATTTGTTTTTCACTACTGTGAGGCCTACTCCTCTTATAGGTCAGCTTCGAGAATTCCTTAAATCACTTTTAAGCTGTAATTCCTGATTAGGAAGGACTAGATAAATCATATTTCATATTTTTGGAATGGTAATGATAAATCCTCTTTGGTGGTAAAGTTGAATTTGCCGTTATTATTTTAGAAATGCCACTTTTAGAAAGTGGATATTTCTCTGCTCTGAACTGTGCTGGGATGAAAGGCAGTGTGCGCCCTCCCCCCTTGACATTTCTCTGTTATTAACTTTGTTCTATGTGCCCCCGGCCTGTCTCTAATACCCGTCTGGGCCGGGTGACAGCTACACTTTGTGCATTCCCTCTAGACTGCCACAAATACAGGAGGTCGTGGCTCATCTGCATTCTGAGCACTCATCTGCATTCATCTGCATTCTGATGGGTCTTCCTGGACAGGGAGGAATGGAAGGGACTGACACTTACACTTCAGTAGGTAGTGTCCTGTCCACACACAAAACACTGATTTAACCCCCACAGCAAGCCTGGCAGACAAGTCTGGGTTGAAATGGATCATTGCACACTTCAGAGAGCTCCTTTGAAGTCAGACCCTACTTCAAGGGCACTTTTTGGGTATAAGTACTGGGGCTCTGACCCTACCAAATGAGTACACTACTGGACCTGGAAAGAACTCTGCTGGAGTAAAGACTGCTGTACTGTAAGAACTGACTGTTCTGAGGAACTGCTTCACTGAGCTGCCCTGCTGCTGCTGATCTCTGCCCTGCTGCCTGCTGATCTCTGCCTTGCTCAGGACAAGGACTGGACTCATCTCACCTAAATCCAAAGTGACTCCAAGGGCTTGCTGGCTTGCCTCCTGTTTTCTGAAGTCTCAGGGACACAAAAGACTTCCTAAAATTCTGCTGATGCTGCTGGACTCTGCCATCTGTGAGTCCTACCCTTGCCTGAGGTGCCACTCCGGTCCTGGGCCTCCAAAGGGGGTTCTGCTGTTGATTTCTGCAAAATTAAATGCATCCTCCCAACTGCATGAGAAACTCAAACGCATCTCCGTTCGGCACCGACGCAGAGGCTGCTCGATGATATCTGATCCACAACCTGCTTGGCTCGATGACAATGCATTGCATTAACTTCAACAGAGTTTGACGACGCAGGGCCCCCTTTGGGTAGCTTGACGATGATACAGTAGGGTTCTCGACATAGAAACTTGCTCCAGCCAAGGTATTTCTTCAGAAGAACCTGTCTGGGCCCTGTAGCCGGCCTGCCCCCCCACCCCCCATCGCCGTTGGGCTGAACTTTGGATTTGTGCCTGTCCCTTGTGACCTCAAGTAACCTTTTGACCGCTACTGAGTTCTAAGCACTATTTTTGCATTTATTCTTTAAGAATTCATATCTCGACTTCTACTGATTGGATTTTTGTCATTTTGGTCTTGTTCTACTCAGATAAATATGATCCTGTGTGGAGTCTTTTTGTGGAGTATTCATTGTGTTACTGTGTGTGTGTTGCACAAATACTTTACATATTGCCTCTTAATTTAAGCCTGCCTGCTCTGAGCCAAGCTACCAGAGGGTGAGCACAAGTTAATTTAAAGTGTGTATCTAGCTTACCATGACTAATATTGTGGTCCCTAATTGGGCAGGGTGCAAACCTCTGCCAACAAGAGACCCAATTTCTAACACCTGCACTCCCCTTGGAGATAGTATAACGTGTCCTCTTGCCCATGGTATACAGTTAGAGACAGCAATAATAGCAACAAATCAGTATTACAACAGGACCAGGTTAAAAAGGCTTAAACAAAGCCCCAAGCATAGGTCTGAGAAAATATGATTACTTGCAATCCACGTCAGACAAGGTGCAGGGCTAACAAAATTGAGAGCAAAAACAGAAATCCAAAAATACAATCACAAAGGGGTGGCCCATTCCAGCCTCTTCCGGGCTCTAATGGGCGCAGACGGTCCTATTCTTGGCCCGGTTTTCACCAGGGCATGCACCCGGGCATGTCCTGCACTGCAGATTGGCCTTCAGCCTTTGAAGCATGTGCTGGCCTTACCTCAAACCTCGGGGCTGCTGGGATCCGTTCAAAAGCCAGTTCAGCAAGCAACATGCTGAAAATGCATCTCATGCTGCTGGTTGCCCTTGCGCCTTTGAAGCACGTGCTTACCCCTCCACGAACCTTGGTGATGCTGGGGGACGAAGTCCCACCGCAGCAATTAGGCCGAACGTCAGTGCGGGCAAGGAACAGGCTTAAAATACATCCCATGCTGCGGGATGAACTTGCGCCTTTGAAGCGTGTGCTGGCCCCTCCTCAACGTTTGTGCTGCTCGGGGACAAAGTCTCACCCCAGAGATCAGGCAGGCAAGGAACAGGCTGAAAAGTCAATAGTCACTGGTAGGCAGAATGTCTACTACATCACAATGTGACATACAGGCCATAACTATAATTAGAAGCACTATACTTCAAAAGGCCCTTAGGATCCATTTATCTTGCTGTCATGGAGTAACTTGGAATATAAAAGCAAAAATGTCCCTGAATATGGACCCTAATGCCATCACACAATCTTGAAAATGGGCAAAGAAAAAGTATCATACTTTTTTCTGATCAATAAACTCCAAACGATTTTGCATGATTTGTAAGTTGTTTGATATTTTATTGCTTGACATGTTAACAGATATCCCAGCCACTAGATAAAATGTAACATTGTATATTACATACTTGGTATAAGGTGGACAGTATATCCTTCACAGTAGTGATGCAGTCACATGTCAAACAAAAGGCCAATCTCCACCAATGTATGTTAATAAAAAAATCATAGTAGATAGGCATAAGCATGTTTGCTCACTCTTGTGGTTTAAGTAAACATTATTAGTAATGCATGCTTGGGGTTTTGTTTTTACTTGTACTTTATTTTATTTTTAAGTTTAAAAGTAAAATGTATTGAAAAAATATGCATTTACATTGGGAAGGAATGCAAAAGATATTCATTATGCATAGAAATGTAAATGTTAAATGCAATTATTTTTAAAAAGTAAGATAAAAAGAGAAGGAGAGAGAGAGAAAAGAGAGAAAAAACAATACACATATACCATCATGAAAAAGCGGATAATTATATAATAATAATGAAAAGATCTATGAATTGACAATGGCAACAACAATTAGAGGCAATAACAATGATAAAAAGGAATTCATAGAGTTTTGGGACCTCTTCAATTAGAGGGTTATGGAAATAGCTCCATTAATAGCAAGAGACAGTGGGTGAACATATGCTCTGCCTAATCTGTGATTATAACAGACTCAATACCACCATGCTTGAAAAGATGGCTTAGATGCATCCTTCCATGCTTTTGTAATCTGCTGAAAGGCAACTGCAAGAAATAAAGTAATAATGTTGACAACTTTAGACTGAATTGCCCAATGTTCTGAAACACTTCCTAGAAAAATATTTATAAAAGTTTATGGAATGTGTGTGCAAAAACTCTGTTGCCAAATTTGTGACCAGCATCTATAAATATGTGGACATTCAAACAACATATGCTTAAGATCTGCTGGAGCAGCGGAACATGACCAGCATGTAAATGGGATAGCAGGGTCCATCTTATGCAATGTAGCAGTAGTGATCAAGAGTCTATTATAGATCCAAAATAAGGTTTGGGTGGCATTAGCTGCTCTAGAAGATTTC
Organism: Calotriton arnoldi; assembly: GCA_963921515.1. Lineage (NCBI taxonomy): Eukaryota > Metazoa > Chordata > Amphibia > Caudata > Salamandridae > Calotriton > Calotriton arnoldi. The sequence goes on along the minus strand of CAWUFW010000134.1, from coordinate 5,098,640 downwards.
GTTATTTTATTCCAAATCTTGTTCCAGATCGAGATTGCAAATGTGGTCTGTAAATCAGTTTCCCATAAACCCTCCACCTCTGTTTTATCTCTAGTATCTGGAGGAGCTATCAGATGTTTATATAATTGAGATGGGAAGGGGATGTATACAAGATCTTGTTTATACTGGATATTTGAAAAGAAGGAGTAGAAATATGAAGAAGATTATTGTATGAGGATTGAATTACAGAAAGTAAGGACATGTATTTGGCTTGATATGAAAGTGGAAAGGAAAAATGAGATTGAGCTGCTGAAAAAGGAATACAAACATCATTCTGAAAAAGCTGTTAAACCCATTTGAGGCCCTTAGTATACAAATCTTTCCGAAAATGGTTATATTATGTAACTTAACAAAATTATTATGCCAAATTGATGACTTTAAAAATTTTCTTTAGGATTTCTACAGTAGATAAACATAGTTTGAAAGACCTTGCATGCATTCCTAAAAATCGGAAGAGATAGTGATGAAGGCCTAGATGTAAAAGACGAAAATTCTATAAATGAGAAAGGATGGAAAAAGGACTTTTCAAGATCATTATATGAGGGAGATTGTAAAGAATCTTCTTCCTGTAACAGAAAATAAGTTTGTTTAAGGAAAAAAGCTAAATGGGATGTTTTGAAAACCGGAAAATTACCCCCCTCCCATATGGTGAGGTCTTTTGTGTTTTTGGAGAGTCATCCAAGGCTTTTTGTTATACCATGAGAATTTAGACAGGATGGAGTAAAATTTTTTATATTGGGAATGAGGATTATTCACAGGCATATTTGAAAGATAAAATAATATTATGGGAACTAACATAATTTCTAGAGTATTCAAACGACCCCACCAAGATAAAATAAAGGACTCCATTGAGCTAAAAATGAATTTAATACAGTATGTAATGTTTTTAAAATTTAAAGACAGAGGGGCCGATTCCGATCTCGGTCGGAAGCTCTCCGAACGGGATCCGGCCGGAAAAAGTACGAGCCGTACGCGTTTTTTCCGACCGACTCGTACAGCTGTCCGACCGAGCGAGTACGATGTGAATGTACGTGTGTGTTCCGACCGAACCGTTTCCGGATCCTAACCGCTCCGACCGACTCGTACGGAAACGAATCGCACCACGCAATGGAGACGTAATCCGACCGAGCGAGTACGATGAACGCGTCGGACAGCCGGATCCAGTCGGAGCGTCCGGCTCAAAGAAGCTCCCGGAGCCGGACTTGGGGGGTCCATGCCGGACCCCCCTTCACCCGTAGCCATATGAGTCGAACACAGGAGGGACCCAAGGGTCCCCCCTAAACATGCATGTACGGTGCGAGTTGCACCGACGCGTACACACTGTAGGGGGCACACTTGTTTGCGACGTACCCATTCAGTCACTGGGAGCCCATGTACGCGTCGTACGACCAGCTCCCATTGACTTCAATGGGAGTCCGACCGAATCGAGTCCGGAAGCATGCGGCCGCATCGTACTCGCTCGGTCGGACTGCAGGAGTCCGGCTCGGTCGGAAATCTCTCCGGATCCGGCTCGGTCGGAGAGTTTTCCGACCCAGATCGGAATCGGCCCCATAGTGTCTTTAATGGATTCAGTGTGCCACAATCCAAAATATTTAATTTTATCCGAATTCCAGTGAAAAGAAGAAGAAGAAGCAAAATCTGCATGAAAACATAATCTATTTAGGAGAAGAATTTCGCATTTGTCATCATTCAACTTATAACCTGAAACAGATGCGAAGTTGTCAACCTCTAAGAGAAAAGTTGGTAAAGATGCTTGTGGATGAGAAACAAAAAGGAAAATATCATCACCATAATCAAAACCCGTAAGGTCTGGGTTTGAATAACTTGTTATTAAGAAAGATTCTAAAGCAAGAATAAATAATAGAGGAGAACGTTGCTGAACACCTCTATAAAGGGGGAAAAATGGAGACATAAGACCATTGGCTAAAATTGAGGATTTAGGGGAAGACTACAACAAAGAAACATAATTAATACATTCAGAACCAAAACAAAACCAGGAAAGCATTGAAAAAATAAAAGGTCAACTAACACTATCAAATGCCTTTTCCGCATCCAAAGATACAGCTGCTAAGGATTTATATAGTTTAAGCTTACCAAGAACATTAAAAAATAATCTAGTATTGTTGGAAAGATGCCTACCTTTGATGAAACCACATTGTTCTTTCCCAATTAGCTGAGGTAAGAAAGTATCTAAGCAGAGAGCAAGAATTTTTTCAAATATTTTATCATCTAAATTAGTTAAGGAAATCGGACTATAATTTTTACATAATGTATGATCTTAGTTGTCTTTGGGGTGGAGTCTGACAAAAATCGAGTATTTCAAATAAAACCTGCCCTTATGGAATTAGATAGGATACAATGAGAATTCGTTGTAATCACTTTTCTAGAAAAAATACTTTTTTTCTAGAGACCCCTCACCCACCAGAGAGAAAACCTGACCTTAATGAGTCTGGTTGTCTCAGTAATGTGTTTGTGTCAAAATGTTTCGAGCTGTCCCCTTAGTAGCTCTTCTTCAGGACTCCACGGGGTCCAGCCCCCTGTGTACCACTCCTAGTGAATCCTATATTGAGGATGCAAAGTGTGCACACTTAATGAGCATGCACTGTATACATACGGTTTTAGTAATTGATCCGTATGGTTCTAGTAGTTAATCCGTATTTTTGATAATGCTAAATTATTGCATCATGGTCAAAGCCAGGGGTAGAGGGGCTTGTAGTCACACATTCGTCAAAGCCGCCTCTGGTCAGAATTACCTACTTCTCTCCCTGGAGACCGCATACTTGTATATTACTGAGACAACCAGACTCATTAAGGTCAGGTTTTCTCTCAGTAACAACCCCTGGTTTTTAACTATGCCAACTAGGGGCAGGAATAAAAGGCTGGCCTACTAGTTAGGTATTTTAAAATTTTCCTTTCCACCCACTCCACATCACGGCACTACACATAGGGGCCGATTCCGATCTCGGTCGGAGGCGGACCCAATACCATTCGGTCGGGAAAAAAGCCATGCGAAAGCCTGATTCCCGACCGAACCGTACGCGGGTCCGGCCGAGCGAGTACGATGCGGAGTCGCCGACCGACTCGTCCGGGCGTCCCGACAACTCCGACCGACTCGCTCGGACTCGAACCGCTCCGACCGACTCGCTCGGACCCGATTCGCACCGCGCAATGGAGACGTTTTCCGGCCGGGTAAGTACGATGCGCACCTCGACCGCTCCGACCGACTCGCGCCGTCCGACTCGAACTCGCTGTCGGAGCCGTACTTTGGGGGTCCGTGTCGGACCCCCTGTACGCGTACCCGTGCGAGCGCACACAGGGGGGACCCAAGGGTCCCCCTACCTGTGCGTGTACGCCGCGAGCGCTCGCGGCGTACTCGCTGTAGGGGCGCCCTTGTCCGCCTCGCACCCATTGAGGCAATGGGAGCCCGCGTACGCGTTGTACGACCGGCTCCCATTGAGTTCAATGGGAGTCCGACCGACTCGTGTCCGATAACATACGGACGCATCGTACTCGTTCGGTCGGACTGCACGGGTCCGATTCGGTCGGAAATCTCTCCGGGTCCGGCTCGGTCGGAGAGATTTCCGGCCCGAATCGGAATCGACCCCATAGTCTACAAAAAGTGCTCCTACGTACCTCGCAAGTCGCAGCACGCCTCAATCCATAGAGGATTGAGAGGAACCCCAATGATGAAGTATGCCACCTAGGGGCAACCCTGGTGGTTGAGGGGTCTCTAGAAAAAAGTATTTTTTCTAGAAAAGTGATTACAACGAATTCTCGTTGTATCCTATCTAATTCCCTAAGGGCAGGTTTTCTTTCAAATACTCGATTTTTGTCAGAATACGTAACTAATAGGAGGATAAACCGAGCCACTACCTCTTCCTCCCTCTTTACTTTGGTAAGTCTTTGGGGTGGAGACATATTAAAGCTTCTTGAAAAGAACTGCAAAATAGAGAAAAAGTTGGTGTAATTTTGGTATGGGAATTTTGGAAAAATAGGAATAAAACTCTATAGTGAAACTTTGCCACGTTTAATAGAACGAATAGCATTAAAAATATATTGAATTTGAATATCAGTACCCAATGAGGAAAAATCTACCTTAGGATTGGAAGGAGGAGAAATACACGATACATATTTAGGAGAATCTTGTGGGGTAGATTGAGATTCCGGGGTATAAAGGGTCTAAACAATTGAGTAGATTCTGAAAGTAGATCTTCATTTTTATGAACAGAACTATTGGTTAGAGGTTAGAAGAGAATCAATTTTAGTATGCTCTTTTCTAATCTTAAAATAATTAGCAAGAAGTTTTCCTGCTTTATTCTGACTGCCATAATATTTGGAAGTAGATTCAGGCAAATATGAATTAGCAATTTCTGTTGACTGCTTATTAAATGCCAATATAACATTGACTAATTCTTTGAGATCAGTTTTAGATTTTGTATTATGAAAGGAGTGTTCTAATTGTTTAATACGGAAGGTGAGTGATTTTAAATTAATTTAAGATAATTTCCATTTCTGGGCCATAAACGAAATAATGAAATCTCTAGAAGCAGTTTTAAAAAGTATCCCAAATAGTTTGAGGGGAAATGCCAAGAGTTTCATTCTACAGAAAAAATGTATTGGCAAATTGTTCAAAAGCTTGTGTAAACTTGGGATTTGAAAGAAGGGAGTTATTAAATTTCCATCTTCTAATGCCGGGAGTGGATGGAAGGCAATGTAAATCCATAGTGCCTGGAGCATGGTCCGAGATTAATATGGATCCTATATCCGAGTGTGTGAGATGTTGAGCAAATGCTTTATATATAAACAAATAGTCTATTTGAGATTGAGAAAAATGAGTAGGGGGAAAAGAAGTATACTCTTGAAGAGTCGGGTTGCATAATCTCCAAGTATCAACAAGAGATCTTTGAAATATTTTAGATTTAAACTGAGAATGCACATGTGAAGGAATAAATCGAGCTTCAGAGAGTCTGTCTATAATAGGGTCAAAAACTGTGTTACAATCGCCACCTACTAATAAATAATCATCATTATTCATCAATTTAGACAGCACTTGGGGCCAAGAGGACTTATCTCGATTAGTAGGTGCAGATAGGTTAACAATGGTTAAGGGGATTTTATCAACAAGTAGAGAAACTGAAACCTATCTACCCTCATTATCAGTATCTTGGGTGATGACTTGTAAATCGAGGCGACTATTACATAAGATAGCAATCCCATTACGTTTCCCTGAACCAGGAAGCGCAAAAATATGACCAACCCATTGTCTTTTTAGCTTAGTCTCTTCTTTATCTGTGATATGAATTTCTTGTAACTAAACAATGTCACCCTTTAAGTTAGTAGTACGTGATAAAACCGTTTCATGTTTTATAGAGGAGCCTAAACCTTTAACGTTCCATGAAATTAATCTTAAAACCATCTACAATATATTAATAGGTTCAAAATGTTAAAACAAGCAATAATATCTATTAAAATGCAAAAACAGCATAAGGATAATACGATATAACTATGAAAATGTAACAACATAGAAAAATAGATAGTACACGGAAAAGAAAATGGAATTGTAGAAAAAGAGGCAGAAATAATACAATTAATAGGAAAAAAGAATAGAATAAAAAGGAAAGTAAAAAGGCGTAAAATAGGAATGAAAAATGAAAAAAGAAATAATGTTGATAAAGGAGTTCTGAGAAAAAAGACAGGAGAAAAGAGATCAGAGAATAAGAAAAGGAGTAAGGAAGAAAAAGGCAAAAGCCATAAACAAAATAGAAGTAGAAAAATTGACATACCAAAAAACATACACAAAAGTCAAGAGTGGTGAGGCCACATACGGGAACAACACAACTGACCGGAGATCTCAGGGCAGAAATGGGAGGGAGGAAGAACACTTTCCAGACGGACGAGGAGTCACATTGAGAAATGAAAAACAGCACCTGACAAAAGAAAACACATGTTATACAAAATTCAACACAACACAATATACATTACAAGCAAGAAGGAATAGACTTAAAATTATATAACATAAAATCAAACAGTAGATCAAGTAACTTCCATGTCTTCCCGTCTGCAACTGTCCAGAAAACGTTGTAGCAGAGTAGGGTCCTCATAGGTTGTGGTTTTATTTTTATAAGTAACCTTGAAAAGGCAAGCATGTATAAGAGCAAATCTGGCATTAATACTATGAAGCGCTGGTCTCATGTCCAAAAATGTCTTCTTTCTATCCGCCGTTGCTTTAGCATAATCTTGGGAAAAGAAAAGAGTGAAACTTTGCCTAGAAATGTTTCCTCTGCCTTTGACTGCTTGCAGTACTTTCAACAAATCCGTGCATTCTGAAAAATTCAGAATAACACCTCGTGGCTTATTAGATGAAGATGCAGTTTGTGGTCTATGACCTAAATGATGAGCTCTATGAATATTTAATGCTGGCGTATCAGGAAGACCAAGAATCTTTGGAAGAAAAGATTGAAAAAAGGTGAGGGGATTAGAGCCTTCAAGTACCTCTGTTAATCGGTAAATACGCAGGTTATTGCACCTGTTATGATTTTCAAGATTTTCAACCTGTTTCTGAAGCTGTGAGATTTGCAATTGCATGGAGGGAACTTTACTCACAACATATTGAAAAGAGTCCCCTCTAGTCTCTATTGGAGTGACTTTACTCTCCATAGTAGACCATTTATAGTCCAAATTCTAAAGCAGTATATTAGTTTCTTTTATGTATGGTCTGAGTGCTTGTATTTCCTGCAGTATTGATTCCAGATATAGCTGGTGAAGATGGGTCTGTTTTAGCCTGTTTTCCTGATGAAAGCGTCGAAGTAACAACTAGTTTGGGTGTCATTTTAGAAGTAGGAAGTGGAATATTTGAGGACGTTGTGTTTATTGAAAAAGGTCCCACACCTTGCTCTGACTCCGTCATAGGCTCTTGAAGAACACTGAAAGGATTATAATTCATCACAGATGGAGGAGTAGAAGAGGTGTTAACAGCACGACGAACAGGCTTTGTCTTCTCCATGCACAAAGAGCCAAAGATATAGCAAGCTCTATATATTAAAGAGATGTGCCTTGAAAAATGGTAATACAGAAAAAAATAATATCTCTTTCGACCTCTTCAATAAAATAATGCTCAAAGTAAAATTACTAATGACAGGTTTCCAATGTAATTAGCAGTGGGAAGAATGCATAAAAAACACTTGCATGCAAAAATGTAAAAAAATGCTGAAAAAGTACCTCCACCGCTTAATAGAGGCAGAAAGTCATTGCCACAGTGAAAACAAACTGGCTGGCGCGAGTCCTGTGAGGAAACGCTCAGGCCCGATAAAAGAAAAAATGCTGCTCACTGCTTGTGCAGAAATGAAATTCAGTAGCCGCATATGAAAGCAGACAGCTTCATGGCCGCATGGAGCCAATTAGAGCGGTGCTGAATGAAAATGTCATGTCTGAAGGGGCCCGACTCTCCTGAGCCACTGCAGAGCTTCACTGGAAGGCAGCCATTCATGTCACCATCAAGCCACGCCCTCTTTACTTGTACTGTTTGCAGGACAGCCCCCACAACAAGAAGTAGATCTGGTGGGCCATTAAGCACCACAGCATCCACTGCAGAAAAAGGTGGGAGGACCTCTGACGATGGACCCACCTCATCACACTTACAACACTGCGAAGGTCCTGCCAGAAGAGGATGTGGTGGTCACTGACCCCCATGATACAGTATATTCTGGTAATGGCCTACTCTGATGGGGAGCTAAACTCCCTTGAAGCAGTGTTAAGGAGGTTAGTGTTTTCACCTTGTTATGTTATGTTTACTTGTATAGCACTTTAATCACCTGTGATGGTATTCAGGCTCTTAGTAGGTGGGCAGGCAGCTGTTGCCTGGAGGTTAATCAAAGTGCCAGATTTTCAGCTTCTTGCGAAAATCAAGAAGCTTAGGGGAGGCTCTGCTATGGTGAAGGACGCTGCTCCATTCTTTGGGGGAAAGATAAGAGAAGCTGCAGCCTCCAGCATGGATTTTGGGATGTGGGTATGCTGAGGGGAGGTGCCTGGGGGGGCATAGATGTGTATATGACTATTCAGGTATGCAGGACCGGTGTTGTAGTGCTTTGTATGTGCGTGTGAGCAGTTTCAATTGGTTGCGTTTGTGGATTTGCTGCCAGTGCAGTTCTTTGAGGTGTGTGTACGGCAAAGAAGGCTGAGTACGAGTCCTACTACCAGCTTTTGAATGGTCTGCAGCCGGTTGAGTAGTTTCATAGTGATTTCTGCATAAAGTGTATTGCCATATAAGAGTCTGCTGGTGATCCAGGCCTGAATAATCATATTCTTCATGTTCAATGGAAGCCATTTGAAGGTTTTTGTAGCATCATGAGGCTGTGGAAGCAGGTGGAGGTGACTGCATTTCCAGGATGATTCCCAGATTTCTTGCATTGGTGGTGGGTGAGGATCCAAGGTTAGATGGCCACTAGGTGTAGTCAGAGTGGGATGCTTTCTTCAGAAAATGACTACTTCAGTTTTGTCCTTGTTCAGGTTGAGGCAGTTAGTTTTCATTCATGAGTTTATCACAGTCCTGCATATGGTGAAGTGTGTTTTTGTGATGGGGTCTTGTCCGATAGGAAGAGCATTAATTGGGTATTCTCTGCTTAGGGGAGTATGTTGATGTTGTATGATCTGATGAGGTCTGCTATTGTGGTCTTGTAATTGCTAAGGGATGATCCTTGGGGTACTCCACAAATGAGGTACTTGGTCTTAGATGTGTAGGGTGGCATATTGATGCTTTCTGTTCTTCCTGAGAGGAAGGAACAGATCCAGTTGAGGGCAGGTCCATGTATGCTTGTCTCGTGTTGTCTCCATAGACTCGTATCATCTTGATGTAGTCGGTTTCTGTGATGAGGGCTGTCTCTGTGCTGACGTTTGGACAGAAACATGATTGTCTAGTGTTTAGGACCTGGTGTGCATTGAGGCGGTAAGAGAGTTGTTTGTTTATGGCTTTTTCCATTACTTTGGCCTGATAGGGTGTAAGGCAGATTGGGCAGTAGATTGCGAATTGCGTGGGTCTGCTGAGGTTTTTCTTCAGTAGTTCGTTGACCATTGTGTGTTTCCAGGCATCAGGGAACACCTCGGACGAGATGGAAGTGTTGATGATGTGGATGAGGATTTCGCTGATAATAGCTTCTCTCATGTTGTAAATGTATGTGGTGGAGTCAGGGGTCTGTTGATGCCACGAAGTGTATAGTTCTCATGATGTTGGCTGTTTCTTCCTTGGAGTGAGTGTTTCCCAGGCCATCAGAGTTTTGTCATGGGTGTTTTCTAAAAAGCTGGAGGCAATGGTGCAGAGGTTCAATGAAGGGTCAAATATGTTGTATATGGTTTTGATTTTGTCACTTAAGAAGTCCGAGAGGAAGTCACATAATTCTGCAAGTGGGCAATGTAGCTGGTGGTGGCAGCTGGTGAGCAGAAGATGTATTTTCCACTGTCGGAGAGGTTTAGTTTCTTTGATTTGTGTGTGGTAACATCTCAGGGCTACCTTGTATGTCTTTTTGTCATTTTCCAGGTGCCTCGTTCTTTATTTTCTTTCCAATTGCTTGCAGTGCTGTTTTGTTGCGTCGAGTTCCTCCGTGTACCAGATGACCTGCTTTTGTATTCTTTTCTGTGTGTTGTGTTTCTGGGGTTCCAGGGAGTATGTGCATTTTGTTATCCATTCGTCCAGCTTTTTGATGTTGTTGGTAGAGGTTTGTTGCTTCAGGCACAGGGTTCCTACCCAGATAGAGTCTTGCATGCTTTTCCATCTTCATTTAGCCACATTTGTGGTGGTGGGTGTTGTTAAGCGAGGAATACTGTTAAGGAATTGGAGGATGGCGTGGTCAATCCAGGTGAGCAGTGTGGTTGCTGTAATTTTGATGTTGTTAAAGGTGGTGAAGACAGTGTTGATGGTGTGTCCATCGGAGTGTGGGGTCTGGTGACGTGAGGCGACAGTCCCAGGTTCTCTTGGGTCTCGAGGAGGATATAGTTGCTGCAGTCGATGGAGAAGGGGGTGATGAAGTCAGTTATATTGTCGGGAAAAGAGGCTCTAGGTCTGCTTAGAGTGTAGGTTGCTGATGTGGTGCAAGTGAAGTGATAGTAGGTGCAGGCAAAGGCTCCTTCTGTTTGATGCGGCGCAGTAGTGTGTGAATTGGCACCCTGGGTTCAAAAACTAGAGGAGCTCTGCGGAGTGATGTGCGGGGTATAAGGCCAGGATTTGTGGTGCTGGGTGCGGTCAAGATGCGGATGGGCGCAAAAGGGCTTGCCTTCGGTGCAACAGCGGCATGTCTACGTCACGTCTGTGCTCTGGCACCAACATTATGTAGTCCCTGGGAGAGTGAGGCCCACATAGGGCCATAGATGAGGCTAGACTGGAGACAAGGAAGGAGCAGCAGCAGAGGAGGAACAGGTAGGGATCAGGGAGAGGAGGGAGGATACATGGGAGGTGAGAAAAACAGAGCGCTTGGGGAGTCAGAGAGAAACAACATGAGGCTAAAAAGAGAGCAAATATGCAACAAAAAGTTAACAAATTGCAAAAACATAGCAAAGGGCACAAAAGAAAGTGCAAGGAAAAAGCAAAAGGCAAAATTACAGAAAGAAACAGTGCTCAATTGCAAGAGAAGGTGGAGAGAGAGCGTGAGTGGGCAGAAAAGCACAAACTAGGCTTAGACATATACCAGCTTTTTTTTTACTTTGGTCCAAGTGTGGGATCAGATATGAAGAAATGTGAATGCTGGACATGGCCTACTCGCATACACAATGTGCAGAACATTGGTGTCAATAGCATTTCAAAGAAAAAACAAAATAACAATATGTACCTGAGTTCCATTTTGCCACTTAAGATAGTCCCTGGTAGAGAAGACATACAGCATTTTTTCCAGAGTATGAAAGCTTATGTAAATGAGTCTTTCAAAAGATGTCAAGTGTGTAAATTAGGCCCTGTTTTAGAGTTCCTCTGGAGCAATTGAGGGAGCCATAGTACAGGTGTTGGGGAACACACATCAGACCCACTGGGAGCCTGAGAGCAGAGATGGATCCAGTGGCGATGAGGGTGATGGGGCTTACCAAGTGGCCACAACAATATCCTAATCTGAGGGCTTCTATTTGGGCCAGTATTTCATGGTGATTCTATAGATCAGTGGTATAGTGCTAGGTATGACGGCGCCACTTAGGAACAGTCGCACATATATCTGTTCCGTACAGTATCAAGTTACGGTGCTGTAAGGTGAGAAGAACAACCAATCTCCCCCAAAATTGTGGCCAAAGGCCAACACCGAGATTAGCAAAATCCTCAGCACACGTCTGCAAAGTAATGTTAAATAACAATGCAAGTCTACACAAATTATAAACACAGAATCTGAAATCTTCTTTTTCTTTTATTCTTTTCTTTCTGTTATTTCATAACGTTCTCAATCAGCCAAAACGTGTTTCGTCGCAAACACTGGGAAATCGTCCCGCGACTTTCTCAAGGCTGAGTAAACAAAATAAACAATGGCCATTGTGACACCATACATAAAACTGGTGTACACCAACTTAATTCAAATGTTACCGTGACATAATGTGCAAGTGCATAGGCATGCACATGGTGGACCTATAGTGCAAAAAAGTGACTTCGTGAGCATCGATGTGTGAAAGATTAAAATCAACATATTGCACACGTATAACCTATAATCACTACATCCAGGTGATGGCGAAAAACCTATATAGGTGAAATGCTACCAAAACCCGAAAATGTCCAAAGGTATCAAGACCCGGCTGCAAGTACGAAAACCTGAACATAATTAAAGAAACACCTAGACCATGTATGTCAAACCCATATCTCACCGCAGTGAGTAAACAACACAGCCCTCAAAGACCAAGAAGTGAGTGCAGTCTCATCCATCTAACCAAAAATCATGCATCACCAAAAAGGTTATTTTTCTATATTCAGGTACCTTAAATGTCATAGGTAATGATCTATGTGGAAGTAAGCAAAAGAGTACAACTAGCAAAAGCCTGTCATAAGTAATCCTGTTAATCTAGTGTATGTCCAAGACAATATTTTGAGTCATATCATCACCTACTTTCCATGTGGTGATAATTCCATCCCACACGTGTTAGAATGTAATCCGAGTCTAGTATCCTTGCTTCAAAATGTTCTGTATCAAATCTCTGTACACTTCCAATGAGACCACTTCTGAAAATAAAAAGGAAAAACTCCGGTGTAACCGGCTTCCCTTAAGGACCTCGGTCTGCATAAAAACACTTCCCGTAATCAGTACCTCCATGACGCATCGGAAAAGAACCAAAAGTGGTTCACCCCATTGCTTTAATGGCAAACTACCGCACTATTTGTAGTCTAACCGCAAACCTAGAATTCTTACCGCTAAGCGTCGTTGTTATTCCGCAACTCAATCAGTCAGTCCGGTCGTTGAGTACGAGACCCGGAAATGAAGCTTTCCCGCAATTATATACCGGGAGCAATAGTGGGGGAAAGAGGACAAAATCTGCCCTTCTAAACAGCAGCCATCTTTTAGTGTTCAAAGGTCGATTAATACATATATTGGAAATCTGATGCCATCCACTATCCTGCAAGCTCTGAAACGCACTGCGTGGGATTTAAATACCCCGATAACCGCAACCTGAAAACCTTGTTCATAAGAGAAATGCCGGTGCATCCCCAAACCGACGACATCTTACTAAGTGTTACTTGAAAATCAAAATCTCCCGTTGCTAATAAAAGCGTATGCAATCAGTGGCTCCAGTTAGAGTTCTAGGAAAAGCTAAGCAAAGGATATTCATTCTTGAAATCAACCTGGTTATCGCAACCTAAAAGACCAACTAATAATGCATAAAATACCAGTATGTCATCTGACCGACGCCATTTTCCTAAGTGTTTGTTTGGAAATACGCATATCCTACTATCCAAATACGCGTATAAAGTCAGTGGCTCCTGTTAGAGCTAACTAATGGAATGTCACTTGTTGAGAGTGAACCCTTCATTTCCTAGGTATGCAACAACAATAGTTAGAGGGCTTTAAGCGTAAAAGCCTCAGATTCAAAAATTCTTCAACCTAATTCGAGCTGTGTTAAAAGTATATTGTGTTTCTCCATCTCCTGGACCGCTCACACACGTTTAATAGTGTCTAAAAATTATATAAACTGAATAAGGCTGGAGTTAACGGCACATTTCAAAAGGGTTGCATATGTCGAGAAAGACATACCCAACTCATATATTCCTAGTGCTTATACAATACAAAAGCAACCAAAAAAACAAATTATAATTAATCTGAAATTGTAGTCTTCGATGTAAACACAGTGCAGCTATTGATAAAAGGTCTATTTCAGTGATGGTAATCTGCACATATCCCCTTAAGATCTCGCATGTTGTGATGTATACATTCAGAAGGACAATATCTATCTCCCCAGAAAGTAATGAAGCTCCTGGTCAACATTGAGCCCTGTCTCTGTGCTGCGTAGTCTGAGACTCCAAAAGCCTTCACGTGTGCGTAAAGTCAATTCCCTGTTGCCTCCTCTAGGGTGCCTCATGATTTTATCAATGCCATAAAATGTGAAGGTCCTGTTTCTGGTCTGTGAGGGGCATTGCGCTATGTGTGCTGCAATGGGATGTCTGATATTCCCGTTTGACCTCTCTCATGTCTTCCCCAATTCTTTCACATAAGTTCTTATGATGCTGCCCACATACTTATTTATTTTTGTTTTATAGAGCACGAACTTGACCCGTTAGGGTATCAGAGCGCTTTACAGGATTCATGAGATGTATACAAGAGACTTTGAGGGGGGTGTGGGATACAATTGGGGTAACCACAAGTGAACTTGGCCCGAACAAGGGGATTTGTGGGGGGGGGGAACATTTGGGATAAACACAGGAAAAAAACATTTTACGAGAAACAGAGAGACCCAGATCCCAGGGTGGGGTGCCCAGAGGTACCGGGTGGATGGCAACAGGATAGACCGGATGAGCGGTAGTAGTCAAAAGTAAAAGGAAGCGGGACAAGGTCGCTGAAGTGATTTCAAGTCAGTATTTAGGAGAGGAATTTGCCCATTAGGAAGGTTTTGGCATCCTTTTTAAAGCGAGCCAGAGATGGAGTTCTTCTAATGGCGGGCGGGAGTGAGTTCCATATTCTTGGTGCAGCCCCAGAAAAGGCTTGATTGTAAGTTTTTTGTTTTTTTTCCCCGCAAGCGTACTGGTTGGAGCGAAAGGTCTCTGGCGGAACGGGAGTTTCTGGTTCCTCCGGTTATCACGAGTTTCTGGGCAAGAAATGCTGGGGAGTTTGAGTAAAGGGCCTTGTGCGTGATGCATGCCCCCAGTTCCGATCTGAAGAATTCAATTTTTGAGTTGAGGGTGTTCCTATTATAGGCATTTCTGGCCTGGCGGAGAAGTTTTAAGTGTACGGCTGAGGGGTGCTGCCTCCAGTTTCTTTCTGTCTGCCGGAGGGATTGCCTCTCACTGTTGAGGGACCCGTTGAACCAGGGGTTTCTGTCTTTGATTTGGGTTATTTTTAGTTTGAGCGGGCAAGATCATCAAGAATGTTAGTTATGGTCGCGGAGTAGTGATCATTGAGGTCATTGACCGTTGTGATATGCGGGGGAGGTCCGACTTGCTGCGAGCCGCCAATTCTCCGTGATCAAGGTTCTTGGTGTAAGGACATGTATTTGGCTTGAAATGAAAGTGGAAAGGAAAAATGAGATTGAGCTGCTGAAAAAGGAATACAAACATCATTCTGAAAAAGCTGTTAAACCCATTTGAGGCCCTTAGCATACAAATCTTTCCGAAAATGGTTATATTATGTAACTTAACAAAATTATTATGCCAAATTGATGACTTTAAAAATTTTCTTTAGGATTTCTACAGTAGATAAACATAGTTTGAAAGACCTTGCATGCATTCCTAAAAATCGGAAGAGATAGTGATGAAGGCCTAGATGTAAAAGACAAAAATTCTATCTCCCATATGGTGAGGTCTTTTGTGTTTTTGGAGAGTCATCCAAGGCTTTTTGTTATACCATGAGAATTTAGACAGGATGGAGTAACAGTTTTTATATTGGGAATGAGGATTATTCACAGGCATATTTGAAAGATAAAATAATATTATGGGAACTAACATAATTTCTAGAGTATTCAAACGACCCCACCAAGATAAAATAAAGGACTCCATTGAGCTAAAAATGAATTTAATACAGTATGTAATGTTTTTAAAATTTAAAGACAGAGGGGTCGATTCCCATCTCGGTCGGTAGCTCTCCGAACGGGATCCGGCCGGAAAAAGTACGAGCCGTACGCGTTTTTTCGACCAACTCGTACAGCTGTCCGACCGAGCGAGTACGATGCGAATGTACGTGTGTGTTCCGACCGAACCGTTTCCGGATCCTAACCGCTCCGACCGACTCGTACGGAAACGAATCGCACCACGCAATGGAGACGTAATCCGACCGAGCGAGTACGATGAACGCGTCGGACAGCCGGATCCAGTCGGAGCGTCCGGCTCAAAGAAGCTCCCGGAGCCGGACTTGGGGGGTCCCCCCTTCACCCGTAGCCATATGAGTCAAACACAGGGGGGACCCAAGGGTCCCCCCTAAACATGCATGTACGGTGCGAGTTGCACCGACGCGTACACACTGTAGGGGGCACACTTGTTTGCGACGTACCCATTCAGTCACTGGGAGCCCATGTACACATCGTACGACCAGCTCCCATTGACTTCAATGGGAGTCCGACCGAATCGAGTCCGGAAGCATGCGGCCGCATCGTACTCGCTCGGTCGGACTGCAGGAGTCTGGCTCGGTCGGAAATCTCTCCGGATCCGGCTCGGTCGGAGAGTTTTCCGACCCAGATCGGAATCGGCCCCATAGTGTCTTTAATGGATTCAGTGTGCCACAATCCAAAATATTTAATTTTATCCGAATTCCAGTGAAAAGAAGAAGAAGAAGCAAAATCTGCATGAAAACATAATCTATTTAGGAGAAGAATTTCGCATTTGTCATCATTCAACTTATAACCTGAAACAGATGCGAAGTTGTCAACCTCTAAGAGAAAAGTTGGTAAAGATGCTTGTGGATGAGAAACAAAAAGGAAAATATCATCACCATAATCAAAACCCGTAAGGTCTGGGTTTGAATAACTTGTTATTAAGAAAGATTCTAAAGCAAGAATAAATAATAGAGGAGAACGTTGCTGAACACCTCTATAAAGGGGGAAAAATGGAGACATAAGACCATTGGCTAAAATTGAGGATTTAGGGAAGACTACAACAAAGAAACATAATTAATACATTCAGAACCAAAACAAAACCAGGAAAGCATTGAAAAAATAAAAGGTCAACTAACACTATCAAATGCCTTTTCCGCATCCAAAGATACAGCTGCTAAGGATTTATATAGTTTAAGCTTACCAAGAACATTAAAAAATAATCTAGTATTGTTGGAAAGATGCCTACCTTTGATGAAACCACATTGTTCTTTCCCAATTAGCTGAGGTAAGAAAGTATCTAAGCTGAGAGCAAAAATTTTTGCAAATATTTTATCATCTAAATTAGTTAAGGAAATCGGACTATAATTTTTACATAATGTATGATCTTTGTTGTCTTTGGGGTGGAGTCTGACAAAAATCAAGTATTTCAAATAAAACCTGCCCTTATGGAATTAGATAGGATACAATGAGAATTCGTTGTAATCACTTTTCTAGAAAAAATACTTTTTTTCTAGAGACCCCTCACCCACCAGAGAGAAAACCTGACCTTAATGAGTCTGGTTGTGTCAGTAATGTGTTTGTGTCAAAATGTTTCGAGCTGTCCCCTTAGTAGCTCTTCTTCAGGACTCCACGGGGTCCAGCCCCCTGTGTACCACTCCTAGTGAATCCTATATTGAGGATGCAAAGTGTGCACACTTAATGAGCATGCACTGTATACATACGGTTTTAGTAATTGATCCGTATGGTTCTAGTAGTTAATCCGTATTTTTGATAATGCTAAATTATTGCATCATGGTCAAAGCCAGGGGTAAAGGGGCTTGTAGTCACACATTCGTCAAAGCCGCCTCTGGTCAGAATTACCTACTTCTCTCCCTGGAGACCGCATACTTGTATATTACTGAGACAACCAGACTCATTAAGGTCAGGTTTTCTCTCAGTAACAACCCCTGGTTTTTAACTATGCCAACTAGGGGCGGGAATAAAAGAGTGGCCTACTAGTTAGGTATTTTAAAATTTTCCTTTCCACCCACTCCACATCACGGCACTACACATAGTCTACAAAAAGTGCTCCTACGTACCTCGCAAGTCGCAGCACGCCTCAATCCATAGAGGATTGAGAGGAACCCCAATGATGAAGTATGCCACCTAGGGGCAACCCTGGTGGTTGAGGGGTCTCTAGAAAAAAAGTATTTTTTCTAGAAAAGTGATTACAACGAATTCTCGCTGTATCCTATCTAATTCCCTAAGGGCAGGTTTTCTTTCAAATACTCGATTTTTGTCAGAATACGTAACTAATAGGAGGATAAACCGAGCCACTACCTCTTCCTCCCTCTTTACTTTGGTAAGTCTTTGGGGTGGAGACATATTAAAGCTTCTTGAAAAGAACTTCAAAATAGAGAAAAAGTTGGTGTAATTTTGGTATGGGAATTTTGGAAAAATAGGAATAAAACTCTATAGTGAAACTTTACCACGTTTAATAGAACGAATAGCATTAAAAATATATTGAATTTGAATATCAGTACCCAATGAGGAAAAATCTACCTTAGGATTGGAAGGAGGAGAAATACACAATACATATTTAGGAGAATCTTGTGGGGTAGATTGAGATTCCGGGGTATAAAGGGTCTAAACAATTGAGTAGATTCTGAAAGTAGATCTTCATTTTTATGAACAGAACTATTGGTTAGAGGTTAGAAGAGAATCAATTTTAGTATGCTCTTTTCTAATCTTAAAATAATTAGCAAGAAGTTTTCCTGCTTTATTCTGACTGCCATAATATTTGGAAGTAGATTCAGGCAAATATGAATTAGCAATTTCTGTTGACTGCTTATTAAATGCCAATATAACATTGACTAATTCTTTGAGATCAGTTTTAGATTTTGTATTATGAAAGGAGTGTTCTAATTGTTTAATACGGAAGGTGAGTGATTTTAAATTAATTTAAGATAATTTCCATTTCTGGGCCATAAACGAAATAATGAAATCTCTAGAAGCAATTTTAAAAAGTATCCCAAATAGTTTGAGGGGAAATGCCAAGAGTTTCATTCTACAGAAAAAATGTATTGGCAAATTGTTCAAAAGCTTGTGTAAACTTGGGATTTGAAAGAAGGGAGTTATTAAATTTCCATCTTCTATTGCCGGGAGTGGATGGAAGGCAATGTAAATCCATAGTGCCTGGAGCATGGTCCGAGATTAATATGGATCCTATATCCGAGTGTGTGAGATGTTGAGCAAATGCTTTATATATAAACAAATAGTCTATTTGAGATTGAGAAAAATGAGTAGGGGGAAAAGAAGTATACTCTTGAAGAGTCGGGTTGCATAATCTCCAAGTATCAACAAGAGATCTTTGAAATATTTTAGATTTAAACTGAGAATGCACATGTGAAGGAATAAATCGAGCTTCAGAGAGTCTGTCTATAATAGGGTCAAAAACTGTGTTACAATCGCCACCTACTAATAAATAATCATCATTATTCATCAATTTAGACAGCACTTGGGGCCAAGAGGACTTATCTCGATTAGTAGGTGCAGATAGGTTAACAATGGTTAAGGGGATTTTATCAACAAGTAGAGAAACTGAAACCTATCTACCCTCATTATCAGTATCTTGGGTGATGACTTGTAAATCGAGGCGACTATTACATAAGATAGCAATCCCATTACGTTTCCCTGAACCAGGAAGCGCAAAAATATGACCAACCCATTGTCTTTTTAGCTTAGTCTCTTCTTTATCTGTGATATGAATTTCTTGTAACTAAACAATGTCACCCTTTAAGTTAGTAGTACGTGATAAAACCGTTTCATGTTTTATAGAGGAGCCTAAACCTTTAACGTTCCATGAAATTAATCTTAAAACTATCTACAATATATTAATAGGTTCAAAATGTTAAAACAAGCAATAATATCTATTAAAATGCAAAAACAGCATAAGGATAATACGATATAACTATGAAAATGTAACAACATAGAAAAATAGATAGTACACGGAAAAGAAAATGGAATTGTAGAAAAAGAGGTAGAAAGAATACAATTAATAGGAAAAAAGAATAGAATAAAAAGGAAAGTAAAAAGGCGTAAAATAGGAATGAAAAATGAAAAAAGAAATAATGTTGATAAAGGAGTTCTGAGAAAAAAGACAGGAGAAAAGAGATCAGAGAATAAGAAAAGGAGTAAGGAAGAAAAAGGCAAAAGCCATAAACAAAATAGAAGTAGAAAAATTGACATACCAAAAAACATACACAAAAGTCAAGAGTGGTGAGGCCACATATGGGAACAACACAACTGACCGGAGATCTCAGGTCAGAAATGGGAGGGAGGAAGAACACTTTCCAGACGGACGAGGAGTCACATTGAGAAATGAAAAAAAGCACCTGACAAAAGAAAACACATGTTATACAAAATTCAACACAACACAATATACATTACAAGCAACAAGGAATAGACTTAAAATTATATAACATAAAATCAAACAGTAGATCAAGTAACTTCCATGTCTTCCCGTCTGCAACTGTCCAGAAAACGTAGCAGAGTAGGGTCCTCATAGGTTGTGGTTTTATTTTTATAAGTAACATTGAAAAGGCAAGCATGTATAAGAGCAAATCTGGCATTAATACTATGAAGCGCTGGTCTCATGTCCAAAAATGTCTTCTTTCTATCCGCCGTTGCTTTCGCATAATCTTGGGAAAAGAAAAGAGTGAAACTTTGCCTAGAAATGTTTCCTCTGCCTTTGACTGCTTGCAGTACTTTCAACAAATCCGTGCATTCTGAAAAATTCAGAATAACACCTCGTGGCTTATTAGATGAAGATGCAGTTTGTGGTCTATGACCTAAACGATGAGCTCTATGAATATTTAATGCTGGCGTATCAGGAAGACCAAGAATCTTTGGAAGAAAAGATTGAAAAAAGGTGAGGGGATTAGAGCCTTCAAGTACCTCTGTTAATCGGTAAATACGCAGGTTATTGCACCTGTTATGATTTTCAAGATTTTCAACCTGTTTCTGAAGCTGTGAGATTTGCAATTGCATGGAGGGAACTTGACTCACAACATATTGAAAAGAGTCCCCTCTAATCTCTATTGGAGTGACTTTACTCTCCATAGTAGACCATTTATAGTCCAAATTCTGAAGCAGTATATTAGTTTCTTTTATGTATGGTCTGAGTGCTTGTATTTCCTGCAGTATTGATTCCAGATATAGCTGGTGAAGATGGGTCTGTTTTAGCCTGTTTTCCTGATGAAAGCGTCGAAGTAACAACTAGTTTGGGTGTCATTTTAGAAGTAGGAAGTGGAATATTTGAGGACGTTGTGTTTATTGAAAAAGGTCCCACACCTTGCTCTGACTCCGTCATAGGCTCTTGAGGAACACTGAAAGGATTATAATTCATCACAGATGGAGGAGTAGAAGAGGTGTTAACAGCACGACGAACAGGCTTTGTCTTCTCCATGCACAAAGAGCCAAAGATATAGCAAGCTCTATATATTAAAGAGATGTGCCTTGAAAAATGGTAATACAGAAAAAAATAATATCTCTTTCGACCTCTTCAATAAAATAATGCTCAAAATAAAATTACTAATGACAGGTTTCCAATGTAATTAGCAGTGGGAAGAATGCATAAAAAACACTTGCATGCAAAAATGTAAAAAAATGCTGAAAAAGTACCTCCACCGCTTAATAGAGGCAGAAAGTCATTGCCACAGTGAAAACAAACTGGCTGGCGCGAGTCCTGTGAGGAAACGCTCAGGCCCGATAAAAGAAAAAATGCTGCTCACTGCTTGTGCAGAAATGAAATTCAGTAGCCGCATATGAAAGCAGACAGCTTCATGGCCGCATGGAGCCAATTAGAGCGGTGCTGAATGAAAATGTCATGTCTGAAGGGGCCCGACTCTCCTGAGCCACTGCAGAGCTTCACTGGAAGGCAGCCATTCGTGTCACCATCAAGCCACACCCTCTTTACTTGTACTGTTTGCAGGACAGCCCCCACAACAAGAAGTAGATCTGGTGGGACATTAAGCACCACAGCATCCACTGCAGAAAAAGGTGGGAGGACCTCTGACGATGGACCCACCTCATCACACTTACAACACTGCGAAGGTCCTGCCAGAAGAGGATGTGGTGGTCACTGACCCCCATGATACAGTATATTCTGGTAATGGCCTACTCTGATGGGGAGCTAAACTCCCTTGAAGCAGTGTTAAGGAGGTTAGTGTTTTCACCGTGTTATGTTATGTTTACTTGTATAGCACTTTAATCACCTGTGATGGTATTCAGGCTCTTAGTAGGTGGGCAGGCAGCTGTTGCCTGGAGGTTAATCAAAGTGCCAGATTTTCAGCTTCTTGCGAAAATCAAGAAGCTTAGGGGAGGCTCTGCTATGGTGAAGGACGCTGCTCCATTCTTTGGGGGAAAGATAAGAGAAGCTGCAGCCTCCAGCATGGATTTTGGGATGTGGGTATGCTGAGGGGAGGTGCCTGGGCGGGCATAGATGTGTATATGACTATTCAGGTATGCAGGACCGGTGTTGTAGTGCTTTGTATGTGCGTGTGAGCAGTTTCAATTGGTTGCGTTTGTGGATTTGCTGCCAGTGCAGTTCTTTGAGGTGTTTGTACGGCAAAGAAGGCTGAGTACGAGTCCTACTACCAGCTTTTGAATGGTCTGCAGCCGGTTGAGTAGTTTCATAGTGATTTCTGCATAAAGTGTATTGCCATATAAGAGTCTGCTGGTGATCCAGGCCTGAATAATCATATTCTTCATGTTCAATGGAAGCCATTTGAAGGTTTTTTGTAGCATCATGAGGCTGTGGAAGCAGGTGGAGGTGACTGCATTTCCAGGATGATTCCCAGATTTCTTGCATTGGTGGTGGGTGAGGATCCAAGGTTAGATGGCCACTAGGTGTAGTCAGAGTGGGATGCTTTCTTCAGAAAATGACTACTTCAGTTTTGTCCTTGTTCAGGTTGAGGCAGTTAGTTTTCATTCATGAGTTTATCACAGTCCTGCATATGGTGAAGTGTGTTTTTGTGATGGGGTCTTGTCCGATAGGAAGAGCATTAATTGGGTATTCTCTGCTTAGGGGAGTATGTTGATGTTGTATGATCTGATGAGGTCTGCTATTGTATTCTTGTAATTGCTAAGGGATGATCCTTGGGGTACTCCACAAATGAGGTACTTGGTCTTAGATGTGTAGGGTGGCATATTGATGCTTTCTGTTCTTCCTGAGAGAAAGGAACAGATCCAGTTGAGGGCAGGTCCATGTATGCTTGTCTCGTGTTGTCTCCATAGACTCGTATCATCTTGATGTAGTCGGTTTCTGTGATGAGGGCTGTCTCTGTGCTGACGTTTGGACAGAAACATGATTGTCTAGTGTTTAGGACCTGGTGTGCATTGAGGCGGTGAGAGAGTTGTTTGTTTATGGCTTTTTCCATTACTTTGGCCTGATAGGGTGTAAGGCAGATTGGGCAGTAGATTGCGAATTGCGTGGGTCTGCTGAGGTTTTTCTTCAGTAGTTCGTTGACCATTCTGTCTTTCCAGGCATCAGGGAACACCTCGGACGAGATGGAAGTGTTGATGATGTGGATGAGGATTTCGCTGATAATAGCTTCTCTCATGTTGTAAATGTATGTGGTGGAGTCAGGGGTCTGTTGATGCCACGAAGTGTATAGTTCTCATGATGTTGGCTGTTTTTTCCTTGGAGTGCGTGTTTCCCAGGCCATCAGAGTTTTGTCATGGGTGTTTGCTAAAAAGCTGGAGGCAATGGTGCAGAGGTTCAATTAAGGGTCAAAGTTGTTGTATATGGTTTTGATTTTGTCACTTAAGAAGTCCGAGAGGAAGTCACATAATTCTGCAAGTGGGCAATGTAGCTGGTGGTGGCAGCTGGTGAGCAGAAGATGTATTTTCCACTGTCGGAGAGGTTTAGATTCTTTGATTTGTGTATGGTAACATCTCAGGGCTACCTTGTATGTCTTTTTGTCATTTTCCAGGTGCCTCGTTCTTTATTTTCTTTCCAATTGCTTGCAGTGCTGTTTTGTTGCGTCGAGTTC
Source organism: Calotriton arnoldi (assembly GCA_963921515.1). Taxonomy (NCBI): domain Eukaryota; kingdom Metazoa; phylum Chordata; class Amphibia; order Caudata; family Salamandridae; genus Calotriton; species Calotriton arnoldi. The sequence continues at coordinate 5,075,382 of CAWUFW010000134.1, read as the reverse complement.
CTCCGTGTACCAGATGGCCTGCTTTTGTATTCTTTTCTGTGTGTTGTGTTTCTGGGGTTCCAGGGAGTATGTGCATTTTGTTATCCATTCGTCCAGCTTTTTGATGTTGTTGGTAGAGGTTTGTTGCTTCAGGCACAGGGTTTCTACCCAGATAGAGTCTTGCATGCTTTTCCATCTTCATTTAGCCACATTTGTGGTGGTGGGTGTTGTTAAGCGAGGAATACTGTTAAGGAATTGGAGGATGGCGTGGTCAATCCAGGTGAGCAGTGTGGTTGCTGTAATTTTGATGTTGTTAAAGGTGGTGAAGACAGTGTTGATGGTGTGTCCATCGGAGTGTGGGGGTCTGGTGACGTGAGGCGACAGTCCCAGGTTCTCTTGGGTCTCGAGGAGGATATAGTTGCTGCAGTCGATGGAGAAGGGGGTGATGAAGTCAGTTATATTGTCGGGAAAAGAGGCTCTAGGTCTGCTTAGAGTGTAGGTTGCTGATGTGGTGCAAGTGAAGTGATAGTAGGTGCAGGCAAAGGCTCCTTCTGTTTGATGCGGCGCAGTAGTGTGTGAATTGGCACCCTGGGTTCAAATACTAGAGGGGCTCTGCGGAGTGATGTGCGGGGTATAAGGCCAGGATTTGTGGTGCTGGGTGCGGTCAAGATGCGGATGGGCGCAAAAGGGCTTGCCTTCGTTGCAACAGCGGCATGTCTACGTCACGTCTGTGCTCTGGCACCAACATTATGTAGTCCCTGGGAGAGTGAGGCCCACATAGGGCCATAGATGAGGCTAGACTGGAGACAAGGAAGGAGCAGCAGCAGAGGAGGAACAGGTAGGGATCAGGGAGAGGAGGGAGGATACATGGGAGGTGAGAAAAACAGAGCGCTTGGGGGAGTCAGAGAGAAACAACATGAGGCTAAAAAGAGAGCAAATATGCAACAAAAAGTTAACAAATAGCAAAAACATAGCAAAGGGGCACAAAAGAAAGTGCAAGGAAAAAGCAAAAGGCAAAATTACAGAAAGAAACAGTGCTCAATTGCAAGAGAAGGTGGAGAGAGAGCGTGAGTGGGCAGAAAAGCACAAACTAGGCTTAGACATATACCAGCTTTTTTTTTACTTTGGTCCAAGTGTGGGATCAAATATGAAGAAATGTGAATGCTGGACATGGCCTACTCGCATACACAATGTGCAGAACATTGGTGTCAATAGCATTTCAAAGAAAAAACAAAATAACAATATGTACCTGAGTTCCATTTTGCCACTTAAGCTAGTCCCTGGTAGAGAAGACATACAGCATTTTTTCCAGAGTATGAAAGCTTATGTAAATGAGTCTTTCAAAAGATGTCAAGTGTGTAAATTAGGCCCTGTTTTAGAGTTCCTCTGGAGCAATTGAAGGAGCCATAGTACAGGTGTTGGGGAACACACATCAGACCCACTGGGAGCCTGAGAGCAGAGATGGATCCAGTGGCGATGAAGGTGATGGGGCTTACCAAGTGGCCACAACAATATCCTAATCTGAGGGCTTCTATTTGGGCCAGTATTTCATGGTGATTCTATAGATCAGTGGTATAGTGCTAGGTATGATGGCGCCACTTAGGAACAGTCGCACATATATCTGTTCCGTACAGTATCAAGTTACGGGGCTGTAAGGTGAGAAGAACAACCAATCTCCCCCAAAATTGTGGCCAAAGGCCAACACCGAGATTAGCAAAATCCTCAGCACACGTCTGCAAAGTAATGTTAAATAACAATGCAAGTCTACACAAATTATAAACACAGAATCTGAAATCTTCTTTTTCTTTTATTCTTTTCTTTCTGTTATTTCATAACGTTCTCAATCAGCCAAAACGTGTTTCGTCGCAAACACTGGGAAATCGTCCCGCGACTTTCTCAAGGCTGAGTAAACAAAATAAACAATGGCCATTGTGACACCATACATAAAACTGGTGTACACCAACTTAATTCAAATGTTACCGTGACATAATGTGCAAGTGCATAGGCATGCACATGGTGGACCTATAGTGCAAAAAAGTGACTTCGTGAGCATCGATGTGTGAAAGATTAAAATCAACATATTGCACACGTATAACCTATAATCACTACATCCAGGTGATGGAGAACAACCTATATAGGTGAAATGCTACCAAAACCCGAAAATGTCCAAAGGTATCAAGACCCGGCTGCAAGTACGAAAACCTGAACATAATTAAAGAAACACCTAGACCATGTATGTCAAACCCATATCTCACCGCAGTGAGTAAACAACACAGCCCTCAAAGACCAAGAGGTGAGTGCAGTCTCATCCATCTAACCAAAAAATCATGCATCACCAAAAAGGTTATTTTTCTATATTCAGGTACCTTAAATGTCATAGGTAATGATCTATGTGGAAGTAAGCAAAAGAGTACAATTAGCAAAAGCCTGTCATAAGTAATCCTGTTAATCTAGTGTATGTCCAAGACAATATTTCGAGTCATATCATCACCTACTTTCCATGTGGTGATAATTCCATCCCACACGTGTTAGAATGTAATCCGAGTCTAGTATCCTTGCTTCAAAATGTTCTGTATCAAATCTCTGTACACTTCCAATGAGACCACTTCTGAAAATAAAAAATAAAAACTCCGGTGTAACCGGCTTCCTTAAGGACCTCGGTCTGCATAAAAACACTTCCCGTAATCAGTACTTCCATGACGCATCGGAAAAGAACCAAAAGTGGTTCACCCCATTGCTTTAATGGCAAACTACCGCACTATTTGTAGTCTAACCGCAAACCTAGAATTCTTACCGCTAAGCGTCGTTGTTATTCCGCAACTCAATCAGTCAGTCCGGTCCTTGAGTACGAGACCCGGAAATGAAGCTTTTCCGCAATTATATACCGGGAGCAATAGTGGGGGAAAGAGGACGAAATCTGCCCTTCTAAACAGCAGCCATCTTTTAGTGTTCAAAGGTCGATTCAATACATATATTGGAAATCTGATGCCATCCACTATCCTGCAGGCTCTGAAACGCACTGCGTGGGATTTAAATACCCCGATAACCGCAACCTGAAATTTTGTTCATAAGAGAAATGCTGGTGCATCCCCAAACCGACGACATCTTACTAAGTGTTACTTGAAAATCAAAATCTCCCGTTGCTAATAAAAGCGTATGCAATCAGTGGCTCCAGTTAGAGTTCTAGGAAAAGCTAAGCAAAGGATATTCATTCTTGAAATCAACCTGGTTATCGCAACCTAAAAGACCAACTAATAATGCATAAAATACCAGTATGTCATCTGACCGACGCCATTTTCCTAAGTGTTTGTTTGGAAATACTTATATCCTACTATCCAAATACGCGTATAAAGTCAGTGGCTCCTGTTAGAGCTAACTAATGGAATGTCACTTGTTGAGAGTGAACCCTTCATTTCCTAGGTATGTAACAACAATAGTTAGAGGGCTTTAAGCGTAAAAGCCTCAGATTAAAAAATTCTTCAACCTAATTTGAGCTGTGTTAAAAGTATATTGTGTTTCTCCATCTCCTGGACCGCTCACACACGTTTAATAGTGTCTAAAAATTATATAAACCGAATAAGGCTGGAGTTAACGGCACATTTCAAAAGGGTTGCATATGTCGAGAAAGACATACCCAACTCATATATTCCTAGTGCTTATACAATACAAAAGCAACCAAAAAAACTAATTATAATTAATCTGAAATTGTAGTCTTCGATGTAAACACAGTGCAGCTATTGATAAAAGGTCTATTTCAGTGATGGTAATCTGCACATATCCCCTTAAGATCTCGCATGTTGTGATGTATACATTCAGAAGGACAATATCTATCTCCCCAGAAAGTAATGAAGCTCCTGGTCAACATTGAGCCCTGTCTCTGTGCTGCATAGTCTGAGACTCCAAAAGCCTTCACATGTGCGTAAAGTCAATTCCCTGTTGCCTCCTCTAGGGTGCCTCATGATTTTATCAATGCCATAAAATGTGAAGGTCCTGTTTCTGTTCTGTGAGGGGCATTGCGCTATGTGTGCTGCAATGGGATGTCTGATATTCCCGTTTGACCTCTCTCATGTCTTCCCCAATTCTTTCACATAAGTTCTTATGATGCTGCCCACATACTTATTTATTTGTGTTTTATAGAGCACGAACTTGACCCGTTAGGGTATCAGAGCGCTTTACAGGATTCATGAGATGTATACAAGAGACTTTGAGGGGGGTGTGGGATACAATTGGGGTAACCACAAGTGAACTTGGCCCGAACAAGGGGATTTGTGGGGGGGGGAACATTTGGGATAAACACAGGAAAAAAGCATTTTACGAGAAACAGAGAGACCCAGATCCCAGGGTGGGGTGCCCAGAGGTACCGGGTGGATGGCAATAGGATAGACCGGATGAGAGGTAGTAGTCAAAAGTAAAAGGAAGCGGGACAAGGTCGCTGAAGTGATTTCAAGTCAGTATTTAGGAGAGGAATTTGCCCATTAGGAAGGTTTTGGCATCCTTTTTAAAGCGAGCCAGAGATGGAGTTCTTCTAATGGCGGGCGGGAGTGAGTTCCATATTCTTGGTGCAGCCACAGAGAAGGCTCGATTGTAAGTTTGTTGGTTTTTTTTCCCCCGCAAGCGTACTGGTTGTAGCAAAAGGTCTCTGGCGGAACAGGAGTTTCTGGTTCCTCCGGTTATCACGAGTTTCTGGGCAAGAAATGCTGGGGAGTTTGAGTAAAGGGCCTTGTGCGTGATGCATGCCCCCAGTTCCGATCTGAAGAATTCATTTTTTGAGTTGAGGGTGTTCCTATTATAGGCATTTCTGGCCTGGCGGAGAAGTTTTAAGTGTACAGCTGAGGGGTGCTGCCTCCAGTTTCTTTCTGTCTGCCGGAGGGATCTCCTCTCACTGTTGAGGGACCCGTTGAACCAGGGGTTTCTGTCTTTGATTTGGGTTATTTTTAGTTTGAGCGGGCAAGATCATGAAGAATGTTAGTTATGGTCGCGGAGTAGTGATCATTGAGGTCATTGACCGTTGTGATATGCGGGGGAGGTCCGACTTGCTGCGAGCCGCCAATTCTCCGTGATTAAGGTTCTTGGTGTCTCTAACCCCGCGTTTAGGAATCACCGGTTGCGGTGCCCTTATCTTGTGGGTGTCAGGTAGTAGGAAAGTGATAGCGTGGTGGTCAGACCAGTCACATGGGTCTATAGCGATAAGCTTGATTACAGATTCCTTAGCGATGATCCAGTCTAGAGTGGCACCTTTCGAGTGTGTTGGGAGTGAGCAGACTTGGGTAAGGGCTAGGTCGGCCAGGAGGTCTTTGATGGAGTTGACCTGAGGATCCTTGAGGTCGTTCCAGTGCAGATTGAAATCACCAAGGAAAATGTCTTCTTGCCGCATTTGCACTCGATCACGTATACAACATATTTCGCGTAGCAGTTGATATTGGACATAATCTTATATGTTTTGTCACCTGGGCCCTTGAAAAGTGTTTTCTTGCTGCTTGCCCACTTGCATACACTGCAGTGTTCACATCCATAAAACCCAATCATGAGTGGAGTCAGCCAACTACCATTCGCTCTCACCCCAGGGTAACTCGGGCTCAACAGATTTCTAAGGGAAACCCCCCCTTCGATAGGTAATGTTTGGCCTGTCCGTAATAGATCCACATAGGGACCTGTCTGCTCTCAGAATATGCCAATGTCTGTTCAAACTGTGTACTACCACCCTTGACCAAGTATTGTAATTGGTCACCATGTGTATTTTCCCATCACTTTTGGCAGTCTTGATTCGCTCCCTCAGTGTATCCTGTCTTTTGATCTTATGTATTCTCTGTTCAGCCGTTTGCATTAAGTTTGTGTACACCAGTTTTATGTATGGTGTCACAATGGCCATTGTTTATTTTGTTTACTCAGCCTTGAGAAAGTGGCAGGACGATTTCCCAGTGTTTGCGACGAAACACGTGTTGGCTGATTGAGAACGTTATGAAATAACAGAAAGAAAAGAATAAAAGAAAAAGAAGATTTCAGATACTGTGTTTATAATTTGTGTAGACTTGCATTGTTATTTAACATTACTTTGCAGACGTGTGTTGAGGATTTTGCAATCAGTATTTCATGGTGACGGAAAAACCGACCTGCTGCATCTTGACAAACTTCCAATCCATTAACTTGTATATCATAGTTTGCTGCCCCAGGCATTTGGCAATTTGAAAATTAGGCTAATAGGCTGCGCTCAAGCAAATTGCCACAACACGATGTTTCGCTGCAGTTGGTGCCACATGGCTATTATGGCTCCTTAATTTAAGTTTTGCAATAGCATAGAGTAAGAAAGAATGAAGAAGGGACAAAGGCGGGGAGAAAGATAAAGCAAGACAGGACAAGGGTGAGAGAGAGAATGCAAGAGAAAGGAAAAGTAAAATAGATAGAGCAAAAGAGAGACAAAGGAGCATGGGTGGAAAAAGAAAGATGGGGGGAGAGAGAAGGAGCACATGCTAGAAAAAATAAAAGAGACGAAATAAAGTGAGACAGCAAGAAAGAACAAAGGAGGGAGAAACAGAGTGAGACTCAGTGACTAAAAAAATTGCAAGCCACAAACAGCAGGAGAGAGCAATTAAGAGAAAGAGAAACCGTCGAGAAGTGATATGAGTATGACGCAGCCAGAATTTGCTTTGTCATAGTAGTGCTTCTTTTTTTTTCTATTGTCAGCTTTTTTTGAAGGACGTTACCTCAGGTTTGGCAATTTAGAAATGATACCCTGCGCTGTTGAGGAAATAACAAGGAGAAGCAGTGAAAAACTAGGGAGAGCACTAGGAATAACAGGGAGAAGAAGGAAAAAGCAGTAAAAAAACAAGGCAAAAGCAGGAGAAAGCACTCAGAAAAGCAGGGGGAGAGGAAGGAAAAAGTAGTAAAATACAAGGCAAAAGACAGAGAAAGCACTCAGAAAAACAGGGGGAGCGGAAGAAGAAATCAGAAAGAAAATGAGAAAGCACTCAGAAGGTATGGTGGAGAGGAAGGACAATGCAGTAAAAAATGAGGCAAAAACTTAGGAGTTAGCAATCAGAAAAATGGGAGAGAGGAAGGAAAAAGCAGTAGAAACAAGACAAAAGCAGGAAAAGCAGTAGGTTTATATCTTATGCCACCAATGGGATGTTATATGATTATCTGGTGCTGTGGGGCTTTAACTGGTGATGTGGGAATATATCTGGTGGATGATGTGAATGCCATCCAGTGCCAATGCAAGTGCTGCCGGATTATAGCTGGTGCTGCGGCAAGTGTTTTGGCTGCAATCTGGTGCTGTGGGTGCAATGGTGGTGCTGGCTCTTCAACCTGTAGGAGTTTCTTAACTCTGGCCAGCCTCTGTAACCTTGGCCTTATCCTGTTAGCAAGCTTGCGCGCCTAGACACCCCAGGGTACTGGTGAGCTTATTATACATTTTTATTTCATTTCATTTCCCCAGTGAGTCATTAATGTCTTATGTTAATACTGTGATGTGATATTTATTAGAGTATTTTGTTTATGTTCATACTTTCATTAAGTATATATACCTGTAACAAGATGGCTCCTCTTCAGGTGATCAAGGCTGCTGCGCAGCCTAAACGCGTCCTGTTTGTCCGGAGTGAATATTAAATCGGTTTGATTTACTTCTGCCCTGAGTGCCGCCTCTTTCGCAAAAGTGGGAAGATGTTCTTTGAATATATATATATATATAAATATATATATATATATATATATATATATATATATATATATATATAACACCGAGTATTTTCTCGGAATACTATCCAAAATACGCCAAGGCCACACAAAATGTTCTTCAGTGTGAATTTATTCCAATCTCACATCCACTCTACGCGTTTCAGAGCGCTCGGCTCCTTTCTCACGAGTAAAAGCGAATACCACAATCAGTGCATTTAAAGATCATGTGACACCATTTTGTGCATAAACATAAAAAGCAGACTTACATTGGAAAAAAGATACGTTATTGGCAAGCATTGTGGCATTAACATAGAGTGACAATATAATTCCTAATATTGTAAAATCAGAAAACATCAACTCATTTATCTATGCAAGTGCATTTTGTCAGTAAAAACAAAATAAAGCGATCAAAAGTGGTACGGTGATACTGCCAGTTAATCGTGACTGTGTGTTTCAATAAAGTTATGTTCAAAAGCGGAAAAAAAGGCTCACAATATCAAGGCATTTGTATCCAGATGATACTTCAAACGTCTACTGCCATGGCTCACAATATCAAGGCATTTGTATCCAAATGATACTTCAAACGTCTCCCGCCATGGCTGCCACTGATACATAATAGCTATAGCACAAATGTGCCAAAAGTACTGCCCCAGTGGGCATATAACAATGTGCCAGGTTGTATCCAAAGGATCTGCTGCCATGACCGCTATTGAAATATTATAGCACAACATGATATAAGTGCTACCCCAGTGGGTTTATTAACTGTACCACAGTATGCCACATAGAAGTCCTGCCCTAGTGGGCTAACCAATGAATCAGGATGTGTGTCTTGAAACTCAAATTGAGTAGATATTTGTCACTCGTTTTGCCTTCCACTTGCCGTAGTACAACTATCCAACATCTGCATTGTGTCTTCACGTGGTAGTGGGTTTGAGAACACCTCTAGATATGTGGACTTTTATCTTCAACCGTTGGTCCAAGGCCTCCCCTCATTTGTGAAGGATTCGGGTGACTTTTTGAGAAAGATTAGGGAGATTAAATGGAATTCTAACCTATTGATGATATGTCTTGACGTTACCAGTTTATATACAAGTATCCCTCATGAATTGGGTATAAAAGCATGTAGACACTTTTAGGGAACAGATCACTGTCTTACTTTTTTCACACTGAAATGCTGCTGGATATGGCTTATACATGCCTGACCAAGAACTTTTTTGTATTTGACAGCCAGATCTTCCGTCAGATACTTGGTACAGCGATGGGGACCTGCTTCGCCCCCAGCTTTGCGTGTTTGTACCTGGGCTGGTGGGAGGAGCAGGTCGTCTACCAGATGGAACAGTAAAAAAAACATGTACGAGTGTGGGCTCGTTACATTGATGACATTTTCTGTGTCTGGGAAGGGAGTGAGGAGGAAGCTGATAGATTTGTTAGTGATCTAAACAATAACAACCTTAACTTGAGATTTACCAGCCAGTATAATAGGGAAACGATTGAATTTTGGGATTTAAAGGTCAGGGTCAAGAACGACAGGTTGGATACATCCCTATTCAGGAAGGAGACAGCAGGCAACAGCCTGCTACATGCAGAAAGTTGTCATCCTAACAGTTTAATAAGAAGTATCCCCGTGGGCGAGCTCTTGCGTGCCAAACGTAATTGTAGTACGCAAGAAGCCTATGATGAAGAGAAAAAGGTGATGATTGAGCGCTTCCTTTTCAGGGGTTATACTAAAAAATGTATTACCACTGCTATCACGGAAGTTGACAAAAGAGACAGAAATCAGCTACTACAAGAAAAAGATAAAAAGGCGAATGAGGAAAATCCTAGGTTCATTACCATGTTTAATAATCAATCCTGGGAGGTTAGAAAATGCCTTAGTAAATACTGGGATGTTTTGAAAATTGACAATGATCTTGACAAATTTTTAAGCGAACATCCACAGATAACCTATAGAAAGGCCAAATCATTAAAAGATATGGTCTGCAGTACTCTTGTGGCAAGGGACAAGCCCAGAAATCCGGTACAGGGCTTCTATGTCTGCGGGAAATGTAAGGCCTGCAAACATAGTAAAAATTGCAAGGAAGTAAAGCTATCTCATGAATGTGAACCCTTTAAGATAATGAAACATTTTTCATGTACCACCGAATTTGCTGTTTATGCGCTTAGATGCCCCTGCAATAAATTTTATGTGGGCAGTACGATCCACAAAGTGAAAAACGCATCTTAGAACATCTGAGGGCGATTAAAAATTATGACCGTCAGTACCCGATCGCGAGACATTTCGCGACTCACCACAACCAGAACAATGAATTGCTGTCTTTTTGTGTATTGGACAGTGTTCCAATACGTGAACGAGGTGGCAATAGAACTCAAGAGTTAAGACGCTTAGAGTCTAAGATAATCATCAAATTCCATACATTGTACCCCGATGGACACAATATTGATGAGGCCCTGGCAGTTCATCTAGGTTAACTTGATCCAAATTTCCGATGTTTTGTAGTTACAATTCTTAATGCTGTGCTGCTAAATGATTTTAAAATTGAATGTACAGGTTCTCTTTGTCAATCATGTCGTCCGTAAGAACTAATTTGTAAGCTAATGCGCATTGTGCGTAACATTGTGTATAGGTTCTCATTTTTTGCTTTTATTTATTTTTTGCAGATGTTGGATAGTTGTACTACGGCAAGTGGAAGGCAAAACGAGTGACAAATATCTACTCAATTTGAGTTTCAAGACACACATTCTGATTCATTGGTTAGCCCACTAGGGCAGGACTTCTATGTGGCATACTGTGGTACAGTTAATAAACCCACTGGGGTAGCACTTATATCATGTTGTGCTATAATATTTCAATAGCGGTCATGGCAGCAGATCCTTTGGATACAACCTGGCACATTGTTATATGCCCACTGGGGCAGTACTTTTGGCACATTTGTGCTATAGCTATTATGTATCAGTGGCAGCCATGGCGGGAGACGTTTGAAGTATCATTTGGATACAAATGCCTTGATATTGTGAGCCATGGCAGTAGACGTTTGAAGTATCATCTGGATACAAATGCCTTGATACTGTGAGTCTTTTTTCCCGCTTTTGAACATAACTTTATTGAAACACACAGTTACGATTAACTGGCAGTATCACCGTACCACTTTTGATCGCTTTATTTTGTTTTTACTGACAAAACGCACTTGTATAGATAAATGAGTTGATGTTTTCTGATTTTACAATATTAGGAATTATATTGTCACTCTATGTTAATGCCGCAATGCTTGCCAATAACGTATCTTTTTTCCAATGTAAGTCTGCTTTTTATGTTTATGCACAAAATGGTGTCACATGATCTTTAAATGCACTGATTGTGGTATTCGCTTTTACTCGTGAGAAAGGAGCCGAGCGCTCTGAAACGCGTAGAGTGGATGTGAGATTGGAATAAATTCACACTGAAGAACATTTTGTGTGGCCTTGGCGTATTTTGGATAGTATTCCGAGAAAATACTCGTTGTTGTATTTGGGTTCGCGACCCGCCTGGGCCCGCCGTTGCAAGCGGCTCGGGTCTCTTCGCGACTGTGTTTTGTTGGATATATATATATATATATATATATATATATATTCAAGCTCCACGGGGAATGTCCAACAAGTAGGCAGCACTCGAACACAGAAGAGCTTTCCCCATCGCTTTATTAGTGGTACAACAGTCACGCTACCCAGCGGCAGCAGACCGCAGCCCTGACGCGTTTTGAGAAATCCTCTTTATCAAAGGGTGATAGCGGTACAAAGCACAAATGCGGCAACACTTTAATATTTAAACCTATCGTGAGTCCTGATTGGATGCCTCTGGATGAGATAGTCACGTTGCTTGCTGGGAGGTGTAGTCCGAAATATGTCCTCAGATGGTTGTGCTCAAAATTACTGCAAATTATAGGCTCCACATGAGCCCCGGAAAGCGTGACTGCATTAATCCACCTTCTGTGCCCCACAATTGAAGCCCCTCATGATTAGGAGCTCCGTGGCCCCCATTTCTTGCAGTGGTGCCCGCCCTGCAGCAGGACGGCCGCATGTAAATTCAAGCTCCACGGGGAATGTCCAACAAGTAGGCAGCACTCGAACACAGAAGAGCTTTCCCCATCGCTTTATTAGTGGTACAACAGTCACGCTACCCAGCGGCAGCAGACCGCAGCCCTGACGCGTTTTGAGAAATCCTCTTTATCAAAGGGTGATAGCGGTACAAAGCACAAATGCGGCAACACTTTAATATTTAAACCTATCGTGAGTCCTGATTGGACGCCTCTGGATGAGATAGTCACGTTGCTTGCTGGGAGGTGTAGTCCGAAATATGTCCTCAGATGGTCGTGCTCGAAATTACTGCAAATTATAGGCTCCACATGAGCCCCGGAAAGCGTGACTGCATTAATCCACCTTCTGTGCCCCACAATTGAAGCCCCTCATGATTAGGAGCTCCGTGGCCCCCATTTCTTGCAGTGGTGCCCGCCCTGCGGCAGGACGGCCGCATGTAAATTCAAGCTCCACGGGGAATGTCCAACAAGTAGGCAGCACTCGAACACAGAAGAGCTTTCCCCATCGCTTTATTAGTGGTACAACAGTCACGCTACCCAGCGGCAGCAGACCGCAGACCTGACGCGTTTCGAGAAATCCTCTTTATCAAAGGGTGATAGCGGTACAAAGCACAAATGCGGCAACACCTTTATATTTAAACCTATTGTGAGTCCTGATTGGACGCCTCTGGATGAGATAGTCACGTTGCTTGCTGGGAGGTGTAGTCCGAAATATGTCCTCAGATGGTTGCGCTCGAAATTACTGCAAATTATAGGCTCCACATGAGCCCCGGAAAGCGTGACTGCATTAATCCACCTTCTGTGCCCCACAATTGAAGCCCCTCATGATTAGGAGCTCCGTGGCCCCCATTTCTTGAAGTGGTGCACGCCCTGCGGCAGGACGGCCGCATGTAAATTCAAGAGAATTTCTCGAAACGCGTCAGGGCTGCGGTCTGCTGCCGCTGGGTAGCATGACTGTTGTACCACTAATAAAGCGATGGGGAAAGCTCTTCTGTGTTCGAGTGCTGCCTACTTGTTGGACATTCCCCGTGGAGCTTGAATATATATATATATATATATATATATATATATATATATATATATATGACAGCTCCAAGGGTCCACCTCGGCAATATATGCACTCTTGCAGACGGGTGCAGTAAGTATGGAGGTGGGTCCATACCAATATCAAAGCTCCGGTTCCCATAAGAAACAAACTGCACTCGCGGGGCCCGTTTGAAGATGCTTTATTCACAAGGACGCGTTTTGGCGTTCTGCCTTCATCTGCTTGTGTTAGAAAAACGGCACAGCCTGTCGTGATGGCTTTAAACAGGTAAGTTCAATCCCATTGGATATGGCACATAAACATCAAAAGAGGACTCAGACCCAACGTTTCTTTCCGTGATGTATTCTGGGATTTAAAGTCCATTAAAGGGTATGTTTTTCTTTTCATATATATCGTGCATCTTACGCCTGCATGGCTCACTAAGTGGTTATACATCAAGCCTCCATGGGCATACCCTCCAAAAAATGTCACAATTGTTCTTTCCTTGTGGCACAATATTGCCGTCCTCTTTTCGGTGCCCTGTCGATCATACCAGCCATACCACCTTTGCGACGTAGAATGTATCTTCTCCGGGGACCCCTCATCCAACCACCGGGTCTCGCTGCACTCAGCGCGGGAGCAGGTCGAATGGCCATAACTTCCACAGGCATGATTCCTGTCGACAACAGTCGGCGTCGGTGCACTGATTCCCTGATGGCGGTGCAATTGCCTAATTCTATCACATCTCCAAGGGTCCACCTCGGTAATATATGCACTCTTGCAGACGGGTGCAGTTAGTATAGAGGTGGGTCCATACCAATATCAAAGCTCCGGTTCCCATAAGAAACAAACTGCACTTGCGGGCCCGTTTGAAGATACTTTTTTCACAAGGATACTTTTTACTCACCTGTTGGTTACTGAAACATGAAATAAAGACATGCTGTTTGAAGTGCATCTTCTGTTTCCTGCGCTCTGACATTGCTGCCTGTGAACAAGGAGCCCAGAGCTCCGAAACGCGTAAGGCTTTTAAATTATTCCAAAGGAAAGCGAATCCTGTTGCCTTCACTAATCCCGAGCAGTGTTCCTCTTCGAAACCGAGCACTCTCGAGTGCTCATTGTATTGAATAATTTATGACGGCAGGCCACCGTGAAGAGAGAACCACCCTTTAATTGAGGGGCCATGGAGACATAGAACTGAGTCCAAGTCTCCTGAGGTACGAAGGATGGCAGTTACAAGGAGGACCTGGAACTGCGGAGGCCCACTGGAGGGCGAAATTAATAATGAAAAATAATGTTGAAACGCAGAACCCACTGAGGGTAACAATTGGAAGAGGCACAGCAAAGCCTACTAAGGCAACAAGGGAACTACTTATCCCAGCATGCAATACAAATGTTACTCACCTGTTGGTTACTGAAACATGAAATAAAGACATGCTGTTTGAAGTGCATCTTCTGTTTCCTGCGCTCTGACATTGCTGCCTGTGAACAAGGAGCCCAGAGCTCCGAAACGCGTAAGGCTTTTAAATTATTCCAAAGGAAAGCGAATCCTGTTGCCTTCACTAATCCCGAGCAGTGTTCCTCTTCGAAACCGAGCACTCTCGAGTGCTCATTGTATTGAATAATTTATGACGGCAGGCCACCGTGAAGTGAGAACCACCCTTTAATTGAGGGGCCATGGAGACATAGAACTGAGTCCAAGTCTCCTGAGGTACGAAGGATGGCAGTTACAAGGAGGACCTGGAACTGCGGAGGCCCACTGGAGGGCGAAATTAATAATGAAAAATAATTTTGAAACGCAGAACCCACTGAGGGTAACAATTGGAAGAGGCACAGCAAAGCCTACTAAGGCAACAAGGGAACTACTTATCCCAGCATGCAATACAAATGTTACTCACCTGTTGGTTACTGAAACATGAAATAAAGACATGCTGTTTGAAGTGCATCTTCTGTTTCCTGCGCTCTGACATTGCTGCCTGTGAACAAGGAGCCCAGAGCTCCGAAACGCGTAAGGCTTTTAAATTATTCCAAAGGAAAGCGAATCCTGTTGCCTTCACTAATCCCGAGCAGTGTTCCTCTTCGAAACCAAGCACTCTCGAGTGCTCATTGTATTGAATATATATATATATATATATATATATTCACTGAAAAAACCATAGGTTTCAGACACGTTATAGTTAGAAATTAGCATTTAAAAAACCTTTGAAATTCACTGAAAAAAACATAGGTTTTAGGGACAGTTATAGTTAGTTGGACATTTCACTCGTACAAAACCATAGAAATTCCCCCGTTATAGTTAGTTCAGCTAACTATAACTTGCGCCCGCAATGCACTGCTGATGACGTCACATATTACATCACTCATGACATGGTCAGTGACATCACTGATGACATCACTGATGACATCTCAAATGACATCACTGATGACATCACTGATGACATCATCCAGTGACTGTGTGTTTCTGTAAAGTTTAAATATGTTTAATATATATAGGGAAAGGCGTATTGAAGAATGAGTGGGTGTATAAGTGTCTGAATGGATGATTTAGTACGTGAGTGACTGACTCTACAAGTGAGTGATTAAATGTATCTTACTGAATGCATGGGTTAGTGACTAAACTGTGTGAATGTCTGTATCCGTCTGTCTGTTGGTTTGTAAGCGGCTGCATGGCTTTCTGAATAGCTACATGAGTGTCTACATGGGTTATTGATTGATTGTCTGAGTATCTGTATGGGTGCCTGAGTGTTTGTGTGGGTGGGGTGTGTGTGACTCTGTGCATAGATGTGTGAGTTGGTGATTCACTGGGTGCATGGTTTCAAGAGTGCATCTGTGATGGACTGTATGGGTGGGTGAGTGTGTGTATGGGTGTGTTAGTGATTGAATGTATATCTCAGTGGTACATGTGTGAGTAACTACATATGTGAAAGGCAGTATATATGTGTGTTGGAGTATATAAATGGCTATAAGTGAGAGTGTGTGATTGTGAGAGTGGCTGTATGGATGAGTGTGTACTTGTATCAGTGATTGTATAAGAGCGTAAGAATGTGCTAGTATTTGTATGAGTAAGTGAGCTGGTGTGTGTATAACTGTATAGGTGAGTAAATGGGTGTGTGATTACGTTTTTGCATGACTGACTAGGTGTGTGAGTACCTCTATGGATGAGTGGCGGTGTGTGAGTGTTTATATAGGTGTATGAGTGCATATGATAGTCCTGTACTGAGTGACTAAGTATGAGTGACTGTACGGGTGAGTGAGTGGATGTGTGTGTAGACCTAAGAATCAGTGAGTGGGTATGTAGTTTTTGGTGTTGAAGTGTCTATGGTTTTGAGAATGGCAGTCTGTAATTTAGAGTTGGTGTATCAAAAGTTATATTAGGGTGTGAGAAGATGCATGAAATTATCACATGGATGATGTCATCAGTGATGTCATTTGAGATGTCATCAGTGATGTCATCAGTGGTGTCACTGACCATGTCATGAGTGATGTAATATGTGACGTCATCAGCAGTGCATTGCGGGGGCGCGAGTTATAGTTAGCTGAACTAACTATAACAAGGGAATTTCTATGGTTTTGTACGAGTGAAATGTCCAACTAACTATAACTGTCCCTAAAACCTATGGTTTTTTCAGTGAATTTCAAAGGTTTTTAAATGCTAATTTCTAACTATAACGTGTCTGAAACCTATGGTTTTTTCAGTGAATTTCAAAGGTTTTTTAAATGCTAATTTCTAACTATAACGTGCCTGAAACCTATGATTTTTAAGTGAATTTCAAAGGTTTTTTAAATGCTAGTTTCTAACTATGCCTACAGAGGTAGGACATGTGAAGAAAGAAGAAAAAACGCACAGAAAGAAGCAAAAGATGTGCAGAAAGAACCAACAGAGGAGCAGAAAGAGGCCTTGTTGCAAAATCATCCTGTGCCCACAACTTTTTCAGAAGGGTACTGGTGGTAACTGACTCTGACTAACCAGAGCCAGTGCTATGCTAAAAGACACTTAGAATACAGTGAAAACACCTACATACACTAGGGAACACTATGCGTTGGGGTACCCCTGTGATTAGCACGACCTCCTCTGCAAGTCCCTAGTACATAATAGGGCAGGGGGATTAAAACTACCTCTTAAAACGCGCTACAGGGCGCGTTTGCACAGTGGTGAAGGGAGGGGGCCTGAGGTGACATGTGTGCAAACGCACCCCGTGGCGCGTTTTAAGTTGCGGGATTAAGTCCCCTTGAATTCTGAGGGTCCCTGGGGCCCAACTAGCCCCCAGGTACCTACAGTTAGGACCACAGAGCTGAGTTGCAGAGAGGCGTTCCGAGGCCACGCACCATTTTTCACCTCTCTGCAACGCAACTCTGTTGTGCTTACTGAAGGTACCTGGTGGGCTAGTTGGCCCCAGGGTCCCTCAGGATTCAAAGGGAATTAATTCCCCAACTTAAAACGCACCACAGGGCGTGTTTGCGCACATGTCACCTGAGGCCCCGCCCCTCCCTTCACCACTGTGCAAATGCGCCCTGTGGTGCGTTTTAAGGTGGGGATTAGGTCACCTTGAATCCTGAGGGTCCCTGGGGCCCAACTAGCCCACTAGGTACTTCCAGTAAGCACCACAGGCCTGCGTTGCAACGCCTGTAACAAATTGTGCAGTTGTGTTTAGGTAGTGAAGAGGGTCGTGCTGGGGGTAGTGTTTTAGGGTTTAGGGTAGTGCAGTGGTGTTTGTGTAGTGTAGGGGGTCATGCTGGGGGTAGATTTAGGGTTTAGGGTAGTGCAGTGGTGTTTGGGTAGTGTAGGGAGTCGTGCTGGGGGAGTGTTTTAGGGTTTAGGGTAGTGCAGTGGTGTTTAGGTAGTGTAGGGGGTCGTGCTGGGGGTAGTGTTTTAGGGTTTAGGGTAGTGCAGTGGTGTTTGGGTAGTGTAGGGGGTCGTGCTGGGGTAGTGATTTAGGGTAGTGCAGTGGTGTTTGGGTAGTGTAGGGGGTACTGCTGGGGGTAGTGTTTTAGGGTTTAGGTTAGTGCAGTGGTGTTTGGGTAGTGTAGGGGTACTGCTGGGGGTAGTGTTTTAGGGTTTAGGGTAGTGCAGTGGTGTTTGTGTAGTGTAGGGGGTAGTGTTTTAGGGTTTAGGGTAGTGCAGTGGTGTTTGTGTAGTGTAGGGGGTAGTGTTTTAGGGTTTAGGGTAGTGCAGTGGTGTTTGTGTAGTGTAGGAGGTCGTGTTTTAGGGTTTAGGGTAGTGCAGTGGTCTTTGGGTAGTGTAGGGAGTCGTGCGGGGTAGTGTTTTAGGGTTTAGGGTAGTGTAGGGGGTCATGCGGGGGTAGTGTTTTAGGGATTAGGGTAGTGCATTGGTGTTTGGGTAGTGTAGGGGGTCATGCGGGGGTAGTGTTTTAGGGTTTAGGGCAGTGCAGTGGTGTTTGGGTAGTGTAGGGGGTCATGCTGGGGGAGTGTTTTAGGGTTTAGGGCAGTGCAGTGGTGTTCGGGTAGTGTAGGGGGTCGTGCTGGGGGAGTGTTTTAGGGTTTAGGGCAGTGCAGTGGTGTTCGGGTAGTGTAGGGGTCGTGCTGGGGGTAGTGTTCTAGGGTTTAGGGCAGTGCAGTCGTGTTCGGGTAGTGTAGGGGGTAATGCTGGGGGTGGTGTTTTAGGGTTTAGGGCAGTGCAGTGGTGTTCGGGCAGTGTAGGGGGTCGTGCTGGGGGTGGTGTTTCAGGGTTTAGGGCAGTGCAGTGGTGTTCGGGCAGTGTAGGGGTGGTGTTTCAGGGTTTAGGGCAGTGCAGTGGTGTTCGGGCAGTGTAGGGGGTCGTGCAGGGGTGGTGTTTCAGGGTTTAGGGCAGTGGTGTTCGGGCAGTGTAGGGGGTCGTGCTGGGGGTGGTGTTTCAGGGTTTGGGGCAGTGCAGTGGTGTTCGAGCAGTAAAGGGGGTCGTGCTGGGGGTGGTGTTTCAGGGTTTAGGGCAGTGCAGTGGTGTTCGGGCAGTGTAGGGGCGGTGCAGGGGGTGGTGTTTCAGGGTTTAGGGCAGTGCAGTGGTGTTCGGGCAGTGTAGGGGGTGCTGCAGGGGGTGGTGTTTCAGGGTTTAGGGCAGTGCAGTGGTGTTCGGGCAGTGTAGGGGGTCATGCAAGGGGTGGTGTTTCAGGGTATAGGGCAGTGCAGTGGTGTTCGGGAAGTGTAGGGGGTCGTGCTGGGGCTGGTGTTTCAGGGTTTAGGGCAGTACAGTGGTGTTCGGGCAGTGTAGGGGGTCGTGCTGGGGCTGGTGTTTCAGGGTTTAGGGCAGTGCAGTGGTGTTCGGGTAGTGTAGGGGGTCTTGCTGGGGGTAGTGTTTCAGGGTTTAGGGCAGTGCAGTGGTGTTCGTGCAGTGTAGGGGGTCGTGCTGGGGATGGTGTTTCAGGGTTTAGGGCAGTGCAGTAGTGTTCGGGCAGTGTAGGGGGCCGTGCAGGGGGTGGTGTTTCAGGGTTTAGGGCAGTGCAGTTGTGTTCGGGCAGTGTAGGGGGTCATGCAGGGGGTGGTGTTTCAGGGTATAGGGCAGTGCAGTGGTGTTCGGGCAGTGTAGGGGGTCGTGCTGGGGCTGGTGTTTCAGGGTTTAGGGCAGTACAGTGGTGTTCGGGCAGTGTAGGGGGTCGTGCTGGGGCTGGTGTTTCAGGGTTTAGGGCAGTGCAGTGGTGTTCGGGCAGTGTAGGGGGTTGTGCTGGGGCTGGTGTTTCAGGGCTTAGGGCAGTGCAGTGGTGTTCGGGCAGTGTAGGTGGTCGTGCTGGGGCTGGTGTTTCAGGGTTTAGGGCAGTGCAGTGGGGTTCGGGCAGTGTAGGGGGTCGTGCTGGGGCTGGTGTTTCAGGGTTTAGGGCAGTGCAGTGGTCTTCGGGCAGTGTAGGGGGTCTTGCTGGGGCTGGTGTTTCAGAGTCTAGGGCAGTGCAGTGGTGTTCGGGCAGTGTAGGGGGTCTTGCTGGGGCTGGTGTTTCAGGGTTTAGGGCAGTGCAGTGGTGTTCGGGCAGTGTAGGGGGTCGTGATGGGGGTGGTGTTTCAGGGTTTAGGGCAGTGCAGTGGTGTTTGGGTAGTGTAGGGGTTCATGCTGGGGCTAGTGTTTCAGGATTTAGGGCAGAGCAATGGTGTTCAGGCAGTGTAGGGGGTTTTGCTGGAGGTGGTGTTTCAGGGTTTAGGGCAGTGCAGTGGTGTTCGTGCAGTGGAGGGGGTGGTGTTTCAGGATTTAGGGCAGTGGTGTTCAGGCAGTGTAGGGGGTCTTGCTGGGGTTGATGTTTCAGGGTTTAGGGCAGTGCAGTGGTGTTCGGGCAGTGTAGGGGGTCGTGCTGGGGGTGGTGTTTCAGGGTTTAGGGCAGTGCAGTGGTGTTCCGGCAGTGTAGGAGGTCGTGCAGGGGGTGGTGTTTCAGGGTTTAGGGCAGTGCAGTGGTGTTCGGGCAGTGTAGGGGGTCGTGCTAGGGGTGGTGTTTCAGGGTTTAGGGCAGTGCAGTGGTGTTCGGGCAGTGTAGGGTGTCGTGCTGAGGGGTGGTGTTTCAGGGTTTAGGGCAGTGCAGTGGTGTTCGGGCAGTGTAGGGGGTCGTGCAGGGGGTGGTGTTTCAGGGTTTAGGGCAGTGCAGTGGTGTTTGGGCAGTGTAGGGGGTCGTGCAGGGAGTGGTGTTTCAGGGTTTAGGGCAGTGCAGTGGTGTTCGGCCAGTGTAGGTGGTCTTGCTGGGGGTGGTGTTTCAGGCTTTAGTGCAGTGGTGTTCGGGCAGTGTAGGGGGTCTTGCTGGGGGTGGTGTTTCAGGGTTTAGGGCAGTGCAGTGGTGTTCGGGCAGTGTAGGGGGTCTTGCTGGGGCTGGTGTTTCAGGGTTTAGGGCAGGGCAGTGGTGTTCGGGCATTGTAGGGGGTCGTGCTGGGGCTGGTGTTTGAGGGTTTAGGGTAGTGCAGTGGTGTTCGGGCAGTGTAGGGGGTCGTGCTGGGGCTGGTGTTTCAGGGTTTAGGGCAGTGCAGTGTTTTTCGTGCAGTGTAGGCGGTCGTGCTGGGGCTGGTGTTTCAGGGTTTAGGGCAGTGCAGTGGTGTTCGGGCAGTGTACGGGGTTGTGCTGGGGCTGGTGTTTCAGGGTTTAGGGCAGTGCAGTGGTGTTCGGGCAGTGTAGTGGGTCGTGCTGGGGGTGGTGTTTCAGGGTTTAGGGCAGTGCAGTGGTGTTCGGGCAGTGTAGGGGGTCGTGCTGGGGCTGGTGTTTCATGGTTTAGGGCAGTGCAGTGGTGTTCGGGCAGTGTAGGGGGTCGTGCTGGGGGTGGTGTTTCAGGGTTTAGGGCAGTGGTGTTCGGGCAGTGTAGGGGGTCTTGCTGGGGGTAGTGTTTCGGGGTTTAGGGCAGTGCAGTGGTGTTCGTGCAGTGTAGGGGGTCATGCTGGGGGTGGTGTTTCAGGGTTTAGGGCAGTGCAGTAGTGTTCGGGCAGTGTAGGGGATCGTGCAGGGGGTGGTGTTTCAGGGTTTAGGGCAGTGCAGTGGTGTTCGGGCAGTGTAGGGGGTCGTGCTGGGGGTGGTGTTTCAGGGTTTAGGGCAGTGCAGTGGTGTTCGGGCAGTGTGGGGGTCGTGCAGGGGTGGTGTTTCAGGGTTTCGGGCAGTGCAGTGGTGTTCGGGCAGTGTAGGGGGTCGTGCTGGGGCTGGTGTTTCAGGGTTTAGGGCAGTGCAGTGGTGTTTGGGCAGTGTAGGGGGTCTTGCTGGGGGTGGTGTTTCAGGGTTTAGGGCAGTGGTGTTCGGGCAGTGTAGGGGGTCTTGCTGGGGGTGGTGTTTCAGGGGTTAGGGCAGTGCAGTGGTGTTCGGGCAGTGTAGGGGTGTTGCTGGGGGTAGTGTTTCAGGGTTTAGGGCAGTACAGTGGTGTTCGTGCAGTGTAGGGGGTCGTGCTGGGGATGGTGTTTCAGGGTTTAGGGCAGTGCAGTAGTGTTCGGGCAGTGTAGGGGGTCGTGCAGGGGGTTGTGTTTCAGGGTTTAGGGCAGTGCAGTGGTGTTCGGGCAGTGTAGGGGGTCGTGCTGGGGGTGGTGTTTCAGGGTTTAGGGCAGTGCAGTGGTGTTCGGGCAGTGTAGGGGGTCGTGCAGGGGGTTGTGTTTCAGGGTTTAGGGCAGTGGTGTTCGGGCAGTGTAGGGGGTCTTGCTGGGGGTGATGTTTCAGGGTTTAGGGCAGTGCAGTGGTGTTCGGGCAGTGTAGGAGGTCTTGCTGGGGATAGTGTTTCAGGGTTTAGGGCAGTGCAGTGGTGTTCGGGCAGTGTAGGGGTCATGCTGGGGGTGGTGTTTCAGGGTTTAGGGCAGTGCAGTGGTGTTCGGGCAGTGTAGGGGGTCGTGAAGGGGGTGGTGTTTCAGGGGTTAGGGCAGTGCAGTGGTGTTCGGGCAGTGTAGGGGGTCGTGCTAGGGTATGTGTTTCAGGGTTTAGGGCAGTGCAGTGGTGTTCGGGCAGTGTAGGGGGTCGTGCAGGGGCTGGTGTTTCAGGGTTTAGGGCAGTGCAGTGGTGTTCGGGCAGTGTAGGGGGTCGTGCTGGGGGTAGTGTTTTAGGGTTTAGGGTAGTGCAGTGGTGCTTGTGTAGTGTAGGGGGTCGTGCTGGGGGTAGTGTTTTAGGGTTTAGGGTAGTGCAGTGGTGTTTGTGTAGTGTAGGGGGTCATGTTTTAGGGTAGTGCAGTGGTGTTTGGGTAGTGTAGGGGTCGTGCTGGGGGTAGTGTTTTAGGATTTAGGTTAGTGCAGTGGTGTTTGGGTAGTGTAGGGGGTCGTGCTGGGGGTAGTGTTTTAGGGTTTAAGGTAGTGCAGTGGTGTTTGTGTAGTGTAGGGGGTCGTGCTGGGGGTAGTGTTTTAGGGTTTAGGGTAGTGCAGTGGTGCTTGTGTAGTGTAGGGGTCGTGCTGGGGGTAGTGTTTTAGGGTTTAGGGTAGTGCAGTGGTGTTTGTGTAGTGTAGGGGGTCATGTTTTAGGGTAGTGCAGTGGTGTTTCGGTAGTGTAGGGGGTCGTGCTGGGGGTAGTGTTTTAGGATTTAGGTTAGTGCAGTGGTGTTGGGGTAGTGTTTTAGGGTTTAGGGTAGTGCAGTGGTGTTTGTGTAGTGTAGGGGGTCCTGCTGTGGGTAGTGTTTTAGGGTTTAGGATAGTGCAGTGGTGCTTGTGGAGTGTAGGGGGTCGTGCTGGGGTAGTGTTTTAGGGTTTAGGGTAGTGCAGTGGTGTTTTTGTAGTGTAGGGGGGTCATGTTTTAAGATGCAACGCTCCAATACCTGACCAGTCTGCACTACATAAAACTGCAAAAAAACTAAAAATAAAAAGTGTTTTGCACACTTTTGTCATTGGGCTATATGTGGGCTACATCTGGGTAATATTTGTGCTACATTTGGGCTCTTTTTTCACTGGTGGCCATCTTGGAAGACTTCTTTGTTATGAAGTTTCCTAATTTCCTCATTTACTGCAGTCTCCTCAGTAGGAAATGCTTTCAGTTTTTTACTTTGATTCCATCAAGAAGGCATTCAGATGTGTCACACATTTGCCATAAATTCAGAATGTTATTACTCTAGTTGTTCATTAGATCACTGTAGAAAAGCTACTGCTCACCAAGGAGTTAACTGGAAGTCTACTGCTGGTATTGAAAGTGTTTGTTTCAGTCTGCATGTCAGAATTTTCTAATGAAATAGAAGAGGATTTGAGATCTCACTTAAAACATGCACTAAATTTTCTTTTGCAGCACTAACCATAATTTCTATGGCAAAATGAACCCCCTCATTTTGTTCCTTTTTAAATTAAATGTTTTAAGTGTTACCAGTTTATTCCAATCAAGATGGCTTCAGGTGTGCCATACTTTTGTCATAAGTAAGGCTGTTAGCACTCTAGTTGTTCTTTAGAACACTCTGGGAAGCCGCAGTAGAACACAAAGGCATCAACTGACAGGCTGCTCCTGTTGAAATATAACAGGAAGATATTTGAGATCTCACTTAAAACATGTCCTAATTTTTCTTTCTACAGCACTAACCATAATTTCTATGGCAAAATGAACCCCTCATTTTGTTCCTTTTTAAATTAAATGTTTTAAGTGTTACCAGTTTATTCCAATCAAGATGGCTTCAGGTGTGCCATACTTTTGTCATAAGTAAGACTGTTAGCGCTCTAGTTGTTCTTTAGAACACTCTGGGAAGCTGCAGTAGAACACAAAGGCATCAACTGACAGGCTGCTCCTGTTGAAATATAACAGGAAGATATTTGAGATCACACTTGAAACATGTCCTAATTTTTCTTTCTACAGCACTAACCATAATTTCTATGACAAAATGAACCCCATCATTTTGTTCCTTTTAAATTAAATGTTTTAAGTGTTACCAGTTTATTCCAATCAAGATGGCTTCAGGTGTGCCATACTTTTGTCATAAGTAAGACTGTTAGCGCTCTAGTTGTTCTTTAGAACACTCTGGGAAGCTGCAGTAGAACACAAAGGCATCAACTGACAGGCTGCTCCTGTTGAAATATAACAGGAAGATATTTGAGATCACACTTGAAACATGTCCTAATTTTTTCTTTCCAGAGCACTGACCATAATTTCTATGACAAGATGAACCCCATCATTTTGTTCCTTTTTAAATTAAATGTTTTAAGTGTTACCAGTTTATTCCAATCAAGATGGCTTCAGGTGTGCCATACTTTTGTCATAAGTAAGGCTGTTAGCACTCTAGTTGTTCTTTAGAACACTCTGGGAAGCTGCAGTAGAACACAAAGGAATCAACTGACAGTCTCTGCCCTTGTTGGATGTACATGTTTTACTGAGAATGTCAGACTTCATTCTCACATGACTGAGAAAGATAATGTGAATTTACAGAAAATATGCTCTCATTTTAGCTTCTGGGGCACCTTCCAAAACTGTATGGGACAAGCATGTGAAAATAGTTTTCTCTCAAACATGATTCATGATATCCCAGCAGAAGGTTTTTCACAGGGTAAAATCACCTTAGAACACACCACAATTCCTGAAATTAGTATGGTACCATCAACAAATGAATTCTAATGTAACTAAAGTCTGTTATCACCCTTTATAGTTCTCCTTTTGGTAACCCTCAAAATCTTCGATTCACTACAATGCATTTCAATGGGGTACTATCATTTATATTGGTCCCAAGATGGCTGCCAGCAATTCCAGGATGAAGTGCTGACAGCCAATCAGATCTCACGATGACATGTGTGGTTAGGCTCCGCCCAGATATATATGTGTTTTTACTTTTGATTTTCTCAGCAACTACTGAACGGATTTACACCATTTAACAAAAGGTTTCTTTTTGAACCAAGAACTACCTCTTTGCCAAATTTGGTGTAATTCCGTTCAGCAGTTCGGGCTGTAGCCTTGCATAAAGTTTCCTATGGGAAATTGATTTTTGACTCTTATTTTTTTAATTTCTCCGCAACTACTGAACGGATTTACACCATTTAACAAAAGGGTTCTTTCTGAACCAAGAACTACCTCTTTGCCAAATTTGGTGTAATTCCGTTCAGCAGTTCGGGCTGTAGCCTTGCATAAAGTTTCCTATGGGAAATTGATTTTTGACTCTTATTTTTTAATTTCTCCGCAACTACTGAACGGATTTACACCATTTAACAAAAAGGGTTCTTTCTGAACCAAGAACTACCTCTTTGCCAAATTTGGTGTAATTCCGTTCAGCAGTTCGGGCTGTAGCCGTGTCTAAAGTTTCCTATGGGAAAATGAATGGGAAAACACGTTTTGGGACCCCCTTTTTCTCGGTCCCCGCTTGACGAATCACCCTGAGACTTTCAGGGTAGGAGCGGACCGGAGCGGGCCATAAAGTTTGAAACTTTCGCGAAGATTCGTCAACCGACGCAAGAGTTATTTCAAATAGAATGTCGCGGATTTCCTATGGAAAATAGGTCCTAACTATAACTATCTACTGGCGACCGCCAGTAGATAATATATATATATATATTTTAACCAGAGGCCCAGTAGAAGGTGGAAGCCGAAATGCATCGGCCTGGGACATGAGTTTGACTAATATAATCTTGCTGAATTATAATGTTTGAAACATAAAAAAATGAAGAAGAAATAAAAAGGTGAAAGAAAACTCACAAAGAACGGCGTCTGAGGTGTTTGTGTTCCACCCTATGATGAGTCGCGGAAGGTGATGACATTGGACGTGAATATATATTATTTACACAAAGGGAAAAAACGCTCCACTCCCGAAGACTCCCGATACCTGTGTTGTCCATTTAAGAAGCAGCATCTAAAACCACAACGCGTTTCAACATCAAGTCTTTCTTGAGTAGTGATGCTCATTACCAGTTCTTCAAAACAGGCACCTTCCAAGACGACTGGAAGCGCACAGAAGTCAGACCCCTGCTCAAGAAGCCCACAGCTGACCCCACCGACCTCAAGAACTATCGGCCCATCTCGCTCCTCCCCTTCGCAGCCAAAGTTGCAGAGAAAACAGTCAACAGGAAACTGACACGATTCATTGAAGAGAACGCCGTCCTCGACCCGTCCCAATGCGGATTCCGAAGCAACCACAGCACAGAGACCACCCTACGTGCCGCCACAGATGACATCCGCACCCTCCTGGACCAAGGCCACTCCGCAGCCCTTATCCTACTCGACCTATCAGCGGCCTTTGACACCGTCTCCCACCGCACACTAGTCGCCGGACTACACGACGCAGGCATACAAGGAACAGCCCTGGACTGGATCCGATCATTCCTCACCGGAAGAAACCAAAGGATCAGACTCCCACCCTTCCTCTCCGACCCCACGAAAATCACCTGTGGAGTCCCACAGGGTTCATCACTGAGCCCCACCCTCTTCAACATCTACATGGCCCCCCTCGCAGCCATTGTCTGACAACACGGCCTCAACATCGTATCTTACGCCGACGACACCCAGCTCACCCTCTCCCTCACCAAAGACCCCACCACTGCCAAACTCAACTTCCAGAAAGGAATGCAAGACGTCACAGTCTGGATGACCAACAGCTGCCTGAAGCTCAACGCAGAGAAGACAGAAGTCCTCATCCTCGGTACCACCCCTTCTGCATGGGACAGCACCTGGTGGCCGACTGCCCTCAGAAGCCCACCTACCGCCTCAGACCACGCCAAGAACCTCGGCATTGTACTCAACTCATCACTCACCATGAACCGACAGGTCAACGCCGTCACCTCCAGCTGCTTCAACACCCTCCGCATCCTCCGCAAGACCTTCAAGTGGATCCCCCCTGAGTCAAGGAAGACAGTCACCCACGCACTCATCACCAGCAGACTGGACTAAGGAAACGCACTGTACGCCGGCATCAACAAGTCCCTACTCCGCAAACTCCAGACAATACAGAACACCGCCGCCAGACTCGTCCTCGGCATCCCCCGACACGAACACATCAGCCAACACCTACGAAGTCTCCACTGGCTCCCCGTGGAGAAAAGAGTCACTTTCAAAATCCTCACTCACACCTACAAATGCCTACACAACAACGGACCCAAATACCTCAACGACAGAATCAACTTCCACGTACCCAAAAGTAACATCCGATCTTCCAACCTCGCACTGGCCGAAACCCCGCGCATCCACAGAGCCAGAGCAGGCGGAAGATCCTTCTCTCACATTGCAGCCAGGACCTGGAACAAGCTACCGGCAGACATCAGACGCGCCCCCTCCCTGAACACCTTCAGGAAGACCCTCAAGACCTGACTCTTCGGCTAAACAGATCTGCGGAAGCCCCCTCACCCCCTTAGCGCCTTGAGACCCTCACGGGTGAGTAGCGCGCTTACAATTCCCTGATTGATTGATTGATTCCTGTCATGCCTTAATATGCAGTCCAAGGCATGCTGGGATTTGTAGTGCTCAATTACAACTCTAACACTGCCATCAGTTACTTGACTTGATATATTTTTGAGCAGCTTTCCAGCACACTAGATCCAATATAGTATAGTTCAAGCATGCATTCTTTAAAAAACGTACTATTAGTTGCCGGACCCTTCTCCAACCAGTTATGGGTCGCATCGGTGAGAAACATGTAACAGGGCACACACTCACCATATCCTCAATGAGCCTGTCCCAACTTAGCAAGTTTTGCTCGGCGACTTTAAAGTTAAGCCTTTCTACGGCAGTCCTCAAGTGTATAGTACACTGCGCAGGGGAATAGTATCTCCTCGTCCACTTGCCATTTTAAAGTTGTTTCATCCCACCGGCGCCGCTGTTATAAATCCATATTCGCATAATGGGGTGTATATATATATATATATATATATATATATATATATATATATATATATATATATATATATATATATATATATATATATATATATATATATATATATACATATGTATATATATATAGCGCATGTGTGTGTGTGTTAGTGTGTGTATATACATACCCACTCACATACACTTTTCCTTTTTCAAGTTTCTATTACTGCATGCAGGACTGTATTCAATAAATAGTGCAGGGTTGGTGAGTTATTTGAAGTTCACTAATCTCATCTTACTAGTAAAACTATGCATTATTCAAGGAAAGTTTAGTTCTCCTTGCAGGAGAAACATAAGGGGATTTTTCAACTCTCTGCAGCTCATCTACAACTCACAGTTTATTCAATACAGCCAGCCCGGTGATGAGCAGAGTATTTAATGATCCCCATTTCTTTTCAGAAATGGACATCCAGTGATTTTTTAAAAGATGAAAATTGGATGATTTAGAATCTGATAAGGAAGCAAGAAAAGAATCTAGACATGGTTAACAAAAGGCAGAAAAACCAAGCAGTTCTGCAGGTCCAGGTTCAGCTCCAACAGAATGTCGCCATGATGTTGATTCTCCTGTAAATGATGTTATATTATATATTTTTTTTTTTAAATAACAGATGATTTAAAATGCAATCCACTAATAAATATGTGTACCCTACCAGAAAAGTGTGTCTTCAAGAAGAATTCAGGTGGACCAAGCTGTTTCTGTCATGTGTGGATTAATCAATATTCACCCTGGCTTAGCTACTCTCCACAACTGAAAGGTGAGAGTTGCAAGTATTGCACAGTTTTTCTACAGTCAGTTCATCGTGGTACACAAGGAGCATTCATAACTACACCTTTTACCAAATATAAAGACTTCAGTGAAAGTCCACGCAACCATGTTTCATCGTCTTCGCATAAAAATGCACAAGTCGATGCAGCTCCTTTTTTGGCGGTGAGAAAGAAACAGGAAACAAGTATTGTTTGCCAAATAGACAGCACTGTAAAAAGCTATGTTGAGGAAAATCAGAAAATGTTATTTACAATATTATCCACTATTTTATTTTGTGGTACACATGACATTGCTTTATGTGGGGGGAAAAGGTGCAACCGAAAACCTGCAATGCCTGTACCAATTTCGCATTGAAACTAACCCTGGGCGTAGTTCGCGAAGTAGCGCTTCGCGAAGCTACGCAAAGTGAAGTTCGCACTACGCGAGCTTCGCGTAGCACTACGCGAACTGCGTAGTGCGTGTTCGCAATGATTACACAGTGCCGGATGCTTGTCCGCACTGTGCAATCATTGAAAACGGCATCTTGCACAGTGCGAGCTGTCTTTTACTGCCGCTCGAGTAGATTTTTACTCGAGCGGCAGCTTTCTCAACGCGGACTGGTAGTTTCTCATCGCGAGCGGTCGCGAGCATACGCGACCACTCGCAATGAGAAACCTGACCTCCCCGCATTGAGAATCTCGCCGGGAGGTTTATTTTCCACGCTCGCGATCGGCAACTTGTGTTGCTGATCGCGAACGAGAAAAAGTCTCGCCGGGATGTCATTTTGCTTGCTCGCGGTCGCCAACTTGACGTTGAGGATCGCGAGCAAGCAAAAAATGACCGCTGCACTACGCTACGCTACGCGTGTTTGCACTGTGCTACGTGCAATTCGCGTTGTTCGAAGTAGCGCAAACTTCGCAAACTACGCGAGCGTAGCGTAGTTTTCCGCCCAGGCCTAATTGAAACAGATGTGATCCTAAAGAACCACCTGGAAAATGCACCAGTTAATGGACGTTATACATCAGTTTGAGCTAAAAATGAATGGATTAAATTATGTGAAAAAACATTAAGAGAATATCTAGTATCTTTAGTAAATATGTCAAATGGATTTTCAATCATTGCTGATGAAAGTGCTGACATATCCGGCAAAGAACAAATGTCACTTGGAGACTAGGTTCAAAATGGGAAAAGTCAGCTTAGATCTATCATGCAATTTAGCTTGGCACTTCAAACTCTTAAGAATGGGTCAGTCCCTTGGTGTTAGCTGAATTCCAGCCACCTATTCCTGCCTTTCAACCTGACACATAAACAGCAACTCATGGCTAAGAAATATGCCACATACACAATGTTACATCTCGAGAAGTTAGAACAGCTCCTATTCACGATAGCAGAAACACCTTCTGATAATACACATCATAATATCTTTGCCAGATTCAACACTTCAGTTCATAGCTTGCATGAAACATTTCCCTGTTGGTAGATATGAACCCCTAGGGGGCAGCTTCATTCATGAATTATGTTCCCTCCCATTTTTATATCATTGTGAACGTGCCAACAAGGAGGTCTTCCTTACTGTAAAGGAATGCAATGCTTCTGTCAAACATTCACTTGTTTGTATACACATGACCATACACGGCACTTGTAATGCGTCAGTAGCAAATTTGGCCTGTTATCTAAAAGGAACATCAGCCCCTGCACTACTCCCACTATTTACAGTCCTTTAAAATGTAAATTATTTAATGTTAAGCAGTTAGGACTGTTGCGGAATGAAAGCTGGGATCCCATACATTTTATCGGTTTCCTAGATAGTAACCTGCTGCAACAACTTCCTTTTCCGTCCCACGCAACGGAGTATGGATATCTTGTTGCTACCTTCCATTCCAACTTTGACGGCAGATTTCAACAAGTTAAGCAAACTCAAAGCACTATTGTTTCAAAAGGAAGTAGCACTAACATCTGCTCAAGAAACTTCTGAATTGCAAACTGCAAGGACATCCAGTGAGATACAGTCCTTGTTAAACACCAACCTCTCATAAAATGTGGGTGAATTGATTCACCAGATTTTTAATGCATTGAAAACTGCTGGCCTTGCCCACTTTTTCAAAGTAATCGGTTCTGGCCTAGTCAGTTCCTTCGAGAAAAATCTTTGGAGTAATACTGGCTTTTATTCATTCCCTTTTTTCCAGTGTGTGTGGGGGCTTCCTGCTGCTGTTATTCCTCATTTGCAGCATTTTGGTACTATTTTTGCTTCTCCAAAATGGATGTTCCACTTGCAAGCCCACTGAACGATCACTGCCCAGTTGTGCCGTGAGTGCATGCTTCGATTCTTTGGAATCCTGTTGCTCCAGGAACTGGACCTTGATAGGTCATTGTCATTCCAACCTGCCTGGTTTACCTGCATGCAACCTGTGTTTTACTGCCTCCGGTGCCCCTTTGAATGGGCACTAGATATTTGCCTGTTTCTGAAAATGACAACTTCTGTGGACATAGACCTGTTGATGAGTCCCTTATCGACCCGTTTTCAAAATGTCCCTTAGGCCTATGGCTTTTTCAGAAGTGAGCTATGAGCCACTTCTTTCAGCAGAAACAAGTGCTTTAGCATGATTCACTTACAGCTGGCTCTAATAACATGGATGCGGGTAAGCTCAGTGGCGTAACGAAACTTGAGGGGGCCCCCCTGCAAAGAATATGGAGGGGGCCCCCCACGCTCCGGATTCAGTCAGGAGCTCTCAAGTCAGGGGCCTGCTGCGCATGCACCAGTGGCGGCTGGTGGATCCTAAAAGTGGTGGAACAAAAAGCTGAGATCTAAGTTGAAGGAGCAAGTGAGTACAGCAAGCACACCAAAGTGAAAGAGGAGTGTTCGGGGTTGGCCTTCCCAAGTGGGCCCTTTAACCACTCAAATTTCAGCTTTAAATAAATTCAGTCATTTGTCTCCACAACATCAGCTTGTCGGTTTATGAAAGCAGACACGTTTTGCTATTAAACACTAGCTTTGCATTCTTGAAAAATTATTTAAATTCCCTAAATCAAGAAGTTATCTTTTTTGTGAAAAAGTTCAATTATTGTCATGAACCACTGCAACACATGGATAGATTCTGCCTTGAATATCTATGTGTCATTGTTGCATGTCATATGCGCCAATCTTATGCCAAGAATTACCACCATTATGCCGAAGCTAGCATGAGGGCTGTGCACCACCACGCAATCAGACAGGAATTACCACTATTATGCCAGGGCCCGCATTTTACCCGGTTTGGGCACCATTATACCATGGGTGAGCACATTGGGCCGATATGTACCACCATTATGGCAGGGCCAACATTATGTCATGTTATTTTATTTATTAAATACACAATCATGGAACATTGCTGGTGTTGAAATGGGGCAGCTCTGTAGAATCTCACTAGTGGCCGTGACAAGCTCCCCTCTTTATCTAGTGATAGTTTTTTCTACACAAAGGCATGTCGCAGGCACTATGGAAAAGAGAACAAGATATGAACGGCTTCCTTGTTTGTCTCTAACAGTCCACCCACTCTCGTCAGAGCCCTTCCCACAGTACACAAGGACACCCATATGTCCCCTGTACCCTTCTACAGGTCAAATGCATATCAACCATCCTGGAATGGTTACTTATTTAGGAAAGTATGGGAAGAAATGTTTGAGAATAAAAATAGCTTGACCTATATGCGTGATGCGGGGTCTGTAATTGGCTATGGGGCCCTGGCGTACAGTTCTCTGCAGGACAGCTGAGGGTCACGACTTCAGAGCCCACTGTTAATTCATGGTCTATGTAGTGCAACCTTATTTACGCCCTGTAGTATTTAATTGTCTCTTATTCACCACTGTCCACCTACTGTATTTACACCTTGTAGTATTTCATTGTCTCTCATTCACCACTGTCCACCTACTGTATTTACACCCTGTATTTCATTGTCTCTCATACACCGCTGTCCACCCACTGTATTTACACCCTGTATTTCATTGTCTCTCATACAACGCTGTCCACCCACTGTATTTACACCCTGTAGTATTTCATTGTCTCTCATACACCACTGTCCACCCACTGTATTTACACCCTGTATATCATTGTCTCTCATACACCGCTGTCCACCCACTGTACTTACACCCTGTATTTCATTGTCTCTTATTCACCACTGTCCACCTACAGTATTTACACCCTTTCG
This sequence comes from Calotriton arnoldi, assembly GCA_963921515.1. NCBI lineage: Eukaryota > Metazoa > Chordata > Amphibia > Caudata > Salamandridae > Calotriton > Calotriton arnoldi. The sequence continues at coordinate 5,042,543 of CAWUFW010000134.1, read as the reverse complement.
TATTTCATTGTCTCTCATACACCACTGTCCACCTACTGTATTTACACCCTTTAGTATTTCATTGTCTCTTATTCACCACTGTTCACCTACAGTATTTACACCCTGTATTTCATTGTCGCTCATACACCACTGTCCACCCACTGTATTTACACCCTGTATTTCATTGTCTCTCATACACCGCTGTCCACCCACTGTATTTACACCCTGTAGTATTTCATTGTCTCTTATTCACCACTGTCCACCTACTGTATTTACACCCTGTAGTATTTCATTGTCTCTCATTCACCACTCTCCACCTACTGTATTTACACCGTGTATTTCATTGTCTCTCATACACCGCTGTCCACCCACTGTATTTACACCGTTTCGTATTTCATTGTCTCTCATACAACGCTGTCCACCCACAGTATTTTCACCCTGTAGTATTTCATTGTCTCTCATACACCACTGTCCACCCACTGTATTTACACCCTGTATTTCATTATCTCTCATACACCGCTGTCCACCTATTGTACTTACACCCTGTATTTCAGTCTCTTATTCACCACTGTCCACCTACAGTATTTACACCCTTTCGTATTTCATTGTCTCTCATACACCACTGTCCACCTACTGTATTTACACCCTTTAGTATTTCATTGTCTCTTATTCACCACTGTTCACCTACAGTATTTACACCCTGTATTTCATTGTCGCTCATACATCACTGTCCACCCACTGTATTTACAAGTGTAGTATTTCATTGTCTCTCATACACCGCTGTCCACCCACTGTATTTACACCCTGTACTATTTCATTGTCTCTCATACACAACTGTCCACCCGCTGTATTTACACCCTGTAGTATTTAATTGTCTCTCATACACCGCTCTCCACCAGCTGTATTTACACCCTGTAGTATTTCATTGTCTCTCATACACCACTGTCCACCCACTGTATTAACACCCTGTATTTCATTGTCTCTCATACACCGCTGTCCACCCACTGTATTTACACCCTGTATTTCATTGTCTCTCATACACCGCTGTCCACCCACTGTATTTACACCCTGTAGTATTTCATTGTCTCTCATACACCACTGTCCACCCACTGTATTTACACCCTTTAGTATTTCATTGTCTCTTATTCACCGATGTCCACCCACTGTATTTACACCCTGTATTTCATTGTCTCTCATACACAGCTGTCCACCCACTGTATTTACACCCTGTAGTATTTCATGTCTCTCATACACCACTGTCCACCTACAGTATTTACACCCTGTATTTCATTGTCTCTCATACACCACTGTCCACCCACTGTATTTACACCCTGTAGTAATTCATTGTCTCTCATTCACCACTGTCCACCTACTGTATTTACACCCTGTATTTCATTGTCTCTCATACACCGCTGTCCACCCACTGTATTTACACCCTGTATTTCATTGTCTCTCATACAACGCTGTCCACCCACTGTATTTACACCCTGTAGTATTTCATTGTCTCTCATACACCACTGTCCACCCACTAAATTTACACCCTGTATTTCATTGTCTCTCATACACCGCTGTCCACCCACTGTACTTACACCCTGTATTTCATTGTCTCTTATTCACCACTGTCCACCTACAGTATTTACAACCTTTCGTATTTCATTGTCTCTCATACACCACTGTCCACCTACTGTATTTACACCCTTTAGTATTTCAGTGTCTCTTATTCACCACTGTTCACCTACAGTATTTACACCCTGTATTTCATTGTCGCTCATACATCACTGTCCACCCACTGTATTTACACCGTGTAGTATTTCATTGTCTCTCATACACTGCTGTCCACCCACTGTATTCACACCCCGTACTATTTCATTGTCTCTCATGCACAACTGTCCACCCGCTCTATTTACACCCTGTAGTATTTAATTGTCTCTCATACACCACTGTCCACCCACTGTATTTCATTGTCTCTCATACACCGCTGTCCACCCACTGTATTTACACCCTGTAGTATTTCATTGTGTCTTATTCACCACTGTCCACCTACTGTATTTACACCCTGTAGTATTTCATTGTCTCTCATTCACCACTGTCCACCTACTGTATTTACACCCTGTATTTCATTGTCTCTCATACACCGCTGTCCACCCACTGTATTTACACCCTGTAGTATTTCATTGTCTCTTATTCACCACTGTCCACCTACTGTATTTACACCCTGTAGTATTTCATTGTCTCTCATTCACCACTGTCAACCTACTGTATTTACACCCTGTATTTCATTGTCTCTCATACACCACTGTCCACACACTGTATTTACACCCTGTATTTCATTGTCTCTCATACAACGCTGTCCACCCACTGTATTTACACCCTGTAGTATTTCATTGTCTCTCATACACCACTGTCCACCCACAGTATTTACACCCTGAATTTCATTGTCTCTCATACACCGCTGTCCACCCACTGTACTTACACCCTGTATTTCATTGTCTCTTATTCACCACTGTCCACCTACAGTATTTACACCCTTTCGTATTTCATTGTCTCTCATACACCACTGTCCATCTACTGTATTTACACCCTTTAGTATTTCATTGTCTCTTATTCACTACTGTTCACCTACAGTATTTACACCCTGTATTTCATTGTCGCTCATACATCACTGTCCACCCACTGTATTTACACTGTGTAGTATTTCATTGTCTCTCATACACCGCTGTCCACCCACTGTATTTACACCCTGTACTATTTCATTGTCTCTCATACACAACTGTCCACCCGCTGTATTTACACCCTGTAGTATTTAATTGTCTCTCATACACCACTGTCCACCCACTGTATTTACACCTTGTATTTAATTGTCTCTCATACACCACTGTCCACCCACTGTATTTACACCCTGTAGTATTTCATTGTCTCTCATACACCACTGTCCACCCACTGTATTTACACCCTGTATTTCGTTGTCTCTCATTCACCACCCTCAACCTCCTGTATTTACACCCTGTATTTCATTGTCTCTCATACACCGCTGTCCACCCACTGTATTTACTCCCTTTCGTATTTCATTGTCTCTCATACAACGCTGTCCACCCACTGTATTTACACCCTGTAGTATTTCATTGTCTCTCATACACCACTGTCCACCCACAGTATTTACACCCTGAATTTCATTGTCTCTCATACACCGCTGTCCACCCACTGTACTTACACCCTGTATTTCATTGTCTCTTATTCACCACTGTCCACCTACAGTATTTACAACCTTTCGTATTTCATTGTCTCTCATACACCACTGTCCACCTACTGTATTTACACCCTTTAGTATTTCAGTGTCTCTTATTCACCACTGTTCACCTACAGTATTTACACCCTGTATTTCATTGTCGCTCATACATCACTGTCCACCCACTGTATTTACACCGTGTAGTATTTCATTGTCTCTCATACACTGCTGTCCACCCACTGTATTTACACCCCGTACTATTTCATTGTCTCTCATACACAACTGTCCACCCGCTCTATTTACACCCTGTAGTATTTAATTGTCTCTCATACACCACTGTCCACCCACTGTATTTCATTGTCTCTCATACACCGCTGTCCACCCACTGTATTTACACCCTGTAGTATTTCATTGTGTCTTATTCACCACTGTCCACCTACTGTATTTACACCCTGTAGTATTTCATTGTCTCTCATTCACCACTGTCCACCTACTGTATTTACACCCTGTATTTCATTGTCTCTCATACACCGCTGTCCACCCACTGTATTTACACCCTGTAGTATTTCATTGTCTCTTATTCACCACTGTCCACCTACTGTATTTACACCCTGTAGTATTTCATTGTCTCTCATTCACCACTGTCAACCTACTGTATTTACACCCTGTATTTCATTGTCTCTCATACACCACTGTCCACACACTGTATTTACACCCTGTATTTCATTGTCTCTCATACAACGCTGTCCACCCACTGTATTTACACCCTGTAGTATTTCATTCTCTCTCATACACCACTGTCCACCCACAGTATTTACACCCTGAATTTCATTGTCTCTCATACACCGCTGTCCACCCACTGTACTTACACCCTGTATTTCATTGTCTCTTATTCACCACTGTCCACCTACAGTATTTACACCCTTTCGTATTTCATTGTCTCTCATACACCACTGTCCATCTACTGTATTTACACCCTTTAGTATTTCATTGTCTCTTATTCACTACTGTTCACCTACAGTATTTACACCCTGTATTTCATTGTCGCTCATACATCACTGTCCACCCACTGTATTTACACTGTGTAGTATTTCATTGTCTCTCATACACCGCTGTCCACCCACTGTATTTACACCCTGTACTATTTCATTGTCTCTCATACACAACTGTCCACCCGCTGTATTTACACCCTGTAGTATTTAATTGTCTCTCATACACCACTGTCCACCCACTGTATTTACACCTTGTATTTAATTGTCTCTCATACACCACTGTCCACCCACTGTATTTACACCCTGTAGTATTTCATTGTCTCTCATACACCACTGTCCACCCACTGTATTTACACCCTGTATTTCGTTGTCTCTCATTCACCACCCTCAACCTACTGTATTTACACCCTGTATTTCATTGTCTCTCATACACCGCTGTCCACCCACTGTATTTACTCCCTTTCGTATTTCATTGTCTCTCATACAACGCTGTCCACCCACTGTATTTTCACCCTGTAGTATTTCATTGTCTCTCATACACCACTGTCCACCCACTGTATTTACACCCTGTATTTCATTATCTCTCATACACCGCTGTCCACCTATTGTACTTACACCCTGTATTTCATAGTCTCTTATTCACCACTGTCCACCTACAGTATTTACACCCTTTCGTATTTCATTGTCTCTCATACACCACTGTCCACCTACTGTATTTACACCCTTTAGTATTTCATTGTCTCTTATTCACCACTGTTCACCTACAGTATTTACACCCTGTATTTCATTGTCGCTCATACATCACTGTCCACCCACTGTATTTACACGTGTAGTATTTCATTGTCTCTCATACACCGCTGTCCACCCACTGTATTTACACCCTGTACTATTTCATTGTCTCTCTGACACAACTGTCCACCCGCTGTATTTACACCCTGTAGTATTTAATTGTCTCTCATACACCGCTCTCCACCAGCTGTATTTACACCCTGTAGTATTTCATTGTCTCTCATACACCACTGTCCACCCACTGTATTAACACCCTGTATTTCATTGTCTCTCATACACCGCTGTCCACCCACTGTATTTACACCCTGAATTTCATTGTCTCTCATACACCGCTGTCCACCCACTGTATTTACACCCTGTAGTATTTCATTGTCTCTCATACACCACTGTCCACCCACTGTATTTACACCCTTTAGTATTTCATTGTCTCTTATTCACCGCTGTCCACCCACTGTATTTACACCCTGTATTTCATTGTCTCTCATACACGGCTGTCCACCCACTGTATTTACACCCTGTAGTATTTCATGTCTCTCATACACCACTGTCCACCTACAGTATTTACACCCTGTATTTCATTGTCTCTCATACACCACTGTCCACCCACTGTATTTACACCCTGTAGTATTTCATTGTCTCTCATTCACCACTGTCCACCTTCTGTATTTACACCCTGTATTGCATTGTCTCTCATACACCGCTGTCCACCCACTGTATTTACACCCTGTATTTCATTGTCTCTCATACAACGCTGTCCACCCACTGTATTTACACCCTGTAGTATTTCATTGTCTCTCATACACCACTGTCCACCCACTAAATTTACACCCTGTATTTCATTGTCTCTCATACACCGCTGTCCACCCACTGTACTTACACCCTGTATTTCATTGTCTCTTATTCACCACTGTCCACCTACAGTATTTACAACCTTTCGTATTTCATTGTCTCTCATACACCACTGTCCTCCTACTGTATTTACACCCTTTAGTATTTCAGTGTCTCTTATTCACCACTGTTCACCTACAGTATTTACACCCTGTATTTCATTGTCGCTCATACATCACTGTCCACCCACTGTATTTACACCGTGTAGTATTTCATTGTCTCTCATACACTGCTGTCCACCCACTGTATTTACACCCTGTACTATTTCATTGTCTCTCATACACAACTGTCCACCCGCTCTATTTACACCCTGTAGTATTTAATTGTCTCTCATACACCACTGTCCACCCACTGTATTTCATTGTCTCTCATACACCGCTGTCCACCCACTGTATTTACACCCTGTAGTATTTCATTGTCTCTTATTCACCACTGTCCACCTACTGTATTTACACCTGTAGTATTTCATTGTCTCTCATTCACCACTGTCCACCTACTGTATTTACACCCTGTATTTCATTGTCTCTCATACACCGCTGTCCACCCACTGTATTTACACCCTGTAGTATTTCATTGTCTCTTATTCACCACTGTCCACCTACTGTATTTACAACCTGTAGTATTTCATTGTCTCTCATTCACCACTGTCAACCTACTGTATTTACACCCTGTATTTCATTGTCTCTCATACACCACTGTCCACCCACTGTATTTACACCCTGTATTTCATTGTCTCTCATACAATGCTGTCCACCCACTGTATTTACACCCTGTAGTATTTCATTGTCTCTCATACACCACTGTCCACCCACAGTATTTACACCCTGAATTTCATTGTCTCTCATACACCGCTGTCCACCCACTGTACTTACACCCTGTATTTCATTGTCTCTTATTCACCACTGTCCACCTACAGTATTTACACCCTTTCGTATTTCATTGTCTCTCATACACCACTGTCCACCTACTGTATTTACACCCTTTAGTATTTCATTCTCTTATTCACTACTGTTCACCTACAGTATTTACACCCTGTATTTCATTGTCGCTCATACATCACTGTCCACCCACTGTATTTACACCGTGTAGTATTTCATTGTCTCTCATACACCGCTGTCCACCCACTGTATTTACACCCTGTACTATTTCATTGTCTCTCATACACAACTGTCCACCCGCTGTATTTACACCCTGTAGTATTTAATTGTCTCTCATACACCACTGTCCTCCCACTGTATTTACACCCTGTATTTAATTGTCTCTCATACACCACTGTCCACCCACTGTATTTACACCCTGTAGTATTTCATTGTCTCTCATACACCACTGTCCACCCACTGTATTTACACCCTGTATTTCGTTGTCTCTCATTCACCACTCTCCACCCACTGTATTTACACCCTGTATTTCATTATCTCTCATACACCGCTGTCCACCTATTGTACTTACACCCTGTATTTCATAGTCTCTTATTCACCACTGTCCACCTACAGTATTTACACCCTTTCGTATTTCATTGTCTCTCATACACCACTGTCCACCTACTGTATTTACACCCTTTACTATTTCATTGTCTCTTATTCACCACTGTTCACCTACAGTATTTACACCCTGTATTTCATTGTCGCTCATACATCACTGTCCACCCACTGTATTTACACGTGTAGTATTTCATTGTCTCTCATACACCGCTGTCCACCCACTGTATTTACACCCTGTACTATTTCATTGTCTCTCATACACAACTGTCCACCCGCTGTATTTACACCCTGTAGTATTTAATTGACTCTCATACACCGCTCTCCACCAGCTGTATTTACACCCTGTAGTATTTCATTGTCTCTCATACACCGCTGTCCACCCACTGTATTTACACCCTGTATTTCATTGTCTCTCATACACCACTGTCCACCCACTGTATTTACACCCTTTAGTATTTCATTGTCTCTTATTCACCGCTGTCCACCCACTGTATTTACACCCAGTATTTCATTGTCTCTCATACACAGCTGTCCACCCACTGTATTTACACCCTGTAGTATTTCATGTCTCTCATACACCACTGTCCACCTACAGTATTTACACCCTGTATTTCATTGTCTCTCATACACCACTGTCCACCCACTGTATTTACACCCTGTAGTATTTCATTGTCTCTCATTCACCACTGTCCACCTACTGTATTTACACCCTGTATTTCATTGTCTCTCATACACCGCTGTCCACCCACTGTATTTACACCCTTTATTTTATTGTCTCTCATACAACGCTGTCCACCCATTGTATTTACACCCTGTAGTATTTCATTGTCTCTCATACACCACTGTCCACCCACTAAATGTACACCCTGTATTTCATTGTCTCTCATACACCACTGTCCACCCACTGTACTTACACCCTGTATTTCATTGTCTCTTATTCACCACTGTCCACCTACAGTATTTACAACCTTTCGTATTTCATTGTCTCTCATACACCACTGTCCACCTACTGTATTTACACCCTTTAGTATTTCAGTGTCTCTTATTCACCACTGTTCACCTACAGTATTTACACCCTGTATTTCATTGTCGCTCATACATCACTGTCCACCCACTGTATTTACACCGTGTAGTATTTCATTGTCTCTCATACACTGCTGTCCACCCACTGTATTTACACCCTGTACTATTTCATTGTCTCTCATACACAACTGTCCACCCGCTCTATTTACACCCTGTAGTATTTAATTGTCTCTCATACACCACTGTCCACCCACTGTATTTCATTGTCTCTCATACACCGCTGTCCACCCACTGTATTTACACCCTGTAGTATTTCATTGTCTCTTATTCACCACTGTCCACCTACTGTATTTACACCCTGTAGTATTTCATTGTCTCTCATTCACCACTGTCCACCCACTGTATTTACACCCTGTATTTCATTGTCTCTCATACAACGCTGTCCACCCACTGTATTTACACCCTGTAGTATTTCATTGTCTCTCATACACCACTGTCCACCCACAGTATTTACACCCTGAATTTCATTGTCTCTCATACACCGCTGTCCACCCACTGTACTTACACCCTGTATTTCATTGTCTCTTATTCACCACTGTCCACCTACAGTATTTACACCCTTTTGTATTTCATTGTCTCTCATACACCACTGTCCACCTACTGTATTTACACCCTTTAGTATTTCATTGTCTCTTATTCACTACTGTTCACCTACAGTATTTACACCCTGTATTTCATTGTCGCTCATACATCACTGTCCACCCACTGTATTTACACCGTGTAATATTTCATTGTCTCTCATACACCGCTGTCCACCCACTGTATTTACACCCTGTACTATTTCATTGTCTCTCATAAACAACTGTCCACCCGCTATATTTACACCCTGTAGTATTTAATTGTCTCTCATACACCACTGTCCACCCACTGTATTTACACCCTGTATTTAATTGTCTCTCATACACCACTGTCCACCCACTGTATTTACACCCTGTAGTATTTCATTGTCTCTCATACACCACTGTCCACCCACTGTATTTACACCCTGTATTTCATTGTCTCTCATACACCGCTGTCCTCCCACTGTATTTACACCCTGTATTTCATTGTCTCTCATACACCGCTGTCCACCCACAGTATTTACAACCTGTAGTATTTCATTGTCTCTCATACACCACTGTCCACCCACTGTATTTACACCCTTTAGTATTTCATTGTCTCTTATCCACCTCTGTCCACCCACTGTATTTACACCCTGTATTTCATTGTCTCTCATACACCGCTGTCCACCCACTGTATTTACACCCTGTAGTATTTCATGTCTCTCATACACCACTGTCCACCTACAGTATTTACACCCTGTATTTCATTGTCTCTCATACACCACTGTCCACCCACTGTATTTACACCCTGTAGTATTTCATTGTCTCTCATTCACCACTGTCCACCTACTGTATTTACACCCTGTATTTCATTGTCTCTCATACACCGCTGTCCACCCACTGTATTTACACCCTGTATTTCATTGTCTCTCATACAACACTGTCCACCCACTGTATTTACACCCTGTAGTATTTCATTGTCTCTCATACACCACTGTCCACCCACTGTATTTACACCCTGTATTTCATTGTCTCTCATACACTGCTGTCCACCCACTGTACTTACACCCTGTATTTCATTGTCTCTTATTCACCACTGTCAACCTACAGTATTTACACCCTTTCGTATTTCACTGTCTCTCATACACCACTGTCCACCTACTATATTTACACCCTTTAGTATTTCATTGTCTCTTATTCACCACTGTTCACCTACAGTATTTACACCCTGTATTTCATTGTCGCTCATACATCTCTGTCCACCCACTGTATATACACCGTGTAGTATTTCATTGTCTCTCATACACCGCTGTCCACCCACTGAATTTACACCCTGTACTATTTCATTGTCTGTCATACACAACTGTCCACCCGCTGTATTTACACCCTGTAGTATTTAATTGTCTCTCATACACCACTGTCCACCCATTGTATTTACACCCTGTATTTCATTGTCCCTCATACACCACTGTCCACCCACTGTATTTACACCCTGTAGTATTTCATTGTCTCTCATACACCACTGTCCACCCACTGTATTTACACCCTGTATTTCATTGTCTCTCATACACCGCTGTCCTCCCACTGTATTTACACCCTGTATTTCATTGTCTCTCATACACCGCTGTCCACCCACAGTATTTACAACCTGTAGTATTTCATTGTCTCTCATACACCACTGTCCACCCACTGTATTTACACCCTTTAGTATTTCATTGTCTCTTATTCACCGCTGTCCACCCACTGTATTTACACCATGTATTTCATTGTCTCTCATACACCGCTGTCCACCCACTGTATTTACACCCTGTAGTATTTCATTCTCTCTTATTCACCACTGTCCACCTACAGTATTTACACCCTGTATTTCATTGTCGCTTATTCTCCACTGTCCACCCACTGTATTTACACCCTGTAGTATTTCATTGTCTCTCATTCACCACTGTCCACCTACTGTATTTACACCCTGTATTTCATTGTCTCTCATACACCGCTGTCCACCCACTGTATTTACACCCTGTATTTCATTGTCTCTCATACAACACTGTCCACCCACTGTATTTACACCCTGTAGTATTTCATTGTCTCTCATACACCACTGTCCACCCACTGTATTTACACCCTGTATTTCATTGTCTCTCATACACTGCTGTCCACCCACTGTACTTACACCCTGTATTTCATTGTCTCTTATTCACCACTGTCCACCTACAGTATTTACACCCTTTCGTATTTCACTGTCTCTCATACACCACTGTCCACCTACTGTATTTACACCCTTTAGTATTTCATTGTCTCTTATTCACCACTGTTCACCTACAGTATTTACACCCTGTATTTCATTGTCGCTCATACATCACTGTCCACCCACTGTATATACACCGTGTAGTATTTCATTGTCTCTCATACACCGCTGTCCACCCACTGAATTTACACCCTGTACTATTTCATTGTCTCTGATACACAACTGTCCACCCGCTGTATTTACACCCTGTAGTATTTAATTGTCTCTCATACACCACTGTCCACCCACTGTATTTACACCCTGTATTTCATTGTCTCTCATATACCGCTGTCCCCCCACTGTATTTACACCCTGTAGTATTTCATTGTCTCTTTTTCACCACTGTCCACCTACTGTATTTACACCCTGTAGTATTTCATTGTCTCTCATTCACCACTATCCACCTACTGTATTTACACCCTGTATTTCATTGTCTCTCATACACCGCTGTCCACCCACTGTATTTACACCATGTATTTCATTGTCTCTCATACAATGCTGTCCACCCACTGTATTTACACCCTGTAGTATTTCAATGTCTCTCATACACCACTGTCCACCCACTGTATTTACACCCTGTATTTCATTGTCTCTCATACACCGCTGTCCACCCACTGTACTTACACCCTGTATTTCATTGTCTCTTATTCACCACTGTCCACCTACAGTATTTACACCCTTTCGTATTTCATTGTCTCTCATACACCACTGTCCACCTACTGTATTTACACCCTTTAGTATTTCATTGTCTCTTATTCACCACTGTTCACCTACAGTATTTACACCCTGTATTTAATTGTCTCTCATACACCGCTGTCCACCCACTGTATTTACACCCTGTAGTATGTCATTGTCTCTCATACACCACTGTCCACCCACTGTATTTACACCCTGTATTTCATTGTCTCTCATACACCGCTGTCCACCCACTGTATTTACACCCTGTAGTATTTCATTGTCTCTCATGCACCACTGTCCACCCACTGTATTTACACCCTTTAGTGTTTCATTGTCTCTTATTCACCGCTGTCCACCCACTGTATTAACACCCTGTATTTCATTGTCTCTCATACACCGCTGTCCACCCACTGTATTTACACCCTTTAGTATTTCATTGTCTCTCATACACCACTGTCCACCTACTGTATTTACACCCTGTAGTATTTCATTGTCTCTCATACACCACTGTCCACCTACTGTATTTACACCCTGTAGTATTTCATTGTCTCTTATTCACCACTGTCCACCTACAGTATTTACACCCTGTATTTCATTGTCTCTCATTCACCGCTGTCCTCCCACTGTATTTACACCCTGTAGTATTTCATTGTCTCTCATACACAACTGTCCACCCGCTGTATTTACACCCTGTAGTCTTTCAATGTCTCTCATATACCACTGTCCACCCACTGTATTTACACCCTGTAGTCTTTCAATGATTTCTTCATGTCTTTCTTCTCTCAGCCTCAATTAGCCATCTTGGAACAATAAAGTCACAATAAACTACAGCAAAAGAAACATACTTTGGCACAGCTTATAGTTCTGCAACCAACGTCAGACCTATTGGCTTTGCCAACGCTTATTAGATATGATATCTTACATGGATTCTCCCCTTCCGACCCACAATTTCCTTCCCTTCTTATGTGTGTCCTACTCTCTCCCATATGACTCTGGTGATAGTTTGCTACACTCCAGTCCCATTTATTTCCCTGAATACATCTCTATTATTTTTGGCATTTCGTTGCTGTTCTGGGGGCTCATTCTATGCTTCATTAGACTTTAAGTACCAATTTATAACATGCTCTTTATTGGATTCTTCAATAAAAAATATTACCAATGTGACTAACAAGAAATAGAATTCATAGGAAAACAAACATAAAATAAAAAGTGCACAGCATGGGCGGAAACTGAATACCTAAAATGTATTAAAAAAAGAAAATGAAGGTTCTGTGCTGTGGAACCAGGGAATGACTTTCCCCAACTCTATAGTACTCCGGAGGCCCCTAAAATGTGAGTTTTTCAGTTAAGCTGAAGTCAGTGGCGTAGCACGAGCCTCACGCGCCCTCATTTAAGGAGGCGAAAATGGCCCCCTGGCTCCTGGTTGGGTAGTGAAAGACAGCTATAGTGAGTGTGCCTCTCCCATTCCTAGGCCCCGATGCCACTGCACATGCTGCACCATTGGTACGTACGCCCATGGCCAGAGTCTAAAAGTAAATAAAGGCCTGATGATAAAGCGAGTCAATAATACTAGGCAGGTGCCTAGGATGCCAGCACCAGACAGTGCCAAATTGACTCCAAAAGTATCAAATATTACCAATTTGTTCCAAGGAGGGAGCAAAAAATAAAAAATAGAATTTTGCTGAAGGCTCCAGATAGTTTTGCACTTGGTCTCAAATGTCGCTCAAAAATGTGCAACAACCACAGACATGTTCTCCCTTCCTTTGCAACTGGGAAGACCACTGATACAAATTAAATGTGGCATAAGAGCCAGAGATGCTGGCTTTGGAACTGGGGGATCATGCTCGAGACTCAGCATTGGTTCAACATCCTGTGATTCTGGGCAAATCACTTAATATCCCCGTGCTTAAAAAATAAGTGTGGCCTTGTGTAATGTACCTGCTGCACATGTAAAGTGCTCCAATACCTTGGGGGCGAGCTTGCGCTCTGTTGAACTATTAAAAAAAGTACTCTCTGTCATTTTCTACACGTACATCCATTTTCAAACATTCTTGAGCCATTTTTTTTAATCTCTTCTGTGGAGACCTGGGAACATTTCCATGTTCACTATCAGCATCGGGGACACTGCAGGCCACTGAGGAAACACTCTGTGCCATCCAGGGAGACGCTCCAACTCAAACAAATGCGAGGCCAATGCATTTCCAATGCTTGCTTACCTTCCAATGCGTCCCAGCAGAGTCCTGTTCCTAGAGCTGCAAACCTTCTCCTGGCCCTGTCAGCTCTGTGCTGCCTCATCCATTCTCAGAGGAGCAGTGCCTTGTGGGGAATGATCTCTCTGGGGCCCCCACCCCCATCCTTTTTCCGGGTCGTGGCTCTGACTGAAGAGAAACAATGTAACTTGTTACTTTGTTTCTCTTCAGTCCTGGGTCAGCACGAGGAGCTCAGAGCAGGCTGCAGACTGCACCTGCTTTCTAGAGCAAGCCTTTCTCTCACACTCACAGCTCTTTAAGGAAGATCTGAGGGGGCCCCCTTCACCTACCAAAGACTGGGGGCCCCCCCACACCGCAGGGGCTGCAGGGGTGTTTGTTACGCCCCTGGGTAAGCCTGTTACTTTCTAAGCATCGGTTGAGCTGAAGGATCATGTTTGTTGTCTGGAGTTGGTAGACTGGGCTGTTGCACAATCATCACCTGTGGAGACAGAATCCGTTCTAGGTTAATTGACATTTGAACTTGTGAAAGACATTATGGATACCTCTGAAACACCTTAGTTTGGCTACCTTTTCAAATTGATATGTTACATTTTTTCATCATGATTATAATCCTTCTTTATAACATGCTTATTAGCAAAGCTTTGTACTTGCTTAGCTGGTGACGAAAGTTTTTATTATTTACTTAGTCGTTACATTACTGTCCAGATCAAAGGGGAGGTGTTGTGAGTTCCCTATAGGGCCTACTCTAGTTCTCCCCTATGGTAGCCTAACTGCACACATTGTAGGCCGCTTTTACTTTGCACACATTATAAGGTTACATGTTTGTTTTTGTGCCACATTATTATTTTAAAATAGGCTGCACGTTTTTTATTATTCAGCCCTTCTGCTGGGATTCAGTCAGAACATCTCGTACAAGGTTGAACAACACTGTGCCCTGTTTTTCTCTGTGGTTGGTCACTCACACACCTAACACCTAGACATAACTAAGGGTGGGCGGCAAATTCCGTTCCGCTCGCGGAATTTGCAAAATTTAGGCATTTCCTCGTTCCGCAGAGAACGCGGAAATGTCGAAATTTCCGCGATCCGTGGCGTCGCAGAGGTTTTTTTCTTGTTTGCGCTTTAAAAATGCGTTCTCGCGCGCGCGGTCGAATTACCGGGATCCCTGCATTCGCCGATGTGTTTTCCTATCCGTTCGCGTGCGCCACGAGATGTTGGTAGCCGGTCTCGCTATCCCGCGAGAGTTTGCGATCGCGAACACGTTATTCGCCGCGCATTCGGAGACCGCAAGAGTGTGTGATCGCGAACACGTCATTCACCACCGTGAGAGAGAGCGTGCGATCGCGAACACGTCATTTGGACGCGCCATCCGACATCCGGCAGAAGTTTGGTGAAGCTCGCGATCCCGAACACGCAAAATTTTCAATCTGGAGAAGAAGAATATCTCGAGCAGCATAAAACCTTCTGTAAATGATGATTTGGATGAAAAAAACTCCTCAGATTGACATATGGCTGTCCTTTTTGTGCAAGGAGTCCTTTTTTGGGGGAGAGGGAGGAAGTGCCACAGAGTCTCCAACTTCCTGTTCCTGTCCAGCAGGCTCCTCCCAGTGCTTTGTCCATCTCCTGTTCATTCTTCCTTTGGATTTTGAGCTGGAAGGATCACTCTTTGTGTCTGCTGCATCATTATCATTGGATTTGAGGACTTTTGGATTTGATATTTTACAAGTAAGTTGGTGTTGTTGTTTGTTTGATTGGGGCATTGCAGTTGCTGCAACTACAATTTTGGTACTTATCATTATTTTTTTTTTAATTGTTGTGGGTAGCCAGTAGGCCCAGAGCTAGTCATGGGTGGGTGCATGATGAAGCAACTGTTCCTTTGGTGTGTGTTGAATTTATTTCAAACATCATTTAGGGCATGGATGGCATTGGATTGAATTGCAAAATGTATTTTTTGGGGGGTATTTCTGTTTTTGGGTGTGTGTTAAATAAATGCCTTTGTTGTGTGTGGTGTGTTGTTGTGTACCTTGCAGACCTTGTTTAGCCCTGTGGATTTTCGTTTTTGCATTTTATTGCATTAAAGGCAAAGCAGTGTGGTTTAATTAGCATGCATCCTTTGCCTGGCTATTATAGGCCTTTTGTCAGTACATTGTTTTCCAGGCCTCCTGCTTGTTGCTTGTGATTTGTGAGTGTCCATGTGGCTGTTGGCCATTTCTGGTGGGAGTTATTAGTGTGCTGCTTTTGCCATATAGGCCTCCATGTTATTCCTTTGTGGCCTAGGCTTCTTGTTGTTGTGGGCCTGGCCATGAGGCTGGCGGCCATTTTGAAGCCAGGCAGTGTGCTTTTTGCAATAGGCCTGCATTGTCTGTCTTCAGTTTCTTGTAGTTGTGTGGGCCTGGCCATGTGGCCGGTGGCCATTTTGAAGCCAGGTAGTGTGCTTTTTGCAATAGGCCTGCATTGTCTGTCTTCAGTTTCTTGTAGTTGTGTGGGCCTGGCCATGTGGCTGGTGGCCATTTTGAAGCCAGGCAGTGTGCTTTTTGCAATAGGCCTGCATTGTCGGTCTTCAGTTTCTTGTAGTTGTGTGGGCCTGGCCATGTGGCTGGTGGCCATTTTGAAGCCCGTTAGTGTGCTTTTGCCATAGGCCTGCAAGCTTGTGGCCTAGTCTGCCAACAGGCCACTCATCCAGTAGGCTCAGAGGTAGTCACGGGTGCATGAAAACAACTGTTTCTGTGTGTTCTGTTGAATTTAAACATCATTTGGGGCATGGATGGCATTGGATTGAATTGCAAAATGTGTTTTTTGGGGGTATTTCTGTTTTTGGGTGTGTGTTAAATAAATGCCTTTGTTGTGTGTGGTGTGTTGTTGTGTACCTTGCAGACCTTGTTTAGCCCTGTATATTTTTGTTTTTGCATTTTATTGCATTAAAGGCAAAGCAGTGTGGTTTAATTAGCATGCATCCTTTGCCTGGCTATTATAGGCCTTTTGTCAGTACATTGTTTTCCAGGCCTCCTGCTTGTTGCTTGTGATTTGTGAATGTCCATGTGGCTGGTGGCCATTTCTGGTGGGAGTTATTAGTGTGCTGCTTTTGCCATATAGGCCTGCATGTTATTCCTTCGTGGCCTAGGCTTCTTGTTGTTGTGGGCCTGGCCATGAGGCTGGCGGCTATTTTGAAGCCAGGCAGTGTGCTTTTTGCAATAGGCCTGCATTCATGCTTTGTCTGTCTTCAGTTTCTTGTAGTTGTGGTGGGCCTGGCCATGTGGCTGGCGGCCATTTTGAAGCCAGGCAGTGTGCTTTTTGCAATAGGCCTGCATTGTCTGTCTTCAGTTTCTTGTAGTTGTGTGGGCCTGGCCATGCGGCTGGTGTCCATTTTGAAGCCAGGCAGTGTGCTTTTGCCATAGGCCTGCAAGCTTGTGGCCTAGTCTTCCAACAGGCATTTCATCCAGTAGGCTCAGAGGTAGTCATGGGTGCATGAAAACAACTGTTTCTGTGTGTTCTGTTGAATTTAAACATCATTTGGGGCATGGATGGCATTGGATTGAATTGCAAAATGTGTTTTTTTGGGGGTATTTCTGTTTTTGGGTGTGTGTTAAATAAATGCCTTTGTTGTGTGTGGAGTGTTGTTGTGTAACTTGCAGACTTTGTTTAGCCCTGTGGATTTTCGTTTTTGCATGTTATTGCATTAAAGGCAAAGCAGTGTGGTTTAGCATGCATCCTTTGCCTGGCTATTATAGGCCTGTTTCAGTTCATTGTTTTCCAGGCCTCCTGCTTGTTGCTTGTGATTTGAGTGTCCATGTGGCTGGTGGCCATTTCTGGTGGGAGTTATATAAGTGTGCTGCTTTTGCCATATAGGCCTGCATGGTTTTCCTCTTGGCTTACTGCTTCCATCCATCCCCTTTACCAGCAGCAGCTCCCTGAATGATGTGATGAGCAAATAATGTAATGCCAAACAGGGTTCACTTCCATTACATTTGTATTTTTGTTGTTGTTGTTCTTCTTTCCTATCCTTCCTGAGAGTGTAGTGTACACAGTATACCATGAAAGCCCTTGTTGACAAAGTCTCACAAATGGCTACACTAAGTTATATCTTTTATTTGTTTGTTTGTACTAGTAGTAATTGAACCACAACAACAAATGCAACATTTCACTGATGTTCTTCTCCTGGCTTCTTTGCTTTTAGGTGCACAAAAAGACAGAGGAGGAGGTGTCATCATCACCCATTGTACTGCCAGACAGAAGTCCTGCTGAGCACCACGTCACGTCCACGTGTGACCACAGACATCTATGCAACTTGTGGACCTGCGTCCTGCTGACATCTGAAGAAGATGGGCCCAAAGCAAGGTAACAGGTCCTCCAGTACCAAGAAAATTGTCAGTGAGAAGAAGGAACAGAAAAAGGAAGTTTCACTTACCAAGACTGGTGTGCCGCCCCAGGTGTTTTTTGGGAGAAAAAGAAATTACGCCTGCAGCAGCATTGTCCGGGGACCAAGCTAGGAGCAGCACCTCGCATCAGTGGGCCCGCCCCACCAACCTAGGCCCAAGCCCATTAGTGTCGCAGAGGTAGCCAGTCTACTAACGAGCAGCGATGTTGAAATGTCATTATCGCAAAGTAGTACACAATCAACGCAGGCAGAAACTCAGCAGATAAGTGGGCAGCAGCAGGCGCAGCAGCAGCCGCAAGAACAGCAGCAGCCGCAAGAACAGCAGCAGCCGCAAGAAGAGCAGCAGCCGCCAGAACAGCAGCAGCCACCAGAACAGCAGCAGCCACCAGAACAGCAGAAGCCACCAGCCGCAAGTACAGCAGCAGCTGCAAGAACAGCCGCAAGAACAGTCACAACAACAGCCCACAATAGTAGTTGTTCCTCCTGAAGTAGGGGCATTTCAGGAAATCGAGCTTCCTGCAGACAAAGAGGAGAAAGCCACTGTTTCAGAAGATCCATTGTCTTCCAGACCCCCAGCAAGGAAAAGGAGGGTTAGTCCATCATCTTCTTCTTCAAGCCACGCTTCTGATGATCGAGATGCCACTTGGAAGCCACCAGCTCAGTCTGAGAGTGATGCACGCCACAAGACAAGGCTAGTGAAAAGGAAGGTTCCAGAAAGCCTTAGAGTTATGGAGGTAGATGTACAAGAGGGGGATGATGATGATGACGAGCCAGTCATCACGAACATCACTCCCGGCCCAAAGGAGATGGAGACCAACATTATTACCCTATCCAAAATCGCTGCGAGGGATGTAGCACGGATACCACCAACACAGGTAACACCAACACGACCTCCAGCTTCCATATTTGCATTTGCAAAGGCCCGGCAGGGACCTACATCCAGCTCAACCACCACCTCAGTACGTAGTGGTAGTGTAACTGCACAGAGTCAAATTCCAGGCCCACCCTCCAGTTCATCTGGTATTGAAAGTGGCACATCCAGCAGCGCCAGAAAGTTCTCCTCCCCAGTTTGGGACTTCTTTTCGGTTAGCAGTAAGGAGGAGAACATTGCTATATGCTCAATTTGTCGACAGACTGTTAGGCGGGGTAAGCTTGGTACAAACTATGGTACTGGAGGCCAAACAAGTCATCTCAAAATACACCACAGTATCCAGTGGGAGGCTCACCTACTTTGCTTAGAAAAAAGTAAAACTGAACCCATTGCTGTTGTTGGGGATGAAGAATTAGGGGAAGATATGATCGCGGTGGAAGGTGAACAAGAGGGAGACATTTTTAGCCCTGTCCCCAGCAGTGTAGTGGTACCGCCCACATCCTCAGCAACATCTCAGTGGCACCGCATTAAGAGTCAGACTGAGGCACCAAGGCAACCGAGTACTGCAATGAAAAAAAGTGCGTCGTTGAGCCTAACTGGGTTCAAGAAAACAGCTGCACCACAAAGGAAAATAATCCAGCCTACCATTGAGAGCATGCTTAGGTCGGAGGGGCAGTACCAACGCAACCACCCAACTGCACGGTTGTACAATGCGAAGCTGGCTAAAATGTTAGCGCTGGACCTTCTCCCTTTTTCATTTGTGGAAGTGGTGGGTTTCCTTGAATTTGTGTCAGCCATCTGCCCTAAATGGAAAGTTCCCAGCCGGTCCTATTTCGCCAGAGTTGCTGTTCCAGCACTACATCACGATGTGCTGGAATTGGTTGGACAAGCTTTGCAGCAGTGCTGTTCACAATATCCACCTGACAACAGACATGTGGACCAGTTGCCAAGCCACTGATTACATGTGCATCACTGCACACTGGGTCTCTTTTGTGGGGGTTAGAGATAAGCTATCTGAAGTAGGTGCTGTTGACACAGCTGAGATTTTTAATGCTACTCGGAAACATGCAACTGTAGCCATGTTCACCATTGAGAAATCTCATACTGCTGTAAACATTTTGGAAGAGTTTCACTGCAAGGTCTTTGAATGGCTGTGCCCAAGAAGGCTTAAGATTGGTTTTGTTGCCACAGATAATGGCAGTAATGTACATAAGGCCATGGAGTTTGGTTGCTATTTCAGGGTCCCGTGTTTGGCGCACTGCATTAACATTATAGTTCAAGACTTTCTGAAAAAAGAAGCCATAGTCAGCAACTTACTGACCACCTGCTGAAGAATATGCACTCATTTCAGCCATTCTTTTAAAGCTCGGAAGCAGCTGAGGATCATTCAACGTGACTATAGAATGCCAGTCAAAGCACTCATCCAGGAGGTGGCAACATGTTGGAAATCAACTTATTACATGCTTGACCGTCTGTTTGAGCAGGACAGACCAATCAATGAATATGTCATGCGAAGAGGGGATGCTACTATGAAAGGCATGACCCTTCAGATGGACCAATGGTGCCTAGTTAAATGCCTGACAGAGATGCTTCTTCCTTTCGAGGTCTTCACACGTGAAGTCAGCAAGGAGGACTGTACTATGGGCCAAGCTATCCCATTGTTGCACATGCTAGAGCAACAGCTGAAGGAGGTGTCTGAAGCGTACAAAGGTGTAGGGGAAAAAAAAGAAGCATATGAGTTGGTGGAGAGCTTATCCCGTCACTTAGCTGAGAATACAAGGGTGCAAAATAAGATTTTGTCACAAGAACATTACATTTGTGCCACAATTCTGGATCCACGGTCCAAATTGGCACTGAACAGTAAGACATTAATTCCTTTTTCAGAAGTGGATGTTGCCCGGTACAAAACTTGGATAGCTGAGGCAGCCAGTAATTTGGAAAATGAACGGCTGGTAATTAAAAGCCTGCTACATAAACCCACAACAAGTACTGCAGCAGGGCATCCGGCGTCAAGTTCAACTCGGAGCCTGAGGGCAGTGCGTTTGGCTCAGAACACTCACCAACACTATTGACAACAGCAAGAACCGGATCATCAGCCCCAGTAAAATCGTTAAAGGATTGGTATTTACAGCAAGGACTTGCTAGGTCCAGTGCTGATGCAAAGACAAAAGAGGCCGAACAAAGTGTAGCACCCCTGAACATTGAGCGGATGGTCCAGGCCTATCTGGATGACCCAACAGAGGTGTACATTGATCAAAACCCATTGCGGTATTGGTATGGGAAAAGGGGCCAATGGCCACTGCTCAGCAGGCTGGCGATAAACTATCTGGCTTGCCCTATCGGAAGTATCTCTTCTGAGCGTGTTTTCAGTGCTGCTGGTTCCATTGTAACAGTGAGAAGGGCCAGTCTCTCGCCCAAAAACGTGGAGAGGTTAACCATGATCAAAATGAATCAGCACTTTATACCACCGAATTACACAATACATGAATCAATGGAGGAAGCTGAGGACAGCGGCTCAGGTGACGGAAGTAGTGTGTTAGATGATGATTACCTACTTCGGGTTGAACCCCCAGAGTTTGAGGACGAGCTATACTTCCCTGAAAATTAGGCTTGCACTTCTTACTGTCTTCCTCCCTTATTTACTTTTATTTGTGTGTCTGTCTTTCTGGTTCGAAACTTCGAATCACAACAAATCCATCACCACCGCCTTCTAGTCTTTTTATTGCCATATGAGTTTCAGTTGTCTGCATTTCAGTCCACTCCTCCAAGTCCTGCTCCTCCATCCCCCTGAATCGCCCTAAATCCATTGCCCTCAAGCCAGATGATGATTGGATGTAGCATAATAGAAGAAAAAAGAAAACCTTGCCTCGTTGAGTCCCTCCAAAAGAAGTGGAACATGATGATGACTACTATAAGCTCCTTTCCGAGCCGAGAGAGACTGCCCATTAACTGAAGATGAGAAGGAACAGGTAATGAATGATGCCATGCATTGGACGCTGACTGAGTGATTTGTGTTGTTGTTGTTTGTTGTGCATGAAGTTAATTCATTGTGTACTATTATGTAATCTACACCCTAAAAGTAACTCAAGGCAATGTTTCCATTCTTGTTTTTTAATAACAAATTTGTACTTCTACTGCAGGCCGATCCATTGCATTTTGAATATGGAAAGGGGACTCAATCTGTACACTGCACACACTGAGTTGGACAACACCATGATGATGACCACAGTGAAATAATATCTTCGCAGTCACCCAGTAGGTTCGGAAATGATTGATGGAATAAGTCAGGGCGTTTCATGAGTAGCATAAAAAAGGTAAACAAGCCAACAACAACCACAGCAGACCTACATGTCTGTGTAGTGGTGGAGTCGAGTGTAGTGGTATGACTGACAGCGGTGCATTGATTTAGTCACTTAATTTGTAAAATGCTGTGTTGCTGTATATGTGCTTTGTCTGACTCTGTCAAAAAATGTGCGCTAAATGGAGGATGGGTCAAGGGTGCCGTGGGCCTGCTCTGTCCTGTTGTTGTTGTAGGTTAATGCTGGAAACAGACTAGAGTAGACATGATGTATCCAAACTATCCATGTCGCTTCTGAAAGTGTTCTTTTTGCACTTCACCGTAATTTATGCATTTTTTTTCTACTTGATTTATCAATATCCCTTTTGTTTTTCCATCTACAATTACAGGCCGGCCCTTACCCTGTGCTATACTGGGAAAAACAACTCACACTTACCTTACCAATGAATCTACATCTGCCAGGCAGGCAGTGGCATCACCCAAGATTGATGGACGGAGCGTCCATGGAAGGGAGGACCAAGAGGAATGCCGAGATGCAACTCTCCATTTTGACCAGGAAAACATACAGTAACAGTATCAACTTTCATCATCTTTTAAATAATTTGATTCATTTTTTGTCTTCAATCATTACTACTGTGTGTTGTTGTTATTATGTTTGCTCTCTGCTTATAATAATTCATCCCTACAGCTATTTTTGAATTTTCTTTGCTATCTTTAAAAGTAAGCCCGGTACAACAGAACAGAAACTGTATGTAATTCGGGTCTCTCTGAGGGCAGACAGGCAAGGCAAATTGCGTAATATACTGCTGCCCTGTACTACTGTCTAATTGTCTAGTAGTAGTTATTAAGTACTACTTCTCATTAACCATCAAGTTATCATCATCATGCATGCATTTCCTTTTTCTCCCATAACACATTTATGGATATGGTCGTCTGCCAAGATTGTGTTTTGTTGTTTGTCCATGCATACTGTTTTTCTTTGTCAAACCTTTCCCAAAACCCCCCTTCCCAACCATTCATTAAACCCTAACCCTCTTCCCCGGGCTGTGTGATTTATTGAGGTGTGACTAAATTAAATGTACACCAATAATTGATCACACGCTTGCTGGGGCGGATGTGGCGAAAGCAACACTAATTCAATTTCAAGGCAGGGCGAGGATCTTCTTCTGCTTGCCCACCCATGATCAGTATATTTAAAGGAACCTAATCCATCATCATTAATTGCCGGCATCGATTGGATTTGTCATCCTCCTACAAAGCACTAAAGGTTACGCTTGTGTCGAGTGTTGGCCTAGTCGAGTGACTCGACACAACTGCAGTTTCTAAGTTGTTGTACTAGGCTATCCCCGCCACCATTATGTTTTATTTTATTTTGGCATATTATTGTTTGGCAGTAATTTCTGTACTGTACTTCATTCTACTACTCCTCCCACAGTCTCTCTCAGGCGACTCATTTTCTTTTTTTGCAAATGCTACTGCCAGTGTCTACTACTACCACCACAACCATGGCATGTTGGGAAACAAACCAAACCATCATCATCATCACCATGCAGACATCGCTGTGCCTAAGTTAAACATCAAGCACAGGTAAGAGAAGAAGTTTGGGGGAGGCATAATTAATAATGGAAAATGTTTCACTAGTTCACACACCGCTTGAGTCCAGTTGCAGAATGCATAGACTAGGAGGAGAGACTGACAGTACTAGTAGGACAAGTCACTCAGTGAGGGGTACCGCATCTATCTGTTTGTGTCTTACAAAGTCAGCCAATTATTTAAATCAAACACTGGCTGTGGCCCTGCAGCATCAAGGAAACAGTGTGACGTAAAACTGTAACCCCACCCACAAAACATTAACAACATCGTATGTAAAGTATAAATATAATTTAATCCCCTAACAAAAATAAACTATGTAAAAAATCCCCCAAAAAACACCTGGCCTACCCCTCTCCCTAACCCCAACCAATGTCCGAAACTAAAAAGTTCAACCAATTGTCCATGTCCATTAAATATAAACCCCAGCGCCCAATTCCCACCCACCAAATGAAGCAATAAAAAATGGGCAATCGAACAGGGTCATTCATTGGCATGCTCGCCTCTCCGGGACCTCAATCCGCTCCTCTAGGCGGGCCACGCGGTGCTTCAATGCACGACAATTGCATCCACGGGGGGGGCAGTGAGAGATAGCGAATTGCGGCGGGTGATTGCCAGACGGCGGCGCCGAAATGCTGGAGGGGCCTGGGTGCTGGGGCCCGGGGCATTGGAGGAGGCTGCAGCTGCTGCCGCCTCCTCCTCCTCCTCCGCCAGAGCCACCAGCCGCCGGTATTCACTGCAGATGGCCTCCAGCTTCCGGCTCCGGGCCACGGCTGCCAACTCCTTCCTTGTTGGTTTTGCTTTGGAAGGAGTAGCTATATCAAGAAAGAAAAAAATACTATTGTTGTAACCAATACTTCTAGCAAAACAGTAACAAAAATGTAATTCAACACATAGGGGTCGATTCCGATTCGGGCCGGAAAAAGCACCGACCGACTCGGATCCGGAAAAAATACCGACCGACATGTACCCGTGGCGCACGACACGCCAAGTACGATGCAAGGCGCGAAAAATCCGACCGACACGTACCGAAACCAAGTCGACCGACCGAGCCGCACGGAAAACAGCAATCCGGCCGGAAAAACACGCGAATCCAACCGACCGACACGCACCCGGAACAAATCCGACCGAAACGTACACGCGAACTCCAAACCGCAAAGTACGATGCAAGGCGCGAAAACCAAGACCGGGTCGGACGGAGGACAAGCCGTACGACCGACACGCATACAAAACCGAGCCGAAGCAACACAATACACCGCGACCGACGCGTACGCAGCATAGAAAACTGCACAAACACAGCGTGAACGAAACGGAGAACACCGTACGAGACCAATGCAGGGTCCGACTCGGTCACAAGAACGTTTCCAACATACACAAACAGCACAAAGGAAAAATCACCCAAAAAAAGGCCAAACAAGCAATTACCAAGCCAATAAATACTGGGGGGTGGTGGGGACAGAGAACAAAGACACACCCACAACTCCACCTATATAAAGGACACAAATCACTACCATGAGCCTTTGCAAATGCCATTCCACTGCCAGCACCCAAGAGAAAGCAACCACACACCCACAGCTCATCCCTCACACAAGCCACACACCATCAGCACACCAACAAATACCTACCTCACATACACCCAGCAAAACACACACTCACACACCCTCACCTGCACACCAACACACACATCACCCACCATCACCACCCATCACCATGCCCCCCAAGAAGAATCCCAAGTTCCTAGATAGTGAATAGGAAGTCATGGTAGACGAGATCCTCAGGGTGGAGCCACAGCTGTTTGGCACACTGGTCCAACAGACCCCCATGTCACAGAAAACCAAGATGTGGGAGAGGATCATCAACACGGTGAACGCCCAATCACCATGTCGGCGCACAAAGACCGACATCCAGAACAGGTGGTATGACGTGCGCAGGAGGGTACGGAAAATGCTGACGAAAGACTACATCAACAGCCAACACACCGGCAGTGGCCCTCCTGCCAAGCCAATATACCTCAGGCCCTGGGAGGAGAAGGTGCGGGCCATCCTTCCGCCAGTGAGCGTATATGGACTAGAGGACATCCCAGAGCCTAGTGAGTACACAACAAATGTTCACAATATACTGCCACAAAACACACACATCACTGTCAAGGGAGAGTCAAACCATGCACTCATAGCAATTACACAGCAACCAGAACAGAATCATCCCAAAATGTGTATGTCAGTCAGATAAACACAACACATGCCATCAAAAAAGTCACATCCAACTGTGCCAACACATGTACAAACACAACTACAACTACAGCTAGGCAGTGGCACAAATAGAACTAACAAACACATCCACACATGTAGCCACCACAACAACACCAACACACAGTGAAGACCACTCAAAGGAAGGAATTCTGTGTATGCTGGCCAAGTCAGTGTAGCCAATAGCATCATGGGAGTCGCAGTCACACATATTGCCCCCCCACAACTGTCCCATCAACACCACCATGAACCATGCGCACATCACAGGGAGTGGAGAAGGACTCACAAGATGGCTGACACTGGCTACTGCTGTGGGGAGCACAAGGCCCTGCTGGCAACTGTGCACCAACAAACAGCAGGACACCACTGACTGACATCCTGAGAGACAACTTACACTCCCTGCAATGCAAGCACGTTCCATGGTGGGATAACTGGCTGGCTGGCTGGGTGGGAAGGAGGACTTGCAGCACTAACCATAGTCACAAGCACCTCCCCTCACACACACCCCAACACAAACTCCACAGTACCCACCTGGTAGAATGCAATGCCCCCATCCTAACACAAGATCCCACAAAGAACCACCACCCTGGGTTATGTTGTGTGAAGCACAGGGACACTCTTGGGACCTCTAGCCAAACAACTGCCAGGACAACACTCCCAGCCATCCTGTCAGCACAGCCAGCCCACCCCACAGGGAAGCAGAATCAAAAGGAAGGAAGCATGGGCATGCTGGGAAGGGGGTGGAGGCAATAGCATGATGGGAGTCGTAGTCACTGATATTGGTCACCCCCACAACTGTCCCATCAACACCACCCTGAACCATGCTCACATCACAGGAAGTGGAGAAGGACTCACAAGATGGCTGACACTGGCTACTGCTGTGGGGAGCACAAGGCCCTGCTGGCAACTGTGCACCAACAAACAGCAGGACACCACTGACTGACATCCTGAGAGACAACTTACACTCCCTGCAATGCAAGCACGTTCCATGGTGGGATATCTGGCTAGCTGGGTGGGAAGGGGGACTTGCAGCACTGACCATAGTCACAAGCACCTCCCCTCACACCCCCAACACAAACTCCACAGAACCCACCTGGTAGAATGCAATGCCCCCATCCTAACACAAGATCCCACAAAGAACCACCACCCTGGGTTATGTTGTGTGAAGCACAGGGACACTCTTGGGACCTCTAGCCAAACAACTGCCAGGACAACACTCCCAGCCATCCTGTCAGCACAGCCAGCCCACCACACAGGAAGCAGAGTCAAAAGGAAGGAAGCATGGGCATGCTGGGAAGGGGGTGGAGGCAATAGCATGATGGGAGTCGTAGTCACTGATATTGGTCACCCCCACAACTGGCCCATCAACACCACCCTGAACCATGCTCACATCACAGGAAGTGGAGAAGGACTCACAAGATGGCTGACACTGGCTACTGCTGTGGGGAGCACAAGGCCCTGCTGGCAACTGTGCACCAACAAACAGCAGGACACCACTGACTGACATCCTGAGAGACAACTTACACTCCCTGCAATGCAAGCACGTTCCATGGTGGGATATCTGGCTAGCTGGGTGGGAAGGGGGACTTGCAGCACTGACCATAGTCACAAGCACCTCCCCTCACACCCCCAACACAAACTCCACAGAACCCACCTGGTAGAATGCAATGCCCCCATCCTAACACAAGATCCCACAAAGAACCACCACCCTGGGTTATGTTGTGTGAAGCACAGGGACACTCTTGGGACCTCTAGCCAAGCAACTGCCAGGACAACACTCCCAGCCATCCTGTCAGCACAGCCAGCCCACCCCACAGGGAAGCAGAGTCAAAAGGAAGGAAGCATGGGCATGCTGGGAAGGGGGAGGAGGCAATAGCATGATGGGAGTCGTAGTCACAGCTCTACATCCCCCACCACATGGCCCAGCAAGCTCACACTCACGCATGCACATCCCACAGAGAGTGGAAAGGCCCATCAAAGATGTCTGACACTGTTGCTGTGTCGTGGGGAGCACAAGGGCATGCTGGGTACTGCACACCAACCAACAGCAGGACACCACTGTCAGCCATCTTGCCATTGCTCTCACACCCACACACACTGAACTCCACACAAATGCAAGTAAGTATGGGAATGCTGGGAAGTGGGGTGGAGGCAATGGCATGATGGGAGTCGTAGTCACAGACATAGCTCACCCCCACAACTGTCCCATCAACACCACCCTGAACCATGCTCACATCACAGGGAGTGGAGAAGGACTCACAAGATGGCTGACACTGGCTACTGCTGTGGGGAGCACAAGGCCCTGCTGGCAAATGTGCACCAACAAACAGCAGGACACCACTGACTGACATCCTGAGAGACAACTTACACTCCCTGCAACGCAAGCATGTTCCATGGTGGGATAACTGACTGGCTGGGTGGGTGGGAAGGAGGGCCGGCTGTCAACCAAACACAACCAATGCAGACCATGTTCACACCCCAGAAAATACATAGAAATGCCCAAATAATGCAGGACAATGTGCCACACCAATATCAACCCCTGACTGTGACGACTTAGGACAATGCAATGTACAGGCCCGCACCCAGAGGCACAGTCACAACTGTCATGTGTGTCAACCATTGATGCCTGCAGAAACATAACATACATTGTTTGTGTCTCCCAAAAACAGGTGATGATGGGGACACAGCAGCAGACGCTGAGGAGTCCCAGTCCCAGGCTCAAGAGGATGCCGAGCTCACTGGCGTCGTACAGCCTCTGTCCTCCTCGGACGATGAAGAACAACCTGGCACATCCGGTGCAAGTCAACATGCAGCACCAGCAGGACCACCAGCTGCAGCACCAGCAGGACCACCAGCTGCACCCCTGCACCCACCCCTCCAATGACTGTCACCACGAATACCATCCCTGCCGACATGGACAGAACAAGGAGCAACACCAGCACAGTGACCCTGGACCAACCTGGGGCCAATGACACCACCACCACCACCAACCCCCAAGGTGGACCAGGGTTATCTGTGCGTGCCACTGCACACACTGCACATGTCAGCAGGGGTGGTGGGAGGGTGGGAGACAGAGGTCGCTGCTTGCAGACGTTGCTGGTGTGCATGATGACCCACAACTGGTACGCATAGCTGATGCGTACCAGTCCAGCACCGGAGACCTCAGCCAGGTAGTGGGGCTCCTCAGAGACATTAAACAGCAGCAGGCTGCCCATCATGCCCGCTTGGACTCCCACATGTCCCACGTGGAGTCACACATGTCCCGTGTGGACTCACACATGTCCCGCGTGGAGTCCAAGTGGGATGCACTGCATGAGATGACGGCGGTGCACAGGGACATTTTACAATGCCTCCGCCAGATGAACAGCAACCAGTCCACACCTCCCTGTGTGCCAACAACATCTGGTGCCGAACAAACTGCAACTGCCACAGGGAGGGAGGAGGACTCTGGCGGAGAGTCCCCTGCACCGCAGCAGCCTGTACTTGAGGGGCCCCCCAAGAAGAGGGGTCGTCCGAGGAGGGAAAAGTGAGAGGCCGATGGCCAAGCGCAACTCCCAGGAAGCCTGAACCTGTTCTGGATGTTCGCCTTTGTGCACAGACTGTTCACCCTGTTGACGGCAACACTACTCCCACACATTGCATGGGGAGTACAAGTTGGACCAATGTGTCAGACAACTGTGGCCCCGATACTGGGGATCCTGTCTACCAGGACTTTCAATTCACCTAGGAACTTGGGATTGCAAGATTTATGTACAGCACAACCCATCCTATGCACTATTAACACAAATGTATCACAATAAACACACTAATACACCATACTTGCCTCTGTCGTGATTCCAACGTGGGTGCTGTTATGGGGATGATGAACTGCAAAATTACACTGTGTATGCGAACTGCAACAGCAAGGACAACACAGGCATGTGAGTACAGGCAACGTGACACACATGAGGGAGACACACCACCAAGGCTACACAACACATACACACCTAGGCCATCTGACTCATTGCCTACACTGATGTTGCCAGGGAAGACGGTGCAATGCACAGACACCACACCCATTCCCAGTTGTAGTCAAGTAGCCCACAGGTGCAGTAAGCAAATGGCAGTCAAATGTGTGACCACAGACAACGCACATCACAAAGTGAAGCACAGGTTTATTACACAGTTGCAACATGCCGTAACCACTACAGATGCAAGGAAACCCCACCTGGCAGCGGGCACACAGTCAACAACTGTAGACGGAAGGAAGTCCATGGGTGTGGCGCACATCACCTGTAGGGACACAACAGCTACCAGCCTGGATGTGCAATCACGTCGTCGGTGGACACAGTTGACCAAACGAATCTGAAAGTACCCTGTGAAGGACAGAAATGACACACAGTCAAAAGCAATGGAGTACAGGACAGAACAGCAAAACTCATGCACAATACATGTTACAACATACCCACCCAGAACCAAGTTAGCATGTCAACACTGTTGGGGAGTACAGCCCACCTCTCACCACACATCGCAACACACATCCAGTCAAGTAGCCCATGGACACACTCCAACAGCACCAGAGCACCACCCACACATCATGCCAACTCACATCATTGACATGACACCTCAGGATACTCACATTCAGCTAAAGAAGTTGGTGATGAGCTGTGTGCGGACATCACCATCATCATCATCATCGTCACTGGCATCGTGGTCCAGGCCAGGATCCTCCACAGGTGGCGGATGTTGGTCATTGTCATCCTGGATGAGAGGCAACTCCTTCCGCACTGCCAGGTTGTGGAGCATGCAGCAGACGATGATAATCTTGCACACTTTCGCAGGGGCATATGGGTAGGGACCCTCCGGTCTTGTCCAGGCAGCAGAAGCGGCTCTTCAGGAGACCAAAGGTCCGCTCAATCACTCTCCTGGTCCGACCATGTGCCTCATTGTAGCGCATCTGGGCTGGTGTCACAGGGTTCCTGAGGGGTGTCAGCAACCACGGCATGTTGGGGTATCCCGAGTCACCTACTGACAGACAAGTGCACATTAGCTGACTTGGAAAAGTGGGCGGAATACTACAGATCAGATCACACACAATGGCACAAAGTCAGTACACACCGACAAGCCAGGCACGCTGGTTCTGCATCTGTGCCATCATCCTGGGGATGCGACTACTCCTCATCACAAAGGCATCGTGTGCTGAACCAGGGAAACGGGCACACACGTGTGTGATGGTCATGTCTGCAAGACACACCACCAGTGCATTGACCGAGTGGTAGTGCTTGCGGTTCCTGTAGGCCTGCTCCTGGGCCTGTGGTGGTACCAAAGCCACATGTGTCCCATCAATGGTGTCAATTACATGCGGCATCCTCCCCAGGGCATAAAAGTCACTCTTCACGTCAGTGAGTCGTCGCAGTCTAGGGAAATAGATGTACCGGTTCAGGAAGAGCAACATTGCCGCCAAAACATCGCGGAGCACACAGCTGAACATGGTCTGTGACATCCCACCAGCAGTCGCCACAGTATGTTGGAAGGTACCAGTGGCAAAGAAGTGTAGGGCTGCCATCACCTTCACCTTGGGGGTCAGCGCTGTAGGATACGGCCGGCCAGGCTGCAAATGTGGGGACAACTGCACTGCCAAATCCTCAATCAGCTGCCTGGTGAAGCGGTACCGTCGGATGCTGTCCCGTTCCAGCATCGTTGCCAGGTCTGGGAATGGCCGATGGACAGCAGGAGCCCTGCAGTGCAGAGGAGAAGTAAGCAAGATTGTCAGTCACCCCACATATGCGGCATTGAACACACTCAAGATCCCAACATACATCATTATGAGGCACAACTACATGAAGTGTGCAGTACCGGAAGGACATGTATGGTACATACATGGCCAACATCTGTCAACACGGTCCAACAGGTGGCATCAATTAGTCCCAGGTTGGCCCATTGGATATCATGAGGCCGTGTCACAGTTCCCATCTCCTGCTGCCGTGTCACAATAACCCCCACAGTGACATGTGAGGACAGATGTGTCCCAGGCACCACAGCTCAACGACAGGTACATTCCCAGGGACCCTGTAATGCCACATGGACACTGGCATTACATGGAGTATCATGTATACACCACAGCAAAACAACCATGACCCCCACAGGTAGTGGCCCCACTTGCCACGGCAGGACAGACATGGACGTCTGTGACACACACGCACAACATCAGAGTCCATGCACACACAACGTGGATGTGGAGACTGTCTCCCATTGTGCACATGAAATCAGAGACATTGTAAACACTACATGCACAAAGACTGTGGAGGACCATCACTATTGTGCCACTGGGACACCCTGGCTCAAACATACCGTACCACATGGGACTCACGGGGTATGTGACATGACATACACATACACCACTGTGAAATGTGACCATGGCACTAACCCTGGGCGAAGTGCTACGCTACGCTCGCGTAGTTTGCGAAGTTTGCGCTACTTCGCACAACGCGAATTGCACGTAGCACAGTGCAAACACGCGTAGCGTAGTGCCGCGGTCATTTTTTGCTTGCTCGCGGTCCTCAACGTCAAGTTGCCGACCGCTAGCAAGCAAAATGACATCCCGGCGAGACTTTTTCCTCGTTCGCGATCAGCAACATCAAGTTGCCGATCGCGAGCGTGGAAAATAAACCTCCCGGCGAGATTCTCAACGCGGGGAGGTCAGGTTTCTCATTGCGAGTGGTCGCGTATGCTCGCGACCGCTCGCGATGAGAAACTACCAGTCCGCGTTGAGAAGCTGCCGCTCGAGTAAAAATCTACTCGAGCGGCAGTAAAGACAGCTCGCACTGTGCAAGTTGCCGTTTTCAATGATTGCACAGTGCGGACAAGCATCCGGCACTGTGCAATCATTGCGAACAGTGCACTACGCAGTTCGCGTAGTGCTACGCGAAGCTCGCGTAGTGCGAACTGCACTTTGCGTAGCTTCGCGAAGCACTACTTCGCGAACTACGCCCAGCCTTACATGGCACATGCACAGATATGAACAGTTGCACATCACAGTGGTCATGTACACGTAACACCCAGGATCCTGTCCCCATGAACACGTGCACAGCCTGGGGGTGGCTGCCCACAGGTGACACCCACAGGACAACATGTACACCAACATATACACAATAGGAAATGCATCCTTACATGCCTTATGATAAAGTTTGGACAGGCTGTCGTGATGTAGGTGTGCCCCTCACTCCCTGGGAGCTATCTGTGGCTGGCATATGTCCATCTGAGACAGGCATGCTGACATATGCCAGTCACATGTACAGTGATGCGTTGTACCGCAATGGACCGATCGGTGCCTCCGGCCGGCCCATTGCATTCAATGTGTGTGGGTACGCGTTGTACCCCTGTGCGCGTTGAACTGCAATGGACCGATCGGTGCCTCCGGCCGGCCCATTGCATTCAATGTGTGCGGGTACGCGTTGTACCCCTGTGCGCGTTGTACCGCAATGGACCGATCGGTGCCTCCGGCCTGCCCATTGCATTCAATGTGTGCGGGTACGCGTTGTACCCCTGTGCGCGTTGAACTGCAATGGACCGATCGGTGCCTCCGGCCGGCCCATTGCATTCAATGTGTGCGGGTACGGGTTGTACCCCTGTGCGCGTTGAACTGCAATGGACCGATCGGTGCCTCCGGCCGGCCCATTGCATTTAATGTGTGCTGGTTCGCGTTGTACCCCTGTGCACGTTGTACCGCAATGGACCGATCGGTGCCTCCGGCCGGCCCATTGCATTCAATGTGTGCGGGTACGCGTTGTACCCCTGTGCGCGTTGTACCGCAATGGACCGATCGGTGCCTCCGGTCGGCCCATTGCATTCAATGTGTGCGGGTACGGGTTGTACCCCTGTGCGCGTTGTACCGCAATGGACCGATCGGTGCCTCCGGCCGGCCCATTGCATTCAATGTGTGCGGGTACGCGTTGTACCCCTGTGCGCGTTGTACCGCAATGGACCGATCGGTGCCTCCGGCCGGCCCATTGCATTCAATGTGTGCGGGTACGCGTTGTACCCCTGTGCGCGTTGTACCACAATGGACCGATCGGTGCGCACCCATTGACGATGGGCTTGCCTGGCAACGGACGCATTTTCGAATTTCGAACGAGTCGGTTGCTGGAAATTCAGTTGGTCACCCACAACAATGTTGCAAAATCATGTATGTCATGAAGTTGAAGATTTGAAGGATGCTGTGGGCGTGTTTTGGTGCTGCTATTCCATGGATTGGCCAGATTCAGAAGATGCAAATGACTTGGACCTATCACTTTGGACACAAGGGACAGTATCTGCCTCTCCAGCACATATATATTGCTGGCTGTTCCCCTGAGAGCTCACTTGCCTGCACCACATTGCTCCAGGACGACATCTGCCACTGCACTGCTGCTGTCTCTGCCCCTCTGGACCCTGCAATAGCACGTACTGTGGAGAGAGCTCCAGCCTTCAGCCTTGAAGAGAACCAGGCCCTGCTGGACAGCCTACTTCCACAGTACAGCAAGCTGTATGGGACACCAGGGGAGCAGGTGAGTGTTCTGTGCACTGCCTTTCAGAATGTGCATTTTGTGTGACTAGCAAGGCTGAGAGTCTGCACGCCACTGGCTAGCAGGCTCACTGAGTAGTTGTCACCCCCATAGTGTGTAGTGACTTGCACTGGACAGGTATGGTGCAGTGACAGTGCATTTGAACATGGTTTTACTTCCCATGCAATGATACCATGTAGTGACGTCTGGCAAACTGTCCATGGTCAGCTTTGCACTGCCTGTGTACATCATGTGCCCCTGTGATTGAGACATGTATATACAACTGTGTCATGCACGGATATGTTGCATGTGTGGTAATGGCCTTTTCACTTTGTCATCCTGACAGGTTAATGCCCATCGGAAGCAGGAAATCTGGAAGGACATTGTCCGGGCTGTCCGGTCCGTGGCGGTCTACAAGCGCCGGATCCGCAACTGCCAGAAGAGGTGGCAGGACCTTCGGGCTGGACCCGGAGGATTGCACGGGTCCAGCTGAAGCTGTCGCCTCCTCGCAGGAGGGGCGGAACACGGACCCTGACCCCCCACATGCTCCAGATCCTGGCGGTGGTGTTTCCAGACCTGGATGGGCAGCTGAAGGCCAGACAGCAGCAAGGAGGGGTGAGTCAAAGACTGCACTGTGAACTCTGTATTACATGCTTTGTGCCCTCCTCTGGCCTGGTTCAACTGCCACAGTGCAGCAGTCATGTTGTCCAGGAGCCATGTCCCTCTATTGTGCACTGCCCACTGCTCATCTGATACCCAGGTGTGGCCCTTACATTCAGGGAATTGTGTCACTTGGGACTGTGTCCTTGCAGTTTGCTTCACTAAAGGTGGGGGACAGCATCTGTTTCCCTAACTCTGTTGTGGGCATCATGGGTGGGTCCATTGTTCACACAACGCCTGGGTTTGGACATGTGATCTGCGTGTTGCTTTGAGATGCGGTCCACTTGCTGAGCCGAGCCACCACATGTGCCTGGGGTATGTGGCACACGCCCATGCAGCGGGTGGGAACAATGTTTGGGCCCCAGGAGTGTGCAGATTACGTGTGTCACACATACATAGCCAGCTACCCACTGTCCAGGGCACATCCCTCATTCATGTGGAGCAGGACAGTCATGCCTACTCCAGGCCATGCAATGCACTCTGTACTCCCACTCCTGTGTATCAGCTGACACATTGTGCACAGTGATTTGACCCCTCAGGTGTCTGCCTCTGTGTCAGTGTGCTGTGGATTAGTTGCCAGGACTGCTGGGGTGTTTCTTGGTAGGGGCTCAGCATGCCCCTGGAGATGTGACCATAGGAGACGATACTTGTGTGTCACATAGGTGTTTGATCAGCTGCCCGTGCAGACTGGGGTATGTGAATGTGAAGTTCAGGCAGCTGTTCCCCATTCACAGCAAATTGTGAGGGGCTCAGGTTCCGAGGGTAGTGTCACAGGTCTTCCATATGTCCAATAGGTGTGACCTGGACAGATGAGGGTTAAGATGATGTGTTGTGTGGGGGATGTACATGTGCACTTGTGCAGCTCCAGGACTTGCATTCCCCATGCCCTACTATTGTGACACAGTGCATAGTGTTGTTGTCTGGCTGCCAAGTCATACATCACTGAGACAGTGATGTATGACTTAGCAGTCATGCCTCTGCCATGGCATGTGTCAACTTATTGGTGGTCCTGCAGGGGAGTGACATGTGCTACATGCACACCATAGTGGCGCTGGCTATCAGGACATGGGTGCATCATGGTGTCTGTCGCTGGTATGCATCACATGCATTTCCTATTTGACTCTGGGCATCCCTTTCATCCGGAAACCTGTACTGACTCAGTGGCAAGAGCTGTGATGTGTCCACACCGTGTCCTCTGCACTGTCCAACTACTGTGTACTTGGTGCATGTGTCCACACTGGGGTGTTGCAATCCAACAGACACCAGACAGATGGGTGCAAGGCCATGTGGGATGTGAGTGCCATGCTTGGCATCAGACTGACAATTGGCTTCTCCTGTTCAGTTAGGGCACTTTTAGCAATGTACAACTAATGATGCCAGGGCTTGCTCTGTAATGTGCTGTGCTCACAGTGGTGTGTGCGTTTGGTGCAGGTGACTGATGTCTGTCTGTTTCCCCATTGTTTGCAGATACATCCACGGCCACGGAAGGGGACAGCTCCATGGACCAGGAGGAGCCAGAGAGCCAGACTGGGTCAGCAGCCGAGGAGTGGTCGGAGGGACCCAGTGGCACGGAGGGCGAGGGAGCCACACCGAGGAGTCCTCAGCACCATCCACCTCAGCTGAGGACCAGAGCAACTCGGAGGATGACTCCCTTGTGGAGGCGGGTGTCAGCAGCCACCACACCCCAGCTAGTGTTGCTGTCCCCGCCACCACCAGCACCACCACCGCCCTCCCATCGGCTCCCATTCCCCAGGTCCGTGGAGGCTCCCATGTTCGGGAGCGTGTCTCCTTTGGCCCAGGCACCGCACCCCCTGCCCCTGTGTCCCCTGCTGCCCTGAGTGAGGAGTCTGTGTACCTCCTTCGCCAGCTCCATGTAGGGCAGACAGCCATGCTGAGTGTCCTCCATGCGCACACCGCACTGTTGACTCAGCTGGTGTCGTTCATGGAGGGCATCTCATCGGGCATGTCTGACCTACAGAGGGGCAACAGGTCCATGGACTCCTCCCTGACGGCAGCAGTGTCCCTCCTCAGACAGTCCCTCACCCCTCCTGCCTCTTCTCCATCCACACTCCCCAGCACCTTACCCATCCCAAGCACACACACACCGGCACAGGCACACACCAGCACACACACATCCAGCACACAGACACACACGCCACAAACTAAACGCACATGCACGCACAGTCAGGGGACTGAAACCAGACTCACAGGGGATGGGGCCCTGGTACACACACACGCATCCACGGGCACTGCACAGTCCTCAGTTGCCTCTCCCTCCAAAGCACCCTCCCTTGCCTCACCTGCAACCCCAAAGACCCAGCGCCTCTTCCTCAGTGACCTCGGCCTCTTCCCCTCTGATCCAGCTGCCCCAGCATCCAGGGGGAAGAGGAAGCCCCCACACGGAGCAGAGTGCCCCTCGCCCCCGGACACCCTCCCCCAGGCGCAGACAGACTGAGGCCCCCACCCGCAAGTCCCCCGGAGTGCTAAGAGCAAGACCCCGCCGCCGCCCTGCAGCTCAAGCACCAGGTCTCCTTCCTCCATCCCTCAGGCCCCCACTCCACAGGTGCCCCCACCACACCCTGCCCCAGGTTCCCCCACCCACAGATATACCATCCCCAAGAGGCTCCGGCCTTCTCCCCTGCCACTTGCTCTCCCGGCACCACACCCCCCGCTGCGCTTGTCTGTGCCACTGATGTGGTGAGGGTGTCCTCCCCCTCTGTCCAGCCCACCTTGCCTGTTCCCCATTCTCCTCCCCTGGTGGTAGGCACTGCAGTGGAGTCGACTACCACCCTGTCTGACTTGGGCACTGCAGTGGCGGACCTGTCCACTCCATCTGCAGGGTCCACTGCAGTCGTGCCGGCACCCACAACATCTGAGCCATGCCCCCCAGTTGTGCCGGCACACACCATGTCAGACACCCCCACTGCAGTTGCCAGTGGCTCTTCAGCACCCACCACCCCTTCCCTGCTTCCTCCTGGTGAGCCCTGATCC
Source organism: Calotriton arnoldi (assembly GCA_963921515.1). Classification (NCBI taxonomy): domain Eukaryota; kingdom Metazoa; phylum Chordata; class Amphibia; order Caudata; family Salamandridae; genus Calotriton; species Calotriton arnoldi. The sequence continues at coordinate 5,003,841 of CAWUFW010000134.1, read as the reverse complement.
TGTCCCTGCGGTGCCTGGCCTACCCCCCGGTTGCCCCTCCTAGTGGATTGTCCCTGGTTTTGTGCAGGCATGTGTAGGGTGGCATCTGCCACTGTCACCCACTTGTGACTTTGTTGATGGACTGGCCATTGGCCTTTGTTTATGTTCTACCGGACTTCTACTTTTAATGCCACATATGCTGAATGAAGCAACTTTCTGTTCTCTAGTGCTTTTGCTTCTGATGTACATGATGTTGATGATGCTAACCATGCCCTTGCTGCAGTGATGGTGATATTTGGTCTCATGATAATGAAGTGTTACTGTGCAGGAACCCATGTGGTCCAGGGGGAATGTGTCCTATCCTGTGGTGTATCCATGTCATCCATAGCAGCATCTGAGGGTGTCATGTGTTCAGTATTTGGCAATGGGATTTCCTACTTAGATTGGCAATTTCACATCTGTGGCTTCCACCCCTGCACATCTGTTGTGCCTGCCATTGTTCTATTCGTCTACTTCCCTGATCGTGTGGCCATCTCCAGTGAACATGCAGGTTTGGGCATCAATGGGGAAGGACTCATCTGTGTTGTCAGTGCAACATTGCTATACAAGTGTGTTGGATCTGTGCTGATGATTCCGTTGGCACTTCCATGACCAGGCTGAAGGGACGGGAGCCCTCATTTGGTGCTAATTGTTGATTGTGTGTCCCATTGCTGCCATGGTATGGTATCTGTTCACCTCACATCTGCAGTCTCCACAGGGTATCTGCATGTGTGTGCCCATTGGTGCAAATATGTGGGTCTGCATTCGGATGGTCACTTCTGTCATTGTGTCATTGATGATTGTTGACGGTGTCAGCCCCCATGGGTGTTGTTTGTCTGCACATGGCCAAAGTTATGTCTTATTTGCACTGCAGGATTTGGCTCCCCCAATTTATGTTGCAATGGGACACATACACTACTTTGCCACTGATGTGTTTGTTGTTCTGTGACCAGGAATCATCCATGCAGTTTGGCAGTTGCACCTCTTACTTTGTCAACACTTACCTTTTGGTCACTGTGATGATGGGGGTTTGGACCCCATTGCCACAATGTTCAAAATGTGCTGCAGCTATGGACCCCACACTTGCCTTTTGGTCACTGTGATGATGGGGGTTTGGACCCCATTGCCACAATGTTCAAAATGTGCTGCAGCTATGGACCCCACACTTGCCTTTTGGTCACTGTGATGATGGGGGTTTGGACCCCATTGCCACAATGGTCATGGCCTGCTTGCGTTGTGTGTGCCACACACATATTTGTGTGGCACATGTGCTAGGGGGTCACATTGTATGTTCGAAGTCATGTTCGGTGTTGTAGGCATTTGACACAGTCTACACACGCTTGTCATGGTGTTGGGGGATGTCTTCTTCTTGCATTCCCTAGGTTGTGGTGTGCTGGTTGTGTCATGCATTGTCCATCCTATGGGTGGGGGTGGTAGTGGTGGTAGGCATCCTGCCCCCTGGGTGAGGGTGGTAGTAGTGGTAGGCATCCTGCCCCCTGGGTGAGGGTGGTAGTAGTGGTAGGCATCCTGCCCCCTGGGTGAGGGTGGTACTAGTGGTAGGCATCCAGCCCACCCTGGGTGAGGGTGGTAGTAGTGGTAGGCATCCTGCCCCCCTGGGTGAGGGTGGTAGTAGTGGTAGGCATCCTGCCCCCTGGGTGAGGGTGGTAGTAGTGGTAGGCATCCTGCCCCCTGGGTGAGGGTGGTACTAGTGGTAGGCATCCTGCCCCCCTGGGTGAGGGTGGTAGTAGTGGTAGGCATCCAGCCCCCCTGGCTAAGGGTGGTGGTAGTGGTAGGCGTTCTGCCCCCTGGGTGAGGGTGGTAGTAGTGGTAGGCATCCTGCCCCCCTGGCTAAGGGTGGTAGTAGTGGTAGGCATCCAGCCCCCTGGCTAAGGGTGGTGGTAGTGGTAGGCATCCTGCCCCCCTGGGTGAGGGTGGTAGTAGTGGTAGGCATCCTGCCCCCTGGGTGAGGGTGGTAGTAGTGGTAGGCATCCTGCCCCCTGGCTAAGGGTGGTAGTAGTGGTAGGCATCCTGCCCCCTGGGTGAGGGTGGTAGTAGTGGTAGGCATCCTGCCCCCCTGGCTAAGGGTGGTAGTAGTGGTAGGCATCCTGCCCCCTGGCTAAGGGTGGTAGTAGTGGTAGGCATCCTGCCCCCTGGGTGAGGGTGGTAGTAGTGGTAGGCATCCTGCCCCCTGGCTAAGGGTGGTAGTAGTGGTAGGCATCCTGCCCCCTCTGGGTGAGGGTGGTAGTAGTGGTAGGCATCCTGCCCCCCCTGGGTGAGGGTGGTACTAGTGGTAGGCATCCAGCCCACCGTGGGTGAGGGTGGTAGTAGTGGTAGGCATCCAGCCCCCCCTGGCTAAGGGTGGTGGTTGTGGTAGGCATTCTGCCCCCCCTGGGTGAGGGTGGTAGTAGTGGTAGGCATCCTGCCCCCCCTGGCTAAGGGTGGTAGTAGTGGTAGGCATCCAGCCCCCCCTGGCTAAGGGTGGTGGTCGTGGTAGGCATCCTGCCCCCTGGGTGAGGGTGGTAGTAGTGGTAGGCATCCTGCCCCCCTGGGTGAGGGTGGTAGTAGTGGTAGGCATCCTGCCCCCTGGCTAAGGGTGGTAGTAGTGGTAGGCATCCTGCCCCCCTGGGTGAGGGTGGTAGTAGTGGTAGGCATCCTGCCCCCTGGCTAAGGGTGGTAGTAGTGGTAGGCATCCTGCCCCCTGGGTGAGGGTGGTAGTAGTGGTAGGCATCCTGCCCCCCTGGCTAAGGGTGGTAGTAGTGGTAGGCATCCTGCCCCCCTGGGTGAGGGTGGTAGTAGTGGTAGGCATCCTGCCCCCTGGGTGAGGGTGGTAGTAGTGGTAGGCATCCTGCCCCCTGGGTGAGGGTGGTAGTAGTGGTAGGCATCCTGCCCCCCTGGGTGAGGGTGGTACTAGTGGTAGGCATCCAGCCCACCCTGGGTGAGGGTGGTAGTAGTGGTAGGCATCCTGCCCCCTGGGTGAGGGTGGTAGTAGTGGTAGGCATCCTGCCCCCTGGGTGAGGGTGGTACTAGTGGTAGGCATCCAGCCCACCCTGGGTGAGGGTGGTAGTAGTGGTAGGCATCCAGCCCCCTGGCTAAGGGTGGTGGTAGTGGTAGGCATTCTGCCCCCCTGGGTGAGGGTGGTAGTAGTGGTAGGCATCCTGCCCCCTGGGTGAGGGTGTTAGTAGTGGTAGGCATCCTGCCCCCTGGCTGAGGGTGGTAGTAGTGGTAGGCATCCTGCCCCCCTGGGTGAGGGTGGTAGTAGTGGTAGGCATCCTGCCCCCTGGGTGAGGGTGGTACTAGTGGTAGGCATCCAGCCCACCCTGGGTGAGGGTGGTAGTAGTGGTAGGCATCCTGCCCCCTGGGTGAGGGTGGTAGTAGTGGTAGGCATCCTGCCCCCTGGCTAAGGGTGGTAGTAGTGGTAGGCATCCTGCCCCCCTGGGTGAGGGTGGTAGTAGTGGTAGGCATCCTGCCCCCCTGGGTGTGGGTGGTAGTAGTGGTAGGCATCCTGCCCCCCCTGGCTAAGGGTGGTATTAGTGGTAGGCATCCTGCCCCCCCTGGGTGAGGGTGGTAATAGTGGTAGGCATCCAGCCCACCCTGGGTGAGGGTGGTAGTAGTGGTAGGCATCCAGCCCCCTGGGTAAGGGTGGTAGTGGTGGTAGGCATCCTGCCCCCCTGGGTAGGGGTGGTGGTGCGCATTCAGGCCCCTGTGTGCATATGTGGCATTGGTGATGGGCATCCCGCCCCTATGGTGCTGCTGTTGTTGGTGTAAGTATATTCTGCATCCCTGTGTGTGTGTGTGATGTGTCGTGTACGTGTTGTATGTGTTTTGTGGTTGGTGTCTGGCTTACCTTCTGCGCCGTACGCGTCCGTGCCTGTTCCGGTAGTATATGTAGAATATTGGTATGATCGGGACGAAGGGATTCATGGTTGGTTCGTGTCGTTCGTCCTTCTCGTTGCTTCGCGTCGTCCTCGTCGCTTCGCGTCGACCTCGTCGCTGCCGTGTTCGTCTCGGAGCCGTGGATCGTGTTGTGGCGCGCATCGGGGCTTATGTGCGCCTCTCCCAGATGCTTTGACGTGCCGTGCGTAGCGACGGGTTCGGCGCGTACGGAAAGCGCATCGTACTTGTCCGGCCGGACGGGGCTGCATTTTTCCTTCCGTGCGACTCGATTCGGCGTTTCCGGATTCGCCTCGGTCGGAGAACAGGACCTGGTTTGGGTGAGTACGGCTCGGCCGGATTCTTTGCTGTTGTGCGCATCGTACTTACTCGTTCGGTGTGCTGTACGGATCGGTCGGGAAACAGGCTTTCGCATGGCTTTTTTCCCGACCGAATGGTATTGGGTGCGCCTCCGACCGAGATCGGAATCGGCCCCATAGTGGCACAGTAGCGCTAGCAAGCACAGTACATAACATTTGTGGTATGTATCTATCCTCCCACTTCCTCGGCCTCTAACATTTGTGGGAGTTTCAGGCATTATACTAGCACTATGGACTCAAGTACACAGTACACCAGTCTTCTTCTTCTCTCTTGTCTAGCAAAATTACTTGACCTGGTTGTTTCTGGCATGCCAGCTCAGTCAGCTGCTTGCGCCCAAGACAAACATACTCGAGTCATGACGCAGACTCACTTTAGTTTTATTTACTACTGTCTGCAGGTGGGGAAGCTCGTATCCTTTTCTTCTCTGCCAGTCATAAATATTACATCTCGCACGCCCTTCCTCCTTCCACCCTTCTTTCCCTTTTCGTTCAACCCATCCATCAAGGTCATCTGATCTGACTTTTAGTCTTCTCCATAAAACTTTCACAGCTGAGTTGAAGTCAGATAGAAGAGGAGATTGGTTACTCAACACTCCCGCCACTAATGCTATTGCTAATGCTAAGTAAAGGGTGTCTTCTCCAACCGTTCACAACAACTTCTTACTTACTAAGTCTCAACAGTACAGTGTACAGTACACCCTTGCAGCGAGTGTAATCAATGTCAATAAGTAAGGAATATAACTTACCACCGCCCGCCACTGCTGCTGGCTCCCCCCTGCAGCTCCCTCTGTGGCCGCGTCGCCATCGCCGCTGGCCCCGGTACTGGTGGTCGTCGGTATTATGCCTAGAAACATTACACATTTTTTAGATGCCATACACACATCTCCCTATTTATTCTTTTTCACTAGCAAGATTGAAAAAAAAGTTAAATACATACATATATAACATACATCACTAGTACAAATCGGGTACTAGAGTACAGTAGACACTAGTAGTGTTATATCATGGTCCCTAGGATCATTCTAGTCTTTGCTACGTTAGCCTGAGCCATGCAACCATTTTAGCTTTGTGTCTTTTATTTTTGCACACGTTACTTAGCAGCTTGTTGTGTAAGTCGCCTTTGAGTACACATGAGCTCATAGTACTGCTACTGTCAGAGCTCTGCGTACAAGGTCGCAAAAAACAAGCCACTTTGTTATGGAGTTCTGGTGGTCAGTCCGTATTGCTTAGCCATAACATGCTACACTTTTGGCACGACTGAGAAATGCTTGCAATATACTAACGCGCACCATTTTTCTCATAAAAGACGGAAGATTCCCTTCTACAAACCAGAGATTTGCGGAGCTTATTATGTAACCAGTACTTCTAGGTTCTTTTAAGGTGAGGGGTCCCCCAGAATTGGCTCAGAGATCTTCATTTATAATTTTATATAAACTATATTCCTAGCAAGGGGAGGGTGGTTCTTCCACCACTGTTCAGTTATCATCATGATTGATTTAGGATTTCCCCTTTTGTCTTCTATGGACTTGTAGTTGTAACAATGTTTATTGTTTTAATCTTATGCATTTTGCTGTTGGTGCTGGTTCATATTATACTGCATTCTAGAACAACGTACAGAGCTTGTTAGTTGAAAATAAACCTTTTGAACTTACATAGACTCTGTGGTATTTGGTGTGGACTTAAACGAGTGAGTGAGCAAAAGGGTGTGAGAGGTCGGGAGTGTAGTTTTATGTTCTGGGTTGTCTAATCATTGGGTATCTTCGGGAGGTTTTGGGGAGCTAATGACTCTGAGACACTATAACTAGTCAGTCAGGGGATTGTGGGTGAGGACGGTGTGAGGAAGGTCCAACCTCCTATCACCAACGTCCTATTTTCTTGTGCATAGTTCTGTATGTGCAGAATCCCTACAACAGTAGTAATATGTCCTATGTATCCTATCAAAAATTAGTAAAATATCTGTTTGGGCATTTTGTTGGTGGGAATTGTCAAAGCCTCAAGATTAAGAAGAATAGAAGTGGACAACCCAAAGGACTGGACTCAGTGGCTAGAGCAATTGGTGAATCTGAGTTTTATTTAAAACCTTTTACATAAAGAGTGGCCACCTGGGCAAGCTTTGCTACAGACAGACTAATAGTAGTAGTACAGAGAGTCATAGCAGAGGCAGTTAGAGGCAGGGATAACAAGAATTTAGAAACAGATTGTCTAGATCAAAGAAGATTTTGTAAAAACTAGAATTAGGAAATCAAAATAATAGTTCGGAAAAAATAAGGTGCAGTAAAAGTTAGGGAAGTATAATTATTAATATTAACAACAGGAGGACGTACTGGGGCCAGCAGCAGAGCCCTCGGTAGAGGAGCGTCCCTGGCCCTGGGAGGCATCTTCACCAGCTCCCGCCGACTCCAACCTCGTCTTCTTGCCCCTGGGTGCTGGTCAAGAAAGATGTAAGAAAGAAAGAGACAAACATGGATGATTGGTGTGAAAGTGAAACAAATAAAATATTTTGAAAAACGCTCAAAAAACATTTATGGTTACAACAATTTGACCTATCTAATCTGGTCGACTAGTATTGCGAGATTCGCGGTCCGTCTTATTATTTATTTATAACACTAATCCAGTGTTCCATTCTGATTCCAGAATACTAACTAAGCCTAAGTACCACCTGACCTAGCCACCTATTCCAGATGGGCCAATTGTTCACTAAGTCTGCATTTTCATTTATTTTAGTCCTCAAAAATGCATAGATGGAGGACACATGCATAAATTTTAGCATGCACCAAATTGTTGGTTGGTTGCTGCTGATGTTCTGCTAGTGATAAGCCTATTACCACTCACTAAACAAACTACAAAAGGTTCTACTAAGGACTGGGGTAAGCAGCACTCAGCAACACGGACGTGACGTGACAGAGGATGCGTCACGCAGACCACTAAAAAATTTCCTACTAATGAGTAACTAAACCTATCAATCCACCACTATCTCTTCTTAGTGGCAGGAGGACAAAGGAAGGACTAGAGTCTCTCTACCATTACCTAACTTAAGTTCTCTAAACTAAGTAAAGTCTTACATAATCATGCCAAGCGAGCGCAAGTTGCAAACAAGTAAGATTACTAGCGCCGAGCACCTGTGTCATAACAATCACAGAAGATTTTTAAACTTAATTTACCTGCAATGTAAACAGCAGCATTCTTGCTTTTCGGGGAAAAAAATATATTCGCAATATATAACACAGAGCAGAAGAACACAAAGTAGTAATATTAAATAGCTACTCACCAAGCCCCGGGACCTCCACTCCTACCAGGTCCAGCAGGTCCTGCTCCCGGTCCAGGATATCGGACCACTGGTGCGTCAGCTAGTTATTGGTGCGCCGGACACCAGAGCAGTGAAACACTGCCCGGCGCACCTTTCCCCACCGCTGCCGGTGCTCCCGGAGCCCATACCCGGACCCAGGCCTGCCGCCTGCTGCTAGGGTTAAGGGGAGGTGGTGCTGCACAAAAAAAACAAGTGCGGCCACCTCCAACTCACCAAATATGGCCCGTTCCTGCACCCCTTTTGGGCACCGCCTTCCGCAGCCTTGCCCTTTGACTTGCCCCCACCCTTGGGCATGGTTCTGGGACTCGGGGGGGGCGGAAAAGAAAAAGGAGGAATTCGAAAAGTAGGTAAAAGAAATGAAAAAAGCAAGTTATAGAAAAAGAGTGAAAAAGTAGTAAAAAAGTCACAAAAAGTAGAAAAAAGTCAAAATATAGAATCAGGAAAATAGAGAAATAGATAATAAATTAAAAAGATTTTTAAAAAGTGTACAGAAACAAAGGATTGCAAAGATAGAGGGAGGATAGAAAAGCAGGCCCAGAACCATAGCAATAGAGTGAAAAACAAGATGGCCGCGCCCATTGCGACCGTGTGGGCAAGTTCACGCGATATTCCCCCCGCGAGCACGCATAAAGCGTCGCTAACACGTAATACGCGTTCCCGAACAGGGAATACTCTTTGGGAACGGGCGGGAGCACGCAATACGCGACCCGGAAGAGGAAATAACCATCGCGAGTGGGCGGGACAAGTAAAAAACAAGATGGCCGCGCCCATTAGCGACCGCATGGGCAAGTTAGCGATATATTTCCCCGCGAGCACGCAAAAACACATTGCGAACGGGCGGGACAAGCAATTCCACGTTTTCGCGAAAGTTCCGCGTGCTCGCGGAGATTTTTAACATTTTCGCGATAATTTGCGTAGCGCGACTACGCAAATTCCACCCACCACTAGACATAACAAAGAGACTCAGCTGCTGTTTTCCAGAATTGCTTTCCTTATCATACAAGCAGAGACTTGCCATTTTGAAAATAGAGAGTTCTTACAGAGGAATGACTCCGGGACGAGCGCTCCAGCCTTGCGCATTTTTAAATGCAGACCAGCTTACAGAAAATGCCAGGTATGGGGCCCTGCTCCAATCCAAGAGATCTGTGATATATTATTATGCTCACGTAGTGAGGTTAGGTTTAGGCCAATATATCATTCACCATGGTAGGGCTTTTCATTTTGTACAGTCTGCTGATAATACTAATCATTTTGCTTAGTTGCATATGTTTCCTAATTGCAGCACAGTTGCTACATGATAGAGCAAAATAGTTTCAATAAATTTTGTAAAATTGCCTCCTCAAGTCTTTCAGTTGTTTATTATGGAAATGTGTGAGTGAGAGAGCGAAAGGTGATGACCTGTTATCACAGTTCCTGAGGGGACTAGAGTGTTGTGTTCTGGGGTGCCATCCTTGGCTGTTACTCTGGGAAGGTTAGGAGTGCAGGTAAGGCACCATGAGCTAGTCAGGATTCAGGCCCATAGGTACTGATGTGGTTTGCTGACTGGGTCCCTACATACTGATGTTCTGTGATCCCAGGCACAGTTCTTTTTCCAAAACAGAATCCCTGCAACATAGTTATTTATTGTTAGGTGGGTATATGGTTGGATAGATTATTACGCGAGTGGGGGCTTAATGTTTAGGATGGTTTTTAAAAAATCAAACAATATTAAAATACATAAAATATATCTTTGTTTCGGTTTTAATGATTAAGTAGTTGTGTAGAGGTGTGGTTAATGTTTGTATTGTGCTCAAATGTGTTTTGCGGGGGAGGGTGAGGGGTTGGTGCTTAACATGTCTGTTGTGATATATGTGTAGAGTAGGATAAGTTAAGGTTAGGTAGGTTTGAAAACTTTTAGGTTAGGATTGTATAGGTAATTTAGCATAGGTTAGTTTAGGCACAGTTTAGATAGGATGAATCTCACACTCACGAACACGGTGGCAAGGTATATAATGCTGCACCAACTACCAGTGTTTACCCAAATGTAGTACAAGAAGCTAACAGTAATTCATAAACAAAAAGTGCCCACCTATCAGAAACCAGCCACCAATAATGGTCTCAAATACAATCTATACGCACAAAGAGTTAGAGAGGCATTATTGTAACGACAACACTTATTGGGTTTAATCCCAAAAACACAGAAAGAAAGCGATGACAGAAATAACTGCTTGTTCTCTAGATGTTGTGATGAATCCTTTTATTCATTGGTTTACACATAACAGCCAACGCGTTTCACCCTTGCGGGCTTCTTCAGGGCTGCAAATAACAATACAAGACATAGTCACAAAGAAACATCTATGTACACCAATATTCTATTTACAACAATACAAGTGATTGTACTTATAGTGCAAGTTTACAACATATGTATATAAAAAAGACAGATAAGCGATACGGAAGACATCAGATATCTATTTACAAAGCAAAGATCTCAAATCCAAAAATCAACCCAGACTAATACATGTAGTCACACAGAAAACTAACATATTGAACATACACATAGAATTTTGTATCCACTTCACAATCAAAAAATGGCAAGTAGGAAAAACTAATAAATTCAATACTCCCCACTAATGTGAGAAATGAAGAACACACAAAGAAAAAGAAGAAAAAACAGAGAAGGGGGAGGGGGTGAATACCCAGCAAGGAAAAACAGGGATAGTTAAAACTACATGTTTGTTCCAAAAGACCAAAGTACAGCGCGTTTAGATCATATTTTGCCTACCTGAATAGTAACTCTCTTAATGTGAGATTCACCATGACAATGTCTCAATCAAGGATTCATTTTTTGGACCTTTCTTTATATGTGCAGAATAACATCTTGCAGAGCACGCTATTCAGGAAAGAGACAGCCATTAACAGTTTACTACACTTTCAAAGCTCGCACCCCTCGAGCACCAAGAAAGCAATTCCCTACGGGGAGCTAGTACGTATAAAATGCAATTGCAGTGAAGAAATACACTATAAGAACCATAGCCAGGAGCTAGTACAACGTCTTAGACGTCGTGGGTACGGGGATTCTGTTCTCTCACAAGCAATAGAGAGAGCAAACAAGTTAGAATGTGCAGAAACACTAGTGCCTAGAGGAAGGTCTAACAAGGAGCGTCTGTCGTTTATTACGACAAACTCCGTTCTGAACCAAGAAGTGTTTAAGATCCTGAAAAAACACTGGCATTTGTTGAAGGGGGTACCTGGGGTAGGTCATCTCTTACAGGATAATCTGAGCATCATATATAGAAGATGCAGGACTGTCAGAGAGGCAGTGTGCCCTAGTTACACAAGACCCAATAAAAGGGTACCGGAGACTTGGCTTGCCCACCCGATGGGGTTTTTCCCCTGTGGTGTGTGTAACATCTGCCATTTGGGACAGGTCACCAAAACGTTTGAATACAACACGAAAAGATCATACACCATCAGACAGTTTATTAATTGTCTGACACAATATGTAATTTATGTGATTGTATGCGTTTGTGGAAATATCTACATTGGGAGCACAGTGCGTCTCCTGAAGTTACGCATTCAAGAACATAGGAGAGCGTGTCTGAATGGTGACACAACCTACACATTAGTGTCCCATGAATGTGCCTCAACAAGCAATAGGTCCAATTTCAAGTTCCATGCTATTGACCACTTACCCAATATGCAGAGGGGTGGTGATAGAGAACTGTGCTTACGCCAGCTAGAAGCGAAATGGATCAGTAGACTAAGATCTACAACTGAGGGTCTTAACTTGGACACAGAAATGCATTACTTCCTTTGACCCCCTCACATTGACCACATTGACTGAAGAGGATGAAAATTTGGTCTTATAACTAAGTGTTGAGGTAGAAAACAACATTTGCCACAGGCTGTTCCAACATTTGCTATAGGCCATTGTGTTATACGCTGTACATTTAGAAATGGTGAGACTCAGAAACTGTATCTTATACCTGGGGTCCCTATTCTTATGTGAGATCTATTTGGGGTATGGTGGGATTGGACTTTGTCTCCCTCCCCTCTCCCACTTCTGTTGCTTTGCTTTTCATACTTTCTAGTGATTCTGAACTTCTTTTATGTACATTTTTTGATTTTCAATGATGACTCTGTGGCAATATGAAACAGGGGATTATAATGATCCAATAGACATGATGTTTTCTTTAACCACATCGTTAAGCTTTGAGCTTTATGCTAGTCTATACACCATGTGACATGTTGAATATTGATTGCTAGTGTAAAAAAAGTCCCTGTGGTTTTATTTTGCTCTATTTCAAAAACGGACATACACACATTTTACTTATTTGGCCTTTAATGGTATACAACATTAAACAAGTTACTAGTACCAGCTTTGCCCTCAATAATATATACACTTGTGGATTTGGTGTGAAGGTTGAGTGATCTAGTGGAGCAGTGCTGTTTCAATAGAGTCCAGTAGCTCAGACAACTAAGGACGGTTTGTCGGGCAGATGCATTTATGGGGTTCAAGACATCTCTTCACATTGTTGGGTTTGGATTTCGTTTTATTTATACACGTTCTACATGTATGGCTAAACACCTTTTGGTACTCTGGGAGTGAGTTATCAATTGGAGGGATAACAAGAATTTGTATCCCTGAAGCCTTTATTTTATCAGTACTTGTCTGGTCTATAATGGTATGCACACTTTTGAATAGGCTCAGTACCTAAATTCCTTCCCTGTGCGGCATAGCTGCTATCAATTCGGAGTAGCTCAGACCACTAAGAATGTTGGGCTGGGCAATGGAAACTATAGGGTTTGAGACCCACCAGCCACATTTTTTTCATTTTTTTATTTTTTACTTTTGCTTCATTGAAGGGAAAGTTTGGGGTTGTGTGGCTAAATATCTATATTGACTGGTGTGATTTATTATTTGTTTGGGGTATTAAGTAATCGTACCCCTGACATCTACCGGGATATGTTTGTGAAACTTTTTTAGTTTTATCAATGCAAAGATGGACGCCTTGGTTGGCGTTTGAGCTATCCCAATCAGCTGGTATTCATCTCTTGCAATTAGTGCCACTTTTCAACGTCGACCGATGTCATTTTAATTCGGCTATATAACATCGGTTTGGTCGACATGACCGTTTACCTTCAAGCGCGCCTGGGATCAGTGGCTGTCCCGCCCCAGAGACTGGACGGATGCATTGAAGCCTCCCCACCGCGGCAATTCATTGAGGCAGAGGAGTACCGCTATCATATATCTGGCGCCGGACTTACCCCACCGCCTCCTAAGCTGTCATGAGTGGAGCGCTGCTGCCGGCTACGTCTTTGCACGGCTCCGCCGGGGTCTGGCTCTGCCTACTGGGCCTGCTCAAGTGCGGTGAAGCTGGGCTGGCGTGGAGGCCGCGACCGGCTGTAAGGACTCTGCGCTCGCAGGTGAGGCGCTGCTGTGGGACCTCGCGGTGGAGGAGCTGCCACTCGGGGATCGCCCTGCCCTCATCCACGGTTGCCGAGTGGGGTACGATAGAGACATCGGGCCCCGCGGTGCGCCTGGGATCAGTGGCTGTCCCACCCCAGAGAATGGACGGATGCATTGAAGCCTCCCCATCACGGCGATACATCGAGGCAGAGGAGTATCGCTATCACATATCCGTGCAGAGACTGCGCGCTCTCTACCCATATAGACGCCTGCGGCCTGTGCTGCCTGAACGGCGTGATTGCGGCCTCTTGGAGAGGACTGAGTCGCCAATCACACTGTACTACGCAAGAAGTGCGGAGTCAATCCAGGAGTTCTAAAAGGTCCCACATGGGGGATGACCCATTACTGAACGCCCTGCTTTGAAGAACCTGCCACACTGGGCGCCTTGCCCTCAGGGACCATTCTGAGCTGAACTGATCAGGCTGCTCCTGTAACTACAGATAAATGCATGGTGACATACCACAACTCGCCACGTCTGCTAAATCCTGCTTTTCAGGATCATACTACCGAGCCCGGGAGCGGCGGGACCCGCCTAACTGCCTCCATATCACAGTCTAGCAGCATAGCCACGAGCAGCGCAGTCGGGGCACGCCTGCCCCTTTAGGCCGACCCCGGACCTTTTTTGTGGTGAATGGGAGATGGGGATTTCGGGCGCCACTTCAGAGGCAACTGAGGAGTGATACGTCCAGCACATTGCTCGTTCTCTGCTGCCCCATGTCACGAGGGGGCCGAAGAAGACTGGCACCGGTGGTGCGATGGGCCTTCACCCACAGACCCGGGCGCAAGCAGACAAGATGGCTGAGGCGGAAACAGTGGACCCCATGTCGCACAAGCTGGATGCGGTGCTGGCGGCAGTCGAGAAACTCGGAGAGACGATGAATCAAATTCGCACTTCTCTAGAAGGTAAAATCAACAAAGTGGCACTTGATCTGACGCTGCTGCATGTGGACCATCGGAAACTTGCAGACCGTACTGCTACCACTGAAGGGGAAATTGCGGAGGTTTCACCGCGAGTGTCCACGGCCGAGAAGAACATTCGTGATTTGCTCAACCGAGTAGAATTCCTGGAAGATAGAGTGGAGGATGCCGAAGGTAGGGCCCGCCGCAACAATGTATGCGTTGTGGGCCTTCCGGAGGGAGTGGAAAGGAAGAACGCAGTAACCTACGTGGAAGATTAGATCCGTTTGCTGCTGCCGGGTGAGGCCCTGTCCCCATACTTTGTTGTTGAAAGAGCGCACAGGGTGCCTGCTAAACCCCCACCTCTGGGCTCGAACCCCAGGCCATTTCTAATCCGTCTCTTAAACTACAGGGACAGGGACGCTGTTCTTCAAGAGACTAGAAAATTGCAGGACATACAAGTGGACAATCACAAAGTAATGATCTTTCCGGATTACACTTTCCAAGTTCAGAAACAGCGCCACTCTTATTTAGCGGTGAAGAGATGCCTGCGACAATGTGATCTTAAATACTCGTTGTTGTTCCCTGTGAAGCTGAGGGTCGTCGCAAATGGAAAGACTCATTTTTTCTCCACACCGGAAGGTGCAGAGGAATGGCTGGACTCTTACAACTCATCACAAACTGGTCGCAGAGAGCAACCGCCAGAGACTACTCTACGGCGCCACAGAAGGAGACGGAGAAAATCGCAATCCTCCCCCATCAGGCATCTGGCTTGACCCCAGAATTGATACTGAGCGGACAGCTCGAGGCAGTGCAGGCAGTGGTAAACATCAGTGGATCCCCGGAGGGGGAATCCGACTCAGACTCCGATCATCGGGGACCACATAGCGAAGAGGAACTTTCGGACACTTTTCCTGTCTCCCAAGGCTCCTGTGTACTGCCACATGTCACTCCGCAGACCTCCGATAACATTGCTTGATTATGTACACATTTATTGCTCGCCTTTCTTTCCCTCCATACTCTGAGCGACGCACGGACCTTTTGGAAGCGCAAGTATAAAAGACTCAGTGTGCTGTCTTTGCATTGAAATAACTAAGCCTGGTAATTTTGCACTGGTCAGCATTATGGGGTGGGTCCTGGAATTGTCGGCACACTCTTTCTGTCAGCTTTGCAATATATGGGAATTTTATGTATAATAAGCAGGCAGCGGTCCCGACCACTATACGGTCTGGCCGGGGATAGGCTCAGCTATACATGACGGTCCCCTCCTTTGTTTTCCTTGGCTCTTAGGTTGCTGTATACAATAGCCTCCCCCAGACGTTAGCTGTGTGCTATTGCATCTCAAGTTTGGGCAATTGCCTGTTGCAAATTTGCTCTCATTGTATTCTTGATTGTAAGTTGTTCTTTTGTTTTTTCCGCCATCATTTTTAAACCAGGGTATGATTGCTGTATAGTAGGGCTGCGCAGCGAGGCATACACTAGAATGATCTTTATACAATTACTGCCGCCCTCTCCCGGCATTCGGCTGAACGGGCCTAGATGCACCCCTGACACTCACTGGTTATGGCACACATCAAAATAGGCACATGGAACGTTTGTGGCATCCACAGCCCGGACCTCCGCTTTCTCATATACTCCTACCTGAAACGCCATCGCATACAAATAGCGCTCCTTCAGGAGACACATTTAGCTCAAACTGAAGTTACACAGCTCCACAGACGTTGGAGGAGGCAACTGTATGCGACAGGCTATTCTGCATACGCGCAGGGAGTCCTGGTGTGGATGAGACCGGGTACTCCATTTAAGGTAGTGGATGCATTGGTGGACAAGGATGGCAGATATGTTATAGTTAAAGGGGTACCTGATGGGAAGCTGGTAGTATTGGCATCACTCTATGCACCCAACACTGAGCAGGCAGCCTTCTTAGATCTTTTATTGAAGAAATTGCCCACATGGCATGATCTCCCTATGATCCTGGGTGGAGATTATAACTGTGTACTGGACGTCTCCCTTGACCGGTCCTTCCCTCCTTTGCCTGGCACCGTCACACACACGGCCGCGAAAGCGTTGGGGCACTGGGCACTACAGTGGCGCTTCTCCGATGTATGGCGACACAGAAACCCACTAGACAGGGTGTATTCCTACTACTCCGGGGCCCATAGATTACATGTACGCTTGGACCGCTTCATGGTCTCAAACAACCTCCTACCATGCATTTCAGACTCCACCTACATGGGGCATACACACTCTGATCATAATCCGCATATCATGGAGTTACAGTGGGAGGACGAGCCACCACCAATCCCGATCTGGCGCCTTCAGCCAGATGTCCTTCTGGATGCGCCCTTTCGGGACTTATTAGCTACCACTGTGGCACAATATTTTGAAGACAATGCAGGTACAGCCACGTCACCATTAGTGGAATGGGACGCCCTTAATGTAGTTGTTAGAGGACATTGTTTAGGGACGCAGGCAGGTATGCGTGCACAGCTGGAAAAGGAACTCACTACTATAGAGCGTAGGCTAACTGTCACGGAGCAGGCAGACATAGATGACACGCAGGGGCAGCTGGGTTGCCTCAAGGAGGAACATGCGCGACTGCTAGAGCGATTGAGATGTCTTAACTACGCTGCACATTCGGCAAGGACCCATAATATGGGCGATAAAGCTGGCAAATTGCTCTCATGGCTCATCCGACAGAATGAGTCGTCGGCACTCATAGCATCGGTGAGGAAGTCGACTGGGGAAACTGCGTATACACAGCGGGACATACACAGTGCGTTTGTGTCGCATTATCGGGATCTGTACAAGTCGCGCGTACAAGTCACACCCCTAGAGATACGGACATACCTGGACGGTCTAGATCTGCCGCGGCCCACGTGCCCACAGAGCGAAGAACTAAACGCCCCTCTCCACTCAGAGGAACTTCGAGACAGTATTTTTTCCCTGTCCAATGGGAAGTCGCCAGGGCCGGACGGCCTACCGACTGAGTTTTATAAGGCATATACACACATTTTGGTATCACAACTGCTAAAAGTATACGAAACAGCGCTGGATGACTCTACCCTCACTGCTACGCAGAATGAGGCTCTGTTGGTTTTCCTCCTTAAACCTGATAAGAATCCCGACCTCTTAGGCTCCTATCATCCATTAGCGCTCCTTAACACAGATTATAAAATTTTTGCATCACTATTAGCTAAGCGTCTCTCGCCTCTCGTGAAAACGTTGGAATGGTTTTGTTCCTGCGCGCTGCACTTCCCTTAATATATGTAGATTTTTTTAGTGCAACAGTACGCCACACATGCCTGGCCTCGCTTGGGCTGCCTGGTACTGGATTTGGAGAAGGCCTTTGATTCATTGGAATGGCCTTATCTGGCGGCTGTACTGGGTAAATACGAACTAGGGGAACACTACTTAAATATGGTTCGTTTATTGTACCAGCGGCCCACAGTTCGGGTCCGTACTGGCAGGTTAATTTCAGACTGCATCAGAGTGAGACGGGGAACACGTCAGGGATGCCCACTATCTCTGTTACTGTTCTCCCTAGCTATAGAGCCTTTAGCAATGCTGCTCCGGAGAGATGGCGAGGAATGGGATACGGTTGGGAGATGGGCTGCACGCCGTTTCCCTGTATGCGGATGATTTGTTATTGTATATTCGTGACATCACTGCAATCCCGACGTCCATTGCGGATATACTTAAAACCTTTGAGGAGAAGTCAGGACTCTGGGTCAATTGGGCCAAATCGGGGATCTATTCATTCAGCGCTAACACACCAGAGGTGGAAGTATCTCTAACTGGCACGCCCCTCACATGGTATCCCACCACATTCAGATATCTCGGTGTTTTTATATATCGATCACCTGCAGATTTGATGGAAGGTAATTTAACGAGAGCGATATCAGCCATACGCGTTCAAATGCAATTCTGGAAGACGCTTCCGTTAAACGTAATGAGCCGCATCACCTTGCTGAAAATGATTGTACTCCCCAAACTGCTATATTATTTTTCAAATCTCCCACTCTATGTCTCACCCAAGACATTTCGAGACCTGGAGCGACTGTTCCGGGACTTGATATGGAATAGAGGGAGACCGTGTGTCGCTTTGTGGAAGATGTATGCTCCCACTAGTCGGTGAGGGCTGTCGGTCCCTAATATGGAACTGTACTATTTAGCCGCCCAGCTTCAATGGGCGACGAAGTGGTTGACTGGGAAGAGCCTGGAAGACACAGTGACCATGCATCAGCCCTGGACCCACTCCCAAATTTGCCACTTGTTCCATCCCATCGCCAAAACTCCACGGCCACCACAGTTGCATTTGGGATTAGCCCAAAAATGTTATAAAAGAAGCCTATATCTTACCCGCAAGACACTTCCATATGCCCCGATTTTACCGCTAATGGGGACACCAAGGGGTAAACTGGGTACCTCGGAGGCAGCTCTTGTGACCTGGCATGCGGCAGAACTCGACACATTGGGAGACTTATATCGAGATGGCGCATTATTAACATTCGAGACGCTGGTTAAAGACAATGAATTGCCAGCGGGTCAATTTCTTTTACACACCTCCCTCCTGAAGGCTTTGTCAACTGCCTGGGGAGATTTGGCAATTGATCCACCGACACATCTGTTAGTACAATATCTACACGTAATGGGAGCGGGGTCACATGTGGTACATTGGCTGGTGGAGGCACTTCTCATACACACACTGAGACCGATGCAACGGCTTAGAGCAAGATGGGAGGCGGATAGGGCCAGGCCTTGGACAGATAAGGAATGGGATGCCATATTAACAGGCGCTAGGAACATACCAAGGAACTCGAGGTTCAAGCTTATTCAAACATATATTATACAGAGGGCATACCTTTCACCGGACATGATAAATAGATACTTCCACATCACCACCTCTACATGCCCACGCTGTCAGCATCCTGATGCAGACCTGCTTCATATGCTGTGGGCCTGCGCATCCCTTCTGCATTATTGGCAAGAAGTAGTCACGATCCTAGCTTCATGCACAAACACGGCGCTACCGTTGTCATGGGAAGTCTGCCTTCTAGGACTTTATACTAGATCCAAAAAACTAAAGTCACCTCGAAGTTCCGAGATTTGGGTCTTATTACTGCAAAATGTCTCTTAACCAAAAAATGGAAAAATGCAGTCCCACCAGAGATACTTAGCTGGAAGCGCTCATTTATAATATGGGCACAGGCGGAAAGTACGGCACTACATAGAGAGGAGACAGCGGGGCTTCGTAAATTTCCCATTGCGCAGAGCTGGGATACATTGCTCACTGCCTTACAGATCGGCAACTCCATCACAGTTGAACCCTTCAACCCCCCTGTCTCCCAGTTAGGTGGAGTTGACATGTCTCAAAGTATGCAGAGTGAATATATGTCGCTCCCCCCTTGTCCGCCATGAATGGACGCCTACACCACACCTGCCCTCAGGCACAAAGGTTCTCTTTGTTGGCAAGCTATCAACCCCTGGCATGCGCACTATTTCAACTACCCGTCAGATACATGGCTGTGTGGAAATGTACCGATAATGCACCTTCGTACTCAATCATGCATAATTGATATTGTTTGTGTTTAATGAATGGCGGAAGTTCTTTTTATGTTTTAAGTTTCAGTTAGTATTGTATATTTTAGAAAATGAGACTTATTGGTATTCACTGATGACCATTATCTGTGCTCTATCATCATTCAAATCCTTTCTCCACTTATGCAGTAAATTGACGAATAGGCCTGAATGGTAAAGATTTACATGTATGTGGCACACACGCGCCTGATTCTGTCATAACTGCTCAGATAAGATGTGATAAGAGTAAAAAACGGATAGCAATGACACCAATATACAAATAATGATATAGCTAAACAGTGGGCAATGGCACGCAGAGGCGCTAAAACATAAGCACATGAATGTTATAAATGTTTGTAAGGGTGAATGACACATCAGTGTTGATTATATATTGCCGTGATAGATAAAGCTATTCTGTACATGAGATTTGTATTTCTGTTCTGAACATCTAAATATTTATGTACGAATTTGTGATGAGAGCCATGTTAAAAAGGAAAAATACCAATAAAGAGATTTAAACAAAAAAATTGCGGTTTACCTTCAAAGCTGACCGGATAGGATTTCTTTCGTTGGCCACTGTACAGGTGAGCTGTTACCAAGGATGTACTCTGGGCTATTTTTGGAATGATTCTGATGCCTATGACCTAGCATTCTTAATTGGGAGTGTACTTGGGTTACTCTCATATAGTAGTAAAGTTTACAACTGAGCGTGTGAATAACCGGTTGGACTGTTACAGCAGTCTCCTTAGCCTCCGATAATTAAAGGGCTTTAAAATGTACCTATTGTGTTGTTGTGCGTATTTTGATAGCATGCCGGGCCGTTTTTGGTTGCTCTATAAAGATTCATACACTCTTGGGGCATAGGGCGTAAATGGGTGCATCTACTGTGAATAATATTTCTTTTTACATACTTTTTCATCGTGCAGCGCATAAACGGGTACATTGATTGTGATATTAATTCTTTTTACGTATTTCTTCATTAATGAATGGCTTTATTAGTAACAGTGTTGATGTACTTTATCTTTAGATCTGCGGTTTAAGCGCGATACTCTATGCGCCTTGGTTCTTGACTACAATTAGTGTGAACCATGTACACTTGATCTATCGACTTGCGTATTGTATGGAAATATCAGAGCACTTTTATTCAGGTATGCTTTGTGTTTGGAGATGTATTCCTTTGTATACGCTGGGGTGTTCTTATACTATATGATTGAGGGATGCATGATGACTTCGGGTCCCCCAAACGCATGATGGGAAATACAGTGGTGCAGTCAATGTACCTGGACAACGGGTAAAACCAGTAATCACCTTTTTTAATATGGTATGGGTGCACATTGGTGTTTCTACCTGTTTTCTTTTACACCATCTCAGTATACGGATGTGTGAGGGTGTCTCGTGGCGTTGTATTGACTCTTATTATATACTATAGCGGTTTTGTCTTTGCTTTTTTCAGATCTTTTAATCAGGAATCCATTGGAGATATCATCTACTTACCTGGGCCAATACCCTGTGTTTTTGTGGACCGTATCCTCGGTCGGTAACATAATAGTTGCTTGATATGTAGACGGGATGTGGTGTTTTAGATGCATTATGTAAGTTTGGAAGAGTTTCCACTTGCATTGTTTTAGGATTTGCTTATAACATAAGGTGCAGTGTCGCCGGTTCCACAGTTTGGGAGTTGTTCAATAAAAAATTAAATAAAAAATAAAAAAAATGTAAACGGGCTGTGCTTCTACAAGATACACTTTGGTTTTTTGGTACAAAGATGTAGTTTTAACTATCCCTGTTTTTCCTTGCTGGGTATTTCCTCCCCCCACCCCTTTCTCTGTTTATTCTTCTTTTTTTTTTTTTCTTCTTTTTCTTTGTGTGTTCTTCATTTATCACATTAGTGGGGAGTATTGAATTTATTATTTTTTCCTACTTGCCATTTTTGATTGTGAAGTGGATAAAAAATTCTATGTGTATGTCCAATATGTTAGTTTTCTGTGTGATTACATGTATTAGTCTGGCTTGATTTTTTGATTTGAGATCTTTGCTTTGTAAATAGATATATGATGTCTTCCGTATAGCTTATCTGTCTTTTTTATATACATATGTTGTAAACTTGCACTATAAGTACAATCACTTGTATTGTTGTAAATAGTATATTGGTGTACATAAATGTTTCTTTGTGACTGTGTCTTGTATTGTTATTTGCAACCCTGAAGAAGCCCGCAAGGGTGAAACGCGTTGGCTGTTATGTGTAAACCAATGAATAAAAGGATTCATCACAACATCTAGAGAACAAGCAGTTATTTCTGTCATCGCTTTCTTTCTGTGTTTTTGGGATTAGACCCAATAAGTGTTGTTGTTACAATAATGCCTCTCTCACTCTTTGTGCGTTTAGATAGGATGACTTAGTCCAGTTTCGTTAGTTATAGATTTTAAAAATTCTATGATGTTTTAAATACATATTGTTTTGCACTTTCACAACTGCTTGTTATTAACTACTAAGCAGTTATATATACTTTGGTTGTGTTAAGAGGATGCTTTTGGATTTCCAGGCAGTGCTTGTATACATGTGTTACTAGGTGAGACACCTATGGAGAAGATCCTGTCAAGTGTGCAATGGAGATATTCAAACATGATTGTGTACTGTATATGGCACTCTTTCTGTGAATGGACACACAGGCCAAAACTGGTATTCACCTACTGTTGCACTGTGTGTCTAAGTGGTGCTACTTGTACTGTAGGAATGGTTTTCTCAACCACTAGTGACCATTCCTGGCTGTGTGGGGACACCCACTGGTGCCTGCCACTTACACACTCACCCTTACACCATTTTACCATGTCCTCAGTGTAGTTTGCTGGATACTATCCATTGGAATGGGCACACCTGGCCAAACAACTTCATTCCCCCTTGCCATTGACTACCTGCTAAGTGTGGCACATATAGAATGTGTTTTGGGGCAACTACTTGCTAGGTTAGGGCAGCATTGGTCTCACGTTTACCATTCTCCATGGCATGTGTAGCTTGATTTAGGGATGTGTGCCGTGGTTCCTAAAATGTATATATCTGTACATTGTACAATTGCTTTTATGAGTGGTTGCAATCACACTCAATGCATGTGAGGAATCTCAGGGGCAGAGGAACACATCGACCCAATGTATGACAGTGTAGCTTACTACACCATTTGTCAATTAACACCAAAACAAATTACTTTGTAGTTGCAGCTCATGGTTACTGACATCCAAGGTAAAGCATTGAGATTCCACATCCTTCAGTGGAAGGGAAGTGATGCTATTCAGGAGAAGCATGACTTTAATCTTTGTTCTAAGTGGATGTCTTATGATGGTTATAATATGTAAAGTTCTGTTAGAGCTTTTAGGCAGACATATGTGCATGATACCTGGGCTGGGTATATGTGAATGTGTGAGCATGTGTTTGTGGCTCACATGCATCACTGGCCCAATCAGAGGACGTCTGCTGTTATGTGATTAGTTGGCCTATTTCACTGTGTGGCACACAAGGTAGCAACGGCTATTGTCACACTACGACTTTCAATATTTGACAGTGAATTGGTACAGATTGAAATGCAAGTGGAGGTGCATGATGCTTGCACTTGTCAGACCTGAGCATGTGATAGGTCCAGTAGCACATTTGGCAAGATATATTGAGAAGTGTGTTTTCTATGTACACATCAACCATGGTCAAATGTGTGCTATCTGAAACAGACATACAACAGGATGGTTCATTTTAGTGTATTTATTTACATATGAGCCAAGGAGCAAAGTGCAATTGAGAGTCCTTGCAAGAACAACCCCAACATAGCTTGTGAGCCATAGGTTTTCCAGACAGAGTCCATGGGGGATACATGTCATGTGACATGTTGAGGAGAGAAGTGTTCCAAGGCCACACACCATCATTTCATTCAACTTGCATGGGCCTCTAGTGTCTCTTGCTTACACTTCATCCCCACACCCAGTATGAATTGATACATGACAGGAGTTCAGGTGGTCCCTACAGTGTAAGGCGACAACTGTGTGCTCTTACTCCACACATCAGGACAGGTGTGTGAAATGTAGTTTCATGCTAGTGACTATACAAATGGCTCATTACACGTTCCTATGTGTTGATACGTTGCATTCCCCACACCTGTGCACCGTCTCAGGTGAGTAGTTTTCCCGCTGACAAGGCCATTTCGCTCCATAGTTTTCCAGTCCTGATTTGTGTGCATGGACCAAGTAAGACACACTTGCCTCATGATGCAAGGTGGCCTGCATTGTCACAGTCCGGTTGGGCAGGGTTGAGGTATCCATGTATGATGTGTTGTTCCAGTCCATGTTTTGTGCATTGTGGGACGTGAAGTTCTGGTGACTCATGTTCTACATTCCACTACAAGTCCCACTATACAGAGGTGAACCTGGACTAGTGCTGCACATCACACATGGAAGGGACACACTTGAAAGCGCTGGACTGAGCTGTGCAATATGTGACTGGGCAGTGTGACTTACATTTAGGTGATGTGGAGCGGTACAGGACTGAGATTCTTACCTGTACCCTTGTACGCAGTGGAGCGCAGGTACATAGCTTGCCGTGCTGCACAGCATGACCTTTTTGCCCACATTGCCCCTTGTTGCCACTTACCCTGTAGGTGTTGCTGGTCCTTGTAGCCAGCACTGTCCTGTCCAGGAACTCCTGCCACCAACTCTGCTGGGATGAACACTGCCACCCGCTCCCCCAAGGCATCCAGCTCCTTCTTGGCCGCTGGTCCCCCTCCTCCGGTCTGCATGGCTGCATTCAGGTTGTTGTCCGCTTTCTATTTCATACTGCGCTTATAGTCACAGCAGCATTTCTTGCAGTCAGTGACTATCCTCTTCGCTTGCCCCACACTGTTGATCTTGGCCACTATGGACTGCCAGATGGTCTCTTTTTTGCCTAATGGCAATTTGGGGCTAACAAAGAGCTGGTGTTCGTGCTTTGTCACCTCCGTGATCAAGATGTAATTTCCTTCCTCACTGAAATTGTACTTCCTCTTCCCCTAGGAGTCTGTCTGGGCATCCTAGCTGGTTCTGAAGATAATGGGGGTGTTCCCCTGGATGCTGTTCTCTGCTCCATGGCTGCCTTGTGTGAGGTGTGCAATTTTTTTTTTACCTCGAAGCGTCATTTTTTATCTGATTTCTGAAGCTTTTTTTTTTTTTGTTCAATAATTTTTATTGAGAAGATCAACACAAAGTTAACAAAAACAGTACAAAGTAGAAAAAGATAAAGACATCCTCAGAACTATCAACAAGTGAAACAATCATTTGAATAAGCAAAAAGAGATAGTTACATTGGTACGTATTATAAACTAAATAAAAATATATTCATTAAGAAAAGATATGTACTGAGTTAAAAAGATTATGCCAATAATGTAGAGAAGTGTGTTCTCATGAAAAAGATAGTAGGACTTGTGTGTTTTAGGAATGAAGTAAGAGAAAGGAAAGGAAAGGAATAGACGAAAGAAGAAGAAAGTAAGGAAGAGGGGGAGGGAAAAGAGCGGGTGTTATGAGAGAGATGAGTGTGAAGAAAGAAAAGAAGTAAAGGGTAACCAAAGAAGGTCTGATTTAATTTTTAGGTAAGTTGATGAGTGAGAAACAGAGGAAATTCTGTGCTCGTCACAAATTAAGTTCCACCATAACAAAAGGATAATTTAGAGTTATCTTTCCAGCAGGTTAGTATGACTTTAAATGCAATGGCAATAAAAAGGTCAAGTAGTATAGTTTTGGAAGGGAGATATTGGAAGTCTTTAGATAGGTACCTAGAAAGATATTGTGGATAGCAAATGGTACATTGCAAGAAAAGATTAGTAGACACTTCGACCATATAGCTTTCCAAAAGTCTTCTACCCTTGGGCAGTAAAAGAGTAAGTGCAATAGAGAGCCTTCAGCAGAGAGACATGACCAGCATAAGGGAGAGTTAGAGTGGTCAATTTTATGTAAAAAGAGGGGAGTAATAATGACCCTGTTATAAATAAAGTATAGAGACTGTGTAATATTGGCCGCTTTAGATGTTTTAAAAATCTTCTGCCACACTTTATCCCATTGATAAACTGATAGTTTGAGATAAATCCAGTTCCCAAAGTAATTCAATAGGAGATTTACTCCGAGTTGTTATAGATGACGAGAGTGTTTTATATATAAAAGAGGCACTAGGAGTAGGGTCAAAGGGAGCATGGAATAGGGGCGTAGTAGGTGAGAAGGAAGTAGATACAGAGTTAGATTGGAGTTTTTGTAGATGTGTGTGGAGACTGGTTGATAATGTATTGTATTGCTGAATGTAAGAATCCGGAAGGTTGAATTTTTCTTGAAGTTGAGAAAAAGGCAAAATCGAATTGTTGGTAATCAATTGGTGTACATAAAAGATGCCCTTCTCCTTCCAATGTTTGTAGTAAAAAGACTTGTGTCTAAACTTGATATGTATATTGTACCATAGAGAAGAGGCTAGAAAGGATTGATAGGAGTCAAAGCCTTGGAAAAAAAGGTTATGAATTATATGGTGGGAGTATTTTAGGATAGGAAACTTGGAAATGAAAGTACAATTAGTCATAAATACAACATCTTGAAATGGAAAGTCATTTAACAACGATCTTTCAACTGTAATCCATGTTGGCATTAAGGAGTCTTGATAATCTTTGGATAAAGCATAGAACTGACGAATCAAAAATGCAGTGTGATACAATTTAAAGTCCGGAAACGGACACCACCTTCAGACTTTGGACGTATTAGTTTAGATAAAGCAATCCGAGCATGTTTGTTGTTCCATAAAAATTTGGTACATATTGAGTTGATTTGGGAAAAGTAATAATTAGGGATTTTGAAGGGTAACATTGAGAGTATAAAGAGAACTTGGGGGACAATCATCATCTTAATTGTGTCTAGTCTACCCCACCAAGATAAAAATAATGGGGACCAGGAAGATAATAAGTTAGTGAGTTTAAGTTTTAAAGCAGAGAAATTATAGGATAGAATTTCAGGAATAGTAGAGGAAAACCATGTTCCCAGATATTTAATCTTTTGGGGGCACCAGTTAAACTTAGTTGTATCAAACATGTAGCGATAACATAACTCATTCATAGGTAGGACTTCAGTTTTGGAGAAATTAAGTTTGTATCCAGAAATAGTTGAGAATAAGTCAATCTCTTGTAAAAAGTGTGGAAGGGAGTTGGATGGGTTAGACATATAAATAAGGACATCATCTGCATAAGCAGAGAGTTTGATTTCGTGAGATTTAAATTGAAAACCAGTAATGTCAGGATTATGCCTAATACGTTCAAGAAAAGGTTCTAAACAAAGGAGAAAAAGTAATGGGGATAGGGGGCAACCTTGACGAGTACCTCTTTGTAATCGAAAATATGAGGAATAAAGGCCATTCACAAAAACACATGCACGTGGGGCAGTATATAATAATTTGATATGAGAAATAAACCTTTGACCAAAACCAAACCACTTAAGAGTATGGAACATGTACTGCCAATTTATGCGGTCAAAGGCTTTTTCAGCATCAAGTGAAAGGGCAGCTAACGGGGACGAATACTTTTTTCCAAGGGCAAGAATGTTGGAGAACATTCTAGCATTATCAGAGGCAAGGCGGCCTTTAATAAAGCCCACTTGTTCAGGTTTAATAAGGGATGGGATAAGCTTGTCTAAGCGGGATGCTAAAATTTTTGCGAAAATTTTACAATCGTAATTAATCAGAGAAATAGGTCGATAGTTTTTACAAAATGAGGAGTCTTTGTCCGGTTTGGGAATGACAATAATAAGGGCTTCTAAAAAAGACCCATCTGCTCTAGAGTTGGATAAAAATGATTTAAAAAGTTCCAATAATTTTGGGGCAAAAATTGTGGAGAAGGCTGAAAGTAATTCAATTGAGAAACCGTCTGGACCCGGAGCTTTGGCCTTTTTTAGAGATTTGAGGGCATCTGTAATTTCTTGGAGAGATATGTCTTTTTCAAGGCGAGAAAAAATATCGGGTAGAGAGGAAGGTTTAGGGATACCTTGGGAAAAAGCATCAAAATCTTGTTCAGAGGGAGATGAATCATCTGTATACAAGAGTTCATAATAGGATTGGAAAGTACTTATAATATCTGAATCAGAGGATAAGAGTGTATTGGTTATTTCTGAATGGATAGGACCAATAGCTTTCCGTTCTGATTTTATTTTTAAATAATTGGCTAACATTTTCCCTGCCTTATTTTGGCCTCCGTGGAATTTAGATTTTATCTTGAGCAGAATATTACATGCGTCCACAGTGGCAATTTTATTTAGATTAGATTTGGCCTTAATCAATTCTTGCAAAGCAGAGGGGGATTTAGACGAGAAATACTTATGCTCCAAAGTTTTTATTTTCTGAAGGGTATCATGATACTCAGCATTAAGTAATTTCTTCTTTCTTGCAGAATAAGCAATTATAAAGGCCCTAAATGAAGCTTTAAAGGCATCCCAATTGTTAGCAATTGAGGTATCCGAAGGTTGGTTTATTTGAAAAAATTCATTAATAAAGGAAGTAGTTTCTGCAATAAATGTTTGGTCTGAGAGAAGGGAATTGTTAAAACGCCAACGACCATGTTTGCACGTGTTGAGTGAGAAATCAAAAGAGGCGGACATGGGGGCATGATCGGAAATAAAAATAGACCCAATTTCAGAGGAATGAATACATGGGAGCAAAGACTTAGAGGCCAAAATATAATCAATGCGGGACATAGTATGATGTACATTGGAGAAAAAGGTATATTCGTTAAAATCTGGGTTACAAGTCTTCCATACATCATAAAATGGGCGGGAGGCAATGGCAGATTGAAAAGATTTGTGGGTTTTGTCAGGTTTAAATTTACATTTGGATTTTCTGTCAGAGAAAGGGTCTAACCAATTATTGAAATCTCCACCAACAATTATATTGGGGTTAGAAATTGAGGATAATTTCATTTTAATACAATCCCAAAATTGTGGATCAGGTTTTACAGGACCATAGATATTTAAAAAGGTAATTTGTTTTTTATGAATAGTGGCATCTACCATAAACCATCGCCCACCAGAATCACATTCAGTTGATAATATCTGTGCATTAATAGATTTATGAAATAAAATAGCAACCCCACCATGGCGATCAACTGCAGGTGAAAAAACAATTTGACTAACTCATTGACGTTTGATCTTAAGCGATTCTGCATCATTACAGTGAGTTTCTTGTAAGAAAGCAACATGAGCATTAAGTTTAGAAAGATGAGACAGTACCTTTTGATGCTTGACAGGATGACCTAGACCACGAACATTCCACGAGACAACGTCAACCACGTTAAGGGGTGAGGGGAGACATTTGGACACAGGTACAACAAGCTGCAAGAGTTGAACATGGTAAAAAGTAACATGAATTAGATATAAAAACAAAACACGGGATGGTGGGATTATAGAGAAAGTAGAAATCAGAAAAAACACTCATGTATATAAAAGAGTGATAAAAAGAAACATCGAAGAAAAGAGCGGATGATGAAAGTGGTGCAAGGAATAAATAAAGAAACAGGAACAACAATAAATTGCAAGACCAATGAAATAGAAAAAGAAAACATTAATTCTCACAAGAAAAAGAAAGATAAAACCCTTAAGTAAATATAGTGAAAAACACTCAAATAGACAAAAAATAAATAGTAAAAACACACCATGAACAAGAGAAAGAAGGTGAATAGGAGGATAGGAGAAAATGAGAAGATAGTTAAGAGAGAAATACAGAGAAACAGGGAGAGTAAACAGATCAAGGAAATTAATCCCGGTCTGAAGATAAACAAGCAATAAGGGAGAGAGGGGCAAGGTGACGATAAAAGCAAGGATGGCGGTACAAGAAAATAGGTACTAATAAGCCTCGTTAATAAATTGGGGGGAAAAAAAAAAAGTAATAATTAGCAGGAAGAAAAGAACGAAAAGGAAGGATTTGAAGTAATAGAAATAGTGTAAGGGAAGAACAAATAAAAGAAAGAATATAGAGGTACAGTTGTAAGTTCAACAACAACCAATTAACCATTTAACCAGTAAACGAGAATGTTATAACATTAGTTTTCCATATTATGTGGAGAAATATTGTTGAGAAAGAGTTTCAGTTTAGCAGGATCATTGAAAGAACGTGACCTTCCTTCATGAGTAACTTTGCAAAGGCAAGGGTGAAGAATGCCATATTGAATGTTCAAGAGTCTCATCTGGGGACGAAGAGCCAAAAATTCCTTACGGCGGGCATTCGTTGCATTGGAAACATCTTGTGAAATAAAAATATTATAACCTGACCAAGTGAGGTGACGTTTGGTCTTAACCGCTCTCAAGACGTGCATCAATTCAGTAAACTCCCAAAAAAGCATTATGATACCACGTGGTTTGTTTGAGTTAGGTTGAAGACGTCCCAGATGGTGTGCCCGTTGTATGTTGAGAGTTTGAGAGGATTGAAGCTCTAAGATGTCCGCCAGAAATTTCTTCAGAAAGGATACCATATCTGGTCCTTCAATATTTTCCGGCAGGCCGTAAAGGCGAAGATTATTCCGTCGATTGCGATTTTCCAAGTCTTCAGTGTGAAGTTTGAGTTTGTGGATCTCTTGTTCTAACAATGGAATTTTAGTAGATATATCTTGAAGATCCCCAACACGTTGTTCAAGTTCCATTACCTTGCCCTCCATAATTATCCAGCGGTCTTCGATTTGTTTTAACTTTTCGTTGGTAGTAGACATAAAGGGCTGAAGACCAAGTACTTCCTCCAGAATAGAATCCAGAACAGGATTTTGTGAGGTATGAATAGGTGACGGGGGATCATTCTTATGTCTCTTTGGTTTAGCACCTGAGGAGGATGATCTAGAGGAGGTGTGGGGGTCATTCGCCATCTTGGATTGTGGAAGAGATCGACGGGTAGTGACTAAAAACGGGCGAGTTAGACCCATACACCAAAGGAGAAGGCAAAAGGAACAGCGATCAACCAGATGTAAGCAAGTGCTGGTTTTGAATAGATTTACTGTAGACAGTGAAGAAAAATTCAATAGTAACCTCAAACTAGAGAGATGCCGTCACCATAAAAGAATGTCAAATTCTATGTGAAGACGTGAAAAATGTCACCTTTAAATTTTTGTTAAAAAATAGAAAGTTCGCATACAGTGCATACCAATAACCTCAAGGTGTTTCATCTCGTGTATGTTCCACAAGACTGCCACAAAATAGGAAGAGTAGGCTGTTATTGAGAGGCTGCCTCCATATCAGTAACTCAGATGAGTAGATACCATAAAAAATGGCGAGGTATTCTTCTCTTCGTGTCTATCCCCGTACCTGCAGCATTAAGAAGATTAAACAGGCGGCATTTCTTGACAGAGAAAACGGAGCGCGAGCGCCGTAACTTAAAATGGCGGGCGCTCGCGATTTGATGAGGAAAAAATCACTGCCGCAGCCTCCAGGCTTTGTTTAGCTGCTGCATTGGAGCAAGAGCGGTCGCTCGACTCACCGCCTCTCCCGGAGTTCAGGGCCACCATTCACGTCCAAAAAACTCCGCAATTAGAGGCAGGATAAATGAAGAAATCTCCGCGTCCGAGCGGAGCTCACATGAAGTCCGCCATCTTGCTGCGGCGTCCAAGCCACCGATTTCTGAAGCTTAACACACTCAAAAGTGACACATAGGTGATTAGCATTACTTTGCGGGCCTATAACCAGCCCTACATCACTTTTGCTGCACATGCGTCAGTTTGTGTTACCACATCTCGCCCACGCTTGCGTCAATTTTTTTGGGACGCACCATGTGGGCTACAACATAGTGAGCCGTATCGTATATATATGGTGCATCCATGCCATTTTAAACTGACCTACCTCAGCACAAGTTTTTCTGATGCAGCGATGCGTCCATTTTTGTAAATGAGGCCCTATGTGTGTGCAAAATTTGCTTCATTTGCTGTTAGTTAATAATATAAAATTTCAGAAAAATTACACGTAATTCATAAAATGTAAAACTGCACATGCTACTTTATTTTGGGTGCGAGGATGCATTTCCAGCTAAAAAAGGCGTGTAAATCACAAGCGCCGCAAAGAGCCGCTGCTTGGGTTCTGGTCGCTCAAATTGTTTTATTGTGGTCACGCTAAATTATGTGATGTGGTGTAATAAAATACCGTAATATCGGGAATTAGAGCGTAGGAAGGATATGTAAGGAAACATATCTGAAAGTAAGAGAAGAAAGAATGTGGAAAGTTATTCATACAAGTTCATAAATTCTTAATCATAAATTTATGTATTGTATGCGTATTTATGAGATGCGCAAACTCGGGCTTGAGAAACAGTCCCAAGTGACATTTTTAAAGGTTTCCCCAGGACTTTTCCCCCATACCGGTTGCAACTTTGCCTGCTAGGGTGCTGATTAAGAACAATGACACCTGTTTTCGTAACGTGTTAACTCACTAGAACCGTGATTTAAAGAACATTTTATATGCAGATTGCTAGTGACTGTTTGCCAGTTCTGCGCTGATGTTTAATATTATATTAATAATAATACCTCTGATAAATATTACTATGCCTGCAAATTATTTTTAATGATCATTTTAGCATTTATGGGCAATTTGATTTAATCTTCTTCATAAGGATGTCAATTAAGTATTGTAATTGCCACCCGGTTGCTTTTACACTGTTGGGCCTTTCAACAGACACAGCGTTCTAAATTTAAATCTCAGGCGTTTGCCGTCTTTAATTGTTAGAACTGTAATTAATTGTCATGTACAATAAGCAGAAGACAGCTGGGAGGCAAACAGACCTGCAGGGACTACTTAACAAGCAGTCCATTCAAGAGATCAACCCCCAGATGAACAACAATTGCATAAATGAATGTCAGCAAGGTTTTGCTGTTGATTTCCGAAACCTAAAACATGGTAGCATAATGCCATGGATCTCCCAGAGCAATGCAGATGTTTACACAATGTTAATCCTAGAGACTTTCATCACAGGTAGTCAGGTAATCCTTGATTAAATTTTAGTCCTTAATGGTCCCTCTCTTTGCTTCTTGACTAATCAAATTATGCCCTTTAGGGCGTTATGTAAAGTTTGGCAGATAGGAAACTCCAACAAACTGTGACAAATATCCTATCCACCGATTCACATCCACCGACTAACAAGTGCAGTGGCGATGCGTGGGCAGTTGCCTGGGGACACAAAATTCTTAGGGGTTGCAAAATTTTAGAAGAAAAACAATTCGTGCTTCTAATTTGTTTTCTTTTCAAATTATGCACCAGGAAGTGCTAACGGTCCACGGGTTAGGGGGTGCAGTACTTGCCTCGTCCCGGGTGCTGGCAACCTACGCTACGCCGCGGCTGCAATACACTGGTAATACATTGGAAGGGACACGATTTGTGATAGAGTATCATGTCCGCCAAACTAGAAAAAAAGCCCTTAATTTAAAAGTCCAATAGATTTTTTTTTTTTGTTTAAGGAACATTGGGCCATATGTGCAAACTCATTTTCACGTAGACGCAGAATTGGTAAAACCATTTGATACATCTGGCTCATTGTTATCTGTGTTAGTACTAAGTTATCTGAAAATGAAGGTTTTGAAACTTGACATTCTAGGATTTGCAGAAGTGGTACCAGGCATGCTTTAACATGTGAAGGCATAACATCTTCCTGTTTGCTGTTAGGAGTTCAATAAAAGGGCAATGAGTTCAAACATCTGAAGGAAAATCAAACTTGTACAGCCCAATTTGCAATCAATTTCAGCAACTACGTTTATGACCCCTAGACCAGAGGTAACAAGAGTAGAGTAACTGAAGCAAAAGGCAATCCGGGGATTGCATCTGCCACCTCTGGGTATCCCTTGTTGATGTAGTTGGGATAGCCAGCAATAAGGACTGGCACTTTCCAATGGAGGATTCAATGCATTTTTTTGTACTTTTCCCTGTAGAATTGATGCATGTGGTACAAGTTGTTGCTATGTGGTATGTAATATTTTGTGGAAAGGACTTATGCAAGGTGCAATCCTGTTGACAGAAATTACATGTGGTGTAAATCTAGTTCTTTGGAATTCCCAAAATTATCTGTGGTCAATTAAAAATATGGTATGAAATTTAAGATATAATTCCTGAAAATCCAACAATATCTAGACCGAATTATTTTTAGTAGCAGATTTTTGGGAGGCAATGGAAGAGAGAAGAATATGTGGCTAGTTTTGGGTGAGTCAGTCTGGATGTGAGTAATGATGTCTATATGCCTTAAAAAAGTACGGTTGTGAGCAGACACCGTGTGAATCTTTCTGAAGGATATCCAGGAATAGCTAGAGGAAGTGAGGAGGGAGCTGGCTTTTGTCGCCCATCATTGCAGTCACAGAGACTTTGTAGCAACCTTAATCATTATATTGTACACTGTGCACTAGATGTTAGAGAAACTATGCCTTCAAAACCTCCTTGAACTTCCAAGTTCAGGGAATATCCAACCAGAGCTGTCAGTTTATGTAGAGGAACCATAGCAATAGCTCAGACACACACACACACACACACACCCAGACACACCATACACACACACAAAGACACATGCACTATCTATATATGTATATTTCTTAAAAAACATTTCCCTTACTGTCTACTTGTGAAAAATTGCAAAAGGTTTTTCCAAAACCGCCAGTCATTGCTTACCGCAGAGCTCCAAATTTACGATCTCTTATTGTGAGAGCTGAACTCAAGCAAGTTGTAACAAATGCAGGGGTTCATTGCTGTGACTCTAAAAGGTGCATCACGTGTGAA
The DNA here is from genome assembly GCA_963921515.1 of Calotriton arnoldi. NCBI lineage: Eukaryota > Metazoa > Chordata > Amphibia > Caudata > Salamandridae > Calotriton > Calotriton arnoldi. Next base: position 4,969,592 of record CAWUFW010000134.1, on the reverse strand, counting down.
TACCTTTTACAAACATCATCAGTAACTAGTTCTGTTACGAGAAGGACCTATGGAATAAGACAGCATCTTACATGTCGCTCAACATGCATTATTTATGTGATTCAGTGCCAACGGCAAAGCTGTAAAAAACAATATGTAGGCCAAACAGTGAATGACCTCCGTACACGATTCAGGAACCACAAATCGGCAATTATTAATAAGAAAATTGACCAGCCTGTAGCCAATCATTTTAACCTTGTGGATCATTTACTATCAGATTTGAAGATTTTCCCCGTGGAACATGTCTCAAAGGAAGAACTACTGGACTCCAGAGAAAACTTCTGGATGTACCGTTTAAAATCACTGCATCCAGATGGACTGAACATTACTGATAATACAACCTGATTACTGCATATCTCAAGAGCTCTCAGGACTGCATTGATTCCACATTCCAAATGGATTCTTCACTCATGATGCTTTTTGAAAATTCAGCTGTGTCATCTGTGCAGCCACTGAGCAAACCATCTTGTACTACCTGAGGAAGGCGGAAGCTGAAACGTTGTAGTGGAAATATATTTTTGTTCTTTGGTGAATCTATCTGTTTGAGTCACTTCTTTCTTGGATATGTATATTTCTTATATATATAATATATATATATATGTCTACATACATTCATATCTCTCTCTCTATATATATATATGTATATATGCATATATATATAGAGAGAGAGTGATATATATATATTATCTACTGGCGGTCGCCAGTAGATAGTTATAGTTAGGACCTATTTTCCATAGGAAATCCGCAACATTCTATTTGAAATAACTTTGGCGCCGGTTGACGAATCTTTGCGAAATTTTCAAACTTTGTGGCCCGCTCCGGTCCGCTCCTATCCTGAAAGTCTCGGGGTGATTCGTCAAGCGGGGGCCGAGAAAAAGGGGGTCCCAAAACGTGTTTTCCCCATGCAATTTTCCATAGGAAACTTTAGACACGGCTACAGCCCGAACTGCTGAACGGAATTACACCAAATTTGGCAAAGAGGTAGTTCTTGGTTCAGAAAGAACCCTTTTGTTAAATGGTGTAAATCCGTTCAGTAGTTACTGAGAAAATCAAAAGTAAAAACACATATATATCTATGGCCGCAGAGGATCCGCGCACCCTCCCGATGACAGAGCTGTATGCTAATTGGCTGTCAACACTCCAAACCAGGAAGTGTTGGCAGCCATCTTGTGACTCGGTAGAACCGAGTCACAAGAAAACAGTTAAAAAAATCACGCAAAACGCAAAAAGGGGGCAGGGTAGAAACAGGGCCAAATTAAAAAAAAAAAAGAAAATCGGCGAAAAACGCGCTGGGTGCGCGGATCCTGCCGATAAAAAAAAAAACGATGCGCGGGCTCCCGCGCTTCGTGGTTAATTGGCCCCCGGGTGAGCCAAGTCCCGGGGGCATGCGGGGTTTAATTTAATAATAAGCCCCCCAAGCCCTGGGGACCGCCACCCCCCAGGGCTTTATAAAAATAATGGTGGTGGGGGGCACATGGCCCCCCCGCAGCCCTGGGGACTGCCACCCCCCGGGGCTTCTTTTTCTTATTTTTTTATTACCTGTGTGGGGGGGCTTGAGCCCCCCCACATGCCCCAGGGACCGCCACCTCCCCGGGGCACTAAATAATAAAATGTGGGGGTCCGTTTAGGACCTCGAGCCCCGGGGACCACCACCTCCCGGGGCTGTGCACAGGATGGGAGGGGGCCGCACGGCCTCCTCCTGGAAGCCCTTGATGGCCCTGGGGACCGCCACCCCCCAGGGCCAGCTCCTGCAGTGTCCCGGGGTGCCTACCCCCGGGACACTGCTGTTTGCAATCACAGGACCGCCAGTAGGTAATATAGATACATATAGATATAGATATCCATATACATATAGATATCCCTATACATATACATGTATCTGTGTAATTAAAATTAGGTTACAGTTTACATAGGAAAAGTGTTTTTTTCACAATTGTAAGGCCTATCTCTCTCATTGGCTAACACTGGGTTACTTTATTACATTTAATAAGTGCTAACTTTAAATTGGGAACAGGCAGAGATATGCTGTTTACACTAAAATGAGTTATAACTTAAAAACCTCTATAATGGTAAAGCTGGATTTTAGATCACAGTTCTGAAAATGCCACTTTTAGAAAGTTGTACTTTTCTTGTCCCAATCATTTGTGCTTTCTGCCAGTGTCCTGTGTCACATGACTGTGGGTGGCTCTGCTGTTGGCATCTGAGTATTGATTCCAGACAGTAACACAAAGGGGGCTTCAGTGTGGACAGGCTGGGCCATCCTGGTCGGATGACTAAGAGGGGCTGTACCCAGACTCACCTGCGCTTCAAAGGGCTTTGCACACACATAAAGGAACCTTACAGCAGGTCTGTCCTGCCCTACCTTTTCTCACCACAGACAGTTTGGAGCCTTGGCAGGGGAAGGGACACAACTTTCCAGACCCAGATGTGGGTGTAGGACAGGGATTTCTGACACAAAGACTGGAACCAGACCTAAATAGTGGACCTCCAGGGCCACTCTTCGGAACACTCCAGGACCTGTGGAAGTTACAGAAGAACTACCCTGCAGCCAGAGGACTGCTCTGCTGCTTGAAGGACTGCTTTGATGCCTGAGAATAGACCTACTTGCCTTCATCTTAGGCTAACCAGAATGATTCCAAAGGTCAGTTGTCTGTCCTCCTGTGTGAGCCAAGGGGACACAACAAGCTTGAGAGGCCTCCCTGCAACTGCCCAGCTGACCTGCTGCAACTGGATATTTCTAGACCTACAACTGGACCTGGCTGAGCACTTGCTTCCCTAGGTCCTGGACCCCTGTCTAGCATCAGAATACACTATTCCAAAGGAAAAGGTGAAAATCCTAAAGTTTGGATCCTTAGGACTGCGAACAGGTCTATTCGTGCCAAATCTCACTCTCCTGAAACCAGCTTTTCATGCCAAAGAGCAACTTTCCAAGCCACCCAGCAACACGAAACCTAATGACTACGAGTGGCGCATTGTGCTTTTAGGTGCTATTTTCACTAACAAATGTAAAATTTAATATTTACGATTTAACTGATTGTATTTTTGTCATTCTAGTAGCATTTTATTTACTGAAATGTACTCTATTTTTCTAAATTGGTTTGGAATTCTTCTTGTGTTGTGTTTTCACTTTATTATTATTGGTGTGCTGCATAAATACTTCATTGCCTCTAAGTTAAGCCTAACTACTTTTTTGCCAAGCTACCAGAGGGTCTTGAAGAATCTTTATAAAACTTTTTTGAAACATATGCTTCTTCCAGGATAGTTTTAGGGTGATGTGTCAAGAGGGAGAAAAGAAAAGCAGGGGGAATAAAGTTGATTTGCCATTTTAATTGCTATAAGAACGTTTTAAAGCAGTTACAGAAAAAAACTGTTGAATGGAATTACACCAAATTTGGCAAACTTGTCCAAGAAAACACATTTTTGGTTATTTTGTAAACCTTTTTGATGTTTTTAATAGATTTTCATTTAAAGAGATGGTAAGGGTGGTCATGAAGGGGTTAAAAGTTTGGTATATCTGGATGGTTGATCCCACTGAAGTGGGTTGATCCCACTTAAGCTGGAGTCCCCAATACCAATTTCTTTTTTTTTTTTAAAAGGAGACCCCCTGATTTGCTAGCCTTAGGGACATTTTTCTCCTTACAGACTTTTCAGCCCTATAGCAACAGTACTGGTCCCACTGTACAGAGAGATCTGATTGGCTGCTGGCCGTAACCCTGAGACAAATGTTGAGTTTGTCATTACAGGCCTTGGGGACTCAGTTGTTGTGTCCTTAAGCTAATAAAAAGTATTAGGTGGCAGGGTAGGGAAAACTCAACCATCTAGCATTCGTTCTCAAGATACAGAGGGAACCCCGATGGAACAAAAATTTTAAATCTGTTTTTTTTCTTGCAGGAGCCAGTGTTCAATCAATCAATCAGGCTTCTTGTAAAGCATGACTACGGGGGGCGGGGGGATCAGTGGTTCAGTCACGAAGCCAGGTCTTGAGGTCCTTCCTGAATTGAGGCAGTGACGGTGCTTGCCTGAGATGTAGAGGCAGGAAGTTTCTGGTTTCTGGTCTTTGCAGCGAGGTAGGAGAAGGATCTTCCTCCAGCCAATGTCTTGCAGATCCATGGGATGGTGACCAGGGCCAGTTGGGCAGAGCGAAGATGTCTGGTGGGTGTGTGGAAAGAGAGGCAGCGGTTGAGGTATGAAGGTCCGGCATTGTGGCGGACTTTGTAGGAGTTAGTGAGGAGCTTGTAAGTAATTCTTTTGTTGATCTGGAGCTAATGGAGATCTCTCACTTGAACGGTGATGTGGCTGCAGTGGGGGATGTTCAGGATGAGTCTGGCAGAGGCGTTCTGGATGTTCTGCCATAAGACAGAGCACAACCCTCCTGTGAGGAACCATGGGAGCCACTGCTCAGGCCTCACCCATGGTGCAGCAGAACCATGCAAACTTCATTAGAGCAGCTTGCATTGTACTGTAGTACAATGGAGGTAAAGCTTGAGCAGTGTCCCGCAGGAGCTCTGTATTACCTAGAACGTTTTTTAAATAACTAAATAAGCAAAACATGCCGGGGGCTGCAAGGGAAGTGGCGTCAACTGGGGGATGGAAACAAGGCCAGTCCATAGACCTGGCCATGTGGCCAACCCAAACCTTCTCTCAGCCGAAGACTGTGCACAGGAGGGTTTGCCCCCATGGGGTTGGGAGTAGGGCCTGCTATAGACCAGGACTGGTGGCCAACCCCATGCTGCGAAAGGCCTAAGGTCACAGACAGAGGAGGGTTGGCCTAGCTAGAATCCAGACACTTCACTCAACCCCAGGCTGCAAACATCCATAGGCTGTGTGCAGCAGGGGATGGCCATCTACAGGGCTTGGGTGCAGGGCATGGCTGAAGGACAGAGGACTATTGTGGTAAAATAATATGTAAAATGTGGAGGGGGGATCCATGGGGGCTTTGTCATCCATGCAGGGTTTGACGCAGGCCTCTTTGGCTATGTGCACTAGAATTTGGCCTGCGCATAGTCAAATGCCATGCTCAGAGGGTGGTTGGCCGCCTGCAGCAGGTTGTTGGGTGCAGTACCTATTAAAAGGTCAGTACTGTGACCAGACCTCCACTCTGTACAGCCTTGCATGGAAACCCTGCTGTCCCTGCCCCCACCTCCCCTCCCCCTAGTACCATGTTCCCCATTTGTTTGCTCTGCCTCCTTCCTTCTTCCCTACGGGGTCCATTTGGATGCCCATGCCGGTCTGTGCTCCCTGGTCAGCTAACTGTCCTTTACCATGTCCCACTCTACCCTGCCCTATGCATGCACCAGACCCTTTCTGCCTGACCTCCATGATAAGGTTGCTGCCCCTATCCATGTCAGCATGCCCTCCCTAATCAGCTTTCTGGCCCTATCCTCTGCCTTCTGTTATCTGTGTTCAAGCCCCTGCCCCTTCCATGCTGCCCTGCATGTCTGTTGAGTTGTTACTGTCCATGCTGTTTGTCCACCATGGTTAGGTTGATATCCGTGCCCCTCTACTCCTCACTCTCCATTGTCTGAGTCAATGCCAGTCTCCTCCCTCCTTCTCTGTGTGGTCTGTTTTGCTGACACTGCCCCTTCAGGTTACACTTAGTAGAAAGCTTGCTGTCCCTACCCCCATTCTTCCTGCCCTGTTGTCCAAGTCCATGCCCCTGTCCCTCCCTCCTGCCCTGTATGATCTATTGTGCTGCCACTGCCACTCCTGCTCACCCTCCATGGTTATCTCACTGCCCTTGCCCCCATCGTCTCTACTGTTTGTTGTTCTAGTCCATACCCCTGCCCTCTCCCTCCTACGTAATCTGTTGTGTTCCACTGCTCCTTCTGCTTGCTACCTCTGATCAGCTTGTTCCTCCTGCCCCTCTCCCCGACTCTGTGCCCTCGCACTGTCACTCCTGCTCTACAAGGTCTACTGTGCTGCCACTGCCCCTCTGACTTGTCCTCTATTGTTAGTTTGCTGACCCTGCCCTGCCACCTCCCCCTGCCCTCCCTTGTCCATGTCCATGTTCCTACCTCCTCCCTTTTGCCCAGTGTCGTCCATTGTGCTGCTACTGACCCTCTCACTAGTCATCCATGGTTAGTTTGCTACCCCATCCCCTTCTACTTGCCCTCTGTTGTCTGAGTACATGCACCTGCACCCTCCATTCAGCCCTCTGTAGTCTGTTGTGCGTCCACTGCCCCTGTCGCCTGCCCTCTCTGGTCAGCTTACTGGTCCTGCCTTTTCCCTTTTTCTCTGGCTCATCAGGGTAGGTAGTCCATACATCAAGGGCCGTGCGTGATATGACAGCATACTTCAAAACCAAATGTTGCAATTTTTGGCATGTTCCCAAGCCCAAAATACAGAGGGATGGCCCACAATCCAGACACAAACCATCATGGTGTTATCGTAGTACAACACAGAGAACAAGTCTACAGCAGATTGAGAAATGTTCTGTAAACATATGTAATTTCAAGAGGATTGAAACGTCTTCTAGAGTACTGGGATTGTGACTGGTTGATTTCAATAAGGTAGAACAGTAGGGTATTTAGGTTAGGTAACAAATAAATGCCATTTGTTTGTATATTGTGAATGGGGTTAGAGGGAGTCTATTGTATGGCGCTTGCTGCTATTGGTTCGAAGCCATTAGCAGAGGAAGAGGACTAACAAATGTAATATTTAGAACCTTCTGTGGAGTACACTGTGCTTGGTGAACTTTTGAAGTGGAGAGAAGTGTTTAACCAGGTCTTACTTCCATTGCCTAGGAAACTGGTGTATAGCAGTGCTGGGAGGGGTTTACTGTTGGTTGAATTTGAAACATTCTATGCAATTTAACATGTACTTTTTCATTCCAGGAGAGTTACAATGTAGAGATTTGCTTAAGTACATATTGATAATTAGTGTTGGAAAATAAAATTCAGGTGGTGGAATGTGTGAAAAAAGGGTGAATTTAGTGAAATATTATACAAGGGAAGAAAAGAGAATAGAGTGAATCACAAGGAGAGTTTTGTACACAAATCAGAACTGTTTTTCAAGTATAAGTCACCCAGTGAGGTACAGGCGAGCAGCATATCATGAATGTGTTATTTTATTATGCTATTTTGATACAAGTGTTTTTTTAATTAAGTTGTACTTCTACAATGTTAATAGAACCAGCAAGGTAGGTTTAGGGAGGTTTGTCCATTACAGAAATGTGTCTGCTTGTGATAAAGTAATGATACAGACCAGACTAGCACATGGTTTAAGGTGGGAGAGTGCACATTTTGCAAAGTAGGCATGGTTTTGAATGGGCGTCAGCAATCTCTAAAATATTCTGTCTTGAGAAATGTGTTGTTTCCTATTTTACATTCTGACAAAGAAATTGGAGTTCAGTGCACTTGGAACCCCTGCTACACAAGGTTCAGAACTGCAGAAAAGTAGGCTTCATCTAGTCCTACTACAGAATGACTTTCACTTTTAGAAATAGTGCAGAAAGCTCACTTCACACTATAGTCATGCATGAAATATGACTGTGCTTTTCACATAGGACATCTGAAAATGTAGAAAGTGCACTTTAACCATGAGAAAACTATGTGGAATAGTACTTTAATAACTTGTGAAAATATGTGAAATAAAGTTTGACAGTAGACCAAAAAAATTGTTTACAATTATTTGATGTTTAATCAGTTCGAGAGCTTTAACTTCTTTTGGTGTGCACGAGACTGGAAACTCCACTGAGAAACTCATTTCACACTTTAGTTGTACACTGAATATGAATGTGGAATACAGACATCTAAAGGGGTAAATAATCAATACTTTGTCCCTGAGAAAACTGTGGTGAATAGTTAGTAACTACTGGAAACATGCAACATGGAGTTTGAGAGCAGGTCAAAAAATACAGAAAATTATTTAATGTCTTATCAGATCTATAGCTTTAACTTCTATGATCTCTGTTATGACTGGTGTAGGTAAACAAAGACTGATACTGAAGCTGCTGCCCCTGCTTCCAAATGTAGGTGCCTGAAGCCATATAATCAAACAGAGCAGATCCGCACAGGGTTAAAGGTGGAAAAATGCATGTCGTGGAAAGTTATCATGGTTTGGAGTTGGGTGTCAGACAACTGCTAAATATTGCATCTAGACATCTTTACTTTTCCCCACTTACATCCTGGGAAAGAAATAGGAACTGAATCCACACAGAACTTCTTCTTTCACAAAGAGTGTGAAAAATGCCCTCCTACTGAATTGGTGAGTTCAGCTTTACAAACTGGAGTGACCAGTTACTTTGTTCTTTACCTGTCCACTCAACTTAAATAAGGCATAATAAAACTACTTCATCAGAAGAAGTACAAACAGCAGGTTAATTATGAGAAAAGAATAGTGTGTTACTAACTCCTGAAAACATCCAAACTGAAATCTGACATTAGTCCTGAAAACTATTGAAAATTATTTAATGTGTAGACAGCTGTAGAGCTTTAAGTTCTTGTGGTTTCTGTAATGCTTGCAGTAAAAAAAGGAGAATCCAAACTGAAACTGAAATTGCTCACCCCTGATTCCGAACATAGGTTTTTCAAACCTCGTAATCAAACAGAGTAGATCAGCATAGAGTTGAACATAGGAAAGGGTGCATTGAACAAAGTGAGCATGGTCTGAGGTTGAGATCAAGGCAGGTGAAAACATTGCAACTAGAGACATCTTTACTTCTCTCTCTTACATCCTGAGAAACTAATTGGAGCTGAATCTATGTGGAACTCCTTGGTAGCACCACTTACAAAGAGTAAAAAAAAGTAGGCTGCTGCTAGGGCTACTAAAGTGGTGAGATTCGCCTTTACAAAGGGGAGTGGACAGTTACTGTGCACCTTACTCGCCCACTTAACATGAGTAAGGTGCATAAGAAGTATATCTGAACAAGTAGAAACAGAGTTTAGGAGAAAAGTATGTGGAGTAGCTGTTACTAACTGATGAAAAAATGTGAACTAAAGTCTGAAGGTAGGCCCAAAACTGAAAATTATTTAATGTGCAATCAGCTTCAAAGCTTAACTTCCTGTGGTCTGCGTAATGACTAGAGTATGTGAAAAAAGAAACTCAGCACTGAAACTGAAGTATCTTGCCACTACTTCCTACACCTCAACGTAAAATCTCATAATCAAGCAGACTGGACTAGCAGAGGGTTTGAAGTAGGAAAATGTCTATTCTACAAAGTCAGTATGGTTTGGGGAAGGGTGTGAGGCAGCTCCAAAATATTCCGAATTTCCTCTGTTACATCCTGACCCTTGTGTGCTCCCTTCTGTAATACAGATAGCACCAGTGCACACAGGTTCGGGGGTGTTCCCTCATTAGCCTGGCCTGTGGCCCTAGGGTTGAGGGAAACACTTTGGGGCCAATTCCGATCTGGGTCGTAAAACGTCTCCATTGCGCGGTACGAATCGAGTGCGAACGAGTCGGATGGAGCGGTTCGGACCCGGCAACTAGTCGGTCGGCGATTTCACGTTCAATCGCATCGTACTTGGGCGTCCGGACCTCTGTACGACTTGGTCGGAAACAAAGCCTCCGACTCGGATCCGGTAAAGCCGAATCCGATTCGGAGCCCTACCGACCGAGATCGGAATCAACCCCTTTGTCTCTGCATAAGTGCGGGATGCGGGTGCAGCACAAATAGAACATCACAAGGTACACTGAATGTGAGCTACGAAGAGAAGGTGAACAGTCAGTGCTCCTCTCGAGGGTGAAAAGTGGATCCCATAGACCCCTCAGATATCCTTTTCAATAAAATGTAGTGATTCACTTCACATACTTGTAGGGGGAGCTCATCCCGCTTTCGAAGTGCAGGCAGTTGCCACCTGAAGAGAGAAAGATGGATAAGCTACTTCAAGTAATTGGTTCACTTTTCACTAAAGCTGTACCACCAGGGCAACACAAGTTTGCTGTTGCCCTGAATGTATTGCATTATTTGCCATATGGTGCACTATTCCTCTTTGTGCCCGACACACATGTTTAAAAGTACACTGTGGCACAAATGCAGACACTCCTTCAGTTCCATATTGTGAGGCCAGGAGGCCTTTGTTTCTCACTGGGACATTCGTTCCTCTCGGAACAGACTGCTCTGATAGCCTTGAGGCCTGCCACAGTGGGCTATAAAAAACATTAAAGACTATATCCCAAAATATAGGCCCTCTCCTCAGGCTCGGATGTATGATGCTAAAGAAAGTCTTTTTAATGAGTGCTGTAGCTCTGTACAGTGGGCTATAAAGCTTTAGTAACATTAAGATAGACACATGAAGCACAAAATATTTTCCTTTTTTTAAACTGTAAAGGGGTTCTGAAAAGAACCTCTCTTTGGTGTTTTAAATGTTTTAATGTTTTTATTGCTTTTCGGGGAATGGGTTAGGGTTGAATTGTAGAAAAAATCAAGGAATTACAAATTGGAGTAAAAACAAAATATTTTTCAACTAGCCTGTTAAACTAGAAATTGATATTTTCTAGATTTATAACTCTGCTCGCCAATTCTAATAACTTTATGCCAGATTAATCAATGAAGGCCAACTGTGAGAAAAACAGAAATACAACTGTTCACTCTCACTCTGGTGGACAGCTGCTGGAACAGTAGCTCCTGCAGGTGTTATATCCTACAGGACTGCCGATTATGTTGATGCCCCCTGCTCTTCTTTTTGTAGTTTTTTTGGCAGCTCGAAAGTCCTGTGAATGCCAAGCTTATGCATCCCTGATGTGCCAAAGCGGTTCTTTGTGAGTTGCACATTTGAAAACCTTCTTGCAAAGTTAGCAAGTAAGTGTCTTTTCCAACACTTTCATCTCCCCTTCTCCAATTGAAAAACCGCCATACGACAGCTTCTGGTGGACCCTCATTTATCTCCTTCTGGGACTCCTCGTGCTCCTGCTGGTCGCTCCCTCAAGTCAATTTTTTAAAGTTTTGTCCCCACAGAAGCAAAAAAAACAACAAAAATGCTGGAGCTCTGCAGAAAGGCTGTGAAGCTACAGAGATCAGTCAGGTCTTCCTGGTACTGTGACACCCAGACCAGGAAGTAAAGTCCATGCAGGATTCCTGCAGTGCTCCTTCATAGACTCTATGGGTCCTGCAGAACCTTATGGGAGGGCAAAAAAATTCAATTAAAGAAGCCAACTTCAACATTTCCCTGAAAAGTATTTAAAATTGCTAATTCGGAGACATTGGTTTTGTCCAGGGGAGTGCAGATTTTGCATGATTTGCTTCTGCACAACTACACTAAATGCAAATGTATGGTTTTGCATATATAGCACGAAATGCATCCTTGCTTCACTTTCAAGTGCAAGGATGAATTCAAACAGGTGCTCAGTGAACAACAGCTGTTGTTCCTATGCATTCAAAGTAAATTGTTACTGCAAATTACCACAAATAGCGCCATTCACTGTAGAATTGTACAGCTAGTTAGAGTAATTTGAGGAGCAATAGCTTTGATGATGTCATCAGGGATGTCATAGGTTATGCTATATGAGATTTCATGAGTAATGTTGTATGTGAGGTCATAGACAGTGCACCGCTGGGGCTCACTAAACTATAACTGGTGCACTTCAGTGTTTTTTGTTTTTTAAATGTTATGTTTTCTGTGGATTCACAAGCTAACTATAACATTACTTTAAACTTTGTTTTTTTCAACAATATTCACACTTCTATCATTGGGCTACATACATCTGGGCTACATTTAAGTGATATTTGAGGCTTCATTCTGGTGGCCATCTTGAGTCTTTTGTTATCAGCTCCCTCATTTCTTCATTTACTGCAATATTCACTGCTGAAAACTCTTTCAGTGTTATGCTTTGATTCTATCGATATGTGTTGGAAAGTGGGTTATTGGTAGGGGCAAATGTAGGTCTGCCACTGGCAATAAGGCCACTAACACATGATAGGACTCAGCATAGGTCTTAGAAAATTATTCCTATGCTCAACCCTTGGTAACGTGCCTGCGAGCAGACAGGCTTAACTTCAAAGACAGGTATGTAAAGCATTTAAAAACACCATTTCAGTAAATAATTAAGACACAACACAAAATAAAAATCCAACACCAATTTATACAAATAGGTAATATTTTTATCTTTTAAATGACTCCAAAACGAAAAAAATCCACTGTAGGGAACCAGAGATATGAATTTTTAAAGATTAGTCACTTTCAAGTGCTTAGAAACCAACAGTGCCCCTTTTAGTCATTTCGTTTTCTCTGACAGGGACACACCTTTAGAAATTGTTCTGAAGAATTTTCTCACCACTGTGTTGTGCCGCCTTCTTCAGCAAGCGGGGTCCAGTTAGAACTCCTTCCTGAAGTTCTGCTTGCGGGTCCCAAAGTATCCAACACACAATCCAAGGTTCTGGAATCTCCAAGAGGGTCCTTGAAAGTGTGAAACTTCAATTCCGCAATCCACTTGAACAAAACCCTTACAAATCCACTGGTACTCCAGGCTGGGAATTCTTTGTGGGGATGTCCAGGTGAGCTCTGTTAACCTGTAGCTTGCAGGGAGTCCACTCTTTACTCCTTTTGCAGCAAGGTAATCCACAGGGCTGTAGTTTCAGTTGGTGCAGTCTTCAGAGGTCAGGCCTTAGAAATCTTTGCACAGCAAAACTTCTCAGCAGGGCACTTCTTGCTTCAGTAAGTTTCAAGCAGCAGATCTGGAGGGCTCTGCCCTCTCAGATACTTATTCAAAAGTCTCTGGGTCAAGCAACAGGTCACCTCTGACCAATGAGAGCAGGGTAACTCCTCATAGTTATGACCACATCCTGTAGAGTGTGGCATTATTTTGTCCCAGAGTGCATCAAATCTTCCAAATCCATAATGGCTGATTTTCCAGCAAGGAGGTAAGAGCTGGCTAAACCCACCCCCTGGGATGTATTATTTCCATAGACTCTCCCCCTACCATCTGCACATACCTTCCTTAAGCCTAGACCTGACCCTGGGTCAAGAGTGTAAAAGTGTAACTGACACCCAGGCCTCCCCTCTACCTTTGAAGAGCATGGTTTATGACTCCACCGCCTGGCCTGGCATTCCTATGGACCAGCACACTGCCCTCCCAGCAGTGTTGGTAACCCCAGGGGCTCTTTATCACCTCTTCAAAGCAGCCTGGCTAATCCACTTAACTCTGACCAATCAGGGCAGACCACTGGAAGGCTGAATTTGGACTTACAAACAAGAAAGTCTGATAACTTCTTGAATGTACACTTTAGGAGAAATTCAACAATATAATATTGTTAGATTTACTACTACCATTCTGGGAAGCCTTTGAATGGTCAGGCTAGTCCTCTCCGATCAGTAGTTAGTAATCCATAACTTCCTACCATGTTAACCTATGGGCCATGGGATTTGCAATGGGGAAAATGACTTGGGCCAGTTTTCTAGCACCAGGGCTTATAAAAACATATTTTATAAGTATTTCCCTACTTTCTACAGGACCCCCACCCTCAGTGCAACTAGGGGAGACTTTAGGGGTTCTGAATCTGCAGAAATATTGCAGATCCTCCTTCCACAGTGCTTCTAGCATCAAAGTCGAATTTGAGCAGCACTTTACCACAATGTGGGGAGTGAAATGTGAAATTTCACTTTACCCAGGCATATAAAAACTCATTTTATAAGGGTGTACCGTATACATATCTGACCCCCTACCCCTGGGATACCTAGGGGAGACCCTGGGGGTCCCTAATATGCCAAAACATTGTAGGATACCTATTTTTAAGTGCCCCTACCACCAAAGTCGAGTTTGGGCACAATTTGCTTTTAAAAGCAGTCCTGGCAGCCAGGGCTGTTTTTAAACTGACCCCAGGCTTCAGCAGTGCACACATGCAAGTGCAGAAAAGCTGCTGGCCTCTAAACTGCCATGCCCCAGGATACTGGGGACTTCTAGGTAGTTTCAATCCCCTGCCCTATTATATACTAGGGGCTTATGGGGTAGGTCATGCCAATTACAGGGGTACCCCACCATACCATAGTGTACCCTAGTGTATGTTGGGTGTCTTAACTGTATTCTAATGTGTTCCTTTCAGCTTGGCACTGGCCCTGGGCCTGGTTAGACAGAGCCCAGGGTCAGTCAGAGTCAGTTACCACCAGTTCCAGTCAGCAAAAAGTTGGGGGTGCCCAGGGCACAGGATGACTTTGCAACATAGCCCCCCAAACGAAAGGTGATGGGTTACTAACCTACACCCTGGTAGTCCTCATCGGCTAAGTGGAAAAACCTGGAAAGTCCATCTGCATTGGCATGGGCAACCCCAGGTCTGTGTTCCACTGTAAAGTCCATTCCCTGTACTGAAATGGACCACCTTAACAGTTTGGGATTCTCCCCTCTCATCTGCATGAGCTACCTGAGAGGCCTGTGGTCAGTTTGAACACAAAAGTGAGTCCCAAACAAATATGGTCTCAACTTTTTCAGGGACAACACCACAGCAAAAGCCTCTCTCTCAATGGCACTCCACCTCTGCTCTCTGGGAAGAAGCCTCCTGCTAATAAAGGCAACTGGCTGATCAAGGCCCCCTTCATTTAGCTGTGACAACACTGCCCCAATCCCTTGTCTAAAGCATCTGTCTGAACTACAAATTCTTTTGTGTAGTCAGGGGCCAGTAACACTGGTGCTGAACACATAGCAGCTTTCAGAGTGTCAAAAGCCTTCTGACACTCTGGGGTCCAAATCACCTTCTTGGGCCTCTTTTTAGAAGTCAGTTCTGTTAGGGGCCCCACAATGGTCCCATAATTTTGAACAAACCTTCTATAGTACCCTGTCAGTCCAAGGAATGCCCTGACCTGAGTCTGGGTAACAGGTGCTGTCCAACCCAAAATAGTTTGGATTTTAGCTTGGAGAGGCTGTACATGGCCCCCACCTACCAGGTGGCCCAGGTACACCACAGAACTCTGCCCTATTTGGCACTTGCTGCCTTAATAGGCAGGCCTGTCTGCTGCATGGCCTGAAGCACTTCCCTTAGGTGGCTTAAGTGATCCCCCCAGGTAGAATTGTATACAGATATATCATCCTGGTAAACTGCACTGAACTGTTCCAACCCAGACAAGACCCTGTTCTCCAACCTTTGGAAGGTGGCAGGTGCATTCTTTAATCCAAAGGGCATTACCTTGAACTGATAATGTCCCTCTGGTGTGGAGAATGCTGACCTCTCCTTTGCTCCATCAGTGAGGGCAATCTGCCAGTAACCTGAAGTCAAATCAAAAGTACTCAGGTACTTAGCAGCGCCTAACCTATCAATGAGCTCATCAGCTCTAGGTATAGGGTGAGCGTCAGTCTTTGTGACTGCATTCAATCCTCTGTAGTCCACACAGAACTCCTTGGGCCCCCCTGAGGATTAGGTTTAGGTACCAGCACCACTGGACTGGCCCATGGACTCTCAGACGGTTCAATTACCCCCACTTCCAGCATCTTAGCAACCTCAGCTTTAATGCTGGCTCTGACATGGTCAGACAACCTGTACAGTTTATTTTTGACAGGTAGGCTGTCACCAGTGTCAATGTGGTGCACGCACCACTCAGTGATGCCTGGGGTCAAAGAGAACAGGCCAGCAAACTGCTCCAGCACTTGCTTACAGTCTCTGTGCTGCTGGTCTGTCAATTTGGGAGAGACCACAACTCCCTCCACTGACCCATCTTGCACATTAGTGGAGAGGAGGTCAGGCACAGGCTCAGTTTCCTCCTCCACACCCTCATCAGTGACCAGTAACATGGTCATGTCTGCCCTGTCATGGTGGGGTTTCAATCTATTCACATGCAGGATCCTATGAGGGTTCCCGGGGGTGCCAAGGTCAACCAAATAGGTAACCTCACCCTACTTTTCTAAGATTGGATAGGGCCCACTCCACTTGTCAGGGAGAGCCCTGGGAGCTACAGGCTCCAACACCCACACCAATTGTCCTGGAGTATACTCAGGCATGGTAGCCTTTTGATCATACCAGTGCTTCATGAGCTCCTGGCTGGCCTCCAGTTTCCTGTTTGCCATGTACATGTACTCTGCCATTCTAGATCTCAGGCCTAGCACATAATCAAGCACATTGTCCTTAGCTTCTTTAAGAGGCTTCTCTAAAGACTCTCTTAGCAGGCTCAATGGCCCCCTCACAGGGTGTCCAAACACCAACTCAAAGGGACTGAAACCAACCCCTTTCTGTGGCACCTCCCTGTAGGCAAACAGTAAGCATGGGAGGAGAACATCCCATCTCCTCCTGAGTTTCTCTGACAACCCATTTATCATGCCCTTCAGGGTTTTGTTGAATCTCTCAACAAGACCATTTGCTTGTGGGTGATAGGGGTGGTGAACTTGTAGTTGACACCACACTCATCCTACATAGCAGTCAGATAGCTGGACAGGAAGTTCGTGCCCCTATCTGACACCACCTCTTTGGAAAACCCACTCTGGTGAACACACCAAGTAGTGCTCTAGCCACTGCAGGAGCATCAATGGTTCTAAGAGGTATGGCCTCAGGATATCTAGTGGCATGGTCAACTACCACTAAGATATACCTATTCCTTGATGCAGTAGGTGGATCCAGGGGACCAACAATGTCCATCCCCGCCCTTTCAAAAGGAACCCAAACCACTGGCAGTGGTATTAGGGGAGCCTTTGTTTTGCCCCCTGCCTTGCCACTGGCCTGACAGGTGACACAGGAGCTGCAAAACTCCTTTACCTTTTCAGACATATGGGGCCAGTAGAAATGGTTCACCAATCGGTTTCATGTCTTTGTCTGTCCCAAATGTCCTGCCAAGGGGATATCATGACCCAAAGTCAGGATGAACTCTCTGTACTTCTGGGGCACCACCAACCTCCTGGTGGCCCCCACCTTGAGGTTTCTGGCCTCAGTATAAAGCAGTCCATCTTCCCAGTAGAGTCTGTGAAACCCACTGTCATCCCCTTCCTCTTGCTTGGAAGCAATCCGCCTCAAGCTCTCAAGGGTGGGACAGTCACGCTGTCCCTGACTGAACTCCTCTCCGGAGGGTCCACCTGCTCCTGTCAGTTCTGCCAAATCTGACAGCTCTGGCAGGGATGGAGTCCCTCCCTCAGAGGTCAGATCCTCCCCATCAGGGTTAGATTCTTCCTGCACCTCTGGAGTTCCCTGGGCTGGCTCACCATGCCCAATGCCCTTGTCCTTGGATGCTTGGCCCTTTGTTCCAGGGTCCAAGTGTCCAGCCCCTCCCTTCTGGCTAGTCTGTGACCTAGTCACAGCACATACCCACTCAGGGAGCTCCAATATTTTCATATGGAGTTCTCTCTCCACCTCTGACCACACAGAGGCTTCAAGATCGTTGCCCAGTAAACACTGGACTGGGAGCACCTTTGACACAGCTACCTTCATAGGGCCTGTCACACCTCCCCATTCCAAATCCACCACAGCCATAGGATGGAGTTTGGTAGTGCTGTCTGCATATGTCACGTGGTGAAACTCACCAGGTAACAACCTCTCTGGAGGTACCAGTTCGTCCAGGACCATTGTTACACTAGCCCCAGTGTCTCTGATAGCCTCAACCTCAGTCCCATTCACTTTAGGCCTCTGCCTGTACTTGTCCATATTTGGAGGTAAGGTAGAAAGGGTTGCAATATTCACCCCACCCAGGGACACTAAGGTTGCTTACACCACCTGACTACCCCTCTCTGGGGCACCACTCTCCACCCCTACACTGACACTGGCAATCCCTGTGGATGGCCCCTTAGGGGCGAGCTTCTTGGTACAGACAGCATCTCCCTGCTTATGCCCTGGCTGGTTACAGTCAAAGCACTTACCCACCGTTGAGGGATCAAAGAACCTACCAGGCTTTCCCTGAAACCCCCTCTCTTTGAATTTGGGTTGGCTCGGTCCCCCCCCTCCTTGTGCAGGTTTTTGTGGGTCTTTGGAGGACTCCTTCTGGTTTTGACCTTCCTTTCCCTGGGCTTTCCCCTGGGGAGGGACCTGTCCTCCTTTCTTCTGGTCACCCCCCTGGTGCTGAATGGAAACCCGGATTCTCACCCACTCATCAGCTGATTCCCCCAACTCTCTGGGGTCTGTCAGCTTAGAGTCCACTAGATACTGGCGTAACTTCTCTTCTGCACAATGAGTCCAAATATGTTCCTTCAAAAACAAATTATACAATCCCTCATATGTGTCAACTTTGTTACCAACAATCCAGCCTTCCAGTGCCTTTACTGAAACGTCCACAAAGTCTGCCCACGACTTTGAACTCAATTTCTGGGTGCCTCTAAACTTCACCCTGTACTGCTCTGTAGTCAGACCAAATCTCTTGACTAAGCATGCCTTCATCTGCTGGTATGATTCTGCATCCTCTCCCGTCAGGGTCAGGAGCCTATCCCTCCCAGCTACTGGAATCAACTCCCACAGGACTACACCCCAATACCTAGAGTGGACCCTACTCATTTTAAGGGCCCTCTCAAAAGCTGCTAGCCACCTGTCAATGTCATCCCCCTCAGTGTACTTGGGTACTATGCCCTTGGGAAGTTTAGGTTCAGATCTACCACCCCTGGACATCTCAGCATCTTCTTCACTTTCGCTGCCACCATTCCTTTTCTCCTCCATTTCCCATCTCTTCTCAGCCAAGTCCAGTTTCCTTTGCTCTAAAGCTATCAAAGCTAATTGAGCCTGAAGCTGTCTCTCTGCATGGGACGGTAGTGGTTCCTGAGTAAGGGACCCTTCCCCCCTCCCACCACCACCTTGATTCACCTGGCTAACACTAGTCACAATGGAAGAGGTCTCATCCTCACCCCTCTCTCGGGTGAGGTTGGGGGGAACATCCTCCCATCCCCCTGGGTTCTCCTCAGCTGCCCTGGCCCAAGCCTTTAGGGACTCAAGCCACCCAGCCTTCCTCGTCTTCTTGGCAGCATGCAGCCCCCTAAGCCTACACTGTACCCTAAGATCAGCTATCTTATACTTGGACAGTTTAGCCAGGTCCAGCTCCATGGTTCCTTAGTTTTGGGTCACAAAAAATTAGGCACAACAGACTTAGAACAATTTGGAAAAATCAAAACAATGGTTTAAAAACAGTTTAGTCCAAATTCCAAAAATCAAACTCAAAAGTTTTGTTCTAATGCAATTTAGAGGATTTTTATAATCTTAAATCATTCACTGAAAGGTGTACTTTATAAACACAAGTCCACACCCACACCGCTGAGCACCAAATGTTGGAAAGTGGGTTATTGGTAGGGGCAAATGTAGGTCTGCCACTGGCAATAAGGCCACTAACACATGATAGGACTCAGCATAGGTTTTAGAAAATTATTCCTATGCTCAACCCTTGGTAACGTGGCTGCGAGCAGACAGGCTTAACTTCAAAGACAGGTATGTAAAGCATTTAAAAACACAATTTCAGTAAATAATTAAGACACAACACAAAATAAAAATCCAACACCAATTTATACAAATAGGTAATATTTTTATCTTTTAAATGACACCAAAACGAAAAAAATCCACTGTAGGGAACCAGAGATATGAATTTTTAAAGATTAGTCACTTTCAAGTGCTTAGAAACCAACAGTGCCCCTTTTAGTCATTTCGTTTTCTCTGACAGGGACACACCTTTAGAAATTGTTCTGAAGAATTTTCTCACCACTGTGTTGTGCCGCCTTCTTCAGCAAGCGGGGTCCAGTTAGAACTCCTTCCTGAAGTTCTGCTTGCGGGTCCCAAAGTATCCAACACACAATCCAAGGTTCTGGAATCTCCAAGAGGGTCCTTGAAAGTGTGAAACTTCAATTCCGCAATCCACTTGAACAAAACCTTTACAAATCCACTGGTACTCCAGGCTGGGAATTCTTTGTGGGGATGTCCAGGTGAGCTCTGTTAACATGTAGCTTGCAGGGAGTCCACTCTTTACTCTTTTTTCAGCAAGGTAATCCACAGGGCTGTAGTTTCAGTTGGTGCAGTCTTCAGAGGTCAAGCCTTAGAAATCTTTGCACAGCAAAACTTCTCAGCAGGGCACTTCTTGCTTCAGTAAGTTTCAAGCAGCAGATCTGGAGGGCTCTGCCCCTCTCAGATACTTATTCAAAAGTCTCTGGGTCAAGCAACAGGTCACCTCTGACCAATGAGAGCAGGGTAACTCCTCATAGTTATGACCACATCCTGTAGAGTGTGGCATTATTTTGTCCCAGAGTGCATCAAATCTTCCAAATCCATAATGGCTGATTTTCCAGCAAGGAGGTAAGATCTGGCTAAACCCACCCCCTTGGATGGCTTATTTCCATAGACTCTCCCCCTACCATCTGCACATACCTTCCTTAAGCCTAGCCCTGACTCTGGGTCAAGAGTGTAAAAGTGTAACTGACACACAGGCCTCCCCTCTACCTTTGAAGAGCATGGTTTATGACTCCACCCCCTGGCCTGGCATTCCTATGGACCAGCACACTGCCCTCCCAGCAGTGTTGGTAACCCCAGGGGCTCTTTATCACCTCTTCAAAGTAGCCTGGCTAATCCACTTAACTCTGACCAATCAGGGCAGACCACTGGAAGGCTGAATTTGGACTTACAAACAAGAAAGTCTTATAACTTCTTGTATGTACACTTTAGGAGAAATTCAACAATATAATATTGTTGGATTTACTACTACCATTCTGGGAAGTCTTTGAATGGTCAGGCTAGTCCTCTCCGATCAATAGTTATTAATCCATAACTTCCTACCATGTTAACCTATGGGCCATGGGATTTGCAATGGGGAAAATGACTTGGGCCAGTTTTCTAGCACCAGGGCTTATAAAAACATATTTTATAAGGGCCTGATTCACAGAACTAACTTACGTCAAAATCCTAAACTTACAACAATTTTGGTATTCACAGAATGAACTTACACATTTGGGTATTCACAGAATGAACTTACACATTTGGGTATTCACAGAATGAACTTACAACAATTTTGGTATTCACAGAATGAACTTACACATGTGGGTATTCACAGAATGAACTTACAACAATTTTGGTATTCACAGAATGAACTTACACATTTGGGTATTCACAGAATGAACTTACAACAATTTTGGTATTCACAGAATTAACTTACTCATTTTGGTATTCACAGAAGGCACTTACTCATCAATGAGTAAGTGCCTTCTGTGAATACCAAAATGTGTAAGTTACACAAAATGTGTAAGTTACACAAAATGTGTAAGTGTCTTCTGTGAATACCAAAATGAGTAAGTTTATTCTGTGAATACAAAAATGAGTAAGTTCATTCTGGGAATACCAAAATGGTAGTAAGTTTAGGATTTTGTCGTAAGTTAGTTCTGTGAATCGGGCCCTAAGTATTTCCCTAATTTCTACAGGACCCCCACCCTCAGTGCAACTAGGGGAGACTTTAGGGGTTCTGAATCTGCAGAAATATTGCAGATCCTCCTTCCACAGTGCTTCTAGCATCAAAGTCGAATTTGAGCAGCACTTTACCACAATGTGGGGAGTGAAATGTGAACTTTCACTTTACCCAGGCATATAAAAACTCATTTTATAAGGGTGTACCTTATACATATCTGACCCCCCACCCCTGGGATACCTAGGGGAGACCCTGGGGGTCCCTAATATGCCAAAACATTGTAGGTTACCTATTTTTAAGTGCCCCTACTACCAAAGTCGAGTTTGGACACAATTTGCTTTTTAAAAGCAGTCCTGGCAGCCAGGGCTGTTTTTAAACTGACCCCAGGCTTCAGCAGTGCACACATGCAAGTGCAGAAAAGCTGCTGGCCTCTAAACTGCCATGCCCCAGGATACTGGGGACTTCTAGGTAGTTTCAATCCCCTGCCCTATTATATACTAGGGGCTTATGGGGTAGGTCATGCCAATTACAGGGGTACCCCACCATACCATAGTGTACCCTAGTGTATGTTAGGTGTCTTAACTGTATTCTAATGTGTTCCTTTCAGCTTGGCACTGGCCCTGGGCTTGGTTAGACAGAGCCCAGGGTCAGTCAGAGTCAGTTACCACCAGTTCCAGTCAGCAAAAAGTTGGGGGGTGCCCAGGGCACAGGATGACTTTGCAACAATATGACGTTCAGGTGTGCCACATTTTTGTCACTAAATACAGAATGTTAGCACCTCTAGTTGTTTATTAGAACACTTTTGCAAAGCTGCAGTTGATCACCAGGGAGATAGCTGCAACCTGCTACTAATGTTGAAAGTGCATTTCAGTCTACATTTCAGAATGTTGTACTAAAATGAAATAGGAAGATTTTTAGGAACTCATAGAAAATGTTGCCTTCCTAGCTTTGCTTTCTACAGCACCAACCATAATTTCTAGGACAAAACAAACCCCCTCATTTTGTTCATTTGTAAAGGAAATATTTTAGTATTAATAGCTTTGATTCAATTAAGATTGCCTTAGGTCTGCCACGGTTTTGTTATAAATAAGAATGTTAGTGGTCTAGATGTTAGAAAACTGTGAGAAGCTTCAGTGGAACATTGGGGAATTAACTGGCACCCATTTTAGCTTTTGAGAATATCATGAGAGAAAACTGTTTTCTCTCAAACATGGTTCATCAAATCCCAGCAGGGGATCAGCATTTTACACAAAATCACATTAGAACATATCACAATTCCTAAAATGAATATGGTAACTCCAACATATGATTTATCTTGTGACAAAAATCTGTAATCACCCTTTATATGTGCTGCTTCTTATGGCCTTCAAAAACTGGGTTTCACTACAAGGTATTTCAATGGGATTACATCCTTGAGTCCTGTAATGGCTACCATAAACTATGTCCATATTGTGGCCAGCCAATCATATGGTTTTCCTTGTACCCCCTCCACATGCCCCTTTGAGGTCAGGTGTGCTCATTTTGCACCCTTAAATATTTTTAGTTCATTTTCAGGACAAAAGGACTATGTCCTTGAGTCATTTAATGCTGCCACTACATACTGTCAAGACTCTGACCAACCAATCAGGATTGATTAGTCCCTTTAAAGTGGCCAATCAGAGCATATCTGGACACCAACAGTCCAGATATTACTAGATTGTGACCCTTGATTTCTCAAAAATGATTGTCGTATTTTCACCAAATCCCCAAAAACACGCTTCCTAAGTAAATATGAAACTTTTTACCCAATTTAGTGTAATTCTGTTAAGTCATTTTTTTCTGTATGGCTCCTTGAGATTCCTATGGAAAATTTCGTATGGGGAAAACGTGATTTGGGACCCAAGAATAAAAAAACGCTCTTTCTGTGGGAACTCTGATCTAACTACAACTACACAATGGTGACCATCACTGTGCGATTTACATATTTCCGCCACTAGGTAGTTATAGTTAGGACCTAGTTCCATCGGAAAAGTGTTTTTTGACTTGCCTGCCGTTGTTTGACGATTCTTCATGAAATTTTCCTGTGATTCTTGTTGCACATGGAAAATTTCAGGGTGATCCGTCAAGCCCAAACTGCTGAACGGAATTACACCAAATTGTGCAGAAAGGTAGATATTGGTCTAGGGAAGTGCCTTTTTGTGATTTAGTGTACATCTGTATAGTAGTTTTAGAGATATTAACCGAAATCCAAATGTGTATATACAGGGATGAGAAGGATCTATGACCCTTCCCGATCTCATGCTGAGATCTGATTGGCTGCCAACACTTAAAACCAGGAAGTGTTCACAGCCATCTTGGGACTCAGCTTGAGCCGAGTCCCACCAAAAATGTTTACAAACAAAAGAGAAGGGGCCATGGTAGGAGTAAACTGACATCCTAGGTCTCTTGGGGCCGGGGGGATCCCCCAGGTTAATAAAAAAGCTTTTTTTTAAAAACACATTACAGCATAAGCCGCAGCTCTCACCAAAAAATAAAAAAATAGAGAAGCATGGACTCCATTTGGACTTTGCAGAGAAGGTATTCTACCTCGTGGTGCCCTCTTTGTCTACAGCCTGCAGCCTTTGCCTTGGCAAAAGATTCCAGGCGCTAGAAAAGTGACTAAGTGTGAACTTGGAAAACTTGACTGGGCAAATGTACCAAAATTATCTAACTGGCAAGGGCCATTCCTGGGTGTGAAATTCGAATTTCTTTTGCTCAGAGCTTTCCTGCCAAAACTTCATGACTACACCGGGACCTTGTCCAACGGCTATCCATCCTCGTGGAGCCCTCTCCAGCCGCAGCCTGCTGCCTTGCCGCACTATAGATTCTGGACTTTCATTTTTAAGAGTTCCAAGATAAAACCTCCCATTGGGTTGAACCTGGTTTCTTTATCCAACCTTTGCTCCATTGTAGTCTGCCACAATTTGCACCTATGTTTCACTCTACCGTGAAGTTGGCATTCATGCTTTTTGGTGCTATTTTTTATTTAAAACTTTAGAATTCCTATCTCTAGTTCCCCTTATTAGATTTTTGTCATTTTTTTTCATTTTATCTACTAAAACCTATTAAATGTTTTCAAACTCGGTTTGGGATTTTCTTTGTGTTGACTTTTACTGTTTTGGTACTGCATAAATACTTTACAAATTGCCCTAAGTTAAGACTGTCTGCTCTAAGCCATAGCTACATGGGAGTTGAGGTTTAGTTAGTGACTTTGAGAGTTCACTCTGACAAGGATTGTGATTACTTCTCAAGGTGGGTAGTTACCCACCTTTGCTAATAACTCAATAACTCAATTTCTTACACTGGTGTTGAGGTTCATCCTGGCATTCCATAAATCAGAAATCCAAATTAGTTGACAACATCTTTACGCTCAATGCAATTTCAAGCATTAGCTAAACTGTATTTGTTAATTTTAAGAAAAGTCTTTAATTAAGTTGATGCCCATAGATATATAATTGCTCCCATCCTCCGTTTTTATGGCTAGCGAATAAAAAAGGAATGAAAAGACAAGGGTGAAGGAAAAAGGGGAAAGCACAAAAGTAAATGGAATGAGTGGGCCCCAGAGAATACTGTGCACCTAGACCATAGGGAAAAAGAAGAATAAAGAGAGAGATTTCTCAGCCTGCACTTTAGCAGACACTCCATTCACTGTTCATAAACATCACCAATTTCATATTTTGATTACAGCTGTTATATATTTAAGGAATGAACGTGTCCTTACATTTACTTTTTGATTGCCTCTTTACCCTAACTGTTATTTCCTGCGGTCAGTTAGCATGTATTTATTCGGTGCGTTGAATCCCATCGCATTTTGCGTCTGGGTGCCCGAATATAGCGATTTCCAATTATGCTAAATGAAGACATTTAAAGGCCCTTTAAGGATGATCGCTTTGAGACCCTGCGAGCGCCAGGTCGCGCGCGCCAAGTTCCAGCAGCCGTCCGCTCAGCCCATTGCCCAGCGGCGGGTGACGTTTGCAGTACACACTCTCGAGCTCAACCCTGGCGGAGTGCGGCGCCCGGGCCCGCAGACAGCTGTGCCATCTGTTTTTGATGCCACCACGTTGATCCTCAAACTCAATAACGAAGCCTATTAGGAAGCCATTCATCAGAGTGACGCAGAAGCATTAAATATGCATTTCAATACCTAGCTTGTTTAAATATTTAACCCTCTTCAGCTTTTGAAGGATGGATTTCAAACTGTAGTGTGTTTATATGTGCGGAAAACATTGATTTCCATATGCATGCGCGCATTAATTCATGAGGACACAGGGAAATGCAACGTTGATAAATGAAACTACCCTCAGTGGTAGACAGTAGCAAGGCATTGTTTTATAGAGGGTTTTTTTTTTTTATACTACTGCATTTCAATACAATTTAGCTCCTTTTATTGGCATTGGCGGCGAGGATTAGAATTCAAAGTGTATTTTTTAACCAATGTATTTATTCAGTATCAATTTGCATCCACAGGCAAAGTCACTCGTGAATGGGCCTGCATGTGTCGGGTATGCTTCTGAGATGTTGTCAATAACCGAGAGAGGGATATGTCTTTGTGAATAATGCAATTTAGCTCTCATTTCAGGCGATCTCTGCAACTGATTTCATCAGTTTAGCAGATTTTTATCCACTTACGTTATATTCAGTTTTATTCAGTTTCATTTACTCACTGTTCTGTTTTTTCCAGACTGATTTATTTGATTCTTTGAGTATGGATTGATTTTCTTACAACACCTTTGAGCATTTGTAGTTTGACAACCCTTCCTTATCCCTTATCTCGTAATTTGTTTAACTTAGTTGCGAATAGTATCAGCCCATTGGCCTTGGTAACAGGCAGTGAATGCATGCTGCAAATTAAAAACCAAAGAAAGCATGTAAACCAACCGAGCCTCAAATCTCACAGGTGTTTACACTAAAGGAACGACAGAATTGTGAAGTATAAAAAGCTGGTTGAGATGATTGTAAAGCACAGTATTCAACATTTGTGTCACTCTTTGGTACTGAACGTAGCATGACACTCAACACAACAGAGCCACATACTGCTCCTAATGCAAGGGAATTCGAAGCTTTACACCAGCCGGCACCTGCCATTTTTAAAGGGAGAGCAGGACATTGCAGAGACCACCATCCAGAAATAAAAGTCCACAGCTTCTAGGTCTGCTTAACCTGATCTTCCCAGTGCTTTCTTGGTGGGGAGCCACAATATTATTCAAGGTTGGTACAGGTGGAATCTATTGTCATGATTGGGGCTTCATGTGAGACGCTCACTCATCATAGGAATATTGTTTCTAAGGGAGATAGAGCACATGGAGGAGAACACCCATCCTGTTCTGCAACTGCTGCGCCTTGGAAGAAAACAGTCAATACAACACTTACAAATGCAGCCATGCAACTCAGAAACACAACATGCATCACATAAGGCTATGTGTCACCGTACACTACATACATGGGGTGAAAAGTGAAGGGCCCCAGTTGTTGTAGACTGAACAGGTCCTACACCCAGGTGGGTGGTAGTTTCCTCGCCCTGGGCTATCAGACTTGTGCCCCTTAGTAGACTCTCAGCTCCCACTGCCAATCCCCTATAGCCTGGTGAGGGGTTAGAAACCATACCCTACTGTGGCTGGATATACACTGTGATTGCACATGGAGCACTATGAGTCCTTTGACAGATGTTGAATATCTTTGGAAAAAATCATGGTCAACTACCAAACTTATTGACAAGGAAGGATAGTGAATATTTTTGTCTATGCTCTTCAGAATTCCTTCCTTCCAAACATCGACAATTTGTGTTGATGACCGATATTTATTCATTACATTATGAATTTGCTTGATGAGTTTGTTTTTATTTTGCTCTTCAGGTATTTTTACTTTCATTAGGTGTTTAAGTCCAATTTATTTGTCTAACTACAGTGCTGTTAGATATTCTGTAGCACATTCGGCTTCTCTCATTCTTGTGGGCATTGTCTTTCTGTTCACCAAGCTACCAAAGGCAGAGCAACTAGTTTATCCAAGTAAAAGACTTTGGCCATAGTGTTGTATTTTTTTCTTTTTGATAGTATGACATTGTTATTCTGTGAAATTCCTCCCGATGCAAAGCGAAACGAGATTTTGTATCGATTTCTTACCTTTTACCCTTTTGAATATCTGCTGCAATATCATGATAATAATTGGTATACCTATTTGTAAATGAAATGGTTTTATTTAACTATGCATTAATAAAATGTACTGACCTTGGCCATAGTTATCAGGTTGCGTCGCTTTTGCACCAGGATGCAAAAGCTTCACAACTCTTGAGATGCGATTTATCAAGTCACGCAAGGCCCCCTTGCGTGGCCCTCAGTGGCCTGATAAATCCAGATTAACGGAACACAGTGCAAATCACTGCAGTGCGTTACTCTGCCCCAGGGAGGCATTCCATGGGTGATGCGTGGGTGATCCCATGTAAAACCCATGGATTTTGATGCATCCCAGATTTGCCATAATTGGTAGATCTGGGAATACGTCAAAATGTTATGCCTCCCTATGTGAGGCATTCTGCTTCTGATTGTATTTGTGCAAGAAGGTGCCCCTTCCTGCACAGAAAAATGTGTGCTATCAACTCTGGCACCCATGCGCATTATGCACCAGGGCTGGGGAAATGCAAGAATGCGCCATACAGTATTAAGTTCGGCACATTCCTTCCCTTTCCTTATCACCCAGTGCAGCAATGTGAGTTGCTGCACTGCATGATATAATGACAAATATGGCCCTTTGTCTGGGAGCTGCATGAGCTCGACTACCGCTAACAAGGCAGCTGTAGATTCTCTCTCCATGGCCAGCCTTCACTTTTTCACAGTGACGGCTCGCCGAGGGAGTCGTGAAGGGCGTTGGGGTGGGGCGAGGGAGGGACAGGGTGGGGGGTAGTGGACTCGGACCTACGACAGACAGAACTCCCTCTGAGTTCTGTCCGTCGTATGTCCGAGTTCACTACCCCCCATCCTGTCCCTTCCCCGCCTCACCGCCCGCACCACTCCTTCGGCGAGCCGCCACTGCTTTTTCATACAGGATGATTTTGACACCTTGTGGAGTGTACTAACCATTTATTATATTTCTTTTCTTGTTAGCTGTACTTACTTATTGAGGGGCAAACATAAAAGCCAGACGTCAAAACTAGAAGTATGAAAAGTATATTTATCTAATTTTGTGATAGTTTAAACCTCTGTCCACAACATAAATAACAGGGTATTTTGTGGTCTTCTAGGCGTCACTTTGTGAATGCACTCACTTAAAATTACATGCTCTAAAAAAGATAAATGTGCTGTACAACAACTGTGCACACAGCACATCATTGCATGTAAAACATATAAGTACATCTTGACATTAGTGTTTACAATTTTGTGTACATTACAAGTGGGTATTCAGACAACACGTGTGTGCAATTCCAGAAATACATGTGCAGTAGCACAATTGTGTAGAATTTAAAGTGTAAGTAACATCATGCAATAAAGACCCTGACTGTAAAGTGTGACCAATTAACAACAAGTGCCAACTGAGTGATGCAAGAGGCTGGGAGGCAGGAATAAACAAAGGGGCAAATCTGCCTCTTTCCGAGGACCCAAGTGAGACATAAAATATGATATTCTAACAACAGTTTGGTCTGCACCTGGATACCAGAGATCATTTAAGTCATATCATGCATATAAAGAATGTTCGGAAAACACCAGGACGGGCCTGTTTCCATTAAAAAAACAGCAATTTTGAAAATGAAAACTTAATATGAAATAGGTGTGCATTCACTAAAAGCAAAAGATGACACACGAATCTATAGAAGCAAAATATGACACTAAGATAACAAATAGAAAATATTAGCAGCTCAATACCTCCCTTAAATACAATGTGCTAGTCTGCCAACAGCCATTGACTGTCCTCTGGCACACCACATATGGTTCTAGTTTGACAGGCTTGTGTCTGATTTTATTGCAAGAATCTACTATTTTCAATGAAGGCAGATGTTTTTCATACAAGACTGCATGGGGTGCTATGGTATAATCAAGTTGTACATTAATTAGTGCTTCCTCAGGCAATGTTATCTGTCCCTGTGGGATAAAGGAGATAATTATTTTCAAACATTTTAAGTAATCACAGATGCATTTCACACAGTTTGAGGGCCATCACCGTGAAGTGCTTGACATGTTTTCAGAGCAAGGCAGCTACCAACATCACTAAAGAAAAACCTCAGTTCTACGGTAATTAAAAAAACAAAATATCCGCTCTGTTATAGGACAAGAAAACACTTATCCTTGCAGCCCTAAAAAGGAACTATTTGTCTGTTGTTGTTGAATCATTTTATGCATCTTTCTATTCAGCATTTGCTTGTTAACAGAAGATGAAAAATTATGGAGTGTGGCAGCAATGTGCAGCAAGAAGCGGTTTGAGCACTCCGTCCTCAGCCTTCCATTCCATCGCCGCTCCTGGTCCCCCATCCAACAATACCCCTGTTTCATCATGCAGTAGGAAAGATTGGGAGATGGGTACCAACAGGACAGGACACATCTTGAAAGGTTCTGACATGTATCATAGAAATGGTCAGTTCTTTTCTACAAATGTTCTTCTTGGCTTATTCCTCAGGAAATAATGTTATTTGTTCCAGTGGCAGAACAGATCACAGTTCATTTGTAAGGCTCTGTTTATTCCCCCAAGAGCCCATAAATTGGCCGCAGATAATTTTGCCAATGGCAAAAATAAGTGATATGCTTCTCCAGCCGAGAATTGATCCCCCATTTCATGACCATCTGTTAATGCAGTCTTAAAAAATGAGAGTAGCAATGTGGAAGAAATTCACCTTTTTTGCCTGGTCCCCTCTGATTGCTCAACTATCCCCGGACCCGATTTTTGCTGGCATTATGACTCTGTGCCAAATGTCTCTGCTATTCACAGCCACATTGTTTGTGTGTGTGCTCTGACTGTAACATGGTATTGGTAAAATAGTTTCATCCAATTGGTTAATTAACTATGGAAGATGGCTCAGAAACTGTGCCTGTGGAGTGGAAGTTATAGCCAGTTAGTGAATTTACACCATATGCATATATGACAACAATATATGGCTGCTAGGTATATCACTGTTAGACATGGGGGTCTCTAGTTGGCAATGGTTTGCACCTTTGTCCAAATAAGGCCCCTTGCTTCTAGTCAGGGTAAGGGGGATACACTCCTAAAATAACCCCTGCTCACACCATTGGTAGCTTGGCACGAGCAGACAGGCTTATCTCAGAGGCAGTGTGTAGAACCTTTGTGAGCACATACAGTAACACAGTGAAAACACTACAAATGGACACCACACCAGTTTAGAAAAATAAGTAATCTTTATCTAAACAAGACCATATGAAAAAAATCCACAATACAGTATCAGAAAATAAGGCCCTCAAATGGTAGAAATAGTTCAGTTCAATGCAAGTTGTAAATGTGACACTTTTCCCACAAAGTACCGTAGATGCGTCACGCAAAACAAACAAAAGGGTCGCAGGGAAGGTGATGCGTCAGTTCCTTGCTTCGGGGGAGGTGATGCGTCTGTTCCTTACTGCAGCGCAGGGGAGGTGATGCGTCTGTTCCTTATCGGAGAGGAGGGGATGCGTCTGTTTCTAACTGCGTTCCGTTACGGTGCGAAAAGATGGTGCCTCGATGCGTGGCGACGATCCGGTGCGATGCGACAAAATGGCGGCTCGATGCGATGCGATGGTCCGGTATGATGCGTGATCTTTTGCAGCCGCACGGCAGGTGCTGCGATGGTTTTCTCGGCGATGCGTCGGGACCCAGTGGGGATGCGGCACGCTTTTTCCCCGTGGCTCGGAAATGCGTCGGGAATCGGTGCGGATGTTACACGCTTCTTCCTCGTTGCGTCGATCTTCCAGCTCCCAGCGACAAATAGTCTCTAGAGGTCCCAAACAGTAGCAGGAACCTCTTTGTAGGTTAGAATTCCCAGCAAGGAAATTCAGGGGAGCTGGTGGTGAAGTCTTTGTGTCCCTGAGACTTCAGAACAGGAGGCAAGCTCAGTTTCAAGCCCTTGGAGATCTTCCTCAAGATGACAAAGCAAACAGCAAAGTCCCTTTCTCCTTTCCTTGGCAGCAAGTAGCCACTGCAGGCCAACCCCAAACAGCAAACAGCACAGGGGCAGTAATCTTGCACAGCTTCTCCGGCTCTTCTCCTTGGCAAAGGTTCCTCTTGATTTCCCAGAAGTGATCTAAAGTTCTGGGGTCTGGGTCCCCCTTTTTATACACACAAATCCTTTGTTCCCTGAAGGCAGAGAGTGTCTGTACCCAGCCAAAACCAGTTCTGTCCTCACTGGTGCAGCTTCCTGGCAGGAGGTGGAGACAGCATTGTTGAAAGCAGACCTGGCCCAGGCAGGTGAAAGGAAATCTCCTCCCCCTACTCTAAATTCAGCCCAGGTCCATTCAGCCAAGCCCTGACTCATCAGACTGCCGGAGCCGCTGCCCTCTTCCAGCCCCTGTCACTCACAAGCCAGACATGCAATACACAAACCTAGCAGAGGCACACTGGATGGTTAGCAAAGAAAATAACTACTTTCTAAAAGTGGTATTTTCAAACACAGAATGTAAAAATCACCCACACTAAAAGATGCACTTTAACATTCTGAGTTCAGCCATACTAAACTTTATTTTCCTATCTTGTTCCCAGGGTCAGTTATGTTTATAAGATTTTATAAACAAACTGCCCATTCTGGCCTATGGGAACAGATAGCCTTCCAATAGTGAAAAACGAAATTGGCAGTATTTCACTATCAGGACATGCCACACATATCAGGGCATGTCCTACCTTTCACATGCAATGCACCCTGCCCACAGGGGTACCTTGGGCCTAGCTTAGGGGTGACTAACATGTAGAAAAGGGAAGGTTTAGGGACTGGCAAGTGTGTGAACTTGCCAAGTCGACATGGCAGTCCCAGACTGCACACAGGCTCTACAATGGCAGGCCTGAGTCACATTTTACAAGCTGCTTCTGTGGGTGGCACAATAAGTGCTGCAAGCCCACCAGCAGCATTTGATTTACAGGCCCTGGGCACACATGGTGCACTGTACTAGGGTCTGACAAGTAAATCAAATAAGCCAATCATGGAATCACTAATCCATAACAACAATTTACAGGGAGAGCATATGTACTTTAGCACTGATCAGAAGTGGCAAAGTGCCCAGAGTCATCAAACCAACACAAACAGGTCAGAAACAATACAAGAGGAAGGCAAAAAGTTCTGGGATGACCCTGCAAAAAGGGCCAAGTCCAACAACCACCATGCTCTGACTGGATTGCAGTTTAAAGGTGCTGCAGTTACACATGGCAAGGAAATGTGCCCAAGCCATATAAGAAAGCATCATTCTAGATAGTTATGGGTTGCCCTTAAAGGCTGGAATGGACGCTCCCAAGGCTGGATGCCTAATATATAAAATAGTGACAGACAACACTTTTAAATGGGTGTCCTCATAGTAATCAAAGGCCTAAAAGCTGTTTTCATTGTGTGAGGTATTTTCAAAGGTAGGCCTAGGTATTTATTTCACATCACTACTTGGGAAAACCTTAGTAAATAATTCAAGATTTTAGTTTCGCCAATTGGTCCAATGGTGAATGTACTTTGTTCTGTCTGAGCCACAACTGGATTAAAAGCAGTATTTTACTCCTCACACCTCAAGAGGCCAATGCACATTCCTGGCTGAAATTGTTGACTCTGCCTGCCCGAGGTCAACATGCTCTCCTCTGGAATAAGAAGATAGAAATTGTCAACAATTGGCCACTTAACAGGCATTAGCCCTTTGGAAAGGGTACACAACAGCTGGAGGAAAAAAGGACAACCTTAACTCTTCTTCCTTTCAATTGTTGATTCCAAATGGGACTAAGAAAATGTGCTCCTCTTCTTTATCAGAGCCCTAGTAGGCCTTTGACTTTAACAGCAAAAGACTGGAGAACCATTTCTGAACCTGATAGAGGGAGGGGGAGCTATCATCTAACTGGAGAAGTGGGTAGGTGCCTGCCTGGAGTGCTTAAGGAGGGAAGTAGGGATCAGTCTTTTTTAATCTAGGGCTTCTATACATTTTTAAAGTAAAGTGAAGAAGTCCTGAAAAAGGAGTTGGTGCTTGGGAGAGAAAGGACCAAAATTGGGTTGGGAAAATTCTCTAAACACTCGTGCGTGCACATTATAAGACTGGCACTTCACCCCCACCCTCCCAGAACATTCTTTGACCTGGAAGTCTACCTTGAACAAGATGGCCTTCCTGAAAGAAATATGACTTCTGACTCTGGTCAAAGAAGAAGACTCAAAATTTTTTGAATCTTCCTGGAATTGAGGCATTTCAACTGCTCTCCATGGGTCAAGTCATTGGTCTCATGTTGGCCTGCTCCAAAAACACAAAAAGCAGAAGAACATATGATTTGAATAGGGCCCAGCTGACCACAGATGACTAGAGCCTGCAGGAGACTAATATACTTATGGTAATTTATAGTGTCTGATTTTAATGTATATATATATTGAAGCCCTGTATTTTTATGTGAATTATTTAAAGAGCAAGGGGCATATTTATCACATTCTCATGCAAAGTAACGCAACGCAGCAAGCCACCTTGATGCACAGCATAAAAGGGAGAGGGCAGGAATGTGCCATATTTAACATTTTATAACTCATTCCTGCTCTCTGCCTGTGCTGGAGCACAATATGCTGCCTATTGCCACCATGGTGAAAGGGTGCCTGCGCTCTAGGTAGATTGGATTGTTTTTTGTACAGGAAAGGACAACTTCCTGCACAAAAACAATCCTTTAAGGAATGTTCCTCTTTCTATGTGCACTGTAGAATGTAGAACACATAGAAAGTGGGAAAAACGAGGATAAATAAACATATTTCTCCTCGTTGCAGCTCCTCTGGGGAGGCGGAGCATTTTGACTCATTCCCAGGTCTACCACTAATGGTAAATCTGGGAATGAGCTAAAATACATGGGTGGATGCGTGGGAACACCCACACTCCATCCAAGTAACGCCTTCCTGGAGCAGAGTAGAGCAAGGTAGCAGCTTGCGCTGCCTTGCATTACTCCCATTTACCAAGCCATGCATCCTATTTGGAAAACTGCTGATCGCAACCTGACCTTCATCGTCAAGAACGATGCTTCATCATTTGCCTTAGGTATAATCTTGTTCCAGAGGGATTTCACCATTGAAGCTGTTCATACAGTCGCTCTCTCTTTTGGGACATCAACACGTACTGAGCAGAATTATAAGATCTATGACAAAGAACTTGTGATGATCAAGGAAGCCTTTCTCCCATTGGTGTCTTCAACTGGAACGATCAGCATATCCAGTAATTAATGAAGTGTTCTAAAACCCAACATGCTCACTTGATGTTATTTTTCTCCATATTTCCATACCACATAATATGCAGGCCCACACAAAGACATGGCAAGGCAGATGCTTTGTAAAAGCAGATAGAGTCAGAACAAACTTCAAAAGAAGCACCTAGTATCTTGACTATTCAAAAGGTAATCTAACGAAGATGATGAGGTTTTTGGACTCAGTTAAATCTGGAGTCCCAGGACAGGGCTGGTGCTTAAAGATTGTTTTTCATTGGGTAAATTGTTTTTTCCCAGAACCCATTTGCAAAAATTGAAGCTTTGTATTGATGTAATGACTCCCTATGTGCAGGTCATTTTGGTAAAGTATGGAGAAAGGAAACTTTAGATTTAGTAAAGAGACGTTTTTGATACATGATGTTCAACATTACTTTCAGCAATATCCTATTTGTGCTCACATAAATACATCTCATCATATGTCATCTGGTTCCACACAGATTCAGCCCTAAATGAAGAATTGTATAGATTTCCTAATCACCATCATGAAAATGCACTGCACTTCATGTTGTAGTTGACTTGGTTTTATCAAATATGCACATTTCACTCATTTACAGTGGCGTAGCTAGGGGGCGATGGGGCGGACCGCCCCAGGTGGCACGAGTTTTGGGGCGGCAGCCGGCCCCCTTCCCCGCTCGTACCTGCGGCCGTTGCGGCCGCAAGAATCGGCCGCTACCACCACCCCCCCGCTCTTCTATCATTTTGCCGAGGGCGGCAAACGCAGGGGCCGCCATGGGCAGCCTAAGGCCTAGCTACGCCCTTGCTCATTTACACACAATACCAACAGCTCCAGAATTGGAAATGATATTTATGACAGCGATTGAAAGAGTACATAGATTACCATCTTTGATTTTAACTGATAGGGGCTCCCAATTTAACTCCAAATTCTGAAAAACTAATTGGGGACAATTAATTTGAAATTAGCCAGTCATCATCCCCAAATTCATGGCTGGTAGCTGAAAAACATATTGAGTTTTAAATATTGATTTACAGAAATATCGGAAACAAAATATTGTGGTACAAAAATATTGTGCAGCAGAAATATTGTAATACTAGTCTCAAGATTA
Organism: Calotriton arnoldi; assembly: GCA_963921515.1. Taxonomy (NCBI): domain Eukaryota; kingdom Metazoa; phylum Chordata; class Amphibia; order Caudata; family Salamandridae; genus Calotriton; species Calotriton arnoldi. The sequence continues at coordinate 4,933,897 of CAWUFW010000134.1, read as the reverse complement.
TAGTTGTTGTTTCTATAGTTTTCAATAATATAATTGTGAATAATAAACATTTTAAATGATCTTTCTGTGTATTATTTCATGTAATAATTGTATGTATTATTGTTTGCATAATTGTTAATAATATTCTTAAATATAGTTTGCAATTTTAAGTGATTTAAAAATTTTGATCTAATTGATAACAGTAATTTATAGTGTTGTAGAGGGCTGCTAGGCTTGTAGGGGTAAAGAGTGGGAAGTTAATTAGGTATAATTAATTAACAGTTAACAGTTAATTGCTAATTTCTTCTTCATTATTTAATTGATTATTGGTAATGCAAATAGTGTAATAATCAGGTGTGGGTTTTTAGGGGTATAGGGTGGGCATTAATTAAGTAGTAGTTATTTAACAATTCATTATTAATTTACTAATAAGCATTTAATTGGTTAATAATTATGTTAATTGTGTTATACTTATTTATCTCAATTATATTTTAAGCGTGGGTGCTAGGTTTGCAGAGGCATAGTGTGGGAAGTTAATTAAGTAATAAATAAATAACAATTTTTTTGATAATGAATTATTAAATTGTTCAATAATAATGTAAATTGTTTAATTGTTTTATATAGATCTTAATTCCTACCTCAGGGATACAAAAGATTTTCTGCAGAAAATCCAAAACTTGCATTGGGAAAGTAAATACTGGATGGTCTGCTTAGACGTTGAAAGTCTCTACACGAGCATTAGACACATAGACGGCCTCAAAGCATGCCAACACTTCCTCAAAGCAAGAAATATCGAATTTTTAGAACACACACGCATGATCCTGCAGATGATCGAAATATGTCTGACAGAGAATGTGTTTATGTTTGATGGGAAGTGGTACAAGCAACTACAAGGCACATCGATGGGTACTTGCTTTGCCCCTAGCTATGCTAATCTAGTGGTGGGGTGGTGGGAGAAGCAGATACTCTGGAGTGATGAAATGGAACCCTGGTCTAACAACATTGGACTATGGTTAAGATTCATAGATGATGTCTTTTTGTGTGGGAGGGTAACGAATGCGATCTCCTTGACTTTGTTGAATGTTTGAACAGTAACACCATGAATCTAAAATTTACCATGTCACACAGCCAACAGAGTATTGACTTTTTGGATATCAGGTTAACTATAAGTGATGGCAAATTGACAACAGACCTATTTAGAAAAAGACTGCAGGCAATTCTATTCTCCACTCAGCTAGTTGTCACCCCCTAACTTCAGATGGAGTATTCCATATAGTGAGTTTCTTAGAGCTAGGCGCAACTGTAGCACAGAAACTTTGTATGAAAAAAACAAACTAGACATGGTCAAGAGATTTAAGAATAGAGGTTACACGACCAAGATGTTACGCAGGGGTATCACTAAAGCTGACTCTGTCAGTCATGATGAAGCCTTATTTCAACCTCCCAAGATTCGAGAGAAAATAGATGACACAGGAACCCCAGTGCGGTTCATAACCACATACAGCACACAGGCAGGTGAACTGAGAAACATCTTGAAGAGAAGATGGCATATCTTGACACAAGATCCACTACTTTCTAAAAAGTTAGGTAACTCACCGACAGTTACTTTCAGAAAAAACCTATCCCTTAAGGATATCTTAGTCAACAGCCACTTACAGAGTAACAAGAAAACGTGGCTAGAGCAAAGGGGAGGCTTTTACAAATGTAGCAAATGCAAAGCCTGTAGGTATAGTGAGAATGTAAGTGAAGTGAAATTACAGAGATCAAAAAGTAAATGGAAAATAACAAAACCCATAACTTGTGGGACTGATTTCGTAATTTATGCTATCACCTGTCCATGTGGGAAATGGTATGTTGGTTCAACAACGTTCCCGGTCAAGAAGAGAATCTTGGAACATTGGAGAGCGATAACTAATCGCGACTTCAGTTACAGCACGTCCAGACACTTTAATGAGGCACATGAAGGCGACTGGACCAAAGGCAAGTTCTTTGGTCTAGCAACAATTTCCAAACATCCTAGAGGAGGGAATCGAATCCAAGCATTACGCAGACTAGAATCCAGATTAATTCTCCTAGCTGGCAGTATGTTCCCCACAGGTATGAACAATGACGAAGAATTATATGTACATTTATAAACATTGGGACGCTTCCTGTTAACCAATTGAATAGTTCCTATTCAGTTAGATTGTAGATTTTCTAATTTTAATTGCACTTGTTGGTGGTTTTAACCTGCACTGTTGATTTCCTGTTTGTTTTCCAAAATATATGATGCATTGAAGAAGAAAATGTGGATATAAATTAACTCTTGATGGTTTGTCTGTTGTTGAAATTGTGATGCCAAAATCTAGGTTTTGCAATTGTGATGTTATGACCATGAGTCTAATCATGCAAGCGACATTAACGGTTTCTGTTTTATCTATTTTCAACAGATCGGCTTCACCACATGAGAGGAGGATAGCCACTAAAAAATATTGTTAAGAGCACAAGAGAGCCAGCATGTTCACAGTAACTGCTATCTCCACAGAACCACTGGGCATGTTATAGTCTATATTGTCATCTGCACTGCACTACATAATTGAGTAATCAAAGAATCCTTCATGACATTTTAGTTCTAGCAATTAATGTAAATGTACCTAGGTGCAAGACTAATTTTGACTACAATATATGCACAGTTCATCTACCTCCCTCTGTTAATAGCCACGCTATGCACCAATTTTTAGACACATATACATATGTATATAAAAATTCTTTCAATGTAAACTTAGCAGTCGTCATAATTAGGTCTGTGTGAGCCACTTGTTAACCTAAGGGTACTATACCCAATAAATAATGTTTGAGATTTTTCAAGGGGCACTAGACCTATTATTCAAATGTTCTACAACAGTACAATAAGATGTCTATGATGTGGTATGAATTACACATCATCAACTGATGATTTGTTGTTTAAGGTACAAATTTAGATATACACCTCAATTTATACTTTCAAATGCATTTATGTTAAATTAATAATGCCTTTTTTTTCAACTTCTTAAATGTCAACAACTTTGGAAATCACTGCAGTATTTTCTTTATGTCTCACTGCACGCTGTGTCGTGCATGTTAGTATGTCTTTAAGTAGATGTGGAACTGACTAAGAGGTCATGTGACCAAGATCTCGCTTGAGATCGAAACGCGTCGTCTTTTGTTGCCGTAAAATAAACCTGGAATACCTTTGAAACTTTGGAACTGGAGTGGCTCGTTTTTCCTGCGCGGATTGCAGGGACTTACTTTGTATATATATATATATATATATATATGTATATATATATATATATATATATATATATATATATATTTTACAGGTTACTCCGTTGAACCACAGGATATCTCCAAGAACGAACACGGACCCTGGTTTGGTGCAAGATTGTTTTTATTCCTCTTCAGTCGCCATAACGCGTTTCGGCTCGTCCGAGCCTTGATCACATGTATCATATATATGTATGTCAGATTCCATGTATGATTTATGATACCAGTGACAACAACGAAGGCACTTGCCAATCATTGTATACCAGTAGTATGTAGAACAGTATAGGTTTGGGCATTACTGGATGTAGCCACATGACACTAGGACCATATTGCCAACTTTGGGTTGCTATTTTTAGGACTATGAGTCTACCATTAGCAGATACTTTTGTCTGTGAGTATCCATCCACTGATCAGGATATCAGTGACAACAACGAAGGCACTTGCCAATCACTGCATGTTTAGAGTGCGCAGAACAGTACAGGGCTGGGGATTCCTGCATGAAGCCACATAAGCCACATGGCACCATGATCATACGGTCAACATTGACCTCAACAGACTTGCATTAACAGTAGCCTTGTAACGACTCTAGTCGGAGCGGGCAGTCAGGACTATCAGGGCACTATGCCGTTATGCGCAAGGCTCCCTTCATTAATAATACTCGTTGGAACAGTGTTTATTGATTATATCAGTACTAGCACTCTTGCAAGTAAGCTCGTACACACTGATTTGTGACTCTTATGTTTCGGACATTTACCACAGGCAATGTTTTTCCTATATAGCATTGTGCTTTTAAAATTATGACATTGATAAAGTTTTCTTGGCTTTGAATAGGGACTAACGGAACGAGGCTGGCGGTCAGCTGACTGCGCCATAGTGTTTAACAGTGTGCTACATTGCCCACATGAGCGGCCTAAGGATCATTAACAGCGGAGACTGTCTATATTTATTTTTTGCATTAGGCTGTAACAATGTAACAGCTAGTACCTAGGAGCACTTTTAACAGGACTGGTAATGCAATATGTATTGTGACTGTTACCATTTCAAAATGTCCGCCATTCCCGAAGTGTTTTTTGTGATTGTCCTATGTTGATGTTCATGCAATACACCATGCGTTATAAGTTACCGTTTTGTATGTGCACGTTACACCGTAAAAAGACTGCGGGTAATTCCATTTTACATGCGGACAGTTCGCATCCCCGCCACTTGATCCAGAGCATCCCATACGGCGAGTTCCTTCGAATACGCCGTATCTGCAGTTCAGACACTGACTTGAAAATGTGCCAAAAAGATGCTTTTGATCGTTTTTTGAGCAGGGGGTACAGCAAGTCTGTACTCAATAAAGCTCTATGCAAGGTTAACACACGTTCTAGGGAAGAAGTACTTATACCTAGAAAACAACAAGAGAGGAAACAGGTTTCTCCTATCGATAACAATGATAGTGACACTTGTAATATCAGATTCATCACCACATTCAGTAGGCAGGAACGTAAAATCCGCCAGATCATTTATTCTGAATGGCCCATTGTGCTAACAGATGTCACGTTAAAACCTATGTTACCATCTTTACCCTCTATCACGTTCAGGAGAGCTCCTTCGATGAGGGATGCATTAGTTAGAACTAGCCCTGAGGTGACACCTAAATCCACGTGGTTAGCGAAGCCTGGATTCTTTAAATGTAATTCATGCCATGCCTGTAAGTTTGGCATGAACATAAAGGAATATAAGACTGCCTTTAGCCCGAATCCAATTACAATCAAGGATCATTTAACTTGCCGCACTGAATTTGCCATCTATATTCTACAATGCACTTGTGGGCTCCAATACATTGGAAGTACGAAGCTCCCTGTTCACAAACGAATCTTGCAGCACATACGGGCTATTGTGAATTCAGACCCTAGTTATCCCGTAGCGAGACATTTTAAGTTGGTTCATCAAAACAACCTTAAAGACTTACATTATTCAGTATTTGGGCCCGTACCCGTACCCAAACGGGGGGGTAATCGTGAAAAAAGCGTCCGCCAACTTGAGTCTCATTTTATTTTGTTGCTCGATACTAAAATACCCAATGGTCTGAATACGGGTGAGGATTTACACAACTTCCTCTGAGGGATTATGTCTGAGTGTTTTACATCATATAGATAGTAGCTCTTAAATGTAACCCTTTTTTACTGTAATTGATTCATTCAGTCTTTCAAGCATTTTTTATGGCCTCTCTTAGACATAGATTAGGTCCTCTAATGACATCTTTACATAATTTAGCATTAGTGTGACTTATATAGTCATGAACAGTAATTTTTCTATTCCCTTTATCTTTGCTATATGGATTATTTATTCCAGCACTTGCACTTTATGAACAATCATGTTTAGCACTAGCACTTTATAACAATTATGTCTGGTCAGTAAAATGATACCGCTGTGCGGCCTTGTTATAGTTTTTTATGTATTTTGCACTAGGGTCATTGTTAATTGCACAATTGCACAGCACTTTATTGACAATATGGACCATATGTATTCATAAGCCAGGTATAATATTTCTCTCCTCTCTTTCTTTTTGTGGGGGTATCATAACAATCGTGCTTACCAGTTATATTATTAAATTATTAATGTTTATTAAGTTTGGATGCTCATACATATTATTTGTTGTTCGCATTCGGACCAGCACTTGCACTTTACATTTTGTATTTTTTATGCATCATTATGTATTGTAAGGAGGACATATACAATGATTGATAGAGATATATATTAGTTTTATAAATAGAGATTAAGGAGTATTTGCGATTTTGCACTGACATATGCATCAATATCTCCTGTGGTTGCTAGCTATCCCCCCCCCTTGTTGTTAAGTATTTATACAGGTACTGTAACTTACAGATCATATGCGAGTTTGCACTGGAGCTGAAATCATTATTTTTCAAAAATGTCTTTTATCTATCTTATTTATTATGTTCGCATGTATTATATAAGAGGTGGGACAGTATCAGACATTTAGGTCCATAGTCTGTTTTTATCTTTCACTAACTTGCTTGGCTATTTTCTACATCTGATAGTGCACATATTCTATAAAAATTGTGAGATGTCATGTGGCGGGTCATGTGATCAAGATCGCCGCAGGCGATCGAAACGCGTCATGGCAGGCACTATGCCTGAGCTACACTGGAGTCTTCATTTTTTCGGAAATAAATCACTGCAACTAAGAACAACCATTGGAGTTTGCCGTATTTTTTGGTGTGGCGTGGTCCGTACCTGGGGAGTCCCGTTGTAACCATAGACGGGCCAGGATTTCTCGTTTTTACATATATATATATATATATATATATATATATATATATATATATATATATATATATATATATATATTATGCTATGCGGCAACCTGTGAATAAAGGACTTCCCTCAAAACTCTCATATTAATCAAATACGCAGATATCGACAGGGCTAAACTACTTAAGGAAATAGATGAAATCAACGAAGAATTAGACAAGATGGAGCAAAAGGAGGAACAGGCCAAATTACGCAATGAAATGATGTCAAGAATCAAAAAAGAAGAGGACAAAATTAAAAAAAGAAAGGCTTTTAAATTTTTACGGGACAAACAAGATTATGAACTTGGACAGATATTTACTTTTGCTAAGCGCTATGATGCTATTAGGGTGTCCAAATACAAAAACATAGAGGGCCCAGGTAAACAGTTCAACAAACATAGGTGGCAAACGACAGATACCTCACAATCTGAGACAAGTTTATTGGGCGATAGTGAGTTATAGTCAGAGATGCGCAAAACTGGTGAAGAAAGACAAGTGCCCAAACCATCGCCGGGGGAAGAATTGAATTTTATCTGCCACGAGCGCAGGCAAACATTGCGTCCGAGGCCTCAACAAAGAAACAACGGAGAGCAAATGCCAACTACAAGCGCCGGCAGAGGCGCAGGGCCAATTCAAGGCGGGCAAAAGCAAAACAAAAAAAGAGGCAGGAGAGTATGGTAGCCCAATCCACTGACAATAAGACGCCCAACAACACGATCGTGAACCTAACTAATGTTGTACTATCGGAACAAGAAGTTAACATTTTAAACTTAGGTTTGTCATATGCCCCGGGAGTCAACTTTGACTATGCCACAACCAGATTGGATATATATAAAGGGGTCAGAAAACTGAAATTAAAAAAACATCATATCCTAACAAAGTCACAAAGTGAACAGAATAAACGAGGTGACCTATCAGTAGAGGATCAATTAACATCTCCAGAAATTTCTCAATCCGATCAATCACTCCTTAGAACTATGGAAGACCTATGGGATGAAAATGCCAGTGTCAATATAAACAATACAAGAGCAAACCCCAATGGACAAACCACAACAAAAGATACACAATTGACCCCATTTAAGACCAAGTCCTCTTTCAATCCAATCACAGTTCGAGATCCATTGACATCTTTCATGAAACAGTAACAACACAGATTAAGAAATTAAATAAAATTGTGGCAATGAAGGAGAAAAATGTCAAAAATAAGGATCGACAATATAACAACTTAATCAAAAAATTGAAAGATAATAATGACATCGTTGTACGTAGCCGTGACAAAGGAGGCAATATAGTGCTCTGGTCTCAACAGCAATATAACAAAGAAGCATACAGCCAACTTAATGATAGGTCATGCTACAACCGAAGCAGCTCCATGAACCTCAATGCATCATACAAAGAATATTACAGCAAATTGAACACGTGGAGGAATGCTAACCTAATCACTGTGGATGAATACAAATATTTGAAAAAGACAATCCTACCATCCCTTCATTATATTTCATTCCAAAAGTACATAAAGACCCGGAAAATCCCCTGGCAGGCCAATCATTTCTGCCAGGGATGGTCTGTTGGAACATACTACCAGATACGTTGACTATTTCCTCCAAGATTATGTCAAAGCTTTACCTACATATGTCCGCGATACCAGTGACTTTTTAAGACACATTTCCAATTTTGAATGGCAAGACAACTATTTACTTTTGGCTATGGATGTAACATCACTATACACTAGCATAGAACATTCAGACGGAATCAAGGCGATTGAGCATTATTTATCAAGGAGACCGAAACAATTTGAACAGCACAGTACTATGCTCATTGAAATGATTAAATTCTGCCTGTATAATAACATATTTATGTTCAATAGCTTGTTATATCAGCAGACCAGAGGAGTCGCCATGGGGGCCAGCTTTTCACCCAGTTATGCCTGTCTGCATATGGGCAGATGGGAGGAGCTGGTCCTCCTGGGAGACCATGGCCAACATATGACTGAGAATATGAAAATGTGGCTTTGCTACATAGATGATCTTTTTGTAGTGTGGCAAGGGACTGAGAAAGAAGCCAGTGATTTTGTGCATACCCTGAATATCAATAGCATTAATTTAAATTTCACTGCGACCATCAGCTCTACCTCAGTTGAATTTCTAGATACCCAAGTCTACATAAAAGATCATAGGATAGAAACGAGGCTGTTTAGAAAAAAGACAGCAGGGAACTCGACTCTCCATGCGAGTAGTATGCATCCAAACCATCTTATAAATAGTATACCAATCAATCAATCAATCACGGCATTTATAGAGCGCGCTACTCACCCGGGAGGGTCTCAAGGCGCTGGGGGAGGGGGTAAGTTACTGCTCGAACAGCCAGGTCTTGAGCTGCTTCCTGAAGGCGAGATGGTCCTGGGTTCGCCGAAGGTGAGTGGGGAGGGAGTTCCAGGTCTTGGCCGCCAGGTAGGAGAAGGATCTTCCTCCGGCGGTGGTTCTGCGGATGCGTGGTACGGTGGCGAGGGCGTGGCTGGTTGATCGTAGCTGGCGTGTGGGCGTGTAGAAGGACATGCGGTCGTTGAGGTACTTTGGGCCCAGGTCGTGGAGGGCCTTGTGTGCGTGGGTGAGGAGTCTGAACGTGATTCTCTTGCTGACGGGGAGCCAGTGCAGGTCTTTCAGGTGTACGGTGATGTGGCTGTGTCGGGGGATGTCCAGGATGAGTCGTGCGGAGGCGTTCTGGATGCGCTGGAGTCTCTTTTGAAGTTTGGCTGTGGTTCCGGCGTAGAGGGTGTTCCCATAGTCCAGTCGGCTGGTGACGAGTGCCTGGGTGACGGTCTTCCTGGTTTCAGTGGGGATCCATCTGAAGATCTTGCGGAGCATGCGCAGGGTGTTGAAGCATGAAGATGAGACGGCGTTGACTTGTTTGGTCATTGATAGGGAGGAGTCCAGGATGAAGCCCAGGTTGCGTGCGTGGTCCGTTGGCTTGGGTGCGGTGCCCAGGGCCGGGGGCCACCAGGAGTCGTCCCAGGCGGAGGGTGATGAGCCCAGGATGAGGACTTCCGTCTTGTCTGAGTTCAGTTTAAGGCGGCTGTTCCTCATCCAGTCGGCGACGTCTCTCATCCCGTCGTGCAGGTTGGCTCTGGCGGTAGTGGGGTCGTTGGTGAGGGAGAGGATCAGCTGGGTGTCGTCGGCGTAGGAGATGATGTTGAGGTTGTGTCGGCGTGCGATGGCTGCGAGGGGGCTCATGTAGACGTTGAAGAGGGTCGGGCTGAGTGAGGATCCTTGTGGAACGCCGCAGATGACTTCGGTGGCTTCGGATCTGAACGGGGAGAGGCGGACTCTCTGGGTTCTTCCGGCGAGGAACGAGATGATCCATTCCAGTGCTTTCTCTCGGATTCCGATGTTGCTGAGGCGCTTCACTAGGGTGCGGTGGCAGACGGTGTCGAACGCCGCGGAGAGGTCCAGGAGGATGAGGGCAGCTGTTTCCCCGTTGTCGGTTAGGGTTCTGATGTCGTCGGTGGCTGCGATAAGGGCGGTCTCGGTGCTGTGGTTGGCCCGAAACCCGGACTGCGAGGGGTCGAGGATCCATTCGTCTCGAGGAAGGCGGCAAGCTGTCTGTTGACGGTCTTCTCGATGACTTTGGCCGGAAACGGAAGGAGCGAGATGGGGCGGTAGTTCTTGAGGTCGGTGGGGTCCGCCGTTGGTTTCTTCAGGAGGGCGGTAAGCTCGGCGTGCTTCCAGCTCTCCGGGAAGGTGGCGGTGCGGAAGGAGGAGTTGATGATGTCCCGGAGATGGGGTGCGATGGTGGCGTCGGCTTTGTTGAAGACGTGGTGTGGGCAGGGGTCGGTTGGTGATCCGGAGTGGATGGAGTTCATCGTGCGGGTGGTGTCTTCGGTGTTGATCGGGGTCCAGTTGCAGAGGGTGGTGGTGGCGGGCATTGGTTCGGCGGTAGGGTGCGTTGTTTGTGCGTTGAAGCTGTTGTGTATGTCGGTGATCTTGCGGTGGAAGAACGCGGAGAGTGAGTTGCAGAGGTCTTGCGAGGGGTGATGTCGTTGTTTCCGGCGCTGGGGTTGGAGAACTCTTTGACGATGCTGAAAAGTTCCTTGCTGTCATGGGCGTTGTTGTCCAGTCGTTCTTTGAGTGCCGACTTCTTGGTGGCACGGATCAGCTGGTGGTGTTTGCGGGTGGCGTGCTTGAGGGCGGTCCTGTTGTCTGTGGTCTGGTCGAGTCGCCAGGTTTTCTCGAGAGTGCGGCAGTTCTTCTTGGATTCCTTGAGTTCGTTGGTGAACCAAGGGGTTTTCTTGCTTCCGGGTCTGCTGGGAGGGTTTTTAGTGGTGCGAGGTCGTCGGCGCAGGCGGTCAGCCACTTGGCGAGGTTGCTGGCTGCTTCGTTTGGGTCCGTTGTGTCGGTGGGTGTGTTCTGGCTGAGGGAGGCGGTGAGCTGCTCGGCGGTGATCTTGCTCCAGCTCCGGCGGGGAGCCTGTTGCGGGTGGTGGTGGGTCGCAGTCTTTCTGAAGCTGAAGTGGACGCAGCTGTGGTCGGTCCAGTGGAGTCCGGTGGCGTGGCTGAAGGAGATGTGCTTGCTGGACGAGAAGACGGGGTCAAGCGTGTGGCCGGCGTAGTGGGTGGGCGTGTTCACCAGTTGCTTGAGTCCGAGGTTGGCGAGGTTGTCCAGCAGGGCGGTGGTGTTTCTGTCGTTGTTGTTCTCCAGGTGGAAGTTGAGGTCCCCTAGGAGGATGTAGTCGGCGGAGGGCATGGCGTGCGGGCTGATGAAGTCTGCGATGTCTTCGCTGAATAGTGTGCGTGGTCCCGGGGGTCTGTAGATGAGGGTGCCTCGGAGGGTGGTCTTGGGGTCCGTGTGTATCTGGAAGTGTAGGTGTTCGGCGGCGGTGAAGGTCTCGTCGGAGTTAGTCGAGATGCGGATGGTGTTCTTGTGTACGATGGCGATGCCTCCTCCCGTCTGGTTGACGCGGTCCTTCCGGGTGATCTTGTATCCATCCGGGATGGCTATGGCGATGTCAGGCGCTGAGGAGGCGTTCATCCAGGTTTCGGTGAGGAAGGCGATGTCCGGTGCTGTTGCGTCGAGCAGGTCCCAGAGTTCCACGGCGTGCCTGTGGACGGAGCGGGTGTTCAGCAGGATGCATTTCAGGTGGTTGCTGCTGTTGCTCGACTTGGCGGAGGTGGTGCACGTCAGGGGGCAGGTGAACCGGCAGGTTTGGCAGGTGAAGGGTCCGTGGGTGCGTCTCGGTGAGGCTCGGTAGCAGGCAGGGTTCCGGCCGGCATTGAGTGCGGTGAGTGTGGCGGCGTCGTAGGTCCGTCGAGTGGTGTTGCATCGGTGGGATCCAGGGGTTCTGGCGCTGGGCGCGGTCCAGTCGCGGACGGGCGCAGACGGGCTTGCCTTAGGCGCGCCTTCGGCGCGCCAGCGGCGCGCCCGCTGCGCACGTCCGCTGCGCGGCCGTGCAGCGGCCGCCATTTATGGGGAGGCGGGAGGCAGGGGCAGCGAATGGGCAGTCAGGGGGCGGGGCCGCAGGGGACGCAGCGGCGGGAATGGCGATAGGCAGCGAGGGGCACAGAAGGAAAAACGGGGGGAGAGCAGGTAAATCACGGGCACAACAACAGTGGGGCAGCGAGGGGCACAGAAGGAAAAACGGGGGGAGAGCAGGTAAATCACGGGCACAACAACAGTGGGGCAGCGAGGGGCACAGAAGGAAAAACGGGGGGAGAGCAGGTAAATCACGGGCACAACAACAGTGGGGCAGCGAGGGGCACAGAAGGAAAAACGGGGGAGAGCAGGTAAATCACGGGCACAACAACAGTGGGGCAGCGAGGGGCACAGAAGGAAAAACGGGGGGAGAGCAGGTAAATCACGGGCACAACAACAGTGGGGCAGCGAGGGGCACAGAAGGAAAAACGGGGGGAGAGCAGGTAAATCACGGGCACAACAACAGTGGGGCAGCGAGGGGCACAGAAGGAAAAACGGGGGGAGAGCAGGTAAATCACGGGCACAACAACAGTGGGGCAGCGAGGGGCACAGAAGGAAAAACGGGGGGAGAGCAGGTAAATCACGGGCACAACAACAGTGGGGCAGCGAGGGGCACAGAAGGAAAAACGGGGGGAGAGCAGGTAAATCACGGGCACAACAACAGTGGGGCAGCGAGGGGCACAGAAGGAAAAACGGGGGAGAGCAGGTAAATCACGGGCACAACAACAGTGGGGCAGCGAGGGGCACAGAAGGAAAAACGGGGGGAGAGCAGGTAAATCACGGGCACAACAACAGTGGGGCAGCGAGGGGCACAGAAGGAAAAACGGGGGGGAGCAGGTAAATCACGGGCACAACAACAGTGGGGCAGCGGGGGCACAGAAGGAAAAACGGGGGGAAAGCAGGCAAATCACGGGCACAACAACAGTGGGGCAGCGAGGGGCACAGAAGGAAAAACGGGGGGAAAGCAGGCAAATCACGGGCACAACAACAGTGGGGCAGCGGGGGCACAGAAGGAAAAACGGGGGGAAAGCAGGCAAATCACGGGCACAACAACAGTGGGGCAGCGAGGGGCACAGAAGGAAAAACGGGGGAAAGCAGGCAAATCACGGGCACAACAACAGTGGGGCAGCGAGGGGCACAGAAGGAAAAACGGGGGGAAAGCAGGCAAATCACGGGCACAACAACAGTGGGGCAGCGAGGGGCACAGAAGGAAAAACGGGGGGAAAGCAGGCAAATCACGGGCACAACAACAGTGGGGCAGCGAGGGGCACAGAAGGAAAAACGGGGGGGAAAGCAGGCAAATCACGGGCACAACAACAGTGGGGCAGCGAGGGGCACAGAAAGGAAAGGGGAGACAAGCAGACAAAACTGGCACCGGGGCCACAAGCGGAGGGCGATCTTACCTACAGGAGCAGCGGGCAGATAGCACAGGCGGAGCTGTGTGGTGGGGGAGCGACCTACCTGGCAAGGTCAAGGGTCGCTCTCCTCACCGTGCAGCGGCCGCCATTTATGGGGAGGTGGGAGGGAGGAGCAGCTGGGAGGCGGGAGGCAGGGGCAGCGAATGGGCAGTCAGGGGGCGGGGCCGCAGGGGACGCAGCGGCGGGAATGGCGATAGGCAGCGAGGGGCACAGAAGGAAAAACGGGGGGAGAGCAGGTAAATCACGGGCACAACAACAGTGGGGCAGCGAGGGGCACAGAAGGAAAAACGGGGGGAGAGCAGGTAAATCACGGGCACAACAACAGTGGGGCAGCGAGGGGCACAGAAGGAAAAACGGGGGGAGAGCAGGTAAATCACGGGCACAACAACAGTGGGGCAGCGAGGGGCACAGAAGGAAAAACGGGGGGAGAGCAGGTAAATCACGGGCACAACAACAGTGGGGCAGCGAGGGGCACAGAAGGAAAAACGGGGGGAGAGCAGGTAAATCACGGGCACAACAACAGTGGGGCAGCGAGGGGCACAGAAGGAAAAACGGGGGGAGAGCAGGTAAATCACGGGCACAACAACAGTGGGGCAGCGAGGGGCACAGAAGGAAAAACGGGGGGAGAGCAGGTAAATCACGGGCACAACAACAGTGGGGCAGCGAGGGGCACAGAAGGAAAAACGGGGGGAGAGCAGGTAAATCACGGGCACAACAACAGTGGGGCAGCGAGGGGCACAGAAGGAAAAACGGGGGGAGAGCAGGTAAATACCGTATGGAGAGATGCTACGGTTAAGACGTGTTTGCACTAACGATGGGGATTTAGCCATAGCTCAAAACAACAGCAGAACGAGATTTCTAGAGAGAGGTTATCCGGAGCAAGTAGTAGACAAAGCCATTAAGAAATCCAAGCAACTAAGTAGAGCAGAGGCACTAAAGGAGAAACAAGGTGGGGCTAAAGAACAGGATGATAAAACATTTCGTATGATTATGAAATACAATAATCAACATAGACCCTTGCAAAAAAATCATCCAAAAGAATTGGGCTATGGTACTCAGCGATCCAGTGATAAGACCCCTGCTTCCGCAGAGGGTGTCCATCACTTATAGCAAGGCTCCATCCACACGCGATAAGATAGTTAGAACTAGCCCTGAAATAATTGAAAGTGGGAGTTGGCTCAATATGAGAAAAGGTTTTTATAAGTGTAAAACATGCAAGGCATGCTCGCATGGCATTAATAAAAGTACATTCAAAACACCTTTTAGTGACAGAGAATTTAGGATCACCAAATTGTTGACCTGCAGAACGGAATCCGCGGTCTACGTGCTGCTATGCCCATGTGGCTTGCAGTACGTTGGCAGGACGGTTTTGCAGGTACATAAGCGCATCCTACAGCATTTGCGCGCCATTATCAACCAAGATAATACTTATGCTGTGGCGGGCCATTTTAAAGAGAAACACAAATCTAACAATGCAGACCTCACATATTATGTATTGGATACAGTCCCCCCAAGTAGACGAGGTGGGGACAGAGTTAACAAACTAAGAAAGTTGGAAACTAGGTATATTCTACAACGAGATTCCAAACACCCATCGGGTCTTAATGCAACTGAGGATCTGCACACATGCTTGGGATAGATTGCGCAATATCCAGAAGAAAGGTGTCGAATATAAAGTGAACTAGGTCTTTGTTTACAGAACTATGATGGCTATTTACAACAGGAATGTTTACACTTAGGCTAATAACTGCCAGATGTTACATACATGTATTTATAACCAATGATATTTATAGTATTTTACTTATATTTATTGGTATTATTTATTGGTTCATGTGGATAGGCACAGACATATTTATATATTTATATTTGGGTTTTTAATTATTTATTGATCTGAATATTTATATGTATGTACAGTTCAATTGCATTTTGCACAAAGCCCTGTGAATACAATCATGAATATGCCTAAAGTATGTTATTTAATCAAAAGGATGGTTTTTATGCATATTTATGACCACGAGTGAGCATCTCAACTTTAATCAGATATGTAATCAGATATTTAATGTGAACTCTAGATACAAATGGAGCGGAATCAGGTTTTAATACCAATCAAGAATGAATCGATATTAGCACATTGCACTTTGCACTTATTGCACACATTAGATTTTACAGTACGATAACAATCATGATTTAAACAACGCTATGAGTCAATGCATTAGGAAATTGGAGATACAGGATTTATCCGCATATTGTGTACAGGGAAAATACGATCTTGAATTTCGAATCATTAAGGTATTTTACCAGTTATGATGTATTGTGATAGCATGATTCTTAATACATTTCAATATATTTCAAATTGATGGAATCTGTTTTCAAGGATCGTAGCTCTATGCATTATAATCAATGACCAGGTGATGTGGAGGCAGTACGCATAAAATGTTTACTATGTCTATTACCATGTGATATTCTGATTGAGTACTGGTCACTTTAAATTATGCACTAACTCACCAAACCATGTCATGTGATCAAGGCTCAACTGAGCCGAAACGCGTAATGGCGACGGGAGAGAAAACACGAATTGAAGCACTTACTTGGGTCCGTGTTTGTGGAGCGACTTTCACTATGCAGCGGAGTTCACGCTATATATATATATATATATATATATATATATATGTATATATATATATATATACATATATATATATATATATATGAACAGAGATCTCTTCCGGTGCACGAAAGAACGCTTCCTGCCGCCATCAGTGATGTCATTTGAGATGTCATCAGTGATGTC
The DNA here is from genome assembly GCA_963921515.1 of Calotriton arnoldi. Lineage (NCBI taxonomy): Eukaryota > Metazoa > Chordata > Amphibia > Caudata > Salamandridae > Calotriton > Calotriton arnoldi. Next base: position 4,917,657 of record CAWUFW010000134.1, on the reverse strand, counting down.
ATGAGTGATGTCACTGACCATGTCATGAGTGATGTAATATGTGACGTCATCAGCAGTGCATTGCGGGCGCACGAGTTATAGTTAGCTGAACTAACTATAACGGGGGAATTTCTATGGTTTTGTACGAGTGAAATGTCCAACTAACTATAACGCCCCTGAAACCTATGGTTTTTCAGTGAATTTCTAAGGTTTTTGAAATGCTCATTTCTAACTATAACGTGCCTGAAACCTATGGTTTTTTCAGTGAATTTCTAAGGTTTTTAAATGCTAATTTCTAACTATAACGTGCCTGAAACCTATGGTTTTTCAGTGAATATATATATATTTATTATACTACGTATACATGTGAAAATGTCTCGGTCCCCTGTTTGCCTCGGTGACACGGAAAAAATGGGTGGAACAGACGTCAGCACGCCGACGAGGTTCTCTTATGGCTCCGATGACGTCATACGGTGTCGTGAGCGGAGCCGTGCTATTATGACGTCCTCGTTGACGTGGGAGAGCTAGGAAAGAATTTCCGTGGAATGCTGGTGCAGGGGATATTCACCTAAGTGTTCAGGCTAGTCCTTTGGGAGCAACTGTTTATGTTGCCACTCCAGAAACCGAAACCAGTGATCCGAGGGCAGAGGCCCTGCAGATGGCACACGAGGTGGGGTGCCCAGTCGTGTGCACCGGCGGGGCAGCGAAGTGACAAGCACCACAACCCACAAAAAAGGTAACGAGGGCACTGAATAACACAGGATCTTCTCTTTGTATCTGGGAGGAACAACGAAGTTAAAATGCCCTAGTACCAAAATGTAGAATTAGTGCTACAACGGTCTTCAAGAGGACCTGCGATGCCGCTTCTGCCTCCCGTACCCTGGAGGTTGCACATGGGTCACGCGGTACGGTCATAATGCGGTGGGACGCACACTCGTTGACCTCTCATGGCACTGCTCCACACTTCAGGGAGGACGCTTTCCATTAGCTATGTTTTCTGATGACATGTCGCGCCGGCCCCGTCCAACAACAGAACTCCTTTAGATCCAAACAGACTCTTCCACTCTCTCACCGGAAGTGAAACCAGGCCACGCGGACACTTTCACAATACAACAGCCGGGAATGCACTTTTCGGTAAAAAAACACATTCCTTCCTCCTAATTAATCAAATAAATGTCACACTGAAGAACAGGGGCCAGCTTCGATCGGTAAACAGCCGTTACAACGACTTTTTACTTTGCAATACCATTACAACGCATGCATTCCCACGCATGCGTTGTACATCACGAAAGTCACTACTACGCATTTTTTAGAACGCATGGTCATTTACCACGCATGCCTTTACAACGAATTTTGTTGTAAAGGTATGTATGGTAAATGACCATGCGTTCTAAAAACATGTAGACGATCCATGTCGTTGTAAGGAAACAGAGGCTGTTCCGTTTCCTCACAACAATGTGCACCGCCCCTCAGAGACAACGTGAAGCAGGAACCACGAGGAGAGAGGAACCACGAGGAGTGAGAGGTAAGGGGGATTGGGCATGGGGTGGGGGTTTCTTTTCTAGGGTTTAGGGTAGTGCAGTGGTGTTTGGGTGGTGTAGGGGGTCGTGCTGGGGGTAGTGTTTTAGGGTTTAGGGTAGTGCAGAGGTGTTTGGGTAGTGTAGGGGGTCGTGCTGGGGGTAGTGTTTTAGGGTTTAGGGTAGTGCAGTAGTGTAGGGGGTCGTGCTCGGGGTAGTGTTTAAGGATTTAGGGTAGTGCAGTGGTGTATGGGTAGTGTAGGGGGTCATGCTGGGTTAGTGTTTTAGGGTTTAGGGTAGTGCAGTGGTGTTTGAGTAGTGTAGGGGGTCATGCTGGTGGTAGTGTTTTAGGGTTTAGGGTAGTGCAGTGGTGTTTGTGTAGTGTAGGGGGTCATGCTGGGGGTAGTGTTTTATGGTTTAGGGTAGTGCAGTGGTGTTTGGGTAGTGTAGGGGTCGTGCTGGGGTAGATTTAGGGTTTAGGGTAGTGCAGTGGTGTTTGGGTAGTGTAGGGAGTCGTGCTGGGGGTAGTGTTTTAGGGTTTAGGGTAGTGCAGTGGTGTTTGTGTAGTGTAGGGGTTGTGCTGGGGGTAGTGTTTTAGGGTTTATGTTAGTGCAGTGGTGTTTGGGTAGTGTAGGGGGTAGTGCTGGGGTAGTGTTTTAAGGTTTAGGGTAGTGCAGTGGTGTTTGGGTAGTATAGGGGTTCATGCTGGGGGTAGTGGTTTAGGGTTTAGGGTATGGCAGTGGTGTTTGGGTAGTGTAGGGGGTCGTGCTGGGGGTCAATTTAGGGTTTAGGGTAGTGCAGTGGTGTTTGTGTTGTGAGGGGGTCGTGCTGGGGGTAGTGTTTTACGGTTTAGAGTAATGCAGTGGTGTTTGTATAGTGTAGGGGGTTTAGGGTAGTGCAGTGGTGTTTGTGTAGTGTAGGGGGTCATGCTGGTTGTTGTGTTTTAGGGTTTAGGGTAGGGCAGTGGTGTTTGTGTAGTGTAGGGGGTAGTGTTTTAGGGTTTAGGGTAGTGCAGTGGTGTTTGTGTAGTGTAGGGGGTCATGCTGTGGGTAGTGTTTTAGGGTATAGGGTAGTGCTGTTGTGTTTGTGTAATGTACGGGGTCGTGTTTTAGGGTATAGGGTAGTGCAGTGGTGTTTGGGTAGTGTGGGAGGTCATGCTGGGGGTAGATTTAGGGTTTAGTGTAGTGCAGTGGTGTTTAGGTAGTGGAGGGAGTCGTGCTGGGGGTAGTGTTTTAGGGTTTAGGGTAGTCCAGTGGTGTTTGTGTAATGTAGGGAGTCGTGCTGGGGGTAGTGTTTTAGGGTTTAGGGTAGTGCAGTGGTGTTTGGGTAGTGTAGGGGGTTGTGCTGGGGTAGTGTTTTAGGGTTTAGGGTAGTGCAGTGGTGTTTGTGTAGTGTAGGGGGTCATGCTGGGGGTAGTGTTTTAGGGTTTAGGGTAGTGCAATGGTGTTTGTGTAGTGTAGGGGTAGTGTTTTAGGGTTTAGGGTAGTGCAGTGGTGTTTGTGTACTGTAGGGGTTGTGCTGGGTTCTAGTGTTTTAGGGTTTAGGGTAGTGCAGTGGTATTTGTGTAGTGTAGGGGGTCGATTTAGGGTTTAGGGTAGTGCAGTGGTGTTTGGGTAGTGTAGGGGGTCGTGCTGGGGGTAGTGTTTTTGAGTTTAGGGTAGTGCAGTTGTGTTTGGGTAGTGAAGGGGGTCGTGCTGGGGGTAGTGTTTAGGGTTTAGGGTAGTGCAGTGGTGTTTGGGTAGTGTCAACCAACATGAATTTGTCCTTGTGTGATGTAACCAATGCTCATGTAAAGCACTCCAATACCTGACCAGTCTGCACTATATAAAACTGCAAAAAAACAAAAAATAAAAAGTGTTTTGCACACTTCTGTCATTGGGTTATACGTGGGCTACCTCTGGGTGATATTTGTGCTACATTTGGGCTCTTTTTTCTCTGGTGGCCATCTTGGGAGACTTATTTGTTATGAAGTTTCCTAATTTCCTCATTTACTACAGTCTCCTCAGTAGGAAATGCTTTCAGTTTTTACTTTGATTCCATCAAGTAGGCATTCAGATGTGTCACACATTTGCCATAAATTCAGAATGTTAGCACTCTCGTTGTTCATTAGATCACTGTAGTAAAGCTACTGCTCACCAAGGAGTTAACTGGAAGTCTACTGCTGGTATTGAAAGTGATTGTTTCAGTCTGCATGTCAGAATTTTCTAATGAAATAGAAGAGGATTTGAGATCTCACTTAAAACATGCCCTAAATTTTCTTTTTGCAGCACAAACCATAATTTCTATGGCAAAATGAACCCCCTCATTTTGTTCCTTTTTAAATTAAATGTTTTAAGTGTTACCAGTTTATTCCAATCAAGATGGCTTCAGGTATGCCATACTTTTGTCATAAGTAAGGCTGTTAGCACTCTAGTTGTTCTTTAGAACACTCTGGGAAGCTGCAGTAGAACACAAAGGCATCAACTGACAGGCTGCTCCTGTTGAAATATAACAGGAAGATATTTGAGATCTCACTTAAAACATGTCCTAATTTTTCTTTCTACAGCACTAACCATAATTTCTATGGCAAAATGAACCCCCTCATTTTGTTCCTTTTTAAATTAAATGTTTTAAGTGTTACCAGTTTATTCCAATCAAGATGGCTTCAGGTGTGCCATACTTTTGTCATAAGTAAGGCTGTTAGCACTCTAGTTGTTCTTTAGAACACTCTGGGAAGCTGCAGTAGAACACAAAGGAATCAACTGACAGTCTCTGCCATTGTTGGATGTACATGTTTTACTGAGAATGTCAGACTTCATTCTCACATGACTGAGAAAGATAATGTGAATTTACAGAAAATATGCTCTCATTTTAGCTTCTGGAGCACCTTCCAAAACTGTATGGGACAAGCATGTGAAAATAGTTTTCTCTCAAACATGATTCATGATATCCCAGCAGAAGGTTTTTCACAGGGTAAAATCACCTTAGAACACACCACAATTCCTGAAATTAGTATGGTACCATCAACAAATGAATTCTAATGTAACTAAAGTCTGTTATCACCCTTCATAGTTCTCCTTTTGGTAACCCTCAAAATCTTCGATTCACTACAATGCATTTCAATGGGGTACTATCATTTATATTGGTCCCAAGATGGCTGCCAGCAATTCCAGGATGAAGTGCTGACAGCCAATCAGATCTCACGATGACATGTGTGGTTAGGCTCCGCCCAGATATATATGTGTTTTTACTTTTGATTTTCTCAGCAACTACTGAACAGATTTACACCATTTAACAAAAGGGTTCTTTCTGAACCAAGAACTACCTCTTTGCCAAATTTGGTGTAATTCCGTTCAGCAGTTCGGGCTGTAGCCTTGCATAAAGTTTCCTATGGGAAATTGATTTTTTGACTCTTATTTTTTTAATTTCTCCGCAACTACTGAACGGATTTACACCATTTAACAAAAAGGGTTCTTTCTGAACCAAGAACTACCTCTTTGCCAAATTTTGTGTCATTCCGTTCAGCAGTTCGGGCTGTAGCCGTGGCTAAAGTTTCCTATGGGAAAATGAATGGGGAAAACACGTTTTGGGACCCCCCTTTTTTCTCGGCCCCCGCTTGATGAATCTCCCCGAAACTTTCAGGGTAGGAGCGGACCGGAGCGGGCCATAAAGTTTGAAAATTTCGCGAAGATTCATCAACCGACGCAAGAGTTATTTCAAATAGAATGTTGCGGATTTCCTATGGAAAATAGGACCTAACTATAACTATCTACTGGCGACCGCCAGTAGATAATATATATATATATATATATATATATATCCATATATTATGCTACGCTGCAACCTGTGAATATAAGGACTTCCTCAAAACTCCCCGCTGTGTCCTTGGATTGCTTTCGTAGTGATAGTGGTCGTTTTGGTGATATATATTATATATATATATATATATATATCTATATATATATATATATATATTCACTGAAAAAACCATAGGTTTCAGACACGTTATAGTTAGAAATGAGCATTTAAAAAACCTTTGAAATTCACTGAAAAAACCATAGGTTTTAGGGACAGTTATAGTTAGTTGGACATTTCACTCGTACAAAACCATAGAAATTCCCCCGTTATAGTTAGTTCAGCTAACTATAACTCGCGCCCCTGCAATGCACTGCTGATGACGTCACATATTACATCACTCATGACATGGTCAGTGACATCACTGATGACATCACTGATGACATCTCAAATGACATCACTGATGACATCACTGATGACATCATCCAGTGACTGTGTGTTTCTGTAAAGTTTAAATATGTTTAATATATATAGGGAAAGGCGTATTGAAGAATGAGTGGGTGTACAAGTGTCTGAATGGATGATTTAGTACGTGAGTGACTGACTCTACAAGTGAGTGATTAAATGTTTCTTACTGAATGCATGGGTTAGTGACTAAACTGTGTGAATGTCTGTATCCGTCTGTCTGTTGGTTTGTAAGCGGCTGCATGAGCTTTCTGAATAGCTACATGAGTGTCTACATGGGTTATTGATTGATTGTCTGAGTATCTGTATGGGTGCCTGAGTGTTTGTGTGGGTGGGGTATGTGTGACTCTGTGCATAGATGTGTGAGTTGGTGATTCACTGGGTGCATGGTTTCAAGAGTGCATCTGTGATGGACTGTATGGGTGGGTGAGTGTGTGTATGGGTGTGTTAGTGATTGAATGTATATCTCAGTGGTACATGTGTGAGTAACTACATATGTGAAAGGCAGTATATATGTGTGTTGGAGTATATAAATGGCTATAAGTGAGAGTGTGTGATTGTGAGAGTGGCTGTATGGATGAGTGTGTACTTGTATCAGTGATTGTATAAGAGCATAAGAATGTGCTAGTATTTGTATGAGTAAGTGAGCTGGTGTGTGTATAACTGTATAGGTGAGTAAATGGGTGTGTGATTAAGTTTTTTGCATGACTGACTAGGTGTGTGAGTACCTCTATGGATGAGTGGTGGTGTGTGAGTGTTTATATAGGTGTATGAGTGCATATGATAGTCCTGTACTGAGTGACTAAGTATGAGTGACTGTACGGGTGAGTGAGTGGATGTGTGTGTAGACCTAAGAATCAGTGAGTGGGTATGTAGTTTTTGGTTTGGAGTGTCTATGGTTTTGAGAATGGCAGTCTGTAATTTAGAGTGGGTGTATCAAAAGTTATATTACGGTGTGAGAAGATGCATGAAATTATCACATGGATGATGTCATCAGTGATGTCATTTGAGATGTCATCAGTGATGTCATCAGTGATGTCACTGACCATGTCATGAGTGATGTAATATGTGACGTCATCAGCAGTGCATTGCAGGGCGCGAGTTATAGTTAGCTGAACTAACTATAACGGGGGAATTTCTATGGTTTTGTACGAGTGCAATGTCCAACTAACTATAACTGTCCCTAAAACCTATGGTTTTTTCAGTGAATTTCAAAGGTTTTTAAATGCTAATTTCTAACTATAACGTGTCTGAAACCTATGGTTTTTTCAGTGAATTTCAAAGGTTTTTTAAATGCTAATTTCTAACTATAACGTGCCTGAAACCTATGATTTTTTAAGTGAATTTCAAAGGTTTTTTTAAATGCTAGTTTCTAACTATGCCTACAGAGGTAGGACATGTGAAGAAAGAAGAAAAAACGCACAGAAAGAAGCAAAAGATGTGCAGAAAGAACCAACAGAGGAGCAGAAAGAGGCCTTGTTGCAAAATCATCCTGTGCCCACAACTTTTTCAGACGGGTACTGGTGGTAACTGACTCTGACTAACCAGAGCCAGTGCTATGCTAAAAGACACTTAGAATACAGTGAAAACACCTACATACACTAGGGAACACTATGCGTTGGGGTACCCCTGTGATTAGCATGACCTCCTCTGCAAGTCCCTAGTACATAATAGGGCAGGGGATTAAAACTACCTCTTAAAACGCGCTACAGGGTGCGTTTGCACAGTGGTGAAGGGAGGGGGCCTGAGGTGACATGTGTGCAAACGCACCCCGTGGCGCGTTTTAAGTTGCGGGATTAAGTCCCCTTGAATTCTGAGGGTCCCTGGGGCCCAACTAGCCCCCAGGTACCTACAGTTAGGACCACAGAGCTGAGTTGCAGAGAGGCGTTCCGAGGCCACGCACCTTTTTTCACCTCTCTGCAACGCAACTCTGTTGTGCTTACTGAAGGTACCTGGTGGGCTAGTTGGCCCCCAGGGTCCCTCAGGATTCAAAGGAATTAATTCCCCAACTTAAAACGCACCACAGGGCGTGTTTGCGCACATGTCACCTGAGGCCCCGCCCCCTCCCTTCACCACTGTGCAAACGCGCCCTGTGGTGCATTTTAAGTTGGGGGATTAGGTCACCTTGAATCCTGAGGGTCCCTGGGGCCCAACTAGCCCACTAGGTACTTCCAGTAAGCACCACAGGCCTGCGTTGCAACGCCTGTAACAAATTGTGCAGTTGTGTTTAGGTAGTGAAGAGGGTCGTGCTGGGGGTAGTGTTTTAGGGTTTAGGGTAGTGCAGTGGTGTTTGTGTAGTGTAGGGGGTCATGCTGGGGGTAGATTTAGGGTTTAGAGTAGTGCAGTGGTGTTTGGGTAGTGTAGGGAGTCGTGCTGGGGGAGTGTTTTAGGGTTTAGGGTAGTGCAGTGGTGTTTGGGTAGTGTAGGGGGTCGTGCTGGGGGTAGTGTTTTAGGGTTTAGGGTAGTGCAGTGGTGTTTGGGTAGTGTAGGGGGTCGTGCTGGGGGTAGTGATTTAGGGTAGTGCAGTGGTGTTTGGGTAGTGTAGGGGGTACTGCTGGGGGTAGTGTTTTAGGGTTTAGGGTAGTGCAGTGGTGTTTGGGTAGTGTAGGGGTACTGCTGGGGGTAGTTTTTAGGGTTTAGGGTAGTGCAGTGGTGTTTGGGTAGTGTAGTGGTTCGTGCTGGGGTAGTTTTTTAGGGTTTAGGGTAGTGCAGTGGTGTTTGTGTAGTGTAGGGGGTAGTGTTTTAGGGTTTAGGGTAGTGCAGTGGTGTTTGTGTAGTGTAGGAGGTCGTGTTTTAGGGTTTAGGGTAGTGCAGTGGTCTTTGGGTAGTGTAGGGAGTCGTGCGGGGGTAGTGTTTTAGGGTTTAGGGTAGTGTAGGGGGTCATGCGGGGGTAGTGTTTTAGGGATTAGGGTAGTGCATTGGTGTTTGGGTAGTGTAGGGGGTCATGCGGGGGTAGTGTTTTAGGGTTTAGGGCAGTGCAGTGGTGTTTGGGTAGTGTAGGGGGTCGTGCTGGGGGAGTGTTTTAGGGTTTAAGGCAGTGCAGTGGTGTTCGGGTAGTGTAGGGGGTCGTGCTGGGGGAGTGTTTTAGGGTTTAGGGCAGTGCAGTGGTGTTCGGGTAGTGTAGGGGGTCGTGCTGAGGGGAGTGTTTGAGGGTTTAGGGCAGTGCAGTCGTGTTCGGGTAGTGTAGGGGGTTGTGCTAGGGGTAGTATTTTAGGGTTTAGGGTAGTGCAGTGGTGTTCGGGTAGTGTAGGGGGTCGTGCTGGGGGTAGTGTTCTAGGGTTTAGGGCAGTGCAGTGGTGTTTGGGCAGTGTAGGGGGTCGTGCTGGGGGTGGTGTTTCAGGGTTTAGGGCAGTGCAGTGGTGTTCGGGCAGTGTAGGGGGTGGTGTTTCAGGGTTTAGGGCAGTGCAGTGGTGTTCGGGCAGTGTAGGGGGTCGTGCAGGGGTGGTGTTTCAGGGTTTAGGGCAGTGGTGTTCGGACAGTGTAAGGGGTCATGCTGGGGGTGGTGTTTCAGGGTTTGGGGCAGTGCAGTGGTGTTCGAGCAGTAAAGGGGGTCGTGCTGGGGGTGGTGTTTCAGGGTTTAGGGCAGTGCAGTGGTGTTCGGGCAGTGTAGGGGCGGTGCAGGGGGTGGTGTTTCAGGGTTTAGGGCAGTGCAGTGGTGTTCGGGCAGTGTAGGGGGTCGTGCAGGGGCTGGTGTTTCAGGGTTTAGGGCAGTGCAGTGGTGTTCGGGCAGTGTAGGGGGTCATGCAGGTGGCTGGTGTTTCAGGGTTTAGGGCAGTGCAGTGGTGTTCGGGCAGTGTAGGGGTCTTGCTGGGGCTGGTGTTTCAGAGTCTAGGGCAGTGCAGTGGTGTTCGGGCAGTGTAGGGGGTCTTGCTGGGGCTGGTGTTTCAGGGTTTAGGGCAGTGCAGTGGTGTTCGGGCAGTGTACGGGGTCGTGCTGGGGGTGGTGTTTCATGGTTTAGGGCAGTGCAGTGGTGTTCGGGCAGTGTAGGGGGTCGTGCTGGGGCTAGTGTTTCAGGATTTAGGGCAGAGCCATGGTGTTCAGGCAGTGTAGGGGGTTTTGCTGGAGGTGGTGTTTCAGGGTTTAGGGCAGTGCAGTGGTGTTCGTGCAGTGTAGGGGGTGGTGTTTCAGGGTTTAGGGCAGTGGTGTTCAGGCAGTGTAGGGGGTCTTGCTGGGGTTGATGTTTCAGGGTTTAGGGCAGTGCAGTGGTGTTCGGGCAGTGTAGGGGGTCATGCTGGGGGTGGTGTTTCAGGGTTTAGGGCAGTGCAGTGGTGTTCCGGCAGTGTAGGAGGTCGTGCAGGGGTGGTGTTTCAGGGTTTAGGGCAGTGCAGTGGTGTTCGGGCAGTGTAGGGGGTCGTGCTGGGGGTGGTGTTTCAGGGTTTAGGGCAGTGCAGTGGTGTTCGGGCAGTGTAGGGTGTCGTGCTGAGGGGTGGTGTTTCAGGGTTTAGGGCAGTGCAGTGGTGTTCGGGCAGTGTAGGGGGTCGTGCAGGGGGTGGTGTTTCAGGGTTTAGGGCAGTGCAGTGGTGTTTGGGCAGTGTAGGGGGTCGTGCAGGGGTGGTGTTTCAGGGTTTAGGGCAGTGCAGTGGTGTTCGGCCAGTGTAGGTGGTCTTGCTGGGGGTGGTGTTTCAGGCTTTAGTGCAGTGGTGTTCGGGCAGTGTAGGGGGTCTTGCTGGGGGTGGTGTTTCAGGGTTTAGGGCAGTGCAGTGGTGTTCGGGCAGTGTAGGGGGTCTTGCTGGGGCTGGTGTTTCAGGGTTTAGGGCAGTGCAGTGGTGTTCGGGCAGTGTAGGGGGTCGTGCTGGGGCTGGTGTTTCAGGGTTTAGGGTAGTGCAGTGGTGTTTGGGCAGTGTAGGGGGTCGTGCTGGGGCTGGTGTTTCAGGGTTTAGGGCAGTGCAGTGGTTTTCGGGCAGTGTAGGCGGTCGTGCTGGGGCTGGTGTTTCAGGGTTTAGGGCAGTGCAGTGGTGTTCGGGCAGTGTACGGGGTTGTGCTGGGGCTGGTGTTTCAGGGTTTAGGGCAGTGCAGTGGTGTTCGGGCAGTGTAGGGGGTCGTGCTGGGGGTGGTGTTTCAGGGTTTAGGGCAGTGCAGTGGTGTTCGGGCAGTGTAGGGGGTCGTGCTGGGGGTGGTGTTTCAGGGTTTAGGGCAGTGCAGTGGTGTTCGGGCAGTGTAGGGGGTCATGCTGGGGGTGGTGTTTCAGGGTTTAGGGCAGTGCAGTGGTGTTCGGGCAGTGTAGGGGGTCTTGCTGGGGGTGGTGTTTCAGGGTTTAGGGCAGTGGTGTTCGGGCAGTGTAGGGGTCTTGCTGGGGGTGATGTTTCAGGGTTTAGGGCAGTGCAGTGGTGTTCGGGCAGTGTAGGGGGTCTTGCTGGGGGTAGTGTTTCGGGGTTTAGGGCAGTGCAGTGGTGTTCGTGCAGTGTAGGGGGTCGTGCTGGGGGTGGTGTTTCAGGGTTTAGTGCAGTGCAGTAGTGTTCGGGCAGTGTAGGGGATCGTGCAGGGGTGGTGTTTCAGGGTTTAGGGCAGTGGTAGTGTTCGGGCAGTGTAGGGGATCGTGCAGGGGGTGGTGTTTCAGGGTTTAGGGCAGTGCAGTGGTGTTCGGGCAGTGTCGGGGGTCGTGCAGGGGGTGGTGTTTCAGGGTTTAGGGCAGTGCAGTGGTGTTCGGGCAGTGTAGGGGTCATGCTGGGGCTGGTGTTTCAGGGTTTAGGGCAGTGCAGTGGTGTTCGGGCAGTGTAGGGGGTCTTGCTGGGGGTGGTGTTTCAGGGTTTAGGGCAGTGGTGTTCGGGCAGTGTAGGGGGTCTTGCTGGGGGTGATGTTTCAGGGTTTAGGGCAGTGCAGTGGTGTTCGGGCAGTGTAGGGGGTCTTGCTGGGGGTAGTGTTTCAGGGTTTAGGGCAGTGCAGTGGTGTTCGTGCAGTGTAGGGGGTCGTGCTGGGGATGGTGTTTCAGGGTTTAGGGCAGTGCAGTAGTGTTCGGGCAGTGTAGGGGGTCGTGCAGGGGGTGGTGTTTCAGGGTTTAAGGCAGTGCAGTGGTGTTCGGGCAGTGTAGGGAGTCGTGCTGGGGGTGGTGTTTCAGGGTTTAGGGCAGTGCAGTGGTGTTCGGGCAGTGTAGGGGTTCGTGCTGGGGGTGGTGTTTCAGGGTTTAGGGCAGTGGTGTTCGGGCAGTGTAGGGGGTCTTGCTGGGGGTGATGTTTCAGGGTTTAGGGCAGTGCAGTGGTGTTCGGGCAGTGTAGGAGGTCTTGCTGGGGGTAGTGTTTCAGGGTTTAGGGCAGTGCAGTGGTGTTCGGGCAGTGTAGGGGCGTGCTCGGGGTGGTGTTTCAGGGTTTAGGGCAGTGCAGTGGTGTTCGGGCAGTGTAGGGGTCGTGAAGGGGGTGGTGTTTCAGGGTTTAGGGCAGTGCAGTGGTGTTCGGGCAGTGTAGGGGGTCGTGCTAGGGTTGGTGTTTCAGGGTTTAGGGCAGTGCAGTGGTGTTCGGGCAGTGTAGGGGGTCGTGCAGGGGCTGGTGTTTCAGGGTTTAGGGCAGTGCAGTGGTGTTCGGGCAGTGTAGGGGGTCGTGCTGGGGGTAGTGTTTTAGGGTTTAGGGTAGTGCAGTGGTGCTTGTGTAGTGTAGGGGGTCGTGCTGGGGGTAGTGTTTTAGGGTTTAGGGTAGTGCAGTGGTGTTTGTGTAGTGTAGGGGTCATGTTTTAGGGTAGTGCAGTGGTGCTTGGGTAGTGTAGGGGGTCATGCTGGGGGTAGTGTTTTAGGATTTAGGTTAGTGCAGTGGTGTTTGGGTAGTGTAGGGGGTCATGCTGGGGGTAGTGTTTTAGGGTTTAAGGTAGTGCAGTGGTGTTTGTGTAGTGTAGGGGGTCGTGCTGGGGGTATTGTTTTAGGGTTTAGGGTAGTGCAGTGGTGCTTGTGTTGTGTAGGGGGTCGTGCTGGGGGTAGTGTTTTAGGGTTTAGGGTAGTGCAGTGGTGTTTGTGTAGTGTAGGGGTCATGTTTTAGGGTAGTGCAGTGGTGTTTGGGTAGTGTAAGGGGTCGTGCTGGGGGTAGTGTTTTAGGATTTAGGTTAGTGCAGTGGTGTTGGGGTAGTGTTTTAGGGTTTAGGGTAGTGCAGTGGTGTTTGTGTAGTGTAGGGGGCCATGCTGGGGGTAGTGTTTTAGGGTTTAGGATAGTGCAGTGGTGCTTGTGTAGTGTAGGGGGTCGTGCTGGGGGTAGTGTTTTAGGGTTTAGGGTAGTGCAGTGGTGTTTTTGTAGTGTAGGGGGTCATGTTTTTAGATGCAACGCTCCAATACCTGACCAGTCTGCACTACATAAAACTGCAAAAAACTAAAAATAACAAGTGTTTTGCACACTTTTGTCATTGGGCTATATGTGGGCTACATCTGGGTAATATTTGTGCTACATTTGGGCTCTTTTTTCACTGGTGGCCATCTTGGAAGACTTCTTTGTTATGAAGTTTTCTAATTTCCTCATTTACTGCAGTCTCCTCAGTAGGAAATGCTTTCAGTTTTTTACTTTGATTCCATCAAGAAGGCATTCAGATGTGTCACACATTTGCCATAAATTCAGAATGTTAGCACTCTAGTTGTTCATTAGATCACTGTAGTAAAGCTACTGCTCACCAAGGAGTTAACTGGAAGTCTACTGCTGGTATTGAAAGTGATTGTTTCAGTCTGCATGTCAGAATTTTCTAATGAAATAGAAGAGGATTTGAGATTTCACTTAAAACATGCACTAAATTTTCTTTTGCAGCACTAACCATAATTTCTATGGCAAAATGAACCCCCTCATTTTGTTCCTTTTTAAATTAAATGTTTTAAGTGTTACCAGTTTATTCCAATCAAGATGGCTTCAGGTGTGCCATACTTTTGTCATAAGTAAGACTGTTAGCGCTCTAGTTGTTCTTTAGAACACTCTTGGGAAGCTGCAGTAGAACACAAAGGCATCAACTGACAGGCTGCTCCTGTTGAAATATAACAGGAAGATATTTGAGATCACACTTGAAACATGTCCTAATTTTTCTTTCTACAGCACTAACCATAATTTCTATGACAAAATGAACCCCATCATTTTGTTCCTTTTTAAATTAAATGTTTTAAGTGTTACCAGTTTATTCCAATCAAGATGGCTTCAGGTGTGCCATACTTTTGTCATAAGTAAGACTGTTAGCGCTCTAGTTGTTCTTTAGAACACACTGGGAAGCTGCAGGAGAACACAAAGGCATCAACTGACAGGCTGCTCCTGTTGAAATATAACAGGAAGATATTTGAGATCACACTTGAAACAAGTCCTAATTTTTCTTTCCAGAGCACTAACCGTAATTTCTATGACAAGATGAACCCCATCATTTTGTTCCTTTTTAAATTAAATGTTTTAAGTGTTACCAGTTTATTCCAATCAAGATGGCTTCAGGTGTGCCATACTTTTGTCATAAGTAAGGCTGTTAGCACTCTAGTTGTTCTTTAGAACACTCTGGGAAGCTGCAGTAGAACACAAAGGAATCAACTGACATTCTCTGCCCTTGTTGGATGTACATGTTTTACTGAGAATGTCAGTCTTCATTCTCACATGACTGAGAAAGATAATGTGAATTTACCGAAAATATGCTCTCATTTTAGCTTCTGGAGCACCTTCCAAAACTGTATGGGACAAGCATGTGAAAATAGTTTTCTCTCAAACATGATTCATGATATCCCAGCAGAAGGTTTTTCACAGGGTAAAATCACCTTAGAACACACCACAATTCCTGAAATTAGTATGGTACCATCAACAAATGAATTCTAATGTAACTAAAGTCTGTTATCACCCTTTATAGTTCTCCTTTTGGTAACCCTCAAAATCTTCGATTCACTACAATGCATTTCAATGGGGTACTATCATTTATATTGGTCCCAAGATGGCTGCCAGCAATTCCAGGATGAAGTGCTGACAGCCAATCAGATCTCACGATGACATGTGTGGTTAGGCTCCGCCCAGATATATATGTGTTTTTACTTTTGATTTTCTCAGCAACTACTGAACGGATTTACACCATTTAACAAAAGGGTTCTTTCTGAACCAAGAACTACCTCTTTGCCAAATTTGGTGTAATTCCGTTCAGCAGTTCGGGCTGTAGCCTTGCATAAAGTTTCCTATGGGAAATTGATTTTTTGACTCTTATTTTTTAATTTCTCCGCAACTACTGAACGGATTTACACCATTTAACAAAAAGCGTTCTTTCTGAACCAAGAACTACCTCTTTGCCAAATTTTGTGTCATTCCGTTCAGCAGTTCGAGCTGTAGCCGTGGCTAAAGTTTCCTATGGGAAAATGAATGGGGAAAACACGTTTTGGGACCCCCCTTTTTTCTCGGCCCCCGCTTGACGAATCTCCCCGAAACTTTTAGAGTAGGAGCGGACCGGAGCGGGCCATAAAGTTTGAAAATTTCGCGAAGATTCGTCAACCGACGCAAGAGTTATTTCAAATAGAATGTTGCAGATTTCCTATGGAAAATAGGACCTAACTATAACTATCTACTGGCGACCGCCAGTAGATAATATATATATATATATATATATATATATATATATATATATATATATATATATATATATATATATTTATATATATATATCCATATATTATGCTACGCTGCAACCTGTGAATAAAGGACTTCCCTCAAAACTCCCCGCTGTGTCCTTGGATTGCTTTCGGAGTGAAGTGGTCGTTTTGGTGATATATATATATATATATATATATATATTTTTTGTTTTTTTTGTTTTTTGTTTTTTGTTTTGAGGAAGGCGTGCAGCCGAAACTCGTCTGTCCGAGAGAGTTCGTGTGACATAATAAATATTGAAAATCAATTTCGCCAGTGTGCACCTCGTTCATGACCACTGAGGGAAGGTCATTTTTTATGATATATATATATATAAAGTCCAGCCCCATTCACAAAAGAATGGGTCCGGCACTTTGCTTGGTAACACCAAAGGATCTTTATTGCCATAACATCAGGCGCATGGCGTTGAAATGCTGTGTTTGTGAAACGCTTGGGCAGACGTGTTTCAGCCTTGCGGCTTTCCTCAGTGCCAGTTCACCATCAACATCAACAGCGATATTCCACCTGGAGGCTTATTTGGAGTATGCTGTTAGCCCATACTCCACTGTGTAGCCACTGCATGCGCTGCTCCCAGGGCTAGTCCACGCGAGGTTTTGTGTGTCCCGCTGCGAGTGCACATTGAGTAATTGTGCACCCGTACACCCAGTGGTGCCCCAAACCGGTTGGCCACGGTCCTCACACCCACCACGGCAATGCATCCAGGGGAGACATCAATGGTAAGCCGTTTGTCTGTTACCTTCACGCAGTACGATGCTGCTTGCTCTCTCCCCTTGCAGCAGTGTTATCCAGTGAAACTCTTATCTGCTTGGGGGGGCGACGCGCTGTATTTTTATACAAAGTCCAAGATTTGCAAGGTGGCACATTGCACCAGAACGAGAGGGCGTGCCGGGAACCAGTGCCTGCTGACTGGTAAAACACAAAGTCCAGCCCCATAAAGTCCAGTTCCACATCAACAGCAATATTCCACCTGGAGGCTTATTTGAAAATTCAGCGGTCCTCTCCCATTGGAGTATACTGTTAGCCCATCCTCCGCTGTGTAGCCACTGCATGCGCTGCTCCCAGGGCTAGTCCACGCCAGGATTTGTGTGTCCCGCTGCGAGTGCACATTGAGCAATATATATCCTTCAGTTGCTGCTCCTTTCGCCTTCCCCCACCCTGTGCAGTGGATCGCTTGCAGTCGGCGGAGCGCGCCGAACATAGTATTACTGAGAAACGTTAATAAAGCGATCACTCAGAGTTTTGGCAGTTTACCAGAAGTTGATTTTAATCCAGGTAACGCGTTTCGCTTGCACAGCAAGCTTGGTCACACACTGTATTGTGGGTAAAGACTTGCAATACATAGGAAGTATAGAAATCAACGATGGACAAATAATATACATATTAACACTTTGGTAGAGTGGCATCCATTTTGTAATGTGCACATAGTATGTTTAATGTATTAAAATTCGTACATGTCTCCCCGCAGCGGGATTTGATTGTATTGAAATTCATACAAGTATATCCATAAGGGTTACGTGCCTCTCCATCTGAGATTTTTGATATGAGAATGGGGGTCAGTGGGTCCAAAGGTCACTGTGGTCAGGATGGCATCCATTTTTAACGTGCAATGGGTCGTTAATTTGTACTAGATTCTGTACAAGTATCTCCACATTGGGGTTCAATTCTATTGGAATTCATACAAATGTCCCCAAATAAACAGTGCACATTACAAAATGGATGCCACTCTACCAAAGTGTTAATATGTATATTCTTTGTCCATCGTTGATTTCTATACTTCCTATGTATTGCAAGACTTTACCCACAATACAGTGTGTGACCAAGCTTGCTGTGCAAGCAAAACGCGTTACCTGGATTAAAATTAACGTTTCTCAGTCATATATATATATATACATATATATATATATATTCACTGAAAAAACCATAGGTTTTAGGGACAGTTATAGTTACTTGGACATTGCACTCGTACAAAACCCGTGAAATTCCCCGTTATAGTTAGTTCAGCTAACTATAACTCGCGCCCGCAATGCACTGCTGATGACGTCACATATTACATCACTCATGACATGGTCAGTGACATCACTGATGACATCACTGATGACATCTCAAATGACATCACTGATGACATCATCCAGTGACTGTGTGTTTCTGTAAAGTTTAAATATTTTTAATATATATATAGGAAAAGACGTATTGAAGAATGAGTGGGTGTGTAAGTGTCTGTATGGATGATTTAGTAGGTGCGTGACTGACTCTATAAGTGAGTGATTTAACGTATCTTACTGAATGCATGGTTTAGTGACTAAACTGGGTGAATGTCTGTATCCGTCTGTCTGTTGCTGTGTAAGTGGCTGCATGTGTTTGTGAATAGCTACATAAGTGTCTATATGAGTTATTGAATGGTTGTCTGAGTATCTGTATGGGTGCCTGAGTGTTTGTGTGGGAGGGGTGTGTGCGACTCTGTGCATAGATGTGTGAGTGGGTGATTCACTGGGTGGATGGTTTCAAGAGTGTATCTGTGATAGACTGTATGGGTGGGTAAGTGTGTGTAAGAGTGTGTTAGTGAGTGAATGTATGTCCCAGTGGTACATGTGTGAGTAACTACATATGTGAAAGGCAGTATATATGTGTGTTGGAGTATATAAATAGATATAAGCGAGAGTGAGTGATTGTGATAGTGGCTGTATGGATGAGTGTGTGCTTGTATCAGTGATTGTATAAGAGCGTAAGAATGTGCTAGTATTTGTATGAGTAAGTGAGCTGGTGTGTGTATAACTGTATAGGTGAGTAAATGGCAGTGTGTTTAATTATTTGCATGACTGACTAGGTGTGTGAGTACCTCTATGGATGAGTGGCGGTGTTTGAGTGTCTATATAGGAGTATGAGTGCATATGATAGTCCTGTACTGAGTGACCGTAAGTATGAGTGACTGTACGGGTGAGTGAGTGGATGTGTGCGTAGACCTATGAATCAGTGAGTGGGTATGTAGTTATTGGTGTTGGAGTGTCTATGGTTTTGCGAATGGCAGTCTGTAATTTAGAGTGGGTGTATCAAAGGTTATATTAGGGTGTGAGGAGGTGCATCAGATTATCACGTGGATGATGTCATCAGTGATGTCATTTGAGATGTCATCAGTGATGTCATCAGTGATGTCACTGACCATGTCATGAGTGATGTAATATGTGACGTCATCAGCAGTGCATTACGGAGCGCGAGTTATAGTTAGCTGAACTAACTATAACGGGGGAATTTCACGGGTTTTGTACGAGTGCAATGTCCAAGTAACTATAACTGTCCCTAAAACCTATGGTTTTTTCAGTGAATTTCAAAGGTTTTTTAAATGCTAATTTCAGTCAAACCGAAGCTTGGGTGGAATGGTTATGGGTGGCGGAAATAGCGTACAACAGTGCCCAGCATACGTCTACACTACATACACCTTTCTTCAGCACGTATGGTTTTCACCCGCGTTTCACCCCATTGGTACTCCCCAGACAGAACACTAAGCTCCCAGAGGTACATCAACGATTGCGGCAGCTCCGCACAGCCCTGCTTGAGACACGGAACAATTTGCTCCGTGCCAAGGTGCGGTATAAGTCCCAGGCAGACAAACGTAGGAGACCGGGTCCCACATACACAAAGGGGGAGCGGGTTTGGTTGTCTACAAAAAACATCAGATTTAAGAAGTACAGCGCCTTCAGCCCAAAATACATTGGCCCTTACAGAGTTATCAAACATGTCAATCCTGTGGCAGTTAAGCTTCAACTACCTGTTAACCTTCGTATCCACCCTGTTTTCCATGTTTCGCTGCTAAAACCTTCTCATTGCCCAGTTAAGAAGCAACCCATGCCCATTTGGGTGCAACAGGACCCCGAATACGAGGTTAAGGGAATATTGGACTCTAGGGTGGTTCGTGGCAGACTTTGGTATCTGGTTTCTTGGAAGGGATACGGCCCGGAGGAGGACTCGTGGGAACCAGCGGGGGCGGTACATGCTGCACGTCTGGTTACGGCGTTCCACAGTAAACATCCGGACAAACCTGGTGTCAGTCAGTGTTTG
Source organism: Calotriton arnoldi (assembly GCA_963921515.1). Classification (NCBI taxonomy): domain Eukaryota; kingdom Metazoa; phylum Chordata; class Amphibia; order Caudata; family Salamandridae; genus Calotriton; species Calotriton arnoldi. The sequence goes on along the minus strand of CAWUFW010000134.1, from coordinate 4,898,315 downwards.
GCTCAAGGGGGATGTACTGTCAGGATCCGTAGGCCGGTAAAGCACTGACTGCCCGATAACGAAGTAGGAACCAGGAAGTCCAGACATAAACTACACTTCCCAGCATCCATAGCGTGAGCACGCTCCACGTGACTCGGACGCTAATTCAACCCGGATATAGGGACGTCAGGCGCTCCAAACGCTGCCGATTATTCTTGGATCTTCTCCGTGGAAGCAGCGTTTCTACTCCTGATCTCCAAGGCGGTAAGGGTGCCCCCCGCACCTCGTTCTTGTCCTTTGCCTTTTATTTCATGGTACTTGCGCGCACGAGAATAGGCTTTCTCAGTGCTTTCTTGGCCCACGCTTCTCTGTTGGGGAAAACGGCGTTTTCGGCTGTTTTCATGCAGAGAAGCCTAACGGGCAATATTTGACTTGCTCCTTTCTGGATTGGCTGGTCCGTTGGAAGGCGAGCTCTTTGCTTCTTTGTTGGCAGTACCGCACAGTCAGCGTTTCCTCGCAGAGAGGCGCTTGTGCATTTAACAGCGTTCAGATACTTTCATTGTCATTCCCTGTTGGTGAGACCAGAGACTCCTGGGTTCTCATGCAGGGAGTGGATCCTTTTCTTTTGGCGATTCTTTCTTTGGTAATACATTGACTTTCAGTTGACTTCTCTATACCTGTGGATCTATGAACCTTGTCTTACCTATACTAGTTCACCAATGCTCAAATCAAGATGGCCATGTGATTATTATACTCTTCCAGTGGAGCGCCTTATGTTTTCAAAGTGCCAGAAGTAATGTGCACCTCTTTTTTGGTTTTATTCATACATGGTCTGTTCTTATATATCATTTCCTAGGAGAGAGAGAGATAAGAGGGCGTCAAGGAGTTCCTATATTGCTTTTGGGACTATTCCACACATGACCAGGGTAGGTGGTGTAAATATATGTTATTCCTATAACAGAGACATTTGTGGTGTAAGTTTAATACTGATACATGTTTTCTCCTCCGTGTAGTGTGTCATGTTGGAAGACGGCAATCACCCTCTTCGCTCTTCTGGTAGAAACACCTCTTTAATTTCCTTTACAGGTAGAGTGCACTATAGATTCACCAGATATACTTCACAGAACGCTCACCTGTTTCACTATACTGTTGCACCAAACTGGGTATTAACAATGTTTTTCCTGTGTCATCCATAGATCTCCCTCCCAGCTGTTCCTACCCTTTCCTTCCCTCGCTTGATTATCCCAATAGTCCGCGTGTAATTATATTACGGACTTGGGGCAGTCGAGAGGTGGACCCCTTTTGAGCATCAGCACAATCCCGAGGATTCTGGAAGGCGGAACCTGACAGACAACTCAAGCTTTGCTCTCACTAAGGGGTTCTGAGTTATGTCACTCAGGAAACCTTGGTGAAAACATACACATAATTCATTGTTACCCATCTATAATTATATTCGTTGTGCCTGGCCTGGCTTGATTTTGGTATTATAGGTACTGTTGCAACACCATTCGACACCAGAGCTCTCTCAAAAATCACTATGTGTACAAAAAATGGTGCAATATGTAAAATGTCCGATCTACCAGTTTTAAGTACACTATTAATAGCGCAGACCTATAGTAGATAGTGGGTCAAACTATAGAGCTCAAGAGTCATATATGAAAGATAGTGCAAAGGTACATATAAAAGGTCACTGTGGTATTTACATCACACATAGAACATACATAGTTTCAGATGCCTTTTCATACTTTTTTGGGACCATAAGCACCTGATTACAATATATTATTTTGCTCATTGTAGGAAACATAGAACACACATTGGTAAAGTAAATATAAGATAATGGGATTTGGAGTTACGGTGGAGAACTGACAGAACTACTGGCAGGAATGGTATCTACCCCCAGGCCTTGAAAATGTCAACAGGGGTACACTTTTAAAAAATAGTTGCACTGAATAAAAAGGTTATGTTTTATGTGTGTTCCAAAGCCAGTGAACAGTGGTGCCACATGGTTCCAGGTATGGAATATGCATGTAAGAATTTGGTTAAATTAGGATGTCAATAGCTTCATTTTTATAGATAACAACTAAATTTGTGAGGAACGCTCCCTGATGAAGGAACAATGACTCCGAAATGCATGGAATTACTCCCTCGTTTGTATGGCTGAATTGCATGCAGACTAATGTGAACCTAAATGATCACAAGGTATTAATTGGTTAGAAATATGTATATGGAAGAACATTATTTTGTAAAAACTAATGAATATGAATAAAGAATGCAAGCAACATAATAAAACTGTGAGGCTGATTCACAAAGAAAGTAGTAAATCTACAGTCTCAGATTTACATCTATGTCAGAGATTAAGTACCTTCTGGAATTGTCTAAAATTACCAGGAGCCAGCACAGAAAGGTGTGCCTGGATTCCTGAAAAGTCATGTGAGTTTCCAATCATGATCCCATTTACATTGTACAGTGTAGGGTTCTCCATGGTAGAGACATACACACAAGTGGAAAAAAATCTCCTGTGCAAATGCACATTATAATAAATGTTTTTTACTCCACACAGAAAATATTTTCCCTGTGGAGAAATAGCACTGTGCTGGAGTAATAATCTGATGGAGTCAATGGGGTAACCCTGTGTCCCTCAGAACCTGGGCATGCATAAGATAAACTACAACTGGTTCTGTCGGGTAGAAATGTTTTAAATCTGTGCAGCATTAATCATGCAGTAGTAAGTCTAATACATTTCTTTGTAGACTACAGGATGGAACACACACAAAAGAAAATGTTTTTTGTGCAAAGTAGTTATTTACTCTTTAGATCATGTATGGCCGTCAAATTCAAATAATCATCAAATTACATCAATGACATGTAAAAACGAATAAAGTGAAATGAGGTGATAAAAGTGACTCAGTGAAATTTGTACATATGTGATAAAGAGCATACAATTATATACACAATATACAGAAACGACTGAAAAGATGTTTGTCCTTTCCAATTCTTAACACATGGCTTCTAGCGACCCTTAAGTGGACTTTTTAATTCTTAGGGCCAGGAGACCTGGTGGACATAAACTGGAATGAACGTCGACGTTTCGGCCCTATATTGTGCGCAACTAGGTGAGCGTCATGACGGGTCTTCCTCAGGATGAGCAGAAGACAAAGAAAGACAGCCGATTACTGTTCGAGCTAACAACTCCCACGATGGGGTGAGTGTTAGAAGGTAGATATGAATTTGCAACTCTTTATTGCATAGAGAAACCACCTTGGGGGTTGGAATCTCCTTAGAGTGAATCATAGAGGAGGAAAAACATACCACCCACTTCGTTTAGGATCTTGGTGGCTTGTACTCTAGTAATTTAAGTTCTTCATTAATAATTATCTTCAGAATCAGACTTCACATTGAATATGTCTCCTACGGGAGTAATAATCTGTCCCTTTTTAGGCTGAGAAGGGAAATGTAAAAAATTAGCGAATGTCCACAAGGTTTGTATCTACCTTGGACTGTCTCAGAATGCCCATATTCTCTCCTCTTGAGTAGAATTTAAATGTGTGTCAATGTCCACAACCATAACTCGCCTTACACCTGCCAGCAAACCCTTTGTAAATTCCTGACAGCCAAAAGTAAGATAAATTTGGCTGAAACTTGATGTAGCAGAGGCTGCCCCCGAAGGGGGCCTCGAGGGCCGGCGCCATAATGGCCGCCAGAGCCCGACAAGGAATTGAACTGGTTTGCGCAGCTGGGAAGTGCCGCGCGGTGAAATACGCACCTGAGTGGTGCTAGGTCCCCGGACCAATAGGGGGGCCAGGTGAGGGTTCGGATCCCCCAATCAGGGGGACCCCCTCCCTTCCCCCCTTTCGAAGTGCAATGGCGAAAAGAGGAAAGGGGAGATATAAGGCGACGCTCCCCCTAAGGCAGCTCTCTTATACATCATGGAGCTGGGGGAGCGGCGCAGAGAATTTTTGAGTACAAACTAGAGCATCCACGAGATGGAGGTTTGCATGGCCCCAGTGGAACACGCGGCACGAAGCAAGAACTCACCGACACGGTTGGGATGAAAAAGGAGCAAGCCGTGGCAGAGCGGACCAGGAGGCTCGTGGACAAGAGGCGCGTGAATGACCCCATCTCCCCATGCAGCGGTGAAGGAGGAAGAGGCTCTCGGGCCAGCGGTGAACCGGCTGGTACAGAACAGCCGTAGCTGCAAGGTAAGGGCTCAGTAGTGAGAAGAGGAGGGGCTGCGCGCCTTTTTTGCTGCAAGACAGGTGAAAAATAGGGGTGTAATGGGGCCTTGCGGTCAGAGCTGCCGGGGAGCTAGGGAGCCAGGCTTGATCCACGGCATTGGCTCAGTATCCGGTTATTCGAGGTAAAGCAGTTAATCTCCCCAGGTCTAACAAGGAAGGAATAGGGCCTTGGGTAACGTGGCGGGTGCTTGCGTAAAGCACTCAGAGGTGGGACGAGTCTGTGCGATATGAATCTGCAAAAGCCACGTGAGGGAATGTGAATCGGGGTAAATCACTGAAGCTCCCTATCAGGAAGGAATAGGCCCTGGGTTAAGGTGGCTGGTGCTCGAGTAAAGAACTCGGATACCTTTAGGAGGGGTAACAAGTATGGTAAGGGCAGAGTATGCGCCTTATAAATCTGCAAAAACCAAGCCATGGAGGTTGTTGTACAATAAATAAATAAAATAAAAGGAGGTGATCGGGGATTTTGCATGGCGTGGCCTTGAAGGCGCGTCTTTCTGGGATCCGGACTGCGGATACCACCGGTCAGCTGCCCAGGCTATCCAGAACACGGTTTTGTGAAGGACTGCCTTCGCCTGGCAATGCAGTAGCAATGTTTTACTGCAACTGGCGGGCCAGGGCAGCGTGGAGCATTGATCACGAGTGCCTGACGCTGAGCCCTGGCGCTGCTAAGATGCCCATTCTTGACCCTGTTGTTGTACAGGGTTCGCCTCAAGTCAGGCCCCTTGGGGCCTGTGATCTCTCCCTGCCTTTTCACTACAGGCAAGTGTGGCAAATGTGCTTAATTCACTTAACCAGGGCGCTGCTTGCTAAAGGTATTTCGTTAATGGTGCTTTTTCTGTTCCTTGCACTGCCCGGTGGTTAGCCCGGGCCTCGCGCTCGTAGTTCCCTCGTGTATCACCATAGAGCTGGAGCCCAGTGCGGAAGCTAAGGAATGGCACAGTTGCTGGGGAGTTGGTATACATGTCTGAGTCTGTTGTGCACGAGAGGGCATAATAGAATTATTTTTGGTAACTGGCGAATCCGGTTCACTGCGGTTGTGGGAGTGATGCAACTAGATAGGCTCCTGTGCTTATAGTCCCATTATTGGCAACACACCCCACCCACACCACAACAGAGTATGCATGCATAAATAAATACACAACACAACTTTTGTTTGGGAAAATTAGTGCTGCAGGTTTATTCCATACAAAAGTATGCAATATGGTGGGTTATCTTACGGGCGATCCAAGGGCAGGCAGCTGTACCAACCTATGCTGCCATGCCCGCCTGATGATCCAAGCACTGTGGAGTAACCAATCAGCGCTACCCTTATGGGGGTGATCCCCTTACTGGATCACGTGACACATTGGTCCCTATTACTCACGCCCCTTTCAGGGCGGAGCGTAGCAAGGCAAGCCCCCGGTTGTTCAGGCCCACAACCGCCCGAAGGACTAACGGGGCGCCGACGTAATTGTTCCAGGACCCTCCCATGAGGCTCCTGGGATTTGGCTCTGGCACCCCTATTGTGCTCTTGCAGAGGTACTCTTCTGTACCCATTTGCTTCCAGATCGCCCTGTAACTCCTCCTGCAACGAGAAAGAAAACATTACAACGTTCGATGTATTTCGCCTGCCAACCCCACGCCGGGTAAGCGGTAGGGTGGGAGACGGCGTGTCCGGCGCAAAGAGGACGCCAAGATGGCCGGGGGAGGCATAAATACCTCCCCACCTCCTCTGCGTGCCGGAAGTGACGCGTCTGGTAGGGGACTCCTCCTTGAGTCCCGCACATCATTGGGGGTGGGGAAGTGCCCAAATGGCACTAAAGGGGCCGCCCGTTTAAGGTGGCCCCCTGCGGGGGCCGCGGGCAGCCGTATAGTCCCATTATTGGCAACACACCCCACCCACACCACAACAGAGTATGCATGCATAAATAAATACACAACACAACTTTTGTTTGGGAAAATTAGTGCTGCAGGTTTATTCCATACAAAAGTATGCAATATGGTGGGTTATCTTACGGGCGATCCAAGGGCAGGCAGCTGTACCAACCTATGCTGCCCTGCCCGCCTGATGAGCCAAGCACTGTGGAGTAACCAATCAGCGCTACCCTTATGGGGGTGATCCCCTTACTGGATCACGTGACACATTGGTCCCTATTACTCACGCCCCTTTCAGGGCGGAGCGTAGCAAGGCAAGCCCCCGGTTGTTCAGGCCCACAACCGCCCGAAGGACTAACGGGGCGCCGACGTAATTGTTCCAGGACCCTCCCATGAGGCTCCTGGGATTTGGCTCTGGCACCCCTATTGTGCTCTTGCAGAGGTACTCTTCTGTACCCATTTGCTTCCAGATCGCCCTGTATCTCCTCCACAGCTCTGGAGGCGGCCCCCGTCGCCTAAAGAGCCCCCCACCAAAACAGCTCCTGTCTCACTGCAACCTGAAATTTCCCAGGCCTCATTCATGTCCAGAGGAACAGATCCAAGCCCACCTGTGCAAGTGCACCCCAACATTGTCAAATTAACCTTTGGTGTTCGCCCGGCATAGCTCATGCCTGATGAAGCCAAAGCCCCTTGTTCTGCAAACTTGCGCATGGAGCGGTTTATCCTTCTCTGGGAATGTACCAGTGCCTCACATGCGCTGCAAGAATGTGATGGCCTCCCAGGAGGGAGCTCTACCCTTAAACATCGCTGTATTACCCTTCAAGCTGATGTGGCTCCCACCTCCTGCAACCTGAAGTTGCAGGCCTTCTAGCAGTTCGTGCTCCCTAACACCTGTTTCCCCAATACCTGGAACAGCAGCACACATGCTTGAAGACCGCTTCCACAACCAGGCTATATACTCTGGCTATGCGGGCGGGGCATTTCCTCCTCAACTGAAGCAACCCGTAACCCGCCCAGGGAGCAGGGTGCACCTACTTTGTTGAGGTTGACCAGACATGTGCACCGACCTTTGTGATTAATAAACCATGGCGAAGAGGACTGATCGCCTAGCGCACACTACTGCAGTACATCAACCATTTGGAGTGACAACTTCGCCACCTGCCAGGCTTGCTTAACTAAAGCTCGATGACAGATACACACATACCTGCTAACCAGTTGTGACCCTTGATTTTCAACCCAGCTAATGACCTAGTACCTTGATATTCCAGGGAATATTGCCCTCCACAAGATCAAGCCGCACATGAGCATATGGCCTACACCTACTGGGCCGAGGTGCATAGTGTGCTCTGGAATTGTCAGTGATGGTGCTCCAAACACATTTCAAACCGCTATTGGAGCCACAGCACACATTCTGGCGTAACCAGCTGGCGCATGCCACCTGGCTACCTTGCCGCTGCGAGATTTTGCTCTTAACGCCAACCTCTTGCGGCTACTGGTGCACATAGTCTGGAGGTCTTGCCTCCACTCTATTTATGCCGATACCTGCAATGTACCCCTCTGCCCCTGTATGGGCGGGAAAATACCCGTAACATTGCAAATCCCCCTGCACTCACAGTCTCGGGCAGTCAGGAGGGGGAAGAGAGGTCCATAGAATTGGTTCTGCTATCTTGCTTGGCCACCTAGCCCGCAAGCACCCTCGTCTGACAGCACCCTATCTGCTGTGTCGCCCGTGCAATGTCCGCGCCCTGGCGCAGGACGTCCCGATCGACACCTCTTCTAACAGACTGCCTTCAGGAAGCTGGAGTGAACGTTGTATGTTGTGCACTGACCATAAAACCTAGGTTTGCTTTGAGAGGGATCAATTTGTTGCACTCAAACTAGTGGCAACGTGCAGTTCTATAGCATTCTACCCTGCAGGGTGTGCCTGGACGATCCTAGACACCCCCTGTGAGCCAACCTGCTTTGACCCAAGATGCAAGGCACTACACCCGGTACACTTGGTTATCCCGAACTTAATTGCCCTCCCCCGGAACTCGCTCACCCACGAGACCTGCTAGAAGTAAGTTTAGTGTAGCCTGTACACGGAATTAAATTCCCCCGCCAACTGCACAGAGGGCAAGCCACACTCACTGCTACTGATGTCTGACTAATTGGCCCTTGGAGGCCGTGGCAGTACTGCCCGGTCGGCAAGTACGCCCACGGTACAGTTGCAATTTAATACCTCCTGCCGCTGACAACTGCAGGTGCCTAATACCGGGCTGTGAGTATGCGGCCCAGGGAGCCTAAAAATAGGCTTGGTGTGGATGGGTAGTTAGCAATGCCTGGCAATAAGTGTAATGCCATTGACAAACCTCTCCTGACTGGCATCTATGCCATTCTTAAACATTCACGGTTTTGCCACATGTCACCCTTCTGGTTGGTGATATGGAACCTCCTACCCAGCATAAGCGGACAGTCTCGCGTTGCCGTCACACCACCTGTGTATCTTGAATCACCCTCCTGTGTCACCTAACCTCTGTTCTAGAGTGCACTTAATCCACGCCGTTGACCAGAATTTCACAGGCCTCTTTGATTGCTAGACCCTGGAGAACACATTGATGGAGTCAATTCTGGTTTGAAACAATATATATGCATTGTGCCCTCTATTGGAGACAACTCACCCCTCATGTGTAGTTGTGGAGTGACAACTACACCAGTGCCTACACAAGTCACCCAACAGACAAGTAGACCCTGACTACTTTGTGTTCTGGTGCTAGATTAGGGAAGAGTCTTGCCTTCACTTGCTGCTCCCTGGGAAACACACCATGCCCGTGCTCTGGCTACAACTCAGCGATGCCCTCGTGTGGCAATGAACCCCTGGTCAAATAAGAGTGCCACTACAACTAATAAAACTTACACCTTGACCATGGGTGGGTGGAGTCTAGCTCTCCCCAAACTTCTGCTGTTGAAACCCACGGACACGCCTCCTGTCAGTTCAAATTAGTAATTCCTGGCACTGACCACCACAAGGGGCTCCTACTGGGCTGTGTAAGTGCGGCCCAGGGTGACCTTGACGATCGGCTTGGTGTGGATGGGTGCTAACATTACCTGGCTGAAGTGCAATCCCTTTGACAAACACTCCTGCCAAGATGTGCCAATGCAGGTAGAGGCAAGAGTTATCCCGCCCACCTTACTTCCTGTCCCAGTTATCTGAGTAAATTGTGAAAGATGCACATTTGAAATGGTAGCGGATACTGTAACTTACGCCTGCAAATGCTCTGCACAGAGCAGCCCGCTAGACAATGGCTTCCCTTGAAAGGCGGTGCCAACAGACCTCCTAGCTCTAAAGGCGGTACCTCTGAGTAGGGCTCTACTCTAACAAGTGCCCCATGCATCGGATACCGCCTCCGGCTGCAAGCCGCTCAGTGCTACCGATGCCTTGGCACTTCAGGCCCCACAGCCAGCTCACCCTGCTACAATGCGCTCGTGACTGGGCCTCAAAAGTGCGGCGAAAGCGCGAGACTTCCTAGCCTGACCTTGGCTCTTCACCAGGCTCCCTCGCAAGAGCCAACCACAACCTTGTGGCCTAAAACATTCGCCCTGTGGGGCGGATGCGAATTGACTGCAAACCACTCCTAGGCGTTCTCTATCCATGTTGTAAATGGAGTTTCAGGTAGGCTAGGGTATGCACCTAAGCCTGGCCGAAGCCACCCCTCTAGTCAGGGGAAGGGGGTGCACACTTAAGCTGACTCCTGCCCACCCCTTAGGTGGCTAGTCAGAGACTGGCTATCCCCGAGGCAGTTTAAATTTGATGTGCCATATGCACTCCCACATTGGCACCTGCAGCAGAGATTCCATACCAGGCAATTCTAAATACCCTGCGTATCGTCCACCCAAGAGAGACTTAGTACCATCTGCCCCTATAGCCCTGTGCTACCAAACCTCATCATGACATCACCGGTATTTCATCACTCACTAGGTCAATCGGGCCACCGTCCTACAGCTCAGATAGCACAACCCCGTAGTTGTTGGCAGGAACTGTACTTAGCATACCAGCACAGAGTAATAAAAATTGTGCTTTCCCCCCCTTGGGCTGGTAACTGAAACCCAACAAGTCAGAACCTGGTCATGAGATCCCAGTTTCCTAGAGTAAAACAATGATTATCCTGCACCATTAACAAAAGTGCTACATGCCCACATGCCCTATCCACCTGAAGCTACAGTGGGCAGCCACACCCCTGGAGGCAGTGGTCTTTCCAACTCTCCTCCGAATTACGCAGCTATAGGGGCTCCAGATAATCTTAGGTGTGAGAAAAGTATTTCTAACGTGGCCAACCGACGGTTTATACGTGTAAGTGACTGGCCCCCAATATGGTGTGACCAAACCAAGGCTGAAGCAATAGGAGCATGAGGCCTTAAGCAACCGGTGTCTTTGTGTACTGGAAACATTTACTTAGCCCCGCCAAGAACCATGGACATCCCCTAAATGCGGGTCACCAGATCGTCAAAGAAATATTGATGGATTAGAGACCTATGCACCATCCAAACTGCCGAATTAAAATTGGCGAGAATAGTTCTATGAAAGAAAAACATTGAATGACCGCTCAAAGTCAAAGGATATATCAAACCGCTTAGGTCTACCTAGCTGAGAAGGGTGGAGCAATGCTCCTTATCGGTATTAGTGAATGAAGGCATAATTCATTCATGTACACCAAAGAGGGGGCCCAGCCCCCAAGTGGCCTTCCCACTTTGGGCACCCTGGCAGTAAAAAGTGGTTTAAGGGCCTGTGCGTGACTATTGTCTATATTGGGACCAGGATGAACCATGATATTATCACGATCAAAGTCTGATGTCACTCGCAACATCTGGCATAATTTCATACATAGCCCTGACTGGCACCACACACTCATCCTATGCTCTGTGTGATATAGGCCCACTATAGTGTGAGCAGAGCCCAGCGCTGAATACCTGGCTACATGTTCGCTAATGCACAAGTAAAATACCCCTTTCCTAACAGATTGGGTTGCACCGTGCATAAACAAGAATCTAGTGGGCTAGTTACTCTCCTGGGGCCCCAATGCCACTGCTCTTGCGGCACTAATGAAACGTTGTCGATTTGGCCGTCAACTTTGCTGCCTGTGCCACCCTTCAGCCCCATGGAAATTGTGCTGGGCTCTCGCTTACCCTGCTGAGTGAGCCCGCTGTATTAACCAAGTTCATTAACAATTTCTGCTTCTGCCTGTACTTGGTAACACGTTCACCCCATGGTATCTTGGCGCTGCACAACATGTATATTGTTACTCAGCTCCATGGTACTCGTTTTATCGACCTCAGAAGGATGAAATGCTTTGTTGATTGCAACCTTGTTTGCCACCCAGGGAAGTATTTGCTCAATGCGCCTCTGCGCTACCGCTCATGCTTCACTGCCCCTGCCGCATGTGCACCATCCCGCAAAAGGAATGGCTCCTGTACTCAACTTAAAAGGCGAAGTGCACCGCAGGCGCATCTACAATGTGCCTCTGCGCTACAGCTCATGCAGTTCTATCTAGCACATATTCAAGCTGAAGGTATCGAGGCGCCTTGCATGAGCACCCGTCACGTAATACCATGACATACGCCACATTACAGGCACAGATAGCTCTACGTGGCCGTGGGCCCCGCCAAATATTACACAATCTACAAGGCCGCAATGACAAATAATGATCGAGGGGGTTCACCACAGGGGAACTAGCAAACTGCAGTGCACTCCCTGCTCCGTAGATACATAGAAGAGCAGACTAGACACCAGAGTAAGAATTACTCTTGTGCAACTTACTGCTTTTTAAATTATGCCCCTGCTCTCAAACTGGGAGAGGGAAAGTGCAGTTGGCACAGTTAACAATGCTTCCATCACGGACAAACAGCTTGCTAACCCGGATTGAGGAGCAAGCACGCAGATGCTGTTTCTTTCATTGTATCCAGATATGATATAATTCATAACATCAACCTACAGCAAGTCAGGGTTGATGGCTTAAATGGAAACCACGCAGCGAAATTTTTAATAGTAACTCCATATTGGCAAAAACACCGAAATGCCTGTAAATATTGAGTGAAATAAACTCCTGATAATAAGGATTATTCCCAAAATGCACTTTACAACTGTAATTGTCACTTTGCGCTTTAAGAATAGGTATATTATCCAACTAAGTTATTTTTTCTCATCTTAGAAAGAGGAAGGTTGTTATATGCTGACCTGTAAGTCAAATCTAGGCAGCACTGTAATGACTATCTGAGCTACTCTATCAGGCTCGGCCCTACAGCGATCTCCGCTGGAGGCGGTCAATGGGCATAGCATCAGTAATATCCATCCACTTTTATTTATTAAGGGAAACCGCAGGCTCACAGTGCTCTCACCGTACCCCTGGAAAAATTTCATTTGACAGTAAGCTCCCAGAAGCTTTCTTCGGGTGACGGCGCTCTACAATTTAGATAAACACCCGCCAAAACCGATGTATTCACTTTCGCCAACTGCGCAACAGCTGGCGATCACACATCGAGACTACAAGGTGATAGCTCTCCAACAGCTCCGGAAATCAAAACCCCGCGGAGCCAGCAACTCCAATGTGACCAACAAATCAGATTTGTTTGCTCAGTGCGCGGCTAACACCCGCTTCCCACCCAAAGCAAACAGGAGCCCAAAGCTGGTTGCCAGTTCAGCTGAAGCAGAGCTGTCCTGGAGAAACAGCGCTGCAGCGTGACGTCACTGGCTGCCCCCAGGCACTTCCGAGGCGAGCCCATCCCGGAAGCAGGTCCGGCCGCCCGTCACGGCCACTGCCTAATCAGCAATCATACGAGCAGACTCGAACCTGTGCAGGTAAGAGGTCAAGGAGACGCTGCCTCATAAACCGGAACACACCTCCTCAAACCAGTGCTCGGCTGATGTCAGGGGGGCACTGAGTACAGAGCAGCTCCAGAGTCGTGCCTTGCTGCCAAAACCTCTCCCCTGTGAGCTACAAGGCGTGGACACAGTGAGAAGGGTAGCTCGCACCCAAAATGGCCCGGACGGAGATCAGCTGCCTCCAGCCCCGCAGTGAAGCAGTTAGTTTTAGTGCCGAAAACTGCCTCCAGCAATGAAGACACCCCACCACAAGGCCCGCTCCCTCATATGGCCCTCCACCCAGCGACTCGACGCACCGCCCGCAGCACTGAACCCGAATTTACTCGTAGACAACGCTCGGATGCCACAGGCACCCGCCCACCCTGGGCATGGCAGTAGTTAGGGAGAGGGAATGCGCAGGCCGCCAACACCAGATCGCCCCCCGCACACAATACCTCTGTCCTGAGCGGAGCCCAACTCCGAGGCGGCTCTAGGCTAATGATGGTCGGCACGGCCCACCCTTTTGTACACGTCGGCTTTTCCCCAAAATCCGCAGGCAACCCGCCAGACGAGGGCAACTCATACAACCCACAGCCATCCAGGCCGTGGTCCCAAAACCCGGACAACGCGTGTATGCGACACCAGTGGGGGCCCTCGCTACAGAGGGGGACGCTGCCTGCAGCCACAAGGATGGCGACGCGGTGCCGCGCAGACAGCCAGCAATGCGGACACCTCCAATACAATGCCTCCTAATTCGGCCGCATAGCCTCAGCGCCCCTGTCAAGGCATGCCCCACTTGATACCTTCCTCACGGGGCAGCAGCTCAGCCTCGGCAGGCCGCCCACAAACCTGTCGGACCCGGGCCCGACCAGGCCGCGGGCCCTAGTACATGCAGCTCTCTTGTACCCTCGCAGGCAGGGAAAACTAGCGTCAATCCGGCGGCCGCAATACACGGCCGGCACCTACTCCCGCATTCAATCGGACCCGGGAACCCAGGCATCCTCAACCCCCAGACTGACAACAAGGAGGCTGGCCGGCCCAGACAAAGGTCCCTCCTGGCCCGCACTCACCGCCTAATTCGACGACGCGCCGAGGACAAACGCAACTGCGACGGCGTGGCTGGCGCACAGAGCAATGTCGTCTCTAACCCCGACTGGTGGCTACACTCGCCTCGGTGCGATACGCAGGCACATAGGGCCCCCCCCCTCGCGACCTTATTTGAGATAGAGGAGGGGGTGGGCGGTGCAGCGGTGAGCAGATTATGCATGACACCTTGGCAGAGGAGCGCTCCCACACCCGGCGCCATGCCCCATTACCCCGACGCTTGCCTGCACCCGCAGAACAGGGGCTCAAACCTGCACCCTCGGTGACATAATAAATGTGCGCACACCATACGGACACTGAATGTATGGCTGCCCGCTACCTCCTGTAAATCTATACCTCTCCGTACCGCAAAACCCGGGAGCCTAACCAACTACCAGGGGAGCTCCTAAATCCGCCCCCCCTCCTCCTCTTAGGCATCACAAGTCCAGCAAATGCCGGGCAGCGCCTACCCAAAGAGGCTTGGGGGGACAGACGACTCACCCTCAATTGTAGTTCCCTCAGACGGCGTGAATCTCAGCACGAAGAAAGACGGCGGGAGACGACCGACCAGACGGCGTGTCCGGCGCAAAGAGGACGCCAAGATGGCCGGGGGAGGCATAAATACCTCCCCACCTCCTCTGCGTGCCGGAAGTGACGCGTCTGGTAGGGGACTCCTCCTTGAGTCCCGCACATCATTGGGGGGTGGGGAAGTGCCCAAATGGCACTAAAGGGGCCGCCCGTTTAAGGTGGCCCCCTGCGGGGGCCGCGGGCAGCCGTATAGGTATCAGTGAAAGGTCCTGAATTGCATGGCCCCTAGGGTTATCAGCGTGGCTTGCGTTGGACCCTGTGATAACGGATCCAAAGTGCTAGTGAAACGCCGCAAGGTTGGAGGAGCTCGCTCCTGGAGATGTTCCCGAGCAGCTAGAGGGTCAGCACTTGTTGCCCGGGTATTCCCGACAGTTGTCCAACAGGGCCTGCCCTCTACGCATAGTTACAACGGTCTGATATCCCATCATCGGCACAGGGGAAGGTTTGTTTTGGTTACCTATATCCAAATGATTATATTTGTGGTGAAGGTAGCACGCTCGACAGTGAGGACAGAGAGGCTGCTTTGGTAGCAATGATTAAATCGGAAGCAGTGGTGTGTTCCGCTCTCTTTTGCGTTTGTCCTTTTGACTTCGTTGGTGTTTTATGTAGACCATCAATTCCATTTAGCGCTCCCACCATGACAGGAAGTGTGTGGTGCCTACCGGGAGGAGGCAACGGGCCATGTGGCACCCGTGGGCATTGGAGTGATGCTAGCACATGCACGGTTTCGTGGCCCATACGGGCCTGTATTTTTTGCCGCATTCCGCCGTTTTTCTTTTCTGGTCTTCGCGCTGACAACTGTGGAGTTACTCAATGCCCAGGACACCCGGAGGCAGCTCATGGCTCCCAACAGAGCTGCTTTTTGCCTCATTTGTAGTGTCGGGCCGGCGACTTCTGCCTTTGATCTGCCATGTGTTCCAGGCGCTGCCATTCAGGTGCCCATCTCTTCTGCCCCGTGACGTCGCTGCTCCGCCCCGCGAGGCTTGCATGCAACGCTCCTTCTCCTCGCCGAGTTGTACAGTAACTTAGAATTAAAAACTGAAGAGGATAAGCTCACCCCTGAAACTACAAATTGACGGTTGGGTGGCGCCACTCTTATGTCAAAAACATATAGGCCATGACAAATTTGAAGTAAAGAATGAGGCTTTTGAAGAGTTACGTTCACAAAATGGCAGGGTGATGTGCGCAGGGTGATGGATGAGAGAAGCATGCCTAGGTCGAGGGCCTGGGAGGGGTGCACCCCCAGCCACACCTGGGGGGGCTTCTGTGACAATTGTTGATGCCACATGTCCATGGCAGGTCGTACATTCCATGGGTCAGCGTGTCAGCTGTCCTGATACGGTGGCTGGGTGGACTGGTGCATCATCACAGGTTCAAACCCCAGCTGGCCTCCCAGACGGTCATCCTTCTGAGTAAAAAAAAAGAAAAACAGTACCATCGAGTTGGGTAACAATACACATCTGTTATCCAGCGCCAAGATACCCTTGGGAGAGCGTGCACTTTACAAATAGGTAGGTTATGTTTCCTGCGACCACGGTAATGCCAGCTCGTGATTTCACACTTCCAAAATAAGAAATAAGTACAGTTGAGTTGGGTGTTATGTAAAGAAAAAATGTCCCACATGTAGGTACAACAATGAAATGCGCAATTAATTTTGTATACTGTAAATGAAAAATAGCAAATGCAAAAGTGTTACGGGGAAAATATTTGTAAAATATTACATTTGTTTGTGCGCGCTTACGAAGTTTAAGCAAACGTTTTGTCAATGCAACTGTTAATAGATTTTAAAAAAAAACAATTAAGTAAATAATAATAGGATGGAAAATAACGATAGAAAAACACAGTCTGGTGACTATTACGCACGGCAGAATGGAGGTTATGCTTGCAGTACGAGGTGGAGGTCTCTGTAGAGAGGAGATGGGCGGCACTGTCTCCCTTTATTGCAATAAAGGTTGCAAGTCAAAAAAAAAAAAGTGTTTACTAAATTCTCCTCGTCAAAGCTGTGCATGTCCTCTTTCCAGATGTTAGAAGATGGTATATGATTGCTCAAATGAATAAAGTTGGTTCATAATTTTAAGGAGTAGGTTGAAGCGGTGCCCTGTTCAGCTAAATGAAGAAGCGGTGCTACATTACGCTCCAAAAAAAAAAAAAAAATAGAGACTATCATGGTTAGATAGGTGGCGGGCGCTGTGTGGGAGGAGGGAGGATAAGTGCTGAAAATACGGCTTTAGGTGCCTGTTTATTTTTGTACCGCCTGGGACATCAGAATAATGAGCTAGCAACCCTAATCATAAGAGTGAAAGTTTGTTGCAGGATCAGCACATTTATTTCCTCCACCCTCGATCCCTGATTAATGCCATAATAGCATTAGTTTAACTTGTATCTAAAACATTACGCCGCCGTCAATAACATGCTGAGTTACTTCAAGTGTCTGGCAATCCACCCTGCATTCGGACAACTCACTCCTCATTCTCGCCCTTCACTTTCACGCTCACCATGCACTCACAGCGATCACAATTCACTCACACTGATGACCATGCACTGACACCATTCACCCGCTCACCCTGCACTCACAGTGATCACTCTGCACTCACAATGCATGTGTGCTGTTCACCCTGTACCTCACCCTGCAGTCACAGAGCACACTACTCACCCTGCACTCATGTGACACTTCACTCACTTGTCCCCCTCACTGATCAGTCTGCAATCTCACTCAAACAAGCCCATCACTAACCATGCATTCATTCGTCCTACTCTGCACTTACAGCCGCACCCAAATTCATGTGGTAACCTCACTCAACCTGCAGTCACTCCTCTTACCCTACTCACACTGTCGCATTGCTCACCGTGCACTCACATGGGCACTCCTGCCACCCACACAGCGCAGAGGGTTAATGTGCCTGCTACAAAGAACGTGTACCATGCAGATCACAGAACTGAGTGTGAGTAAACTATGAGTAACGCAATAAAAAAATTAAATGTTGGTCAGAAAGGTGCTATAGAGAGATGAGGTACATTGTTGGTGAGTGGTAGTGAGGGAATTCATGGAGAAGGAGGAAATGGGAGAGGGGCACCAAAAAAGACTGTTGCACCATGTGCGACCAGTGCTAGGGCCTGCCCTGGCTGGGAGTGTAAGCCCCCTCCCCCCCCGAAGTTCAGGTCTATTTGCGCCCCTGCGTCTCGGCACCTGCTGAGCACCGCTGGCAGGACCCGGCCCACTTAAAGCCTTGGGTTTGGAGTTACTTTCTGTGACTGTCTGCTCTCTGGCGCAGCGAGTGAAAGGCATGAAGTAAGTCTGTTGACACCACAGGATGGCAGATCAAAGCACGTCATGCTTGAAGTCAGGGCTTTAAGTGGGATGAAAAAACATGGGGGGGTCTCTCATAGGGGCGTGGCTAATGTAATTAAGGGAGTGGGTTGAAATACTTAAGCTAAAAATCTGTACTTAGCATAGTGTGCTGCCCCACTGGTATTTTGCTGCGTCTGTCCATTTATCCAGATGTATAAATATATAACACAACGAGTAACATTACACCTACAACAAGTCAGGGCTATTGGCTTTGTCAATGGTTGTAAATTGCATAAGATAAATAAGAAATAGCTTTGACTTCATTGTGTATAAAATTAAAAATGTTTCTGTACTTGTGGGCGAGGTTGTGGCTAAGGCTAGAGCTGCCGTCTTTCGAGCTGAGAAAGCAGCTTCTAGCCTCACGTCGGCTCAACATCCTATGATTCAAAGCTTGTAGTCTTGCTCATTTCATTTGTTAATAGAGCTCAGCTCAGCACACAATCTGCCCCGCTCTATTAGCAAAAGAAATGGAGCAAGTCTACAAGCACGACATGTGCCTTCAGGTAATTCTGAAAGCACAAGTCGTGATTGTAGACTTCTTTGCATTTCTTTTGTTGAAAGGGCGCTGCTGCGGGGCAGATTGTGTGCCTTTGTTAAAGTAATCATGTTAATTGCAGCGCATGATGGGTGCTACGATTAACATGAATACTTTCACAAAGGCTTACAATCTGCCCGGCAGCCGCGCCCTTTCAACAAAAGAAATGCAGCAAGTGTAGGAGGCACTTGCTGCTGGACTAACCTGCTGTTGTGCGCGCTTCAAATGCCACACTGCGCACTCGAGGAGAGACCAGTGTGCGCGCGCCCGTGCGCGCAGCTTACTGGGAACAATGTTTATGATACCCCGATGATTTATGACCCATGATTTATGGCTGCTGGTTTATGATGATCATGCAGAGTGATTTATGGCAACAAAATAACGACCGATTGTGGCAGAGTGAATTATGATGCCCCGATGATTTATGCCCCAGGGGTTTGTGATGTCCAACTGACACTGTGTGATACCCAATTTGCCATAACGTGTGAGGATGATTTATGCCCCGGCCCCAAGAAGGTGTCCAGGGGAGTTGCACATGTATGACGTATGTAATAAGTAATAAAAATGCGGCCAACGACTGTTGGCTGTGTTCAATAATGCAAATGCATAAGTATGGTACTTTTCCGGGAATGGGCACAGTGCGGGCGTTATAGCAGAGGCCGCCCCCGAAGGGGGCCTCGAGTGCCGGCACCATATTGGCCGCCACAGCCCGACAAGGAACCGAACTAGTTGGCGCCGCTGGGAAGCGCCGCGTGGCGAAATACGCACCTGAGTGGTGCTAGGTCCCCGGACCAATAGGGGGGCCAGGTGAGGGTTCGGATCCCCCAATCAGGGGGACCCCCTCCCACCTTTCCAAGTGCAATGGCGAAAAGAGGAAAGGGGGGATATAAGGCGACGCTCCCCCTAAGGCAGCTCTCTTATACATCATGGAGCTGGGGGAGCGGCGCAGAGAGTTTTCGAGTCCCACCCACCCACACCAAGGTAACAGCAGTGTTGCAGTGCTGGCGGAAACAAAAGGTGTATTGGTTTGGTTATGGAAACACACCGACAGGGCGGTGTGTAGATGGAGGGCCACTCACTTTGGGATGCCTTACGGCAGGGTGACTAGGCCTGACAAAAAGGGTGTAGCAAACGGAGATGGCGCTCGCAGCCCAGCCCCCGCCAGATGGCAGGGCACAAAAGAGACTAGCAAGGTAGCGAGTTGGCGCCTAACTCCGGGGCAAGGCTACCCCTCACACGCAAAGGGGTGTGGAAAACAACAAAGAACAATCTAAGAACTGTCAGGGTGATTTACGACCCTAGGAGATGCAAATGAGCAAAAAACAAACAAGTGATTTATGACCAGCCAATGATTTATGGCTGATGATTTATAATGATCATGCAGAATGATTTATGACAACAAAATGATGACCGATTGTGACAGAATGATTTATGATACCCCGATGATTTATGACCCATGATTTATGGTTGCTGGTTTATGATGATCATGCAGAGTGATTTATGACAACAAAATAACGACCGATTGAGGCAGAGTGATTTATGATGCCCCTATGATTTATGACCCAGGGGTTTGTGATGTCCAACTGACACTGTGTGATACCCAATTTGCCATAATGTGTGAGGATGATTTATGACCCCGGCCCCAAGAAGGTATCCAGGGGAGTTGCACATGTATGACGTATGTAATAAGTAATAATACTGCGGCCAACAACGACCACCAAATACAACGACTGTTGGCTGTGTTCAGTAATGCAAATGCATAAGTATGGTACTTTTCCTGGAATGGGCACAGTGCGGGCGTTATTTAGAACAGACTTTACTGTTGTGAAGCGCCCTAACTTTCTGAGTTAGGGAGCTATAGTGGCATAAGTGGTAGCAGCAACTAAATGTGAACTGTGTGATCTCAAATTATTGCCTTTATCTAAAATTTATTGGGTCACTCAGAAGATGCAGCTAGTACTTTTGATTGAATTGTTTACAACCAGTAATTACAAATTTTTTGAGTGTGGCAAGTAAAATACAATATAAAACCTTGGATAGGACCAAGGACCACAACCACGACCAAGAATAGCTCTGATAAGTCAACACATCCTTCACATTCTATCTCCCACTCGAGGGGCATCATACATCCACACACAAACACATCTTCAGAAGCAAAACATTGTACTATCTCCAGTACTGTTCTTCATAGGTCTGCAGCATTTCTTCAGGAACACTTTCTCTTGTGCTTCTCAACTTGCTTTCATAGATGTTTACAACTAGTCTGAATCAATAGAATATTCACCTTCTAGGGTGAGGACTTTATGACTTTACCACATATTGCATAGAAGAGTCTATCTATTGCTTACAATCCGATGAAAA
This sequence comes from Calotriton arnoldi, assembly GCA_963921515.1. NCBI lineage: Eukaryota > Metazoa > Chordata > Amphibia > Caudata > Salamandridae > Calotriton > Calotriton arnoldi. Next base: position 4,877,493 of record CAWUFW010000134.1, on the reverse strand, counting down.
TATTTGCAGTGCAGACAAAAATACAGACCAAACGCAAACACCTTTCAAATGAACTCTTCCTTGTAACTCCGGTCGAGAGGAGTGATTTGGTTTCCCACTTGGCACCAACTGTAGTGCATGATGAGGTGCCGACATGCCCTTTTCTTCCATTCATTTGAAATCTAGAATATACATGGATAAAGAACTAAAGAATGGAGGAGTTGTTGTTAATTCTATAACTCTTTGATGGATCATTTCAGGAAGATTTATATCTGGAATGAAGGTTGAAACAGATGAAATTAACAGTTTTTTTTGTGAGATTGAATTATCCAATAGAATTTTCCACTATTTTTGTTCCCTGAAGAAGTCCATTGGTATATGGACGAAATGCGTTGGCTGGGTTTGCTGTGTACCTATGAAGCAACAATAAAGAGAAGATTTCTTATCCATTTTTTAACTTTGTGGAAACATTTCTCAATCCTTGTAATTTTTGTAATTGTGGTGCACCTCTGGTTCTCATGTTTATTGATTCTCCCTAGTTTAGAGTGGCACCTTTGGCAGAGGGTGTCTACAGGGAGTGCACACAGCGAAATATACATTTTTTGCAAATATTTTTGGAGATAACGGTTTAGCTGCAGCAGTCTCCTGGTCCACTGCCAATCGTCTTTTTATATTGCTCTGTAGAACTGTTGATATGTAAAACCAGAAATAACTCTTTATGCATTTCCCCTTTTAAATTCCAATTCGCTAACCTTAATATGACAGAGGATAAACCTCGCATATCTAACTCTCTGCAAGAACCTCTGGGACGTCCTTTGGCTGAAACATAAATGGAATAACTTTTATAGGTGCAAGTGAATGCTTGAACTAAAACACTTGTTTCTAAATCAATACCTGCCTTGAGTGTTTTCCAAATTAAGTTAGTATTCTGAATGATTCCTAATTTAAGAAGCTATTCTGTGACATAAGGAATACACATTGCATTATTTTTTAACTCTGGCAACAGGAATCCAGCTGTAGCAGCTAAGTATCCTGTAAGGAACCTGTACTCCACAAATTCAACATGGCCTCCACCATTGCAAGTTGTGTTTTTGACAACTCAAATACCCTCTGATAGCAACACATAATAGCAAGGCTTTGCCATGTTTGACTTTTCTGCCATTAGGGCTATGTGGTCTGCAAATCACCGTCACAGCGTGCATGCTTGCCACTAAATGCACACTTTTAAATTGATTACACCCAACTGGCATATTTAACTCTACAGTACGTCCTTGGTAAGTTGACACCAGTAGCATGGAAGTTGAATGTTATATGCGGTCTTTAGTATACATTACTACAGTGTGTGGCTCAAGAGAATTTCATTGTGCACAGGCTGGCCTACAGTTTCAAAACTACTGCTGTGACACATGGCAAGGAAAGGAACTTTGCCATGCGGGAAACCTCTTTTACATGTTAGCTAAGTTACACCAAAGTGTGCTGTGAAAACCCACAGGCTCACTGCTTTACATGGAAAAAGTAGTACATTTTAAACATTAAGGAAATGTATGTTTCCACTGTGTAGCCAAAACTAGACATTCTATGGACAGACCTCAATAAAAATCTAATTTCATAACTCAGAGTGGAAAAGGGCAGAAAATTGTTTCTGCTTGCTATTAAAAATCCAATTCAATGATGAAACTGGTTTTTGAAGAAGTGTAGTGGAAAAGAAGCTTAAAAAAATGAGTTTACGCTGCCCAAGTAAACTAGTTTGCTTGGTTGCCCTTCTTAGATCCTGGAATACACTTTTCAAAAATGGTATCAACAGGTGGCCTGTAGATGGACAATGGAGCTTTCTCTGAGAGCAAGAAGGCTGAAGTAGTGTCAACAGTGATGACTTAGCAGCCATGAGTTACATGAGAGGAGGCAGTAACTGATGCCAATACTGGAGCTTCCATAATTGTTAATCCATTGAAGCGCAGCTCCCAAAATAGAGGTATCAGGAACTGAAATCCTTTATTCCTAGAGTAAACTTGGACATTCTGCCTGTTCTCCCAGTTGGAAGGAAGAAAAGCATGTCTAGCGCGACATAAGGGATGATACCTCTTTTCAAAAGAGGTGTCTGAAAATGAACATCAAGGGCTGCCTAAAAGAAAGATGGTAGGACGATCATAAATGTGGGACTCTGGGAAGGGGAGCAGTAACTAGGAATTGCTGTAAAAATAGATGTTTCCCATAAACAAGCTGCTTGGGTTGGAAATAAGAAATTCTTGCCAGTGCACAGAAGTCGATGGACACCTTACAGCTTTCTCCTTAGTATAATCCTAGCTAGGGAGAATATCTGGAAGGAGAATAATATTTGACCTGACTGCTGGGAAAAGAAGACTGATGGACTCCTCACTCTTGCTGACACCCTGAGATTGAAACTACCCTGCAGGGGTGACCTGGCAGCCTCATGTGGCTGCTACAGGGACACAAAAGGGAGCAGGCATTGTTGCTTTCAATAGGAGACGTTACTAAAGAGAGACCTGGTACCCTACCCTGAAAACACTGAGGGCGGTAGGAGAACTCAAGAGTGAGTTTTGCAGAATCATTGGAACCCTTGGTTGCAGTAAGAAGCAGGGACCGACAGTCCTAGCTCATCCTTGGAGCTGTGACTGGAGTACACTAAACAAATACAAAGAAAAGAGAATATATTAGAGTGTCCAAACACAGAAGATTATTGACCCTGAAAAGTATGCTGGTAATTTTGCCTTGTTTTCTTTTCTGGTACAAGAGTGGACTCTAGTGGTTTTTATTGAAGTTATGCACATAGACTGAAAATGACTTTTACTTCTCTATTGTTCCTAATCGCTTTTCCATTCCCCTTATCCTATTATAATATGTTCTTGCATTATTTTGGTGTGTGTTGTGACCATATCAAAGTCTGATTATTACGTTGGTAGGATATTCCCATCCCAAACTGACAAACCACTTTCTGGCATTGTTGTTCCGTCATAGCAGAGAATCTTTTTCAAGCAGTTACCATTCAGTTTCAACAGTTGAGAATTAAAAATTGCTTTCTAGATTTGGAGGCAAACATCTGTGTTATATACCTGACACCTTTGGCCTGTTATTCCCTCAAACGTTTTTCCTACACTTCCGTGTTTTGCTGTACGCTTTGTTGGCATTAGGACTCTGTGCACTTTACCCCTGCTAACCAGTGGTAAAGTGCTTGTGCTCTCTCCCTTAAACATGGCACATTTGGCCTACACCTAATTGGTACATTTAATTTACATATAAGTCTCCAGTAAATGGTACTACATGCACGCAATGCCTCTTAATTAATTGCTACTAGTAGGCTACAGCACTCATTGTGCTACCCAGTAAAGTTGCACTGCAAAACATGCCTCAGGCCTGCCACTGCAGCCTGTAGTGCAGTTTTAATCTGCCATTTCTATCTGGCAATAAAAAACCTTTGCCAGGCCTAAACATCTGTATTTAAGTTCTTAAGGTCCTGACAGTGAAAACCTCCTAAATTAATTTTTCACTTTTGTAAGGCTATCTCTCCCATAGACTACCACTGGGTTAACTTATTACACATAATAAGTAATAACCTCAGTTTGGGAACAGACAGAGAAATGCTTCTTCCACCCAAATGAAATGTAATTTTAAATCCTCTTTATTGCTTAAGTCAGTTTTTAAGTTACTATTCTGAAAATACCACATGAAGAAAGTTGCCATTTTTCTTCCGAAACGAATAATATTCATTTCACCAGTACTCAGGCTTGATGTTTATTCTTGGATCAGCATATGAAACAGAATTGTGTATACTGTCCATTAGGGTGCTCCCATTTGATATCAGGGGTTCATGTTGTGCCTCATGTGTTTTTATATTAAGTGTATTTTATTGCGCAGTATTGTCTATTGTGAGGGGGATTGAAATTAGGATTGTTTTTTTAATTGAGAACCATAACAATTATATTTCCTTTTTATGCATTAAGAAAATATCATGAGATGTTTCATTTTTAATTAAAGCTTTATGTGGGATTTCTTCCTTGGTGGTATGTGTTTTAATAGTTGAACCCTCGTTGAGATGGTTGAGTTTAGTGGATTGACTGATGGAATATACCCATTGGGTAATAGTCTTGGCTCCAAGGGTAGTTTTTTATTCTGTACTGATCTGTAGTGCCCTATTCCCTTGGTGTGAGGGGCCGCCTCTCTCTTTTTAAGAAATTAAAATCAAGCCATATAATTCACATAATTTTGGGAATTTCTCTTTATGCTTCTTACACGAAATTCGCAAAGTTATACCAGTCCTCATTATGCACCTTTAGGGGTAAAGTTTCACCACAAGTCCCCAGGAATAACACGAACAGCCAGAAAATGAGCGGCTGTTGCTTGCACCACTTTTGTTTTAGCAATATTTTTTTTACTGCAAAATTTGCTCTCACAAAAATTGACACGTCAATGCTCTTTGCACTGGGGGGCGTGGTTTTGACGCCAATCGAGATGGCGGCGTGATCCCGGAGCTCTGCTCCGGCGCTTCACACGGAGCTTCATTTCGGCAGGAGAGCACCACTTTTCCACCTAATGATGTAGGTTTATGCCTTCTTTATCTAGCGGGAAGCACTAGATCTCTTCACCTGCTATTTTCTCTACAATTTTCGGCTTTTTACACCGCGAGCCGTTTTCCTTCAAGACGGCCGCCATTTTAGATTCTGCCGCATCGCGGTCGTCAATTCTCCTTAAACCTGCCTATTTTTTTTCCGTTTATAGCAGCGTTTTATACTTGCTAGTTTAAGATGAGCAAGTGATTTTTCCTTTATTTATTTGCCTTTTGAAGGATATTGTAGCATTCTAAGGGAGATGCTGTGACACTTCTATTCAGTGGCCGCCATTTTGTGACTTTTCAACACCTGACCTATTCCCTCCTGCTGCAACTGCTTGGTGATTATCCTTTACACTGGCTTCAGCGACTTCCCCTGTTATTCACCGTTTACCCTGCTGTATCCTCTGTATTTTGAAGGAATTGGTGTGATCTTTTTTGTCAAAGACTGTCCTGTGGTGAACCTCCTCATCAACTGCCGCAGCCTCTCAGCATGATATAACTTGTCTTCTTTGCCACTACCACTTGATTCCTGCCTTTTGGGTGCTCCACCACATCACCATTTTATTAGCGGAACCAAAGACTGTGCTCATTTTCAATTCCTTTCGCCTATACATCAGTGCAGCCTCCATCTTTCAAGTCCTTTTTTGCATCTGAGCTTTCTTTTTGTCTGCACGCAACCGATTTTTATAAGGGCTTAGGTACTAAGAGGGTGGCTCCTGCGATTTCTTGTCAGAACTGAATCTCTTATTTCCTCACAAGTTACTCCTCTATGGGGAGACTGTGAAATCTTAAACTGAACACCCCCTCTAAATCTACTGTGCAATCAGACTCTGACACACCTTTCAACTACATGGATGACACCTCTCTTCAGAAACCTGATCTCCCGACAGGCACCATTCCAAAACCTCATCTTACAAGCAAACTACCTGCGATTTCTACCAAACGTCCGAAAAAAGACACTCCTTCTCCAGTGAACACTTCTTCTGCATCCATGGATATCATCCTTGAGGAAATTCGCGCCTTAAAACCCTTCATAGAAGATACCAAAAAAACTTTACAACATCTGGCTGATAAATGGTCTTCATTAGAGTCACGTATGCTTGTTGTGGAACAAAAGACGGACTCTCTTTAGGTCTCCTGTTCCCGAATTTCAATGCTGGAGTCTGAAATATCTCTTCTTAAGAAACAGTCCGAGGATTTGGAAAACCGAAATCGCAGAAACAATCTCCGAATTTATGGCCTTCCAGAGAATATTGAAGGTTCCAACCCAACTGTTTTCTTTCAAACCTTCTTGCCTAGGCTCTTGGAATTTCCTTCTACTCCTTCTCTTAACATTCAAAGAGCTCACAGACTAGGTCCCAAGATCTCTACCAAACCTCGTGGAGTCATCATGTTTTTCCTGCAATATACCGACCTCCTACAAGTCCTGTCTGTTGTCAAGTCAAAAAAACAAGTTTTTTGGGAAGGTCATCATCTTTTTTTCTCTCAAGATGTGGCTAAAGTTACTGCTGATCGTCGTAAAAAATTCCTCAATCTTAGACCTCAACTGCGTTCTCTAAATGCCAGATTTGGACTACTTCATCCCTGCATCTTTAAGGTCACCTATAAGGACAAGACTACCACTTTTGATGATCCAGTCGTATTACAGGAATTCCTTCGTCAACATGGAGCTGTGGCTATGGACACTTCCAAATCTACATAATTTGTTTCTATGTTTTTGTTTTGCATGATTGTTTCCTTTTTAAGTAACCCCTTGATTGTTGTATTGCTTGTCCTTTCGTAATGCTCACTCTATTAAGGTGTTTTATCTCTCTTCTCTCTTTTTTTATCTCCTTCCATCTCTTCAAATGTATTTTCCTATCTTTATTGCTTTTTCTCCTTTTCACTTGCTTTCCTTCTTTCTTATACAGGTAAAGTTCTTTCCCGTCATTTTGCTTCCCCTGTGGTCTCTCCTATATGTTGATGTCTTACCCCTGGTTCTTCTGGAGTCCGTTGGAGTTCCCGTGGCGTCGTCGTCGTCTCCTGGTGTTGCCATCCCTCACCTTCGTCTTGTGTTGTAGGTATGTCTTTCAGTCGTCCATTGTATGACAGTTATTGTCTCTATGTTCAATTCTATGACTTGTACTGTCTCCTCGTCTTCTGTCATGTTCTTCCTTTCTCTCAGATTCTTAGTATCTTTACTCTTTCTGTTGTGCCCTTTCTCCTTCCTCCCCTAATCACAATTCCATTTCACTTCGTTCTTTCTGGTTTTTATTCTATTACTTTCTTTTTCCCCTCTTTCCTGTTACAACAATTCTCTTCTCATTACACTTCTATCTCTTCAACATCTCCTGATTTCAACTTTGGTTTCTCTTTTCTTTTTAATATTTTCATTGTCGCTCCCTCTGTCCTCGTTCCCCTACTCAGCCATTATTCTTCTCTTCATATTCTTATCTTTTCACTTTTTCTCAATTTTAAGATTGGCTATAACACTGTATGCTTAATGTTTGCTTATGTTATTCCCTTCCGGTCACTTTCAGAGTTACGACCTGGAATATTAAGGGGTTAGGTAATCCCATTAAAAGACAATGGGTGTTAACCCATTTAGCTAAGTTAAAAACTGACATTGCTCTACTCCAGGAATCACATTTGTCTGACACTGAAGCTTCTAAGCTAAAGAAATGTTTGGTGGGCAATGTTTTTTCTTCTTCGCTCTAGGTAAGAAAAATGGTGTTTTGATTCTATGCTATAAAAAATTTCATGTTTCAGTTGTTCATCAAGAATCTTATTCTGATGGTCATTGGGTTATTGTTAGATTACTTATAGATAAAATACCATTAGTTATCTTTAATGTATATGGCCCAGTTTCCGTTGATAAAACATTTTGGACATCAATCTCTGATAAATTACTTACGTTTGACGATGATTATATTGTTTTTGGTGGTGGTTACAATTAAATTCACGACCCCATATTAGACAGACACTCTCCAGTTAAATTTGTAAACACTAAAATGCCCTCACAATTTACCTCCACCATACGCCGTAAATCTTTAGTCGATATCTGGAGACTATGTCATCCGGATCTTCGAGAATACAGTTATTACTCACCCCCACATCAATCACAATCCCGTATTGATTATCTCTTTTTAAGTAAATCCTTAGCTCAACATGTCACAATCTGAGATAGGCTCTATTTTAATATCAGATCATGCCCCAGTTTTTGTTGATTTTGATCTGTTACCTTTTGTCCCATGTCCTGGTAGATGGCGTTTTAATAATTCATTACTTACAGATCCTAATTTCTCTAGCCAATTCAGCTCTTTTGCTTCTGAATTTTTTGCTATTAATACGACACCGGAGTCTTCCCCTATAATGATTTGGGATTCTTTTAATGCGGCCGCGAGGGGTTTCATAATGAATTTTGTCTCACTAAAGAAAAAAGATTTTGAAAAACAAAACACTCAATTACTCACAAACATTAAACAACTAGAGTATGCTTATTATCACTCTAAAACTGAATCTTCTTTAAAAAATCTTATTGATGCCAAGCTTACTTTTAATAGACTATCCACAGAAGCTGCTTCCTCTTATCTTTTGAAAAGTAGTTCTCGCTATTATGGAGGTCAAAATAAAATGGGAAAGTTATTAGCTAATTACTTAAAAATAAGGCGAGATAGAACTAGAATAGAATCTTTGCAAAGCTCTGCTGGCTCTCCTCTTTTTAAAGATGATGATATTTTAAATGAATTTGTTTCCTTTTATAAAAATCTATATACTCCTGAAACTCAACCAACTCAATCAGATTTATCCTCTTATTTTTACTCTATTACTCCTCCTCCTTCCCAGCATATTGATTTTGGTTCGCTGAAAATTGATATCACTTTAGCTGAAATTACCCATGCTGTTTCGGTATTAAGACGAGGTAAAGCCCCTGGACCTGATGGGTTTACGGTTGAATTCTATGAACACTTTTCAAGCTTCTTCTTCCAAACCTTCATCTTTTATTTAACTCCTTTATTACAAACTGTTCATCACAGGGCACCTTTCAAGAAGCCATGATATGCTTAATCCCAAAGGACAATAAGGATCCCTCTTTGTGCAAAAATTATCGCCCCATCTCTTTAGTCAATACAGAATATAAGATTTTGGCAAAAATATTGGCACTACGTATTGACCCTATCCTACCTGAACTTATTGGACCAGAACAATCCGGCTTTGTAAAGGGGCGACTATCCTCTGATAATTCTAGAGTATTTTTTAACGTCCTTAGCAAGGCCTCTTCATTAGATTATCCGCTTGCTGCTATAGCTTTAGATGCTGAAAAAGCATTTGACAGGATTGGATGGGATTTTATGTTCCATGCTTTAAAATGGATAGGCTTTCCTCCCAAATTGATCTCCTTGATTTCCTTATTATATTCTGGCCCTAAAGCTTCTATTTTCGCTAACGGCAAAATCTCGGACTACTTCTCTCTCTCTAGAGGAGTACGACAGGGATGTCCCTTGTCACCTTTATTGTTTATAGTGGCATTGGAGCCCTTTTTAACTAAAATTAGGCAGGATGCTCAGATTACTGGCTTTCAGCTAGGTCCACATCAGGTTAAAATGTCTGTATACGCGGATGATATCCTTTTATATTGCTCTAACCCGGATACCTCTCTTCCTCTTTTTCTTCATCAGGTTGATATTTTTTCTCGGTTATCAGGATACCGCCTTAATCGGGATAAATGTGAAGTCTTGCCCCTTAATGTTTTATGCCTTAAACACTATTTTCTTCATACAGGTTTTTCCTGGCAACCCTCTAAGTTAAAATACTTAGGTCTATGGTTCTCCTCGACTATCTCGGAGACTTTAAAATTAAATTTTGATCACATTACCAAAACGTAAAATGACTCCATTACCAGATGGCACCCCCTTTTTCTCTCTTGGTGGGGTCGATTGGATTCGATTAAGATGATGCTCACCCCTTTGATTCTTTACACTCTCTCTATGATTCCTGTGCATATTCCCGGATACTATTTCAAGAAAATTGATTCGCTTTTAATAAAGTTTCTTTGGAACAACAAACGCTCTCGAATAGCTTTGTCCTCTCTAAAAAAAGACAAACATCATGGAGGCCTTAAATTCCCTGATTGCAAATCTTATCACTATGCCTTCTCCCTAAAACAAGCTTCTCGTTGGATCTCCTCTAATCTCTCTACGCATCCCCCGGTGTGGTTATCTATAGAAAAATTTCTCATCTCCCCTTTTGACTTTCAAGAGACCCTCGCTTTCACTCATAATATCTCTTCCTTACGCTCTTCTGTCATTTCTCATACTTCTAAGCTTTTAGATCCTCTTCTACCATCTTCCTACCCTTCTACTACTTCGCTATCTCGACAACCCATTTGGCACAATAAATTATTACGTACTCCTTTTACGTATTCCTTTTACTGGAAATCTTGGAGATCCAAAGGTCTGATCTGGATTTCTCAACTCTTGACTAATCATCTCCCTTTATCTTTTACTCCAATCAAAATTTTCTCTTCCTAATGCTTTCAAAGCACAATATAATCTTCTACTTCCTTCTCTCAATCAATATCTCCTTACTCTTTCACTTAACCCCAATCTTCCTACAACATGTTCTATAATTTTTCCCTTAATAGATACTTCCCCCTCTGCATCTTCTATTTATAAATGTTTTTTATCATCTTCAGAAAGACACAAATCAAAGACTGAATTGGCATGGGAAAAGGATTTAGTACAATGTTGGCCAACCTCCATTTGGGATAAATTATGGCTTAAGATCCACAAGACATCACGGGCTGCTAATACTACTCAAACCCTTTATTTTGTTTATCAGCTTCTAATACGTTCCCCTGCGACACTAACATCTTTTCTCCTAATACTCCATCTACCTGCTGGTCCTGTCCCTGCCCTAATGCTGATTTAAAACACATGCTATTCGACTGCCCTAATATCTTTCAATTCTGGTAAACAGTTTGTCCCAAATTAACAGGATTTTTAAAGTTAACGTTCCCTTTTCCTTATCCAATATTTTCTTAGGTTCACTGTCACCTCAGTGGCCCCAATCACCATCTAATTTCAAGTTGTTAGATTTATTATTAGCTGTAGCCCTACATTTAATAACCTCAAACTGGAAACAAGTGGATAAAGTTACCTTTAAAGCCTGGTGGAATGCTGTATGTTTCCATCATAGACTTGACACTAATTATATCACCCCTATCTCTCTAGCAATTAAAAGAGATCTGTTATGGCTTCCACTCACTGCATACTTATCCTGGTCTGCTTCTTCAAACATTTCCATTGTTAATGTTGAAAACTCATCAGATGATGTCCGCAAACCGCCGTGATTACACCATGTTGTCTTTTTCTTAGTTTTGCTTGTCTAATTATATTGCAGTCAGTCAAAAGAAGCTTTATTTCGACCATACAGGCCATAAAAGCACATACAAAAAAAAAAAAGAACAATGTAAAACAAGACTACTATTTATCATTATAAAAACTGCTATGTCCATGCTATATACTCTTTCTAAAGTTGAGGTAGACCAAATTGCAAATTCATTAATTTACTCTCTATTTAAGGTTTTAAGGTCACTTAAAGTGCAATGTACATGATATTTCTAATTTCTATAATTGTTTTCAAGGTAAAATGACACATATTACAACTTAAAAGCTAATACATTAAATAAAATGCCTGTTGGTTGCAAAAAACATTTAAACTTCATCTGGAAGATATTTGTAACAAATGTTAAAAGAGAATAAGAACAGATAAAATCCAATGATTAAAAAGGCCATCCAAATAGGTTAGTTAGAGGGGGTGGGAGCCATAGTGTGAATATGTGCAAAACCGCATTATTTTTCCCTGTTGTATAGCTTTTCAGGACATGTAACTATGGAGATTACCAGTAACTACAGATTTCCTAAGGCAGTTTGCTTAAGAACAGCTCTACAGGTGCACCAAATAGAGTAAATAAATTGTGAGATGGCAAACACAATAGGTAAGTCAATTCCGTACTTAAGGAGCCTGTATGCTTCTACGCAGTGTCTAATCCCCATGTTTCTACAAAGTTGTAAAATCCACCGTGACCTGGGTTTACCAGAGGCAGGGCATAAGAAGAGGACATGCATTTCAGTTTCCTCGGCTTGATCGCACCCAGGGCAATCTAAAGTGTGGGCTCCCTGCCATTTATTCGTAAATGCACTGAGCGGAAGCGCCCCATGTCTGAATTGGATATAAAGTTTTTTTGCAAGAAGCGGCTGTATGCTGTCAAGAGCCGCTTCCATCCTGTATTGCAACTTAATGTCCAAAAACCTGGAAGTTAGACAGCCCAGCTTGGTCCCCCGCCATAGTAGGTCCAGTTTGAACTCTCTATAGGAGTCAAGTAATGACCTTCTGGAGATAGTTGGACATATCTCATCAGGAGTTGTCCACATGTTTGACCTCCCCAAGGCCTGGCATGTGTTTCTAATATAGGCTAGCCAAGGGAGTTTCCCTGCACCTTGGATGTACATGACATCTTTTAATTCCTCTCTATATTCAACCAATTCAGGAGTACTCCACAGGCGTCGCCAGTATAGGAGTGGTCTAGAAGAGACCACATCTGCTATAGGACTAATTCCTAGGTCCATCCTGAGCGGTGTTAAAGGGGAGCTCATGGGGAGGCCCAACAACTGTCTCAAAAATGTGTTTTCTGTCATTACGAGAGAAGTGGATTGACAGTGGCCCCACAATTCTGCCCCATACAGTGAAGCTCCCCTAGCCTGAGTTTTATATATTTCTGCTACAGGGCCTATTACTTTTTGCGTGCAGCTCTTATAGACTTTTAAAATGCCTCCCGAGGTTTGTGTCAATTTGAGACTGACTTTCTTTATTTGTGTCCCCCATTCCATTTTTTCAGTTAGTGTAATCCCGAGGTAATCAAAAATGGACACTCTCTCTAAGGGCCGTCCGTCTAATCGTGGAAATGGACAGTTAGAGGTGTTAGTTGTAGGTTTATTTCCAGACCCCGATTTTTACAGAAGGTACTGAACGCATCAAGAACCCTCTGCATGCCCATGGGGGATTTGGAAAGTAAAAGCGTATTGTATTGCAATGTTTAATCACTGAGTACTTATTGTGCCTACAGTGTTTAACTTCATATCTTGTTTTTCAATTTCTACAGTGAAATAATATTTTGCTTCTCCCCTCCCCTTTTTTTTTTCCCCCATACTCTCCCTCTACATATAGTTTATTTATTGAAACCATTGCATTTCCTTCCCCTTCATATAATCTTGACATTAACTAAGGGGCCTAATATGATGGCGGGTGGAACGCCACCGCCTGACCGGCGGTGGCGATCCGCCCGCCATAACTCCCCGCCCGACGGCCATTTACCCCCGCCATATTAGCATGGTGGGGGTACCGCCGGCAGGCAATCGTCATGATTGCCTGCCGGGCGGAAAAGACCCACAATATGGTGGCGGTGCCTTGCAGGCACCGCCATCCATATTATGATGGGTGCGTGGGGCATGCCTTTCTGTCACACTCACCTGGAGTCCACGGGCGATTGCTTCAGGGCGCGAGGCGAGCGTAGAATCAGAGTACGCTCGCGCCACCGAAGAACTACATTACCCAGGAATCCTGCTTCCGGGTAGGCGCGCGCGCGTGCTGATGACGCGCCTACTACGAGTTCTTCTAGCAGGGCGGCGGCGGTGATCAGTGCTGCGAATTCTGTTCGGCCGGGACGCCGGATCAGGGAAGACCCGCGCTACGAGAATCCTTAACCTTTGGAAACGCTTTCATACAGGGCGGTAAGGGTGACGTTGTCACCGCTCTGGGGGCATAACTTGTATACTCACGAAGAGGTGAATTGGATCTATGTGTTCTATCGTTGTTTCTTAACATTATAGTAGATGAAGGAAGCTATACCTTCATCAAGTACTGAGTCTGGATTCATGGTATTTACGCCTGCGAAAATACCTTATTACCGGAAGTGTTATGCATTACATTGGCTGTGCTGAAACAGCAGAAGAGTGCTGGGCATGAAAAGTTGTTATACATTACATGGGCTGTGCTGAAACAGCAGAAGAGTGTTAGGCATGAGAAGTTAATGCCAGTACCATTTATTTCGTTTCCTGATGATGAGTATTACTAAATACTTTATGTGCTCTTATGATCTTTCTTCCTAGCAGGGGCTTTGGTGTGAGTTTTGTTCAACCTCCTCTGTGATGCAAGTACCAACAATCATTGTGGTGGGTACAGTATGAGTGAGCGTTGAGTGAGAAGATGTGTATACCCATAGTGTGGTGAAACTCATGATATGTGTGTTTTTCTCGTTTTTGCATATAAAGAGCCTTCCTAAGATATGATACCTTCATCTAAGACATGGGTGCAAGAATGCTCGTTCTTTTTTCCTTTACAGGTAGTTATTACTCCGTATAAGTTATGAGTTTAGATATGTATTACAGAAAGTGAAATAGGCTTATCTTGTGTTTCTTGTGTTGTAGGTCTCCCTCCCCGCTGTCCCCATCCTTTCCTTCCCTCGCTTAATCATTCCTACCCTCTGCGCTGTTATAGCATCAGAGAGTGGAGCGATTGAGAGGTGGACCCATTTGAGCAACACACCGATCCTGGGAGTTTGGAATAGAACCTTGACAGAATTCGCAGCCCAAGAATTTATTCTCTCCTGATCGGTGTTTGGTTGATGATGGCCACCTTAGACGATGTAATGGCGGCCTTGGTTATGGTTCAACAGGAGTTAGCTGCCTCTAGGGCAGAAACTGCGGCCTTACAAGATAGAGTTGACAAATTACAAAGGAACCCGTTTGACGTGAGCGCAGGAAGAGGTAGTGGTGCTACGTGGCCGTTAGGTTCCTTTGCAGGAGCAGCTCCACCATTGTCGGTGGAATTTCCCACACCTATACCTTTGGCAGCCCCTGAAAGGTTTACAGGGGATGAGAGCAAAGTACAGGTTTTTATGACACAGGTGTTGTTGCATTTTACCTGTAAACCTCGGGCATTTCCAACTAACCAAGCTAAGGTAGCCTTCCTTATTTCGTATTTAGCTGGTGATGCTGCCTTGTGGGCTGTCCCGTTTGTTCGTAAGGATGATCCCCTGTTGTACGATTGGGACGGATTTAGAAAAGAGTTTGAGAATATCTTTGATAGACGATCCCATAGTCTCACAGCCGATAGGGAGTTATTGGAACTAAGGCAAGGCAATAAAGATCTGCTTGTGTACTTGAATACCTTTCAGCGATTGATATCGGAGACTGGATGGCCTGAGGATAAGAGAGCAGCTTTGTTTCATCAGGGATTACGAGATGAGCTCAAAGACGTAATAGCCCAGGTAGACCCTCAACCGGCCACGTGCACTGATCTCATTAATTTGGCTTTGAGGTTAGACAGTAGGATGAACGATCGCCGGACCGATAGAAGAAGACCTGATAGAATTTTTTCCAGGTATGAAAAACCCAGGTTTTCTAAACCTAGTACGGCCGGAGGGCCAGAACCTATGGAGATAGGTACTGTTAGAGCTCCTTTATCACAGGAGGAACGAGAGCAGAGGCGTAAGAATGGATTATGTCTGTATTGTGGCAAGAAAGGCCATTTTGTAAGGGATTGCCTGGCTAAACCCAAGAACAAACCAGGGTTTGGTAGTACGAGTGCATCTGTGTTCCCTAAGTCGGAAAACTAGAAGGCTCAAAGGCAACAGGAGGGGGCTTTTGAGCGGCTTAGTAATCCCCTCAACTCAGGAGATACAGGTGATCACATCAGGACATTTTAGGATCCCTATCGGTATTCAGTTGCCAGATGGCTGGAGAGACATGGAAGCGATGATAGACTCAGGGGCCACTGGGTTGTTTATGGATGAGAAGTTGGCTGCTGATTTACAGTTGTCCTTAGTTAAAAAAGATGTGCCTGAGACTGTCTTGGCCATAGATGGGAGGGAGTTGATCACAGGACCTATCAGTTTCTCCACAAGTGCATTGTTAGTACGCTGTGCGCATCAACATGTAGAGTCCCTAACCTTCAATATAATACGAGCACCTCAGTATGGTATTATACTGGGGTTACCTTGGTTAATTAAGCACAATCCTTCCATAGATTGGGTTGCCAAGACTGTTCTATTTAACAGTCCGGAATGCAAGGATCATGGCAGTCAGGAACACAGTGATCTTTCAGTAAAAGCCTTAGCCACTCTTCTTCACATAGCTACCACTGCAGAGCAGGATATTACCTTACCCCCGGAATACGAACAATACAGGGAAGTGTTCAATGAACAACAAGCCAATGTGTTACCCCCTCATAGGTCCTACGACTGTCAAATTGACCTAGTGCCTGGTGCTGTAGTACCATGTAGCAGGATCTATGCTCTTACGGACAAGGAAAACGAGCATCTCAAATCATATTTGGATCAGTATTTGGCGAATGGCTTCATAAGACCATCTAAGTCTCCTGCAGCCTCCCCTTTGTTTTTCATACCGAAAGCAAACGGGGAAAAACGTGCGTGCATCGATTTTAGGGCCTTGAATCACATCACCATTAAGAACAGGTATCCCTTACCTCTCATTCCAGTTCTCTTAGACCAGGTTAAAACTGCCCAAATATATACACGGTTGGACTTAAAAGGTGCTTATCACTTGGTCAGAGTAAGGAAGGGAGATGAATGGAAAACAGCGTTTCGCACTCGTTTTGGGTTGTTTGAGTACACTGTGATGCCATTTGGGCTGTGTAATGCTCCTGCTGCTTTTCAATTTTTTTGAACGAAGTGTTGCGGGAGTATCTGGATGTTTTTACAGTAGTCTATATTGACGATATTTTGATTTATTCTGATTCCGTGGGCCAGCATTATCAGCATGTGTGTTTGGTTCTGCAAGCCTTGCGTGACAATGGATTATTTTGCAAATTAAGTAAATGCGAATTCCATGTGCAGAGGGTGGAGTTTTTAGGAGTGATTCTTTCACCTCAGGGATTGGAAATGTCTGATCGTAAAATAAAAGCGGTAAAAGATTGGCCACAACCAGTCAATATGAAGGAAGTCCAATGTTTTTTAGGATTCGCTAATTTTTATCGAAGGTTCATACCCCAGTTTTCAAAGGTAGTGACACCGATAACAAAACTGTTAAGAAAAAACGTTCCGTTTGAATGGACTCAAGAAACTGAAGCCTCCTTTAATCAATTGAAAGGAGCCTTTACCTCTGCCCCAGTTTTGGCCCACCCAGATCCTGAGAAGCCGTTTGTAGTGGAAGCTGATGCGTCTGACATGGCGGTGGGTGCAATTCTGTCGCAAAGGAATGTAACGACAGGACAGCTACATCCAGTAGCCTACATGTCTCGCAAGCTTAATGAGGCTGAAACTAGGTACACCATTGCGGAAAAAGAGTTGCTGGCCATCAAGGATGCTTTCACTACATGGAGACATCATTTGATGGGGGCTAAGCATGTGGTCACAGTATACACAGACCATCGTAACCTCCAGTTTATGAGGTCTGCCCGTATGTTATCCCCTAGGCAAATGCGCTGGATGTTGTTTTTTTCAGAGTTCAATTATATTGTCACCTATAGACCTGGTGCGGCGAATGGGAAAGCGGATGCTCTTACCCGACGGGAAACTACATGTAGCCCGATGAAACAAACCCTTTCAATATTGGCCCCTGATCAAGTCATAGGCGTTGTGCACTCTGAACAATTTTTACGTTCTGTGGCTCGTGCAAGCACATCGCCCTTATGGAGGAAATGGCTCAAGGAACATCCTCAATGGAAAATGAGACAAGGGGTGCCGATCAGAAATCAACAGATGTTGATTCCCTCAAAAGCATTACAGGAAAGAGTGCTTCATTGGTGTCATACGGTTCCCAGTGCAGGTCACAATGGCATCGACAAGACGTTAGACAGAATTCTGAGATATTTTTGGTGGCCTTCAATAAAGACAGACGTGGCATTTTTCGTACAAAAATGCGAAATATGTGCCAAGGCAAAATCAGATCACAGAAAGGCTCAAGGGTTGTTGCAACCGTTACCCACACCCTCGATTCCATGGAATACTATATCCGTAGATTTCATAGTAGGGTTGCCTAAAGACCAAGGGCACACTGTTATCTTGGTAGTCGTAGACAGTCTCACGAAAATGGGACATTTCATAGCATGCAAGACTCTACCTACTTCTGGGCAATTAGCCAAGATTCTTCTGAGTCAGATAGTGCGATTACATGGCGTGCCATCCACTATTGTATCCGATCGTGGATCCCAATTCACGGCTCATTTCTGGAAGGTGTGGTGTGAGGCCTTGCAAATAAAATCAGCAAAATCCACAAGTTATCATCCACAAACGGATGGGCAGACTGAGCGTTTGAACCAAAACTTAAAGCAATATCTACGTTGCTATGTAAAAGAAAACACTGATGAATGGGTGGATCTGTTGTGGGTGGCAGAAACAGCTTACAACAGTGCGACCCATCAGTCCACCAAGCACACCCCGTACTACAGCAATTATGGATTTCATCCTAGATTCCTACCTTTTGTCCACCCTGGGATGGATCATAAATTACCTGAGGTACAGGACAGAGTGAAAAGAATACAAAGCGCTATCAAAAAGACGCAGTTGAATCTTCAGAAAGCTAAAATAAGCTACAAAAAACATGCAGATGTACGCCGTAGGGAATGTCCCCCATACAGGCCAGGTGATGTGGTCTGGTTATCCACGAGGAACCTCAGGTTTCGCCGATACAGTATATTCAACCCTCGTTATTTAGGGCCCTACAAGGTGATAAAATGCATTAACCCAGTTTCAGTCCGGTTATCCTTGCCAAAGACCCTGAGAATACACCCAGTGTTTCATGTATCCCTGCTGAAACCCTCCTACACGCCGGTGAAGAAATCGCCCTCCCCAGTTTGGGTGGATGGTGAACCTGAATATGAGGTATCTAAAATATTGGACTCAAAAATGAGGGGATCCTCATTATGGTATCTGATTTCCTGGAAAGGATATAGCATGGAGGAGAATTCCTGGGAACCCGCAAGGAGTGTTCATGCTCCCAGGTTGATACGCGCTTTCCATGCGCGGTTTCCAGGTAAACCGCGTCTTAGTCGGCCCCTTTAAGGAGGGGGAATGTACTGTCACACTCACCTGGAGTCCACGGGCGATTGCTTCAGGGCGCGAGGCGAGCGTAGAATCAGAGTACGCTCGCGCCACCGAAGAACTACATTACCCAGGAATCCTGCTTCCGGGTAGGCGCGCGCGCGTGCTGATGACGCGCCTACTACGAGTTCTTCTAGCAGGGCGGCGGCGGTGATCAGTGCTGCGAATTCTGTTCGGCCGGGACGCCGGATCAGGGAAGACCCGCGCTACGAGAATCCTTAACCTTTGGAAACGCTTTCATACAGGGCGGTAAGGGTGACGTTGTCACCGCTCTGGGGGCATAACTTGTATACTCACGAAGAGGTGAATTGGATCTATGTGTTCTATCGTTGTTTCTTAACATTATAGTAGATGAAGGAAGCTATACCTTCATCAAGTACTGAGTCTGGATTCATGGTATTTACGCCTGCGAAAATACCTTATTACCGGAAGTGTTATGCATTACATTGGCTGTGCTGAAACAGCAGAAGAGTGCTGGGCATGAAAAGTTGTTATACATTACATGGGCTGTGCTGAAACAGCAGAAGAGTGTTAGGCATGAGAAGTTAATGCCAGTACCATTTATTTCGTTTCCTGATGATGAGTATTACTAAATACTTTATGTGCTCTTATGATCTTTCTTCCTAGCAGGGGCTTTGGTGTGAGTTTTGTTCAACCTCCTCTGTGATGCAAGTACCAACAATCATTGTGGTGGGTACAGTATGAGTGAGCGTTGAGTGAGAAGATGTGTATACCCATAGTGTGGTGAAACTCATGATATGTGTGTTTTTCTCGTTTTTGCATATAAAGAGCCTTCCTAAGATATGATACCTTCATCTAAGACATGGGTGCAAGAATGCTCGTTCTTTTTTCCTTTACAGGTAGTTATTGCTCCGTATAAGTTATGAGTTTAGATATGTATTACAGAAAGTGAAATAGGCTTATCTTGTGTTTCTTGTGTTGTAGGTCTCCCTCCCCGCTGTCCCCATCCTTTCCTTCCCTCGCTTAATCATTCCTACCCTCTGCGCTGTTATAGCATCAGAGAGTGGAGCGATTGAGAGGTGGACCCATTTGAGCAACACACCGATCCTGGGAGTTTGGAATAGAACCTTGACACTTTCCATGGGGGAGACTCCGCCATGGAAAGGCATGCAGAGAATGACTTTGGGGGCCCGTTGCGGGCCCCCGGGAGGACTGGGGGGGTGGATGGCTGCACCATGGGTACCCCCCTTCATTGGCATGCACAAGGTGGCAGGCACCGCGCGGTGCCTGTCACGTTGTGCATGCCAATGCACAACATGCATATTTTACATTGCTGCGGGTGCTGCTTACAGCACCGCCCGCCGCAATGTAAAAGGTGCGGGATGTGACCGCCAGGGTGGTGGTCGCATCCTAATTGGCATAGCGGGACCGCCGCACCTCTGGCGGTCGGTCCCGTTTACTGTTACGGTGGTGGGCGGACAAAGTCCGCCCGCCATCGTAATGGGGCCCTAAGTTTTATTATGTTTATTATACTGTTGTTCTTTTTCCTCTGGTTTTCAATAAACTCAAACTTTAAAAAAAAATGCTCTTTGCACTAACATATAGCACTAAATGTTGGATTTGCATTTCATGTAATTACACATAATTTTTCATCATTTTCCCAACATTTTGTGTAATTTCATAAAAGCTAACTACATGGGCTTCACACTCCCTTAGTACAAACATCATTCCTGCACTGACAAGTCAATTACAGCATCGTTTTGCACTGAGTGCTCTGTGTAAATACTCATGAAAAATTGAAGGAAAAGGTTTTAATTCATATTCACATATGAGCTAGAAACAGGGTGGACTGGGACAGAACATAGGCCAGGGCACCAAAATAAAAGTGGCCCCATTAGTGAATTAGATGGTTAAAAAAGTGGCCCATGTCTGCAAACTGGGGCAGTTTTGAACTTGTAAAGACACAGCGCCAGGATACCCTTCCACGTGAGATGTGTGTTATTACAAATTCGCATAACATAACAGTGCTTAGAAGTATTTTTTAAGGAATGAGAGACTACATGCATGTGGGCTTGCTGCAGGCAATGCTTGTGGACATAGGATAAATCAACAGTAAAGACTTGTACCACCAGACCATAAAACATGTCCACAACCAGCCCAAAAAATGGCTCACACACTGACTTATCAGGCCAGCCCTTTAATCACTACCTGGTCCTCCTCCTTTAGATCAACCCAACCCTGGCTGGAAACCTCTTCTGTCGGAGTTTAGAGTTCAACATGTGGTGGTGCCTCTGTGGTGATGACTCTTCACCAGGTTGTGATGTGATGAGGTGTTAAACCGCGTGTCATGCGGTGGCAGAGTGCAATTTGGCAGCCCTGCCACTACACACTAGGAGCACTCTCCCAACCCTTACGAAGTACACTAAAACGCCTACTACACATTTCGCACTACAAACCAACCCTCTACTAATCTGGTATCGCAATGAGTGATACCTGTTCACAAGCGCGTCATACCATGCCAACTTTACTATAACATAATACCAAAAAGGGTGCACTTAATCTCCATGTGATAATATAACTCGCTTTGTTTTGTTATAATCAGTATTTATCTATTTTGAAATAGTATCGAAGCGCATTCATCGATTTTCACAAAACTCGACTTCAATCAGACTTCCATTTTCAGCACACAAAAAACTGGGGGACGGAATGAGGATTTGGCGCGCTCGCAGTACTTGGACTGTTTCCTTGAAAGGAGGTACATTTACAGTAGCAGCCAGTAGGGGGTGGGCGCAGTGCTGTGAAATATAATTGCTGCTTGTGTGTGAAGGGAGATAACCTTGAAACCGCCTGCTGTCTCCTCTTCCATAATCCAGTTGCTGCGCCTCAGAACTGTACTCACTTCCTGCCATCCTGTGTTAACACCCAGCAGTACATGCTTGGCTTCCGTTCTCTCCTTTGTACCCAGGGTGCAGCGGGACAAAAAGTAATTACACACAAGTCCACAAACGCTGGGATTCTTCTCAGAGAGTGAAAGGCAACACTAATTGTGGTAAAGGCAGATAAGAAATGTTCAGTTCTTTTCCTGAGTTTTTCTACCGTATTCAATGGACTTCTGTCCCTCTCTGCAGTAAACCAAACACAGGAATGCAATTTGCTTCAGTTATCAAATGTGTAGGACGTGTTTACCATTAATTGAGCTGTCAGGGAATGTTCACGTACTGAAGGAAGGAAACCTGAAAGGGAAATAAATACTGCAGAAACTTCCTAATGTTAAAAAAAAAAACAGAACAGCATGTTCATTTGCACTGATTTTGCTACCTGTGGTCCAGTGCTCATCTTCGAACAATTTTCGAAAAACGGGCAAAAACGGATTGGCCAATTTATGTAACTCATAATTTTAAGTGAGTCAGTTAGATTTTAACATATTATGTACTTAAAAAAAATATTGTGCAGTGTTTATGTAATAAAAACTAAACAAAACTAGTTTTGCCCCAAACACATACAGGACAGGAGCACCCCTCCTGTCCTCAAGCATGATAACAAAACCCTTACCACATGCAAATGTATTTTATCAACGTGTTACTTTGAAAGCAGCAAAAATAGTTTGGAAGGAATTTTAGCTCCGTATTTTGTCCTTTAGTACAGATAGTGAGTGGCTCATTTATCAGCTTTGTGACGCAGTGCAGCGCAGCAGGTCACCTTTTTGCTCTGCACTGCTTGACAGGGAAAGGGCAGTAATGCACCATATTTAATGGAATGTGGCCCATTCCTGTCCTTTCCAAAGCACTGGTGCACAATGGGATGCCTAGCACCAATGCAGGCACCCTTGCACAATGGTGCAAGGGTGCCTGCGGTACATGCAGGATTGTTTTTTGTGCAGGAAGGGACACTTTCCTGCACAAAAACAATCCTGGGAGGCATATTCCTCTTTCTATGTGTGCTGCAGAAACAAGGAGAAATAGAGATATTTCAACTCGTTACACCTCCCCTGGGAAAGTGTAAGATTTTGACATATCCCCAGGTTTACAAGTTCTTATAAATCTGGAGATGTATCAAAATCCATGGGAGTTGCTTGGGAACGCCCACGCAATGTGAGAAAGTGCCCTCTTTCTGCATGGTTGCCCCCACTTTTTGCTGAATTGCTGATGTGCTTTAACTGAGTGTGCCCTGGGCTCCTGCTAATTGCCGCCTTTGTGAGCTTCCCCAGGCCACTTGCTGCTCTCAGCAACTGGTCCCCACTGGTTCTGACCCCCACTTTGGGCGGGAGAACCGGCGGGAAAAACAAGTGAGGAAGAGAGGTGTGCCCACCTCTGCCAACTCCACCCCTCAGGTGGGGGAGGCGAGGTGAAGCACAACTCTCAGTCCACGCCATCTTGAAGAAGGAGGGACTCAGCCAACCAGGGACAGGCTCATGCCCCCCTCCCACTGGAAGGTGGCATAATAGCGTGTGTACCCACCCCAGGGAAGGGACCCAGTGGTCCCTGCCTTTTACCTATCTGTAACGCCCCTAAATCTAGTATTTAGGGGCACCCCTGAACCTTGCTTCCTCAGACAAGAACCTGCAAGAAGAAGAAGGACTGAACAGCAGTGCAGCAGCTAACAAGAGGAAGACGCCCACTAACTTGGCCCCAGCCCTACCGGCCTGTCTCCCCCTCGAACCTGCTCCTGCAAAATCCCGGTGTGTCCTGCAGCCAGCAACCTCGAAAACCCCGGAGGACCTGCCTGCCTTCAACTACAAAGACTCTGTCTCCCGTCAACACCGGATTTGTTCATCTGCAACCTCTGGCTCCGGCCGGACACTGCAGATCCGCCCCACTCTGCACCCGCCGTCCACGGCCCGAGCTCGAGTGGCAAACACCACGAGGAGGTCACCCCGGTGATCCTGACCCGAGATCCAGCGACCCCTGACCTGCCTCAAGCCTCCAGCCGACGCCTGCAGCATAAATCCAGAAGGTCCCCCCAACCGCGACCAGGAGCTGGTAAGAAGATCCGACCCCAAAAGGCACCCCTGCACCCGACACCCCACGGCCTTGTGTGCCCAAACTGACGGTGCCTAACCAACCCCTAACTTCCCAACTAACCTCTCGAAGTGATGTTCGCACCCAGAAGCCCTTCGTCCCTGAGCCTGCAGTGCCTTTGCAAACCGGAGGTTCCCCATTGAAACCAACAGGGCGCCCGACGTCGAAACAGCACCCTGCACCCGGCCGCCTTTGGTGTTACTTTGTTTCCCCATTTGCCCTGAGCTAAAGTCCAGGAGATTTGCTCCCACAACCCAGTGGCCTGCTTGCCAGCAGCCACCAACCGGAGGCCCCCTATCCCCATTGGATAACATTGGGCCTCAGCACTCTGCACCCGGCCGCCCTAGTGCCGCTGAGGGAGTAACAAGAGTGCATCCTTGACCCTGGGGTAACCCTTGTTCTAACCCCAGAAGCTCAACTCCAAAGACTGATTACTTACCTGGTAACCGTTAACTTCATTTCTCTCCATAGGAACCTATTGACTATTTTTCTCTGAAAAATGTTCTAAGTGTGGAGTTGATTTGTATGGAAACCTGAAAAATAACAATTGTGAAAAACTGATTTTACTTACCTTTTCTCTAGGAAATGTCCCAGTGTGATATCCAGGCATATCACACTGAGTAGAAAAAGTAATCTAAAAAGTAATCTCAAAAGTAACGTAAAAGTAACTTACATGTAATTCTTATTGCAAAATCGATACAAAGTATATGTACAGCATTTCACAGTATTGCATTACCAGTAATTCAAACTGTAACCATTTCAAAGTACAATTACAACTGCATTTCAAACTGTATATTTACTGCAAAGTATTTATCAACTTACCGGGGCCAGGCTTGCTTGGTTCTAGGAAATAAAATAACTAAAAGAATATTTATATACAAAACCAATTGGTATGAAGTTCAGTCTTTGAGTGTGTGAAATCATTTGCTGATTGAGTGGGTAGAACAAATGCTTAACACTGTCCTCTGATACTGCCTTACTGCTCGACCACACTACCACAAATAGAGAGAGAGGTGCTATCTAACTTTACCTCTGCCTACCTTTGGGGATCCACTGGACACTGTGCACACTATACCTCACTTTGGTATAGTATATACAGAGCCAGCTTCCTACACGTAATGCTCATGGAATGCCCTCCCAGGGCAAGGTAACGCAACGCAGTGAATTGCGATGTGTTGCATTACACCAGATTTTTGGAGCCACGCAAAGTGGCTTTACATGCCTTCAAAAATCTGTCTAAGGGTTTGCGGCACTCTTGCACCACATTGCGGGGTGGAAAAGTGACCCAAACTGACTCATAAATTTGGTCCTGAATGTTTCAGTGCTGTAGTTCATGACAGGGTAATAAAGAAAAAGAAACTACAGACAGTGGCAGGGAACTTCCTTTAGAATCCAATTTATGGCAGAAAAATCCAATACAAAGCACAACGTCTGAATTTCCTCTCCATCGTGATATTATAGTAATTCAGCTAGTGGGTTCTATTCATTATTTAGCAACAAGGTTGCTTTAAAGCTAGATACTCCTGGCTATCTTGATGAAACCTTGGGTGTTCATAAAATATCAGAGCATGCTGCACCACTTCCAGTGGTCACAGTACAAATCACTCTTGACAACATGAGCATTCCAAAGGAAGGTAAGGTATAAAATATCAGTATTCCTTAACTAGATCTTTCTGTTGTTGCAGTGCAAGTGTGGTAAAAATTGTCTGTACTCTTACTCTTCTTACTACTCTAACCGTACTGGGCCCTTTACGATTAGACAATCTGCAGCATTTCCATTTACCACAGAGGCAATGATCCTCTGATGAATCTTTCTCCGCCGATAGGAAGGGTGGAAATTAAGGTGACGAAAACACCACATTAGCTATCGAATTTGGACAATAAATTGACAGCTAACTCACAAATTTGAAATCAGGTTTAAGTACACCACTCTCAAGATCATGCTGTAGAAATAAAGAATTGCAATATGAAGACCCAACCACCTAAAGAAGTTAAGTCAGACTAGAAATATGCAGACCAACAGTTCTGCTACGGCTGCACAGAATTAAAGAAGCAGAAATTGCCAATCTGTAAAAGCTTGTTGATTTTTCTTACAATACATTTAAATCATGGGAGAAACAGCACAGTTTCAATGGAAGAAACAACAACGACTCAATAGTACACTCAGACAGATAATAAATTAATTTAGTTATTCAAAATTCATGGCAATAAGCAGTCTTTGAAGTAATCCAGTTAAAAATATCACAGCTTGCAATATAATGCCAAACATGTAGGCCAGGTTTCAAAGGATGATTATTACATTAATCAATTTACAGAGTTACAGAGTCCTACTCCATCAAATGCAGAATGATAATTTATCTAACAGCTCACAATCCTAATGAAGAAGGGCAAAGGATTCAGATTTAAAGTCCACTTAGAGTGATTCCATTACCATGGAGCAAAAAAGGGTTTCAGTCTATCTGCTACTGACTATAGCATCAGCAAAGGCAGTCCAAAAGTAAAATGCCAAATAGGTAAGGTTTCAAAATCATCAAAAATCGATCAGCATAGCGTTCTGGTCTCAAAGTAGGAAGGAGCAGAATGGCGTTGACCCTACTTTGGGGTTTCTTCTTATAATGTTTCTGTTTAAAGTCCTAATGATGCACCGTCACACCAATGTCATGCGATTTAAATGTGCTCCGATTCACATAATGCCACCTAGGACATTAGTAACTATAAGATGGCTTCCCATGGTAGTCATGAGAAACGAGAAATGTAAAGTCCTCATAAGCCTAGCAACAATGAAAAAGAATACAAAGTATCAGTCTATAGTAAGAGCCAAAAACCACATTCCACTGCGAACATTAAAGAAGCATTTATGAATGTCGAATATTTCACATGTACTTAAACAAATGAAGTAACATTAACTAAGCTCCAACGGATTTAGGAATAAGGCAGATTTAAAGAAAGAGCACCTTTGGAAAAGGCCTTACTTTACATCGAATTTTAAATAAAATAAACTCTAAATCTATCTCAAATATAATGCACTAAAATAATTTTATATAGGAAATAAAGTAGAACTTTCGCCAAGTATTATCATGTGCAATAACTAATGTAAAAATAGTATAATACCACAATTTTTCTCAACTTTCACAAGACTATAATTTTCTAAGTTCATGAAACGTAACTTTTTATAAACTATTGAATCTCTAGTATTATCAGTTTAAATTTAAATTTCATATCTAGTATTTTCACAGTTTTACACCCACTTTTCTACATGATGCATTCTAATGGAAAGCAATAGAAACACTAGGTCATTTTATTAATATCACATTATTTCATCAGTAAGTGTCAATAAACAACATTTTCATAAGTAATCCCCTTAATGCAACTCATAAGTATTAGCATTGTTTTGTATATATGTTTCTTCATCTTTCTTTACAAAGCACGCTTTTACTGTGCTTCAGCTACACTTGTCTCATTTTCATGCATTACTGCATCTAACGTGTGCAAGGTGCACTTTCAGCTTTTCGTGTCTTAAATCAGTAAATGTGTCTTGTATTATGATTTTTGAAATCTTGCTACATCACTGTCATTTTCGGGACAGGTCTCAATCGACCCTGTCCCATTGGGAAACTCTTGTTGGTGTACTCTTTACCAGATTCACAGTCTACAGTTTGAGTTCACTCCACACAACACAGTCTGGTCCCCACTAGTTTTGCTGAAGTAGTTAAAGCAAATTGCAACTGTGTAATTATAGCAAAGTATCTTGCCAGACCTGAAATATTTTCCACACTTAAACATCCACTTTCACAGCACACTGATGACCTAGAATTCTTGTCATATTTAGATTCCTGGGAGTCAAATCTCACTAACAATTGTGGTAAAAAATAATGGTAGAGCATAGAAGGGAAACAGTCCGCAGTCCGTAATGTTACAAAAACACCCTGCAAAGCAAAATATTCACTTCAGAAAAAGTGTTTATAAAAAGGATAGGCAAGCCATACTCCAGAATTTGGTGATCAGAGAGTATGGGAGGTCTCCTGCAGTGAAGAGAAACTGAACAAAAAGAGTCATTCACACTTTCACGTATGAGAAAGTTCCAATGCATAAAGCGAGTTTGCAGTCAAAAAGCCTACGTTTTAAAAAATTGCAGGATATTCAACTTAATAAAATGACTCACAGCATGCTAATAGTATATTCGGAAATATATTTGGAACCTGAAACATAAAAATTGCCACTCCCTATGAACCATGAGGAAAAGGCACCACAAAATAGGCAGACTTCCTTTCTAGGGATTCACTTTTGGAGGTATCTGCTGTTGTTTGTGACGGCCAAAGACTTCCTTCTTTTCAAAACTATTTTATACCAGACCGTGAACCAGTAGAATATTATATGGTACAGTCAGGCATATCCCCTACCGGTAGTTTTGTTAGGGATTGCACTGAGTGAGCAAACAGCCATATGGTTTAATGCAAATGGGGCAAACTGGTTAAGGTCCCACCATGGATCTTCTGACCACAAATTGCAAGGCAAAGGCAGTAATACCGATAAACAGATGGTGGAATCCCATCTCCAACAATGCCTTTGCCTGCCTAACATATAGATTATTAGAATGGTGTTTCGGGGTGTGCGTAGTAAATATCGGTCAGAATATCAATAGTACTAAAGATTGAAGACAAAATATAAAAAAATAAATATTGACAGGTAAGTACCTACAGGGTACATATATCTTCAAGATATGTAGATGTGGAGTTAGGAATAGTAAATCTCTACTTCCCTACATCTACTTACCTTTCAATATTTTGTCCCACAATATTCTGTCCTCTATATTCTTGTATGTCGATATTCTTCATGTCGATATTCAACAGTACAATCGTGTTTCAGTGCTTGCCACCCGAATCTAACATTGTGCAACTAAACAAATCGTGGTGGTGAGGGCTGTCGATTCTGAGCTGACAGTAGTTACCCATGCTCTATTTCCTTGAGCTCAAGAATGCCTACAGATTTCCCCTAGCTTAATGTGCCTAAGTGGCAGGCTGAGTGAAATCCACTGTGACACTTTGAGCCACCTATTAGTCTTACATTCCGGAAATACTGGAAATCCTAAGGATTAGCTTCTTCAAGGTGGCTAAATAATTATCATTATCCACTGCACTGGGGAAACCTTGCACTCTTCCTAGATGAGTGCACCACTGACAGGATGTGGATTAATAAGAGGGACATTCAAAAACTTAACAAGCAAACACTGGTTATGTTTCAATATTAGGTTAAAACTATTCTGAAGTCGAGGAAGTTGTGTAACAAGCAACAGGCACTTCCTCAGGAAAATGTGTGCTATGTTCAAGTAGTTGCAACGATTTTAATTTCAAGAAAACAACACAACAAAGTTCTTTAACCAATTTATGAAAATGGAGAAAATTTAATTAGCAAAAAGATATTTAACAATTAAGTCCAGGTAGTGAAAGTCGGAAATATGTATTTTTAAAATGTAAGGCAAAAAGCACCAAAAAATGTAAAGCAACCATGAAAAATATTGGTTTGTGATGAACCGGTGCGGCTTCATACCAACCACTATGGAGCAGAGTTCGAATCAGGTCAACTTGGTCAGTTTTTACCTTGGGACTTAGAGACTTTTGAGGAGCTCAAATTCTTTCAGTGGGTCATGGTCCAGGGCTTTATTGATGTTGTTGTTGATTTCCCGTTGAAGCCACTGGATTAGTGCTAAAAGCCCTTTGTGGGACAAACCTAGATTTCTAGATTCCAAGGTTGCTTTGCCACATGGATAGATTTGCTTCCTCATCCCAGTAAGGTCTTACCTTTGAACATAATCACGTTTATGTTTTGTAAAAGCCTTCAGTGGGGCTGTAGCTGGGAAGGGCTCCAAGAGGCCAGATACCTGCTACATTGCCAATCAAATCTAACTCTGAGAATTAAGAAGACCATCTTTGATCCATTCAAAAGGAATCAAATTCAACAGACTGGAATAAATGCATACTATATTAAAAATCTGTAATCTATTTAGAACTCCAGGCTCACTCAATGAGTTGGCTGCAGCGTATTGCAGTAATAGCACCTTCAAGGTCCTAACATATTCCAAGGATCCTCAATTAGCAGTGGAGCACTGTAGCCAATGCAATAAATACTTTTGAGGAGGTCACATCTCCTGATTCTGGACTCTTTCTCCCTCAATTTATTGAAGCTGCCTCTATAGTAACATTGAGTTGCTGATCATATCTTGGCAAACATGCTGAGCTGCTTCTAAACCTATAGGGGATGGAAGGGGTGCACACTTCAGTACCTCGTATTCAGTGACAGGTCCATACTTCTCTAATTCTCTGCTGAACCAAAGGTGAACCACGGGCATTTTCAGTGGCTGTGCTGGGAGGGCACCAATTCTTCTGTTTCTGTATGTGTTCCATGTCACATGTTTCCATTTCTGAGGGTCAGGTGTTCTATTGCAGTCTCTCTTTTGATGAAAGTGCTTAAGGGTGTTTGAGAGATGATGTCCACTTGTTAGGGGGCCGTCCTCATTGCTTAATTTGAGCCTGTTGTTTCCGGTGTTCGCCATCAACACTAAGAGTCCTATTACAATGTAAGTCGGAAAGGGGTCGGACTTACATTCCGACTTACATTGTGGTTTCAAATCCAACAGCCTTATTGCGATGAAGGCTGTCAGATTTGAAACTGGCCGGTCGGACTGACAGGATTCCGATAGGCTCAAGGAACCCGTCGGCCAGTTGGAAGCCGCTCATAATCCCCTATTTACGGCGTTTACGCAGTGGGGATTATGATGTCGATTTCGGACAGGCTTTTCATGCCGGACTTTCCGAAAGCGACTTTGGGGACCCTAGCAGGCGCCCCATGCCACAGTGGCCTCCCGTTGCCACCCGGTGCAATGATTAACAAAAACACCCATTTCTCTAAGGGAGCTTGTGCTATGGCCGGTTTACGGCTGCAGCACAAGCTCCCATAGAGAAATGGGATTGTGCGACCGCACCATGTGCGGTCCCATCCTAATAATGCAGTCCGGTCCGCCGACCGGAGGTCAGCCGGTTCTGATTACATAACGGTGTCACCAACACCGTAATAAGGGCCTTAATTGTCAACATCAGCACTTATAACAGTCTACCACTTGGTGGCACTGCCTTTTAAATTTAGAGATAAGCAAAACAACAGGTGTTCATTAATTTAATATACATTAAAATGACTAATACCTGCTGCCCAAGTCATTCTTATAGCTTTGGGGGCTGGGAATAGTCTGAATTGTCACACTTGTAAGAGTGTGATGGTTAGTAGTTGTGTTGCTACTGTCATTGGCAGTGCTAGCAGTGGCAGTGGGTGGTGCAATATGCCGTGGCCTCCCGATAGGGCTCTGGAAACATGTTTTTTACAAATTAAGCACTGCCAGTCCTCCCAGCCATATGACCAGTCGATGTGGGGCAGATCACATGGTGGCCTGCCGCACTCATTCCAGGCCTTTCTTGCTCTCCAGCACAGGCTAATTCTCACTAGCTCTTTTCTGCATGGTGTAGACTGGTAGTCATCTGTCTTCACAACTATTCTGATTTAGATGCAGTTGATCCACTGCTTTCAATGTCAGTGAGGCAGGGTCAGAAACACCTCAATGGGATTCAGCCATTTTGATTACAGTCTCCGCAGTTACAATTTTCTGTACTATGGCAACTTTCTGTGTACTCACACAGCCCGATCTTTAATCTGTCTACCCCGAAGATATTTCATCATGGCCATGAACACACTTGCTTTATCAGGGCCACACAAAATGTACACCATCTAGAACATTTGTCAACGTATTTTTAATATAAGATAAAGTTATGAAGACTGCGCTTTTACTTTTTTATTTTCGGTACTGAGGCAGATTTGTATCATCCCAGTCAAATATGCACCCATTTTTATTATGGATTTAACACATGGGACTCTGTAATGCACCCAGTTGCCAATGTCAGAATTCGACTGAAATTATTACAGGTGAGTTCTCACCTCACAATGCCTGCTGCCAGAGCCAGCAGCTGAGGTGAAAGGTAGGTCCATAACGCTGCTTTTCTGTCTTTTGCTCTATTTCTTTTAGCTTAAAATGACAACATGCTTATTTTTTGTACTCATTAGATAGATAGAGAAAAGCTGGAATCTTTCTGCATGTTTCTACACATTCCGAACTAGTGCAGATTGTTTTTCTTTTTTTTAGGACTGACTTCTGTTGAACTGTTTCTCATATCTGCTTGCAACAAATAACTAACATGATTTTGATGTGTTTAATTTTGCACTAGAGGCTCTATTTTTATTCTTCATGTTTACTAACATGCTTGCTCTTTCATATGAAAGAGCCACGCACCATGGTTTTAAGTGGTTTGTGGGAAAGGTGATGGTGTGACCATGTATTATATGAGATAAAAGTACCCTCTGGCACACATGATAAGGATATTGCAAGTCAACTCGGAGTGCCATAACCTTGTAAAGGAACTCCTTGGTGACTTGCACTATCCTTATAATGTATGGCGGGGGTACTTTATCCCTTATATTGTACATAGATTTTATTACCTTCTGTTTTATATTGTGCTTCCACAGCCTTTTGCAAGCTCATGAGCATGTTGCTCAAGCAAAACATGTGTTGGCTGGCATTTGTTGTTTCGTTTTTCAAGAAGAAACTCCCACCCCTAAAATACAACACTTTAAAAAACAAGCATTTGCAATGCAATAGGTCTCGCATTTGCGAGAGTTTAAGCCACTGACATTGTAAATGACAATGCCATTTATTTATCTGTTTTGATAATTAACATAAATACAAGGCATTGTCATTTACAATGCCAATAGCTCAAACTCTTGTAAATGCAAGACCTATTTCATTTCAAAGAAGCGGCCGCCATTGTCCCGGGCTGCTTGGAAAGTGAAAGCGTGCATGGCGTGCTGAATGTTGCAGGAAAAGCATGTAGAACCTGCAGTAGGAGAAACTCATTAAAGAAAATAGTGCTTACAGACTAAATAAGACATACCGTGTAACAACAGAAGTAAAAGGGCCAGTCCTCATGGGAGGTTACAAATGAAGACAAGGCGGTACTAAGGAGAAAGTTACAAGCTTATTAACGAATCAAAAGCCAGCATTTACAAAAGACAATGACACAAGCCAATGAAAAATATGGGCGGAGAGTGGGCGGAGGTTCAAGGCCATACTCTAATACAGCATGCCTCACAGACCAGTGCATGCACTGCCCAGGCTCGACCTAAAAAAGGACTGGGAGGATGGATGAGGGAAAGAAGAAGCAGCACCACCTGATAGGGTTCAAAGGAGCATCACTGGAGATAGGTACGAAGGGCATACCTCGTAGCTACAAAGGGCATACCTCGCAGAGACAACAGAACACCTCGTAGAGACAAAGGGCACACCTCACAGAGACAAAGGGCACACCCCATAGAAACAAAGGGCACACCTCGCAGAGACAAAGGGCACACCTCGCAGAGACAAAGGGCACACCTCGTAGAGACGAAGGGCACACCTCATAGTTACGAAAGGCACACCTCGTAGATACAAAGGGCACACCTCGTAAATACGAAGGGCACACCTTGTAGATACGAAGGGCACACCTTGCAGATACGAAGGGCAAGACTCGCAGATATGAAGGGCATACCTCGCAGAGACAAAGGAACACCTCTTAGATACGAAGGGCATACCTTGCAGAGACAAAGGACACACCTTGCAAAGACAAATAGCATACCCCCATGAGGAGATAAAGGAGCCCTATATAAGGAGAAAGGACAAAGTCATACCTCACAACAACACACAGTATACCTCTCAGGAGGAGATAAAGGTGCCCCATATGAGGGGAAAGGACAGAGACATACCACGCAGAGACAAAGGCATTCCTCCCATGAGGACCCAAAGAAACCCCACACACTGGGAGAGATGGAAAGAAAAGAAGCAAAAACTTAAAAGAGCCAATAATACAAGGAAGAGGAAAGGACAAAGGCATACCTTGCAGAGACAAAGGAATACCTCCCATGAGGAGACGAAATAGGACCACACAAGAGGAGAGGACAAAGGATACCACGCAGAGAGAAAGACATACCTCGCATGAGGACAAAGGAGCCCCACAATGGGAGAGAGGACAAAGGCATACCTCACAAAGACAATGGAAATACTTTACAACAACAAACAGCATACCTCCCATGAGGAAAGAAAGGAGCCCCATACAAGGAGAAAGAACAAGTGCATACCTAACAGAGACAAATGCATACCTTCCATTGGATGAAAAAGCAGCCTCACACAAGGGGAGAGGACAAAGGATGCCTCACAGAAACAAAGGTACACCTTCCATAAGGACACAAAGAAGCACCATAAAAGGGGAGAGAACAAAGGCATACCTCCCAGAGACAAAGGCATACATCCCATTGGATGAAAAAGCAGCCTCACACAAGGGGAGAACAAAGGATGCCTTGCAGAAACAAAGGTATACCTTCCATAAAGACACAAAGAAGCACCATAAAAGGGGAGAGAACAAAGGCATACCACCCAGAGACAAAGGCATACTTCCCATTGGACGAAAAAGCAGCCTCACACAAGGGGAGAGGACAAAGGATGCCTCGCAGAAACAAAGGTATACTTCCAAAGGTGGGCACAAAGGAGCCCTGTCCAAGGAGAGAGGACAAAGGCAACCCAATGCATTCTGGGAGTTCTTTTCCTGGCTAAATCAGCCACATTACAGTTCTACGCTTCAATTGTTAAAAGTAGCAAACAGTACACTGGAAGATGACGTTCCTGATAACCAGGACTCCCCTAGAATCTTCAATCCAAGGAGCAGAAAGCAGGAAAACACTCGAGGCCACAAAGCAGAGCCACTCAAACAAAGAAGCACCATTTGTGCGAGTGGGTGGGGAAGCGAGGTGCCAGAAATGACAGATGGAAAGAAAAGAAGCAAAAACTTACAGGAGACAACAAAATATTTAAAAACTGAAAGCAGGTTTTAGGTAAAAACAGGGTTAGGGTTACTGTGCTGAAGAAAGGAAAAGCAAGGGTTTGCTTCTGAAAGGTAACAAGTAACCAAAGAATGCGCCACCCACCATTCTTACACAAGCAATACATAGAGGATGGAGGGGGCTATGAATAGTATGCAGTGCCCCAAAACGTGCTTTTAGAGGGACTTTTCCTTCTTCGCAGGGAAAGAAAGAAGCACTTTATTCCCTTTCATTGCTTATGTAGTGCTTAAGCTCTTAGGGGCTTATTTACAAGCCCCTTGCACCACCCGTACGTCACTTTTCCCATGTTAAAAATGACGCAAAAGTGGCGCAAGGGGCTTGTAAATAAGCCCCTTAGTTGTAAACTGGTCCCAGGCAGGGCGCTATCTGATAATGAAGTTATTCCTCGGGCCACTCTTGCCTTATGACAAGCACTTGCTTGGAAACACCAACACACATCTTAGAACCTATCAGACAAAATCAGAAAAAAGTACCAAGGCACACAGCTCTGCATCAGAGATACCCACCTAGATTGTAATACTTATTTAGCAAATATTCACAACATACTGTATCAAATTACGATACTCTCAGAATGAAGTGACAAAATAACCCTGCGAAAAAAGTGCGATGATATTAAAGGAAAGGTCGATAGTGCCCTATAAATGCACATAAAGTAGCAGAACATACACAAGAGTGGATGTGACCTAACGGCCAGAGCCGCCGACTTTGGAGCTGGGGAACCAGGTTGGAGCCTCGGCGTTGGCTCAGCATCCTGTGATTCTGGGCAAATCACCAACGGGCATATTATCAAGAACGGCGTTAAAATTATCGCCGGTTTAGCGGCAGAAAACTGCCGCTAAAGCGGCGATAATGGGCTTGATAATATGCCCTGGAGAATTCCAATAGAAGCCCATGTTGACACCAGAACATGGGCTTCTTTTGAAATTCTCAAGGGCATATTATCAAGCCCATTCTCGCCGCTTTAGCGGCAGTTTTCTGCCGCTAAAGCGGCGATAATTTTAACGCCGTTTCTTGATAATATGCCCCTTATTCTCCCCGTGTCCACCAAAAATGAATGTGTCCTTGTGTAACATAACTGGTGCTCATGTAAAGTGCTTCAACACCTTCGGGCCGAGTTCGCGCTATATAAAACCGCAAAAAAGAGTTAGTGAATGTGTGTGTCACACATGCGCCCTACTGAAGCAGCGCAGCTGGGTTGGGTCTTGTGAGCCGCTGACTGCACTAGCCTCCTCCCCAGCCTGCTCCATGAACTGGGAAGACACTTCACCCCTGAGGGGAGGGCGCTGTCCCTCAGCGAGACTTCAGACGGCGCTCGTGCAGACCGAGAAACAACACACTGCCAGCCAGATTATGAGGCAGAAAGTCCTTCGAGCCTGTGAAGCTGCAGTGAAAGGGTGCAAGATGCTGGCACTGTATTAATCAAAGGTCCTTGGAGGGCAAAAATAACCGTCAATAAAATAAACGGAAAATCCCTTGGATGCGTCTAGGATCACAAACGATGAAGCGGTTTGGGCTGCCATGGGTCGAACTTTACCATTTAATTTCAATTCCAGTTAAAAAAAAACAAATGAAAGGTGAAAGGATGAAATGAAGATGGAAAAGGCATGGGGTTTGGGAAAAAGTAATTATGAAGTAAGTGCAGTGAAAAGTGGGAGAAAGGAAGGAGCCAGAGCCGTGGCAGAGGGAGGGGACAGGAACAAACCGAGCCCAACAGGAGCAGAGGCAGTGGCGACAGGAAGAAAGCCAGGCAGATAGAGCCCATGGAATGGGAGATGGGCACAAAGCGAGACAGTAAGTGATAGAGGCAGGGGAGACAGTGAGGAACTCGTAAATAGGAGTGAGGGGAGGGGTAAGGGAGAGAGCAGAAGGTGACTACAGAAAAAAAGAAATACGTGCCCCAATAATAGAAGATACAGCTCACCATGCTGGGCTGCAACAATTGTAAAAAAGAGTTAGAGAGACCCAGGGGGAAGTGACACGAAAGTTGAAGATTTCCAAAGACGGATGGATAGTGTTAATGTCTGCTCCGTCTCTCGCAGCACTCCCGGTTCTTCCCCCGCCCTCTCCTGCTCCGGGGTGTTGTCACAGACTATGGGGCCGACTCCGATTCGGGCCGGAAATCACTCCGACCGAGCCGGACCCGGAGAGATTTCCGACCGAATCGGACTCTAGCAGCCCGACCGAACGAGTACGATGTGGACGCATGCTATCGGACTCGATTCGGTCGGACTCCCATTGAAGTCAATGGAAGCCGGTCGTACAACGCGTACGTGGGCTCCCATTGACCCAATGGGTGCGAGGCAAACAAGGGCGCCCCCTACAGCGGGTACGCGTCGATGCGAATCGCGCCGTACATGCACAGGTAGGGGGGACCCATAGGTCCCCCCTGAGTGCGACTCGCGTGGCTACGCGTACAGGGGGGTCCGACACAGACCCCCAAAGTCCAGCTCTGACTGCTCTTTCGAGCCGGACGGCGCGAGTCGGTCGGACTGCTCGAGGCGTGCATCGTACTTTCCTGGCCGGGTAACGTCTCCATTGCGCGGTGCGAACAGTGTCCGTGCGAGTCGGTCGGAGCGGGTCGGACCCGCGTACGAATCGGTCGGCGATTTCGCGAGCGCTCGCATCGTACTCGCTCGCCCGGACGCACATACGAATCGGTCGGGAAAGAGGGCTCCGAATCGGATCCGGTTAAGCCAAATCCGATTCGGTGCCCTACCGGCCGAGATCGGAATCGGCCCCAAAGTGCCTGGAACAAGTCTGGATTACCGGGAAAGCAGCAGCGCCGGCAGTGCTGCTTAAAGTATGTGTGCGATGTGCTGGGAGGAGTGGAGCAGACATCGTGCTGAAAACATTGCTGGGGAAAGGGAGCAAAGGAGGAGTCAGACCCCACAAAGTAGATACAACAGATCGCCTACAGCGCAAGCGTTGTTTAGGCTCGACCTAAACATGCCAATTCGAATTCCGGAGCCCAGCATAATACTGAGAGCCTCTTACATCGAGTTTAAGATGTGAGTGTGGAATTGTTGAGGGCTTGTCAAAACATTTCAAGAGATCTTAAGTCAAATCGGATTGTAAGGGAAATCAAGCTGTAATAATTGACTGTATTCTGTAATAATTGTGTGATCTGAACCCTTTACCAGTTTTTGCTCTATTTGTGCTCTATGAAACCTTGCTTTCAATGCGATAGCATCATCATTAGTGTTCTCACATTCTCGTTCAGGATTCTGAAAATTCTTATTTCAATTACTTTCATGGTTTTCTAAATCGTTTCATTTTTCACTCAGTGACGGTTGGTGGCAAATCACATCGGAAGGTTGCAAAAAATATGCACATAAAAATACACAAAATACACAATAATATAAACATACACATAAAAAAACTCACTCATCTTACACTTCCGCTTGATGTTCTGCAGCATGTCCTTGTTGTTCTACAGCAAGTCCTCAGAGCACGAAGCCCACAGCTCTCTCTCTCATCCAATCAAGAAGCTGTTCTTATGCTGTTAAGCAGCATGAATGAAGCGTCTTGATTGGCTGGAGTGGGCATGCTCTATGCTCCTAAAGGCATAATAGGCCTGTGTCTGCTCTCCAACTCATCTGTCCAAGACAGCCAGGTTGGAGAGGTTGGAATTGTGCATGTTGGTTTGGCCATAGCAACGTAGCTGGCCATACCAACATGGGCACTTCAAACTTAAGTGGCCACTCCTGACTGCTGCCATTCATTGGAAACAGTGATGCACTGTCCCGGCCCTGCCCTTGCACTCCATTTACTGGCAGAGAGCAAAAATTTTAATGGTAATAAAATTATTTTATTACCATTTCATTTTTCACGCTTTCTGCGCAGCAGTGTGGGGGCGACGTTCCTCCGCTCTCATGGAGGAACCGCCACTGTTTGTACTTATATATTTCTCGCTGCTTTACAGGTTCTGAAGCCATATATTATTGTTCTTTCACAGTGGTAGAGTTTAGAAATTACCACTTTTCAGATAAGAGTAAAGATTGTGTTATGTAGGTCCTCAAAGCTTGTGGCATGGTCTGCCATAGGCAAATGTACATTTTGAAGGAGATCCAAAATCCAGAACACCAGTCTGACTACTCCATTTTGTTAAACTTCCAAAATGAGCAAACCCAATTTCCTTGGAAAAATGTAAGTCAACAAAAAGGTGAACAGGTCAATGGAGTACAGGAAAATGTAAAAAGTAAACAGGTAGAGAAAAGGGGACATGATTCATAGAACGGGGAAGGAGGACGCTATATTAATGTATGGATAGGAATTGAAGTGCAAAGCTAAAAATAGGAGGCAAAGTAATAGTGTAATAGCCTATAGTTAATAGTAGATGTACTAAGGCATAGGTAGGGGTAGCTATATTAAAGTATAGTTGAGAGAATATGTACTTGGGTATACGCATGCATAAGTGGTATATGCAGGCATTAAGGTACAGGTATAAAAAGGAGAAGACGTACTTGCCTGTAGGCATGGGTAATTGGTATAGGAAGCCTGAAGTATATGGTGTAGGTAACCATAGAGATGCTACAATATACGTTGGTGTAGAGGTACTAGTATAGCTATGAGGTAAGTCATACTGGAGCAAAGGAAGCAGTACAGAGAAAAGGGGTTCTCATAGGACTCTACTAGGGTTTTGCAAGGGGTAGTAGTTAGAGTGGTATAGGGAAGTATATTAGCATTTAATTAGGACTTCCTGCACCATGATACAGAGGTGTAAATGTACTATGCTTAGGTGGGGCAGATATACCAGGATATAAGTAGGTGTAGAGGTATTAGGGTAGAATTAGGTGCAGAGGTATGGGGTTACTAGGAAGGGCAGACATAGTAGGGTACAGGCACGGATAACAGTACACACACATAGACAAGGAGTAAGTAAGCAAGCATAGAAGTATAGATAGTGCTACTGTGGAAAAGGTAGGGATAGATGTACTAGGGTGTAGATAGGAGTACTAGGGAATAGGCGGGGTCTGAGGTACCAGAAGTAAATGTACTAGGTACAGCTCAGCTAGATATAACCAGATATAAGTAACAGTGGATGTGCTAAGGTATAAAGAAGGTTTAGAAGTACAAATGAATGAGGAAGGGTAGAAGTAGTATGGTACAGCCAAGCGTAGAGGCACAACAATATAGACACGAGTTAAGAAAGCAAGGATGTAGGTATGGATAATGTTATAATGGTAAAGGTAAGAGGGCCTAGGGTATGGGGAGATGTACTAGGGAATATGCAGTGCCAGAAGTACTAGGTTATAGGTAGGCATAAGAGAAGTGTATCGTTAGAGATAGAGGTAAGGGACAGGTAGAGGAAGAGGTTGTAGGGTGTAAGCAGGAAGCTAGGATAGTGATAGAAGGGTGATGGTATTTGATAGGGGTAGAGGTAGTAGGGTATAGTCAAATGTAAGGGTATGGTGGAGTAGAGACACATATGTATTTGTAGGGATACATGTACTAGGGAACAGGTAGTGGTAGCGGTACAAGGGTGTAGGTAGAGGTACTAAGGAAAAGGATCGATAAAGATATTAAGGAATAGGAGCGGTAGAGAACCAAAGGTATAGATGGGGTAAAGGTTCTAAAGTACAGGTAGGGGAAGTGATACTAAGGTACTAAGGTACAGGTAGGAGTAGGAGTGGTGGTACTAAGGTACAGGTAGGGGTAGTTGTACTAAGGTACATGTTGTGGAAGAGGTACAAGGATTTAACATGAGAATAGTTAGGTAGGGAAGAGGAATAAACAAATCAAATGACTAAAGAAAGGAAGACAGTTGACAGAGAGGGGTTAGAGGTAGGGTAGATAGGAAGGTGGCAAAAGGGGATCTTTGTGATTCTGGGGAAAAAAACAGACTGTGGGGATTTTTTGATGTGAAGGACATTTACCAGGACGGATTTTACTTATGGGAAGCCCATCCATTTGAGAAACATGAAAGAAGCAGGTTCCTAAAATATACTTTAAAGACCCTTGTTTCAGGGTGTTGTACCAGCCGCCATATCTCTACATAATGCCAAACAACAGGAGGGTTGTGATGGTAAGTAAAGATTGCTCTGTATATCTATCATTCCCCTGGGCCATATTGTTGGGTTTTCAGATGGATGCCATAGGCTGAAAATTGAACTGCTCTACGATTCAGTAGAAAGGCATACTTCTACATTCTCCAAGCAACTGGCCACACACCATTTACTATGTGAAGTATTTATAGAGCGTTGCCAGTAGTGCTACAAACATGAGCATATAGGTTATGTTATAGAGTCACATGGAACCCAAAAAGGGTAAATCAAGGGGTCTATAGTTGAAGATTCCACAAGTGATAAAATAGAAAACAAAATAGTCCTTATTTAAAGGTGTGTGATATAAAATACTAAATCTCATGCACATAAGACTTTGCCGCCAGTGCAACTGACTGCAAATGAAAAGTCCACATTTGCAATTGAGAAATGTGATTTGCACTTCATAATTTTCATTACCAACCGCAAACACTTCAATATCTTGCCACTCGCAAAGAAAAGGGAGTGTTTCTCCCTGAACACAACTTCAAAGTTTTACACACAAATGCTTTGCGAGCTTTTTAGTGTTCAGAAGGCATGGATTGGTGAAAGCCTACAGCAACCAGGCAGTAACCATTCATGGAGTGAAGGCTGTCAATATCTGCTAGCATGTGGCATGGGAACACAGGGCCTGATTCACAGAACTAACTTACGTCAAAATCCTAAACTTACAACAATTTTGGTATTCACAGAATGAACTTACACATTTGGGTATTCACAGAATGAACTTACACATTTGGGTATTCACAGAATGAACTTACAACAATTTTGGTATTCACAGAATGAACTTACACATTTGGGTATTCACAGAATGAACTTACAACAATTTTGGTATTCACAGAATGAACTTACACATTTGGGTATTCACAGAA
This sequence comes from Calotriton arnoldi, assembly GCA_963921515.1. Taxonomy (NCBI): domain Eukaryota; kingdom Metazoa; phylum Chordata; class Amphibia; order Caudata; family Salamandridae; genus Calotriton; species Calotriton arnoldi. The sequence continues at coordinate 4,835,986 of CAWUFW010000134.1, read as the reverse complement.
TGAACTTACAACAATTTTGGTATTCACAGAATTAACTTACTCATTTTGGTATTCACAGAAGGCACTTACTCATCAATGAGTAAGTGCCTTCTGTGAATACCAAAATGTGTAAGTTACACAAAATGTGTAAGTTACACAAAATGTGTAAGTTACACAAAATGAGTAAGTTACACAAAATGTGTAAATTACACAAAATGTGTAAGTGTCTTCTGTGAATACCAAAATGAGTAAGTTTATTCTGTGAATACCAAAATGAGTAAGTTCATTCTGTGAATACCAAAATGGTAGTAAGTTTAGGATTTTGTCGTAAGTTAGTTCTGTGAATCGGGCCCTCAGCGCGGAGTAGTTGTGGTTCAATGGAACAATTCATGTGCTCCGTGGATTTTCCTGCACTGTGAGGGAGTTGAAAAACCCTCACTCTGCAGAGAGGGAGGTTGGTCTCAGCACATTGTAATCATTTGCGCATTAAGCACAGGAGGACAGATGTACGACCATTTCATTGTGCAAATCTCTAATTGCGATTTTTGGTGACTCACAATTAGAGACTCGCAAAATGAAATGTACTAATGTGTCTCAAACATATTAGCGAACCCCAATGGGGTCGCAATTGACCTGCCTCATTAATATTCATGAGGCAGGTCGCATTTTGCGACCCATTGGATATGGGCAATAACACAGGAATGGGGGCCTGCTGGGGACAGCAGACCACAATGTCTGTGTTTGCTTTTAAATAAAGCTACTTTTTTTTAAATGCAGCCCATTATCCTTAAAGGTAAACGTGATGCGTATCAAAAAGAAAAGTGAAATGTTTCTGTGGGACCACTGCCTGCTCCTAGAAACAGGATTTCGCTGTCAGTCACAAAGGGGAATGGGTCCCCTTGGGACCCCTTCCTGTTTGCGACTGGCTTACCACCTACTTGAAGTAGGCAATAAACTGCGATTGTTTTGCGACCACATTCCGGTCGCAAAACAATCATACATGCCCT